>CM057803.1:8055124-8742209 GCA_030145905.1 Populus davidiana
AGGGTATGAATTTTAGAATGTAATGTATATTCCCGATATTAAATTAAATGAATTGAAAAAAATAAAATATTAAAATTAATTATAGACTTTAATACTTAGAGGTATTAAATTACACGGTAAAGTATATCCCAAGGTATTAAAGATATAAAATAAAAATAAATATACTATCCTTAGAATAACTAGGTTTTAGCCCGATAAGACATAAATCTCCTTTTTAAAAGCGATCTATCTTAAGCCTCTAGAGATAGAAACCTTCTTATTGAGAATGATTTACCTCAAATCCATAAGATATAAACCTTATTTTCCCGAGGAGAACCTTTGTTGAACTTTAAACAAACCAACGAATAGAAACATGACTTAGGAAAAAACAATCAATAATGCAAGTTATCGTAGGTAAAGTACACTAGGGGTGATACGTCTTTTTCATGCACTATTAATCCCCTTACTTAGAATGTTGTAGACTAGTAGGTTTTCTAGTGATCATAATTACTAAGTGGTGATTCCTTAACCCTTCAAATCATAATTTCATGATTAATTCCAACACAACCAAAACCTTGTTGATCCAAGAGGAAGATCCGTCATTTGACGTTATATACGCCACAATAATTGATGTCTGGTGTGGAGAACCAGACTAAGAAGATTTATGGTTCTATGGCCATGCACATTGACAAATCCATTCCATTCACATGCAAAACGGATAGTAAGATTTTATTTTATAAGATAAGATTTTGTTTTTTTTTTTTAATTATTGTATTACATGAAAATATTTAACTAACAGTAACTTTCTTTTGTAGAGTATGGTGCTTGGACACGATTCAAGATCGATGGAGCTTTTTATTGAAACTCACATACTAAAGACTAACTATAGAAAAAGGGTGCAATAACTTGTGGATAGTCGAGCTCAAAAGTTTGCAGTAAGTTGGATTTTAAGTTTTTTTTCTTAAGTTATTATTATTTTTTCTAACTTGTTTTTTTAAGAAACATATAACATCCAATTGCATGAGAGATACAAGGCCGATATTTCGATCCATTCGGAACTCAATTCGGATTTGTGGTTAAAGGTTAGATCATCTAATGTATCAAATAGAAATCAAGTTTACAGTATCTTAAACACTATGTTCAAGGATTTATGGATGGACCGTAGTGTGTCGAATGTTGGTTCCTCACAATTAGGATCGAGTTGATAATTTCTAGTCGTCCAGGCGATTGTACGATAATAAGTTCAAGCTCAGATGACCCAAATTAGTGTTGAGACGACCCAACTTAAGTCTTAAGTAGACCGACTTGAGGGATAAAATGAATGTCCTCAAGTAATTGTTGGCAACCTATACTAGTACATGTGGTCAATCTCGTTGCCTTCTTGGTTTCGGTAAAGATTCACTTCCTCATCCTCCTCCAGCTTCTATCCACTAGATAAATTGTTTTCCATATATTTTTTTAAATTAATAATAAAAATTGGTTTTATTTAGGTTAATTCTTTTTTAATTCCTTTTCTTGTTTTTTTTTTAAATATTAAATACAATATTGGCAGAATTACTAATGAAATTTACATCACCAACAAAATGACCAACAAACTAAGTCCCTCAGAGAGTTCTAGAGAGTTGGGAAAACATTACAAGACTTGTCAGTGTTAAATATAAATATCTGACAGTTTAATTATGTTGGTAATATACATATGGTTATCAATGGATTTACCAATGGTCTATTTTATAAGTAATATGCCATAATCACAAATAAATTTACTAAATGGAATGAATGCTTGTAGATTTTTTAATTTAACGTGTAATTTTTATTTGTAAATCCATTGGTAATTATATTTGACAAAATATTAATCACCAACTATATATTTTTCGATAACATTTCTCCATCCATGATGCCATAAGTAAACTTTTTCCAACAGAATCAATGTTTAAAAACTGACATAATATTCATTTGATGTTATGCAATATTCTAGTTGTGAAAGCAACGCCTTGAACCAATAGACTTAAAATTAGATTTCAGGCAATTACTATATTGAAACAGGTCTTAGCTCTTTTATTTTATATTTTAAAAACAATTCACACACACAAAGGCATAATTATACAAACTAGTGGGGTTTATGTCTTCTGTCATAAGATATAAGATATATGGGTCAATTCAGATTGATATGATTATTTTTAAATAATATTGTTTCAAGATTTTTTTTAAATTTTAAAAAATATTATTTAAAAAAGTTAAATCATATATCAACCAAGTTTTGATTGGATTACATATATACTCATTGGATTGACTAAAATTTAGCTACATCAACATTCACTCGGTTTGATATGAAAATATAAATGAAAAGCATTAAAAATAAATAGGTCTTTAATAAAGAATTTTTGAAAATTTGAATATTAAATTTATATATAAAAAAATTTGAAAGCAAAATTAAAACTAATTTTGAAAGGTTTGCTTAAAAATATATGAAATGTATAAATTAGGCCATCAATTAGAAAATGCACGTCTCTTTTTGATGGTTTCGTGTGAGGAAGTTTCTCTTTAATAAATTATGAAAAGAACGTTTACTGGAAGCATTTTTTTTTTTTAAATGATTATGATTAAGAGCAACTCTAGATGTGCTAAACGGAAAATTAAAATTAAAAAAATATATTATTTTAGTTTTTTTTTTACATGCTTTAAAAGAGTGTTAAATAAAATATTAAAATGTCTTGTTTCTCCTCTAAATACTATTTAAATATATCTCTTAAAAAAATCAAAACCAATACAGTAGAGAAAATAAAAAAATAAATCAATCATATTCGTGGAAAAAAAACATCAAATTTATTTAAAAAAACATTTATTTTTTACACTCCAACGTAATTATCCTTTTAAATAGATTTTTTTTATTAGAATATATATAATAAAAAAAAATATTTATACTATTTAAAATACTATTTTATCAATTTAACTCTTCAATAGCTATATTTAGCTCTTTTAAATTTATCAATTTAGCTTTTTCCGATTGCAGATGCTCTAAGGACACTTTAATAGGTTACCGCTTTTTTCCCTGTAATTAAATAGGCCCATCAACCTCTTAAGATTAAGAAAATATATCCCCAGTACTCTTTTTTTTTTTTTTTTAATATTCCTATCATTATTAATTTATAATCTACCCCTATTAAACAATAGAAAGCGTCAGGCTTGCAAGTTTTGGCCGAGCATAAGTTACCATCCAGTCAAATGTTGGCTCTAATTTAGGTGGTTTATTTCCTCCAAAGTAGTTTTTGTTTTAAATAAATTTTGATAGTGAATTACATTAAAGTGAATTATTTTTTAATATTTAATAGTATTATAAAAAATAAATTAAAAAACATTTTCCAGTATTTGGTTATGTCATTGAAAATAAGTAGGAAAATAACTTATTAATGTTTTATTTTTTTCAAATTTATTAGAATAATGAGGAACAAATCTTACAAATAAAAAAGTTGAATGAGAATGAAATTGAAAAAAATATATAATTTCATAAATTATCTCAAATAAAATAAACAATAATCAAAATAATAGAGATCAAATCTAACAAATAAAAAAATTGAAAGATGAAGAAATTAAAATAATAATAGTTACCATTTCATAAATTATTTCAAATAAAATAAGTAATAATCAAAAGAAAAGGGATCAAATTTGATATAAAAAATTTCAATTAAAAAATAATAAGGGAAAAACAAATAACAATTATAAAAATAAGGAACAAAGTTAATATAAAAATCAAATTTTAAGGGATAAAATTAAAAAAAAAAGTATTCAAAACAATATATATATATATATATATATATATATATCAATCAAAAGTTTGAGGATCAAATTTGATATAATCAACAAATAATATGATATTTTTAAAATTTTCACAATTTCTAGAAAGTGTTTTCCATTCAAAATAAAAGAAAAATACTTTTCTGAAAAAACAAGTTAAATTTTTCTTTGACTAGAAAGTGTTTTCCGTTGACCAATTTTTCTAATGACAAACAAACACAGGAAAGTTTGGAAAGTGATTTTCAGGAAACTATTTTCCACCAAACAAACGAGGCCTTAATAAAATTCATTAATCCTCATTGTTTTAAAAAACTATATATTTAATCAACATATATTTAAATTTATTTATAACTTAGCTTTGCAACATAAGTAAGCTAACTAATTAGTGCTCACGATTTTATAAACTATATATTTACTCTCTATATTCTTAAGTTTGTTTATAACTTAATCCCTCCATCAATTCCATGCTCTCTATTTTTTTTTTAATTTGAAGCATTGAATAAATAAAAGAGAAGTGGGCAAGACAAGAGATTTTAATTAGGAAATAAAACATTTTTTTAATTAAAAAATATTACTAAATCAACTCTAATCAAAAGACCTCTATGTATTTATAATACTATGGGAATTAATTAATTAATTTTTGATAAACTATAGTTAACTCCATCTCTTTTAAGTCTTCTCTATAAATTTATTATAGTCTAGTTCAAATCTTATGAATCAAAACTGGTTTTCTAAAGTTTTAATCAACATGGCACAAAAAGAAAATTCATTTCACGTGTGAGCATGTGTGTTAGGCTTGTAGAGGAGCCAATACCTTTAAGACATGTTCAAGTGTCAAAAAAACATTATGGATAGAGTTGTAGCTCAGCGAAAAGGAGGGAGGAGAGAGATTTTTCAAACACCACATAACTGGTCAGTTGCAATTAATAACCTAATCCCACTTCAACTACATCACAACTGCCCAGTCTATTTTCGATTTCAACCCCTGTGGAGAAAGGGGGAGGAATACAGAGAAGAGAAATAAAGATTGTGGTCATTTTTTAAGGAAAAAGATGGCAACTTTAAGTGTTCCTCCTGTGATTTCATCTCCTAGAGATGATGCTATGCAACTCTTCCGAGCCTTTAAAGGTACTAATCTCCTTATCTGTGTCAATAATCTCTTCTTTTGGTTGTTTTGTTGATGGGTTTTTGTGGGTTTATGCTCCTTTTATTGTTTCTTTCATTATTTGATCTTGACATCAGTTAAAGTTTGAAAAATTTAGAGAAATTTGGAATCTTTATTTAACCCTTTACATATATAATATACAGAAAAAATATTTAATTGGGTCATGTTGAAAGAGCAATAATTGATACTTGTTACGTAAATAGTTAACCTTTATGATGCTTGGTGGGCTTTCCCACTTCATGACAAATCTTACATGTTAAAACAAAGAACTTCTCTATTTGACCTGAGGTGTTCCTTTATTTTCCTTTGAATCTTACTTGACTGATATGCCACCAGCTAATACAAGAGGATAGGGTTTTTGTCTTTCTTTCTTTTTCGCACATGAAGTAAACATTCCAACAGGGAAGCCTGGAAAGGCTATATGCTAAATTGCTTATACTTACCTTAATTCAAGTGCAGGTGATGCGGAGCAATGAATAAAAATAATTAAAGTAAGAAAGAAATAAGCTTTAAAGAAAGAAATTAAGAATTAGAAGCAAAGAAAGGGAAAAGCCACGAAGAAAAAATGAATTCAGGAAGGGAAAAGTTTGCCATTTTTATTTCATCATAGAAAACTGTCTTACAAACTGAAAGACAAACATATAAATAATATAACCCTAAAACATCCAACTATTAGGCTTAACCCATCAGTTAAAATTGTCTACCATAAATAACTCAAATAAATAAAACAAAACAATGAAATAGGCTCAAATGAGCCCAGTTTCCCAACAAAATAGTGACAGGCTGGGTCATCCTACGTTGTCTTTGTTTATTAACTTATGTAATCTGCGGTGTGGGTTTGGTGTCCACACAAGTAGGTTATACATTTTACAAGTATATTCGTATAGAATGATGAAACAGATAGGAAAAGAACAGTATGACAATATTATCTTTCTCATCATTTTGAGGACAAGGCATTTGATTGTAGCTATCTTTATATACATAGTAAAGGGCTTTTCCCTTACTAGTCAATTGGTGGTAGGGCGCTCTTCAATGAATAAAACACAGAATTTAGGAAAGTGGTACATGTAGCTCTGCAGGTTAGAATATAACCATGAATGTTATAAATGAAGTGCTATAGTCATATAAGGTTTCCTTAACTAAATCTTGTTAAATCATCTCATGTTCTATGCTTTTATTGTTGTTTATAGTTAAATTACCATTTATTGTCCTTTCCTATTTTGAACTTCCATTATGTGTCTTTGAAAAACCACATCATTTTTGGGAAATAATAATGATGCTGGAGCTTGCTAATATTACGTTACATTTATTTTGCTTAATGACTAAAGAGATGATGCATTGGTTTAGATTATTTTATGTTTGTTTTTGCTTGATGACTAGGTAGTCACCTTTGCTTAATAGCTAAATTGTCTTAGTGACAAAGGAGCTCTCTTGTATAATAGGTTGTGAACATGAGCTAAAGGGAACTTTTAGTGAAATTCTGCAATGTGTATCGAGACATAAGGTTTCCTCTCCATACTACGTCAAATAACCTACTTTTACCTATCTCTCAATCAGCGATTGATTTTGCTTTTGCCCCTTGTTTTAACTTTCATAATTCAGGCAAGGTCTTGTTGTCACAGATACCAATTAACCTTCATGAATAACGAGTTTGTAAAAATTGTAGCAAGTCTTAGCATATGGACTCTAGGAAAATTAGATATTCACCTTGCTAAAAGATCTTCAGTTAATCGAAGCGACATCTGTTTTGCTCATAGAAGTTGACTATCACAGTGATAAACCAAATTTGCTGAAGTGTTATGAAAAAAATGCGAAACATGATTGTCATTTGATTGGACAATAAAAAAAAATTCAAATGTGTGATCTCCTGTTTTGAATTTGTTGTGTTCTGTTTATAATAGGACTGGGAACTGATACATCCGCAGTAATCAATATTCTGGCTCATCGAGATGCAGCACAGCGTTCCCTCATCCAACACGAGTACAGAACATTGTACTCTGAGGATCTTTTTAAGCGCTTGTCTTCAGAGCTTACAGGCAATTTAGAGGTATAGTATTATATCTACTCAAACATGGTTTTCAAAGCTTTAAATACTTTTGGATCTTCATAATTCAAATAAGAACTTTCTGTTCCTGCATATTTTAATCTAATATTTGTTCCTTTTGCATTTCAGACAGCAGTTTTGTTTTGGATGCACGATCTACCTGGACGTGATGCTATAATTGTCAGGCAGGCACTGATGATGAACACAATGAATCTGGAAGCTGCAACTGAAGTGGTCTGCTCTCGTACGCCATCCCAGATACAAGTTTTTAAACAACATTACCATGCCAAGTTTGGAATTCACGTTGAGCGTGACATTGAATCATGCGCATCTGGAGATCATAAAAAGGTAAACTATCTCATTTTCTCTTTAATTGCGGTCTCATCCTGTTCACCAATTTAGCATTTGTGTCATGATGTAAGATTTTGTTAGATGACTATATATATATATATATACAAACCAGCATGGAATTTCAAAAACAGATGTTTGGTGCTGAACAATCTGTTGCTGCTCGCCTTTATAAGATTTGGAATAGCGTGGCTGCTGCCTAAAAGTTTAGTTGGACCGACCCACCATTAGATTTCATTCTGCTGTCACAATAGGAGGTTAATTGCAATAATTGGGATTTTTGTTGAAGCAATATTAGCCCTTATTTTAAAATTATGTTCACTCTATTTTTATGCTATTGATTTTCCTATCATGACCTTCCCTATTCACCACCTTTTCTTTTTCTTCATCCAAGTTCATTTGTCAGCATTTTCATTTAATATTCATTAAAGGAAACGCAAGTTCCTGATGTATTATTATAATATACTTGATTTAGCTCCTGCTAGCATATGCAAGTATACCTCGGTATGAAGGTCGGGAAGTTGATAGAGAGATGGTTGTGAAGGATGCAAAGGCTCTTTATAAAGCAGGCGAGAAAAAATGGGGAACTGATGAGAAGACTTTCATCCACATATTCAGTGAACGAAGTGCAGCACATTTGGCTGCAGTTGATTCTGCCTACCATGACATGTATGGAAACTCTTTGAAAAAGGTAAATTTATTAAAGTTCTCTTTTCTCTCTCGTCTGTGGTTATTCTGTGAGGCAAATTTATTTGTAACAATTCCAGGTTATAAAGAAGGAAACATCAGGACATTTTGAGCATGCTTTGAAGACAATTTTACTATGCTCAGAGAATCCAGCAAATTACTTTGCCAAGGTATTCTCTACATTCTTAACATCTTCGACTTGGCTCTCTCTGCTTCATCTGGTTACAGTGAAAACATTTTCTTATGAAATGAAGTCAGGGATCCAGGCAAATCATGTTTTGAAGGCCTATTAAGTAGCATGGTGTCACTGAATGTGTTTGTATGATGTGGTGAACTAATAACTATGTGTAGATTATAGGAATCTAGTTTGTTACATAAACGTGGTACACTCTTTATTTGATAGTCATTAGAAAAAAGATTTTTCAGAATGTATAGATCATGTAGAAAACAAAATTGTGAAAACTAAAGTTGAAACAGATTGAAGTTAATTTGTCCAGCAAGTCTGCGTCTTCTGATATCCAGAAATAGTGACCTTATAAGCAATCTCATGAGTAAATCATGCATGGCGTGATCATCGTGCATAATGCATCACATAACTGATTGTGGTATTCCACAGCTGTTGTCATTATAACTTTTTATCATTTGAATAACACCAGGCCTGGAGTCGTACTCAAAACCTTAAAAAGAACCTCCATTTGAAACCCCTCCCCCCCCTTTTTTTCCCAGTTATGCTAATATTCATCTTATTTCAGTAGTTGGAGTATGCTACAGGGTTGACCCTCCCAGCCTCTGGGTGGAATCAAGATTTGATCCCGTCTCTTGTGAAATTGTTCATTTATTTACTTGTATGATATTATCATTTATCTTGAAGTCGTTGATAAACCCTATCATTTCACAAAAACTTTACAGGTGCTGCACAGGGCGATGAAAGGCATGGGAACCAATGACACTGCACTTATAAGGGTAATTGTGACAAGGACTGAGATTGACATGCATTATATAAAAGCTGAATATCTGAAGAAGTACAAGAAGACATTGAATGACGCAGTTCACACTGAAACTTCAGGCCATTATCGGGCTTTCCTTCTTGCTCTTTTGGGGCCCAACCATTAACTGAAGATGACTGGTGCATGTACAAATGCATTTTCTGTGGACATGATTGGTGGGTGTACGAAGGATTGAGATTTTTCATGCAACTCTAGGCACTTTGCTGACTTCTTAGAATTGAGTAAATATGAAGTTGAAACACTGATTTGTGAAGAAGTATTCTTGGATATATATGTTTGAATGGATTTATTAGTGTATCTAATCATGCTTCTTACTTTGCAATGCTGTGTTTGGCAGGTGATAATCTATTTTGATATTGTCCCAAGAATTTAATGCGAGAATGGGCTTGGCCACCGAACTAGGCCAGTTTTGTGCCCTTATCTGTAACATACAAAGCATGGATGAGGTGCCTGGGACGACCCTGGACAATGCTCAGAACATTTGGTTTCAATCATTCCAATTTTCTTAAACATTTGGCTTCGCATCTTGAATTCTTTCACCATCTAGTAGACTTTATGTTCTTACTGTTTTGGCTTCTGGCAAATTCAAGTAATGCGAAGCAAAACCTTGAATCTTACAGATACAAGCAAGGACCTATCAAATAACAGAGATACAATCATACAAGTCAGGAAGGAACATCAAGCTTATATCAATCAACTCTCCCTCAGCCTTCTCACTAGCTTCATCAAAGTTAGCAAGCATCATGGCGAAGGCACCTTAGTTGGGTGAAGAAGAAGTGGAGGACATGATCTTCTTGATGAGTTGGAGAATGGATTGAGCTACGTGAATGGGAGGATCAGCATTTGCATTCTCTCTGAATATTAAATATCTCGTGGGATGTATAATTTCTTTATTTGGAGGTAACCTCAAAAAATGTTATGGACTAGAAACTTACCAAACAAAGAAGAAAAGGGAAGTAAGGACGTATGGATCAGAAGAGGAGGGAAGTGAGTGGAATGACCAGAGTCTCTTACAAGACCATTCTTCATTTTTGTATGTTTATAGCATAGTAACATGTACACGTGAACAATATTATGTTCATGGTTTTTTATCGGGTTATTATGGATTAATTTTAAATTTTTTATATAAATTAAAATGACATTATTTTTTATTGAAAAATAAATAGTCTATAGGTAACAAAATTTTTAACGGAATATTATTAGATTAACTAGATCACTGAATCAACTTGAATTTTCTATCATGTCAGAAGAGGATTTCTCAGGATGGAAGTGAGTGGAATAACCAAAGTCTCTTACAAGACCATTCTTTATTTTTGTATGTTTGTTTTTGGCATAGTAACATGTGAACAATATTTTAAATTTTGTACCTAGCAGCCTGGTGGCTGACTTGAGTTATGGATTTTTATCTGTTATTCTAAGTTGATCTTTAATTTTTTTTATAAAATAAAATAATATTATTTTTGTTAAAAAATAAATAGTTAATGGGTGATAATTGAATTTTTGATGAGATATTATTAGGTTAACTAAATTACCGAATCAACTTGAATTTTTTATCAGGTCATTATTTTTTTTAAAACTCATCTGATTTTAATTATGAATTTATTGAATTTCAAGTCAACTTGTGGAGCAAAACTATGCTAAAAAGACAAGAAATGTTAGTTATATTAATAAGGAATACAACTAATAATAATTTGATATATTATTAACACACGTATAGAAAAACCTAAGTGTTAAAAAATAATTTTATATTATTTTTAATGATGAGATTTTTATTACAAAATTATTTTTTTCATTGCAATTTAATTATATTGAAATATGTAACATAGAAGAATTGAATATTTTTATTATTTTATATAAAATTTCATAAGTCACGTTTTCAAAGTTATTTTTTTAAAAAAAATCTGAATTAATATACAATAGATAAACTGATCTAAAAATATATATTATTGTCGAGAGGTTCTATAACTTAAAAAGGAAAAGGAAAATCAATCTCATGTATATAACAAGACAAGATAGCTGAAGAATGATTGGAGATCGGAGGGCATAATTGAAGGTGGCCCACCGTTTATTGATAGGATGATCCATTTATTGACACCTGTGATCCATTGGTATGGAACCTCATTGAAACTTCTTTTGTTTGTGCTCACTCACTTCTTCAAGACTTTGTTTGTCAATAAGAAACAAATAAGGAGAAAAATGAAAATAGAGGAAAAGATGGGGAACTAGAAAGTTCTATATTTTTCTAGCTCCCTCATGGCATGTGCAGAGAGGTCGGTGGATTTAGGTAGTGTTTTGTGCTGTTGAAATGTTTTTATTTTTTTATTTTAAGATTAATTTTTTATAAAAACAAAAAACGCTACCTTAATTTGAAACTCTTGGCAAGACAGGGTTTATAGGGACAGGTGCGGAAAGGGATTTGTATCCCTAATGGAACAATGTTATGTGAAGGGCCTAGCAAATCAGAGGTCTCACGAAATAACATCTCAATTTAGATAGAGAAACTGTGGAACATGTGTTATTCCTTTTCTATCATGCAAAAGCTGTTGGAGATTTTATTTTTAAAGTGGGTCCAATATTAAGATTTTATTGGAATTTATTAGTCAACAAAAGCTTTTTAATATTAAAAATTAACATGTTTAAAACAAATTGGGAGAGCTAGTGAATGAAAAAATTAATATCAAAGAATTCTTAATTTACATGATTTTGTGAAACTCAAAAACTTTATCTTATAAGAAAAAAAAAAAAACAAGGTTTTCATGTTATTTATATGGTGGGAAGATCGATTTTTTCTGTTAAAAAAAATATTAGATTTAAAGCCAAAATTATCAATTTTAATAGTATTTTCTGTTTGTTTGCTGGAAAGTAGTTTCCTTTTGAAAAGTGAATTCCGGGAACAGTGAATTCCGAGAAAGTATTTTCCGATGTTTGGTAGTGTAATGGAAAATGAGTTGGAAAACACTTTCCAGTGTTTGGTTATGTCATGGAAAATGAGTTGGAAAATAACTTATTAATATTTTATTTTTCTCAAGTTTATTAAAATAATGAGGAACAAATCTTATAAATTAAAAAGTTGAATGAGAATGAAATTGAAAAAAAAATATAATTTCATAAATTATCTCAAATAAAATAAATAATAATCAAAATAATAGAGATCAAATCTAAAAAATTAAAAAAAAAATCAAAGATGAAAAAATTAAAATAATAATAATCAACATTTCATAAATTATTTCAAATAAAATAAGTAATAATCAAAAGAATGAGGACCAAATTTGATAGATAAAAAATTTCAATAAAAATATGATAAGGAAAAAGCAAATTGCAATTATAAAAATAAGGACCAAAGTTAATATAAAAATAAAATTTTAAGAGATGAAATTGAAAAATAAATATTCAAAACAAAATATATATATATATATATATAGCAATCAAAAGTTTGAGGATCAAATTTGATATAATCAGCAAATAATGACATTTCTAAATTTTTCACAACTTTCGGAAAGTGTTTTCCCCCCAAATTTTTCAGGAAAACACTTTCTTGAAAACCAAGCCAAATTTTCTTTTTACTGGAAAGTGTTTTCCATTGACCAACTTTCCTACTGGCAAACAAATACAAGAAAGTTTGGAAAGTGATTTCCCGAAAACCACTTTCCGGAAAACAAACACAGCTAAAGGGAAAACACTTTCCTGAAAACCAAGTCAAATTTTTCTTTGACTGAAATTGACTGGAAAGTATTTTCCGTTGACCAACTTTTCTAATGACAAACAAACACAGGAAAGTTTGGAAAATGGTTTCCCGGAAACTACTTTCCGGGAAACAAACATGGCTTATAGTGGATAATTAAGATTGATAATTGAGGGAATTTATTCTGATAATTATCAAAATTAATTTTATATTAGTTTTAGTTCCAAAATACACTATAAAAAAAGCTTGAATGAGAGATTTTAGGATAGACCTTTTTAGATTTTTAGACTCTTCTTCACCTCTGTTTTTCATATGTTTCTCCTTAATAAACATTGGGCTTAAGTCACATATATGTGTGGCTCATGCTTGTACTTCAGCTTAGGCTTGGTGTGAACTATTTTTTGTTGGCATGTTAGTTTGTTCATCCCATTAATAAAAATCCACTACGTTTATTTTTTTTCTTTGTGAACCTGAAAAAAAATTTCAATTCAAGAAAAGTCTGATTTAAACCAAAAACTTTTGGTTTTTATACTATTTTTATAGCTGGTAATTAAGGTTGATAATGAAGGGATTTTATTGTGGTAATTACCTGAAATTCTATTTTGGTTTTAAATTCAAAATCCACTATAAAAAAGACATAAAAAAAGAGTTTTTAGGACATTTTTCTAAACTCATAGACTCTTCCTCACCTCAGTTTTTCATATTTTTCTACTTGATTTTAAGCTTTTTTTAATTCCTTTTCTTTTTCTTTATCTTTCCTTCCAATCTAGAGCTTAAGTACTCTTGGGCTAACAACGATGCCAAACCCATGCTTGGGTTGTCAACCATGGCAAACCCATGCACCGTGTTTGCCAGACCCATGTGCCTAAACTTGTCAACCATGCCAGACCCAGGCGCTAGGGCCTGACAAACATATGGAAACGATGAAAACATCATATATGCAACATTGTTTTTGTTGAAATCCAAGGGCAATTTCATATTTGAATTGTTTCAATAACAAGAAAAGGAGAAGTCACTCAACGCATGCATATTCTTCCCTAGAGGCATGGTTGTACCTTCAATGTTTTTTTTTATAAAAAAAAAGACAAAAGAAGCCCAACCCAAAAGTTAAAATTTTATGTCCTAAAGAGCAAAGCAGTATCTATACTGCAACCTAAAATATCCGAACGGACCATTTTATCCTCAATCATTCTTTCAATGCCAAATATATCTCATGAAAAAGACAAACATACCCCCAACTACATGCTTAGCAAGTTTCTTTGGCAAAGACAATCACATCATTATACTGCTTTAATCTATAGTAATTTGTGTTTAGGTAAACAATAAAAAGATGGACAACGCAACACTAATCCTTTTTAGTATATTGTGTGTGTGTGTGTAGCCTCATTAAGTGACTAAATATTTTGTTTTGTGTTTTTTTTTTCTCTAAAAATTCAAGCTGTCAACTTGTTTTCATATGGAAACAAACAAATAATATTCTAGTAACCCAAGTCAACCAATTTTGAACCCCAACACATCCTCCAACCAATAAGAAAATTAAAATTAAATTGAATAAAATATATTATTGGAATTTGATCCACTTATTTATGCAAGATAAAAGTTTTAGACCACCTTCATGAAACTCCACTTTGCAAGATAAACTCTTGATGGCAATGTTAATATTTTTTTTTGTGATTGATTGACATCTTTCTCTTTCCTTTTCATACTCTAGGTGATTCACATCTAAAACAAAGAAAGATCAACATAAATGACAATAGTAGATATTTTAAAAGAAAATAAAGAAAATGGGGGAAGAGGGAGGATTTCAAGAAGCTAAGTTTGTGTAAAGATGCCTATGTTTTAGAGTAATTACTAATCGAACAAGCTAAAAACTAGTTGGAACTCGAGGCATCCGAGTTTGGCCGAATCAATGCAAGAAACGATTGAAAATGAAACCCATTTACGTTAGGATTCAAATTGTCGTGTCATTGAGCTAACTCACCTAGTTGAACTGGGATGTAATAACTACGATTTTGCAACACCTAGGCTATCTTGGTTCATTTTCCAAATGACACAATCCATTAAATTTCTGATGGATCTATACTAGTCCAATCCAACATGTCCTTTTTAGTGCTCCATGTCAAGGGGAAGAAACTATTTTTATTTTTTTTTCAATTTTTCTGTTGTTAATAGCTGATTTTCAAGATTTTCACTACTATGCTAAATTTTATCATTTTTCTAATGTCCCAAATTGTTAGCATATACATATTAAACTTTTTTTTATGTTTTCTAAAATTGAATTAAACAAAAAATAAAAAAGTAATACCGAAATTGAATTTAAAAAAAAAAAGCATAATAAAAGTATGATTACTTGACGATGACATTTCATCAAATCTATTAACTAGATTTGAAGCATTTAGAATTGACTAAAGTAAGATCAACTAGTGGGACATTATGCAACCCACAATCCCAACACCCCATTTTAATGGTGAAAAAATAAGGACAAAATCACACATGCAAGATGTAATTATGTGTTAGTAAGCGCAATTAGAGCCAATATCTAAATTTTATTCGCTCTTAATATTCCTGAAAAAAGTATATAAAAAAAAAAAACCAACAGTTTCTCCATGTCTTTACAACAATTAGTGCCTTATTGCTTTATATATCAACTTTTCTTGACAAGCACATCTAACTTCAATCAAAGCTCAACTAAGAGATGGTAATGAAAGTCATGCTTTCACACTCTAATTCTGTAATGACCCCACTAAAGAGACAATAGAAAAGGGTGTTGTAAGAAAAGGAGTAAAAAAGAGAGAATATTTATCATGCACCATTAAAAACCGATTCCTTCTTTTCTTCTACTTTTTGCTTCATTGATTACACCATGTAACGACTAACATCACCTCGTAAACATAGTCCAACAATGGCCCAAAAAAGAATATACAGACACGCAGACAGACATGCATTGAACTGACAGAGCCAAGACTTTCTTCTTCTCCCCTTCAAAACCCTGTATCAATCTATATTATCTATGCTTTTTTTCTTTTTTTTCTTTTTTTTTTTTGGTTGAGATAAAGGGAAATCTAAATACGATGCATGAAAGCGCCATGGTTATATATCTAAGGACAACTCTATCTTAAATCAGTCATGGTCTTTGTTTTGCCCGTCTGGTCTTCCCAAGGAAAACTCCAAGATTGGATTCTTGAGTTCTTGGTTGTATCCTGGAAAGCTTCTTGATTCAGCAATTATCTGCAAATTATTAATTATTTGTGGAAATAATTGCATTAATATGATAGTCAATAGAGTTATAATTATGGAGATTCTTGTTGATTAGTATATTTGTCTAATTACTAAGTCTAGTTAGTCACTCACTTCCAATCTGTTTCCCGCTGCTTGTTGAGATGGTAGGGTTTCTACCCTAACCCCATCTAGATCTCTTGAGCTGCTACGCATCCATCCTCCTTTGCTGTAACAATTAAGAAATCCTAACCATTAAACCATTGACCTGCTTGTATTTTCTGATGGAAAAGAAAATGTTAAACAGTAATATACTTTCCTAAGCCAATACTATTGACATTTCATAGATTGAACCATGCATGGAGTCAAATGAAGAAAAAAATTCCTTCAATTTTCTAGGTAATTATATGTCACCTTGCTCAAACCAACCTTAGAAGAAGCAGTTGTTTTTAGATAATAGTCGAGAGTATATTGAGATTATGGCGAAAAAGAGAATAGCCTAGGAGATAAAAGTTAGAGCAGAAAAAAAGAAGGAGAAAGAACAGAAGAAACGAACAGGCGAAGAGATTGAAAACAGGGGGAGAAGAGAGTCTTGCAGAAGAAAAAATACTGGGGACTCAGCTTCTCTTTTCTCTGAAAAAGATGACACCATTGCTGATACCTCCATCCACACCAGTGGAGTCTGAAGATGTGCTATCAAGCTAATCAACAGAAATCCCAAAGGAATGCATTCAGTTGCTAAAGGATGCAATCGACCTAGTAGCTATATCAAGATAGATGGTCAAATTAACGGTGTCACTGAGACCTTGCCGCCTCGATTCCACACGCAGCCACTAAACAACAAAATAATTAGATTTTTGAACAGTTCAAAACCTGTCCGTGACAGACCTCGCCACCATTTCTTTACTCTTCAAACGCTGCTCTCTAATGTTTCAAAATGATTGACGTTTATGAACAAAAGAACTTGACAAAAAGTCTTTGCCTACACACACACGCACAAACACTAGTTTCACTTGGTTCCACAGTTTTGTGACGGAAACATGGCGGACCATAAGATATTCCTCCCTTTCCAACACATGATCTTGTGAAGAAATAAAACCTTAATTTAGTTATTAATATGCATAAAAACTGGATATTTTAGCTCTAGTAGTTATTCTCCAATACCCTTTTAACATATATAGTACTGCTACGAATCTAAGACTTTTACTACAACACTCACTTTTTTTATTAATGAAAAGGAAAAGTTACTAACTGATGTCGCGATTATTTAATTAGAGAATTCTTTCTTTTCTTTTTTTTCAAACCATGATAATGTGATTTTATATCACATAATCTGCTAGAATTAGTGCTTTATAAAGTGATGACTCACAAGCCACTATTTAGTTACAAGTGAAATGCTTGTAGGAAGCTCCACCATTATTTCACATAGTACAATGCTAGCTAGGGTATACAGGATGGCTATATTCTTAGGACGGATTATTTTTTAAAATAGTTTTTATTTAAAAATATATTATAATAATATTTTTTTTTTATTTTTTAACATAGATATATCAAAACAATTTAAAATTACTAAAAAATTAATTAAAAAAATAAAAAATATATATATGATAGAACACAAAACAGTATCTAAACAGGTTAAATGGCGCTCATGGGACAAATGTTAGTGGAAATGAGCTAGAAAACTAGTTATTCTAGCAAATGAGAATGAGGGTGTTTTATGCTACCACAAAGGTATAGAAACTTTTCAGTCCTGAAGTGCACAAAATAAAAAGAAACCCTAGGAAGGCAACTACAACTAGCAAAAATGGTAGAAAATGGGCATCTTGAATGACTGTAAAATTCTCAAAGACAATGGGAATCTTTTATTGACCATCATCTCAAAAAAGGGCTTATCATGCATATGATCATTCTCATTCTTTCACTATGTTTTAATACATTTTAAGATTACAATCACAACTTTTGCTTAATTACATTGGTATTTTTTTTATATAGCTTTGGCTTCATTCATTAAAAAGAAAAATATCATACTATATATAATATAGTATGAATTTGCTATGAATTTCATGTTCTTGTAAAATTAAGCCATTTCTTAAAGGAATATAATTATCATGTTCATTAAATATAAATAATTGAATTCAAATTAAATGATAATGATTTAATGCATGATAAAAATGAAAGAAAATTAACTCCTGAATATTTTATTTAATTTTCTCACTTATTCTAGATCATTAAATTCAAAATCAATGATAAAATTTCAAACATATATAGACCGATCATGTTCACATAAGAGGATCGATCTAAATCTAAAAACTATATTTACAAAATGTGGTTTTTCACTGAGAGGTGTGTAGGTGCAATTAACGTATTTTTTCTAATAAAAAAATATAATTTAATGTTTAAAGGTGTTCAAAATAATCATATCCATCTATGGCTCAAAATTAAGTGATGAAACTGCGTATCAATTTATACCCGTGTACTATTTTACCTTTTATTGAAACAAAATGTCAATTAGTTGATTAAGCTGATATATATTAATTTGTTGTGTTAAATTCAAAATTAAAATAAGAGAACTTTGTTTCTCACTTTTCATCATTCTAGAATTAAGTTGCAAAAAAGAAAGAATTCCCTATTAATAACCTAAGGATCATGTGAATAACTTGGCTAATTACAATATATTTGATATCTAGTTTCATCATGCTTTGCTTAATTTATCTAGTTTATCATCACTTGTTTCCAGTTTTTAATTACTATACTTTTTTCATGACCCGTGAAAGGGTGCATACATGCACACACACAGAAAAAGAAAAACAAAAAGAAGAAGAAGAAAAGGCTAGTAAATGAAAAGAAAAAGCTGCTAGAAAGATGGCATGCAGCTCCTTTTAGATTGAGGGAAAGTTAGGAGTAGGACGACGTGGGTTTGGATTGCCTATATAAGCTAAAATCACCCATGCATGAAAAGGTAAAAAATAAAATAAAAAATCAGCTTTAAAGTTGAAGTCATAAAAGAGAAAAGCACTGCACTCTTTAGTCTTTATAATACGAACTTCATAAACATCAATTAATGCTATATTGCTCGTGAGTGTGTGAGAGCGGGAGGGAGAGGGAGAGGGAGATAGATTGTGGCCTTGTGGGTATTACCTAGAAGAGTTGCTCCATAGAGTAGTCGGAGAATTAGGGCAGCCATTATCATTCTGCAAATTAAGCACCTTTGAGCCTCCTTTCTGGTTGAGTAAATAGCTAGCATTTTGGCTGATGCAAGGTGTTCCAGAAACGAAATCTTCATCACCAGATCCATCTAGCAGACAATCAATAAGATTTAAGTCAGCAGCCAAGTGTATCAGATCATATGATCTTTGAAAAAAGTTACCATGAATCCTTTATGAGTAATTGATTAAGTGAAGGTACAAACACAGGCTGTGTTTGTAACATGTGGTTTTGCAGGTTCATTAATACAAGGCAAATGGGAATGTGCAGGTAAATCTTAATTTTTTTAAAAAATTAATTTATTTTAGTACTTTTAAATCGTTTTAATATACTAATATAAAAATAAAAAAATATTATTTTAATATATTTAATTATTACAATCCCCGCTGACCCAACACTTCCTTTTAAGTGAGATGGGAGACCCGAGAGCAGGGAAATTAATAGATAATAAGTTTATGTTAAAACTGAAGAAAAGCTCGACGAGTTACCTGAGGAAGCTGTAGGTCTGCAGTCAGTGCTTTTAACAGTTCTGTACATCTGCATAGGCAAAAGGGGACAAAGAAAATGAATAGAAAACAAGGTAGACCTGTCCTCCTATAGCAGTACTATATTAAATACAATATAATATTTGAGTAATTAAAACGAAGAAGAAAAATCCCAGTCAAAAAAATCAAATCAGATGCTTCTCTTTCTGGATTTTACATGGTTTGTTTATTCACCACGAGGTTGTTGTTTGGTAAGGTCAGTAATTGCTTTGTATTATTGAGAAATGATGGCTACTTTTTTTTTCTCTCTCTCTCTCTCTCAAAAAGTAGAAGTTGTCCTGTATCAGAAAACAGCAGACTCAACTGTTCATTCATTCACTCACTGTCCTCATCGGCTCTCGTGCCTGTTAGATAGCCTCAGCCAAAGTCTCCTTCACTACCCAAGACACAGGTCTCTCACGGGGACAAGGGGAAGGACTCCCGTCTAAGTTAAACAGTCAGATATTGAAGAGGTCTTTTGGTTTCCTGTCAACGATGGAAGAAGAAGGAGGAGGAGGAGGAGAAAGGAAAAGAGTACTGGGTTTGCCATGCCAGACCTGTAAATGACTTTTAACATGAGCAAGCGTTAGATCTTTGACATCCATGAGCTCTAGAACTGACTTTGGAGTTGCCCCTAAAAGAAAGGTTAAGGAAACCAGTTATTACAGAGATTAGAGCAAAACAAAGTCCATGATATTAACCAGTTGTTCAACTCAAGTAGTAGTGTGTAGAGTATTATATTCTTGTTCTTGCACCATAAACAATTATGTAGTGAGAGATTAGGTAATTAAGAAGGAGAAAAGACTCATACTTTCATGGCCACCGAGGAGCTCAACAGCATGAACAAAACGAGAATGGAGTGAGCTAGTCCAACGCATTCTTGGAGCTCTCATGTTCCTCTTGCTATGTAACTTTGGCATAAACCTTGATCGAATCATGCCACTGCTACCATATAGCTCCGCACCGCCACCCCCTCCTCCTGCAGCAGCTCCATATTGATGGTATTGATGATATTGTGGAACTCTCAGTGACTCCATTGCAATTCCATTGAATCTTGGTGCAGAAGTACCCATTCTGTAAGCTTGCAAAGTGGAGGTATGGTGATCAGCTGAAGAATTTGAAGAAGAGTAGGGGGTGCAAGAAGGTGAATAAGGCATTTGGTTAAAGCTAAATCTAGGATCAATATTATGATCTCCTGAACTATTCCAGCTATTGTAAACTGGAATCCCCTTTATAGGCTTCGATCCTGTGACATCAAGAACTGAGATCCCATGGTTTATATGACTCATTTGGCCATTACTAGAACGTTGAAGAAGAAGATTTCTTTGCCTTGCTTGATCATGGTGATGATCCTCAAGACTGCCAGTCCCTCTTCCACCGTAGTTTATTCTCCAAGGACTCTCTGCCTCCAAAGCAGCAGTGCTTGTTGGATTTGCAAGAGAGAGTTCAGTGTCTGATACTTGAGACCCAACTCTTATAGAACTATCACTATGTGATTTTATTAGTCCATCATCTTTGCGCCAAATATCAAAAGCCGAATCACCATCGTTTGTGCCAGTGCAAATTGAAGAAGGAGCACTGTTTGGAAGGCTTATATGCAGTGAAAGGTCTGGAATCAGATTCAAAGACTGTTTATCAGAAATTCCTTTCTGGGACATTTTTAATATTCCCTTAGAAATTAATGGTTGCAGGCTAGCTGGCTGATGTTCTTGTTCTTCAATAATTAAAAAAGAGAACTCAAAATTCAAGAACACAAAGAATAGAGTAGATTTTTGAAGTGGGATCTTTTCCAAACTTACTAAAAAAGCAATCTTTAGTAGGTTAGAAGTGTAGATGGCTAGGAAAAAGAAAGAAGAACCCTTTTATTAACTTCACATAACCAAAGTATGGCAAGCAAGAAAGAAAGAAAGAAAAAGTTTGGTATGTAGAGGGTGCCTAAAGGCAAAAATGAAAATAGAAAATCCTTTTGTCCTCTTCAAGAAACAGACATGCTTCTCAGAGAGAGATGTGTGGTGATGCAAGAAGCGTAGATAGGGAAAAAAATAAAATTGTGAGAAAGGATATTGAGAGAAGGAGAGGGATTTGGGGTTTTTGTTTCCTATTTCCTCGAGAGTATATATAAGAAGATGACACTACAACAAATCATCTCTCTCTCTCTCTCTCTCTCTCTCTATATATAGAAGCTAATTACCTCTCATTTTCCCCATAGTCAAAATATACACGCAAAACTGTAAAGGTTTTGCTCCCTTTTTTCCATATTATATTATATATGAAAATTCCCCGTAGACAACGGTTTAAGATATATACAATATGAAAGAGATAGAGAGGAAAGAAGGAAGGGCAGGAGGATGGAGTACTAAATATTCTTCAATTCTTTTTTTCCCCACCCTATTGGGCCTCTGATCTTTCTCTATCTCTTATTAATTACATGAGAGAAAAGTAAAAAAGGGAAAATGAAGAAGACAATAATGTAATGACCAACTAGTCTTAGGAGTTAAACAAGACATCATGTGTCTTTTGTCTTCGTTCAATGATAATCTTAGTCAAAAAGCAAGAAGATATATGATTGTAGAGTCTAGCATTTTTTTATTTTTTTTTCCTTATTGTAAAGGGAATAAAGGGATAGAGATATTATCTCTCTATAGGTGTCTTTGTCCAATTACTAAATAAAGATTAGATATTAAACTTCAAGATTAATTCAAAAATTCAATATCTAAAGTCGGATTTAAACTAAGTTTTTAAATGAATTATATAAGAAATTGACTTATCAAAACACATTTAATAATTGATTGATCAAATTCATTCCAAACCCGCTCTTGTTGATACCAAATTAACAAAATTAAGGTATACAGGCTATTTAATAGTGACAATACTTCGTTTTTCTTTTTTTCTTTTTTCTTTTTTTGGTACACACACTTGGTTGGTTTGTACATAATATAGAGTATGATCCATATCATAGATTTCCAAGCCTTCCAATCCAAATATTCTTCAAACCTGTTGAACGAATTAATAAGGAAATATCCTTTGAAAAGGTGGTTCATCAACCTTGAAATTTAATTTTTCTAGAACATAACTGCAAGGCCTAGCTAGGCTAAATAACTATTATATTATTGATGTCTAAGTTGTACTCCTAGATTATATATATTCTAACTCTCGAAAAGCTTTGAGCATTGGGATGTGAGTCTAAAAATTTATAAACAGAATAATATTTATCATGCAAAAAATTCGATATGACGATTATTCTTTTCATGTTTAACCAATTATTTAATATTCTAGTGACCCGTAATTCATCACTTATAATAAATACTCATCTCTCGCACTTGTTTGAATGGATTTTTCACATAGTTTTTTTCTAGCATAAAATTTCCCCATTGCATTATCTATGTAAACCAAAATCACATAGATTCAGTCTATATATATAAGAAGTTTCCCTTACAAGCATTAATATTTCTTGTTAAAAGATAGGGAAATGGTTTTCCATAAGAAAAGGAAGAAGAAGAGAACACCAACCAAGTTATTTTAGTTACACATAGATGATAGGAGCAAGGAAGTACGTTGTTATTTGTCGATACCTTTATACTCCTGAAATAATATAAAAAAGCGAGGTCAATATTATATTCAAACTCAATAATATAATAGGCATTTACAAATGACAAAGCCAAAGACTAGATAGTTAGAAAAAAGAGAAAAATTAAGTTAGGAGCACTCGGGATGGGAGGAACTTTAATATTGTAGTCGGGAAGAACTATGAAAATAGAAGGATGGATGTGAGATAAAATTAAGCGAGGAAGGGTTTCGAAAAAATAAATATATTTTGGAAGGGCCAAATACATGTTTAGAGTGAGAAATTAAATCCTTAAGTATAAGGACAAAATTGAAGAATTTTCAAAGATTGGGGCGCTATGGCCCCATCAAACTTATCTATGGCCACGTAGAAAAAAGCTAAAATGAAAGGGAAACATTGTGGTCATGGACTCAATTTATTATTCATCACTGCAATGTAATTATATTTGTATCCTTCCCCGAAAAAAAAATCAATTAACTTGTTTTTAAATGTAATTTGATATTTGCACATAGTCTATTAGTTATTGTGGGCTATACTGTCTTTTAACTTAAGTTTTTGTTATATTTATGTTAATTTAGTTGAAATTTAGTCTTTTATTGAATTTAAAAAAAAAATTTCTCTGACATTGGCATGGCACACATCAAATGCTTCTCCATCTTCGAGTGACACGTGCAAAAAATTCTTGCGATCAACGGCGGGCTTCTTTAGAGTAGTTGCATTTGTCTCCACGGTAACACTGATGGGCTCCTTTTTTATTTATCTTTTCTCAACTCACCTCGACTTTTATGCATGCCACCTCAAAATTTCAAACAAACTTTTCAATTTGTTTTTCATTCAGATTTGATCCATGATTTTTTTATTATTATTTTTTTATTTGAAATGATTTATGGATTTATAATTATTTTTCAATTCCATCATTCTTTTTTTGTGTTAGATTTAATCCATATTCCTTTTATTTATTTTTTACATAATATTTGAATTTGAGGGTTTTTTTATGATTTAATCCCCCTTCAATTTTTCTTTTTATATGATTTGATCCCAATTCTTTTTTTCTTGTAACTTATTTTTTGCTTTGGGGAATGATATTAATTTTTTTTTTACGATTTCATCATTCAATATTAAATTGATTAGAAATTGAGCTTTTTGATTAAATCTGAGTTTAGAATTTCATTGGTTACGAGTTTGAGGAATTGATCTAGATTTAAGATATTGACATGGGTTTGCTTAGTTTGTTTTTTTTTTCTTTTTTCTTTTTATGCTAATGTTTGTTCAATTTCATCATTCAATATTTATTTATTTTTTTTAGTTTCATCCTCTAATTTTTAATTGGTATATTTGGGCCCTATTATTTTAATTGTTATTTATTTTGTTTTAGATGATTTTTAGAATTTAAGCTTTTTTACAATTTCATTATCTCTCAATTTTTTTTTCCAATGTGATTTGTTCTTTTTTTAAAAAAAAATCTTTTTTATTTGACAACTTTTTTGAATTTGAATTTTTTTGTTACGATTTCATCTTCCAACATTAAGGTGATTGGGAATTTATTTTCGGGACTGAACCAAGGTCTATGATTTCACGGGTTATGGGTTTGAATGACTAACTCCTATCTAGGAGATTTGCATAGGCTTGCTTTGTTTTTTTTTTTTTTTTTTTTGAAACTGATGATTTTTTTATTTTATTCTTCAACATTTATTTATTTATAAATTATAATCTTCATTCTTTAATTGAACATAAGGTCAGTTGAGAGTTGATCACTACCCATTCGGGAGGAGAATAAGAGAAGGAAAAATAAAGTGATAAATTGTCCAATTGGGTTAACTCATTTTTGTCGTGTCCATTACCCGATTCATCTATTTTGCGGGTTAGCTTTCATGGTTAGCACGGGTCAATACAGTGTTTCTCCATATTTTCATTTCACTTCCTAGATTTTTTTACAATCTAATCATTTGGCAATCCATTGTTTTACATTCACATTTGTTCGTTGTTTTGCAATGATGATATCTTTTTTAAAAAGGAACAAATCATCATTTAAAGATAGTAATCAATTTGCTCTTTGCTTCTTAGGTCGACATTCAAACATATTTTTGTTTCATTTATTCATGTGTATTATGGTTGATTAATTTTATCTTATACATTATTGGTCAAGTTTTTCATTCTCATTCTAAATTTTTATCATATGTAGAAGAAAAATGTAAAGAATTTTCATCTCATCGCAACAAAACACAAGCATCAACCTAGTTAAAAAGAAAAAGAAAAGGGTCCAAAATGAATATTAGGCTAAGCTTGTGACACGTCTGTACTAAGGATGGAAGTCATGAAAGGAAAACCATAAATCCTAGGGTGGTGATCATGTTCCCTGTAGATGAAGGAAATGGGCTCATGAATGTTTGGGTGAAATTGTCAAAATATATTGATTAGCATGATGGTCCCATTGACCTTAAATGTGTGTAGAGAATTGAAACCCTTAAAGGCTTGTTTGTTTGCTTTCATCATTGTAAACCCTAAGTCCCTAACTCCACAAAAACCTTTGTAAAGTTTCTGATTCCTTTTCATTCTCCCAAATATTCCCTTCAAATCCTCCAACAACTTTGTCTATCATTATATCATCCCCACATGAGCCCCATTGACTATTTAACCTGACTGAATTTTTCCAAACCCTAGGCTAAATCTAAATCAAAGATATATTTATTGCAGCGTATAAATCTTCTCTTACATCAAGAGGTAACCCTCCATTTTCTTTAATGTATTCAATGAAAGTAGAATTGTAGGTTAAATAATATTGTAACACAAGTGTTCTTTTTCGTACTTGGGAGTAGGAAATGCCCATTTTTAAGTAACATCGAGCTCAAACCTTTCAACTAGGTAAACCCAAATATTGCTGCATTTTAAAAATGATAAAAGCTTGTGGAAATTGCTGCATAAACTACGATAAAATTTAGTATCTAATGGCATCGAGCTCATATAGCTTTGACTATTTTAACTCTCGCAATACGCTGCTATTCAATCAAAGAAAATTTTGAATGTAATAAAAAATATAACTTACAAAGGATTATTTGATGTGTTATTAAACTCTGTCTAATAAATTAATCTTCAAACATTTTAATTCAACTCTTTTACTAGCCCGCATTTAAAATTAATCATGTAAAAATTATCTCAATACAACTTATTTGATTAGATTTGTACAACGATAACTCGGTCAACCGATAAAACAAATTGAAGATAAAATTCCCTGAAATTAAATCATTTGTTCAATTAACCTCTCGACTCGACTCCTTACCTAGTTTAGATTTCAAATTAAATCATTTAAAAATTATTCTAAAGTGATCCATTTAACTTGATTGGCCCAAAGACAACTCGGATAATTGTTAAAAAATATATGAAAATGAAATTGAAAGGAAAAATAGAAGGAAATGAAAAGGAAAAGAAAAGAGGAGCTTGTTGTTTAATAGAATAGCGAAGCTCCATGATGTTTTCTAATTCTTTTAGTTGTATTAGTTAATTTTGTAGTTTATAGGATAAGTGAGTTTTCTCACCATTTTATTCTATTATTTGAATTGAAAAAAATATTAAATATTTTTAAAAAAAAAACAAAACAATAGATTAAGTCTAGATATTATGGTAATTTTTTTTTTAATTCCACTCATGCATTTAACAATTAATTTAAAATAAAACAAAAGGGCTTAAGTTTTTTTTTTTGGCATTTGTTTGTGTAATGTTAGCCAATTCTAATAACTTGGTGAGTTAGAAACAGAAAGAATACAGCACATTATCCCTTAGAATATCATTAGCCATTTAACCCGTGCTTTGTTGCGACTTGTAAATTTTTTTAAAAAAAAAATATCATGTATGCAAGTTGCTTCAACATGTTTTTTTAAGATAAAAAAAATTAAAAGTGTAAATTGAAAAGACTATGCAAGCAAGATCAAAATATTTCATAACATAAAATGAGACATGCATCCGATTGTGTTTATTGAACTTATTTATTTAAATAAATAAATAAAATATAAAATTACACCTTAAAAACTCATGACTTAAAGGATAAACACAAATGAAACTGACTGAATAAACCTACACCATAAAAAACGTTATGCAAGGCCGAACACATCAGCAATATAATTTAAAAATAGATATTTTTTATTTTAAAAAAATAAACTTTATTTGTATAAAATAAGTTATAGATGAATTAGAATAATACCTTGAAAAATGAAATAGAAACAAAACAACTAAGAAAAACTTATATTAAAAAAATACGTGCAAAACTTATGACCTAGATCATGAGACAGAAATAAATCTATAGAAACAACTTGAAGAACATCACAAAACCAATATTAAGAAAAAAAACTAATGCAGAACAATAATATC
Source organism: Populus davidiana (assembly GCA_030145905.1). Lineage (NCBI taxonomy): Eukaryota > Viridiplantae > Streptophyta > Magnoliopsida > Malpighiales > Salicaceae > Populus > Populus davidiana. The sequence continues at coordinate 8,082,700 of CM057803.1, forward strand.
ATATGAAGCCAAATTTCCAAGATATTAAATGTCAAAAGATTAAACCAGGAAAAAAATTAATTGCACAAAAGAATCGGAAAAAATATGGGTGAGAAAAAAAATTAATTTGAGTGATAAAATTTGTCAATTGGAGCGTTTAATTCAATTGAAAAATTGCTTTAATAAAAGAAAAAAATCAAAAGAATGAGAAAACTGAAAAATAAAACAACAAAAATTTTGATTGAATGATGAAATTGCAAGAAAACAAGTCAACAAAAGTGCTAAGGACAACATTAGAAATTTTAAAAAAACAAGGACCAAAATGAAAAACCAAACATATAAGAAATTGTAATTGAAAGACTAAATTGAAAAGAGTAAAACTTCTATAAATGAAAAAAGGAACCAAAAAAAAAATTAATAGAATGAGGAATAAAATTGAAAAGTAAGAAACAAAAAGGACAATGGTGTACATAACCTGTCAGGAGAGAGAAAGGAAGGAAAACAAATCAAACAACCCCCGGTTACAATCTGACTACCGTAAGCAGTTACGCACCACTTCAAATGAAAGAGAACACAATAGCTAATCTAGGAAGACAACGAAAGACCTATTATATCCACTGGATGACGTCACACGCAACACCTGAGAGGCGCAGACGCCACCCACGCACTGAGGAGTGCCAAGTACGCAATAGTAGCTTTAAACATTAAAAAAACCTTTAAAAAGATATGAAAATACCAAAATGTCCCCTGCGACCTCAATAATTACACATAATACCCATATGAAAATATAAAAATAGCCTCAAATGCTAAGTTTATGTTTTGTTTCTTTCAAATTTAAAGATGTAATTGCACTATATATTAAATTTAAAAACCTCAAAACACTATTCAGTAACACAATAATGTTTTAACTCTAAGAGCAAATATATGCTTTTATTATGATGAAGCTTATTTTTTGGACCAAAGGATACAAAGGTAATTTTTATAGCTTAATGTACAGTAAAACATTTATGGTATTGAAATAAAACACTCATGACATTTAATTTTTTAGGTAATGATGTTGAAATTGGAAAAACCTTCATTAATTATATAAATAAATGATTGCCAAGACTTAAAGCAAGGCCATAATTAATTTCCAACCCGATCAGCATAACAATTGTCTTCTCTTTTAGGTGTGAAGAATATAATCAGCACTCCCAAATCCCAATTTCTTTGACATGAAGATCTCCAGCGACAACTAACTTTCAATAATTAAATTCAAAAAGGTTAGATTCCAACTAATGTAATCAATTAATAGCATTTTTATTAAAAATATATTATGTAGATCTTTTTCTCTTGACATAAATGAATATACAAAAAATATTTTAACACTACATAGAAAATACTTGTTATGTGACTCGCGCTCCATCATGGGTCAGATATTTTTATTTTCTATAAAAATAATTGTATATACTAGTTTTTTTAATGCATTTCTGTAGTTTAAAAAATTTAAGTTCAAATAAAAAACTTTATCCATACATATAATCAAATAAATTAAGAACTATGTGTGCAAATAAATAAATAAAAAGTCATTAACGATACCTAAAAATAAAACTTAAAATATCAAAAGACAGATATAGATCAAGATAATTAATCTAGAAAGACAAGACATTTACCCGGTTGTATTTGCTAAATTTATTTATTAAAATATTTTTTTATTCAAGCAAACGATAATAGAAATAGAGACACAAATGAAATTGATCAAATAAAATAATAAGAAAAAAAAAACATCATGCAAGACTACACATATTAGAAATATTATTTGAAAATTATAGATGAATTATAAAAACTCTTCAAATTAAATGCATAACTAAAAAAATTATCATCATTTAAAATAGTCTATCCAAACAAAATAAAAGAGAGAATGGGTACTAATTTAAATATAAATTTAAAACATTTAGAGAAAAAACCATAAAAATCATTAATTTTAAAAACATAGAAAACAATATAGGGGGAAAAACCAACGGCCAAGCATTGTTAGGCCTAGCAAGCTAGAGCCATTTATCAGGAGCCGCGTGACTAGGCTGTTATTTTCATTTTTTTGCAACTAGAGCGAACAACCCCCAGATATTTTTGAAATAAGAAATCAGATGATGCATCATTTGATTTACCCAAATTCTAGCCACTGTACTAATTCAAGCTAGGATTTTTATAGATTTAATCAAAGATTGATCCTCATTCATCATCAATGTTTGGCCCTCTAATTAGAATGAGAGAGTTTTAGGTATGTTTTGTAGTTGTGACCTCTGTACCTATTCTAGTTTTACAATGGTGGTTTTGTAACAAATTTAGTTTTTAGAGATTTTAGTGCTTTTCTTAAACCTGGAGATCAAAAGGCTTGTTTTTTGGCCTTTTAATCTTAAAAGAAACATGGACAACATTTGATAAGAACCCATCGAAAAGACTTGAAGTGTGAACACATGAAAAAGATTAGTGGTTTTATAAAATGAGTATCATAACCATCGATGACTGAGTTACCCACTTTCAAGGTTTCGTCGGAGCAACTCTGACATCATCATCATTGAAGAACACCTGAGTGCACACCTTTTGTTTATATCAAACCTTGCTTGATTTAGAGGTTTATATCTTCACATCCATCTGTTTTAAAGTGTCAACTCAATTAGCTTAGATTCTAACAATGCAATGATATCTAATCAGGGACAAGATCTTATTGAGTTTGTCAAAGAAAATGGGATGTGAATGTTTTATGGGAGTAGCTGATCTTTGTAGAATGGGTGTTTCTTAGTCAAATGGTGATGGTTACAATCGCTAATGTAGTTGGAGACGCCATATTCATTCATATAAAGGCACCTACTCGATCAGTCAAAACTTCTAAAGAAAAGCTAAATAGTGGCCGAACGACGTGTCGTTTAGGTTAAACCCTAAAAATTAGGGTTTTTTAATTTGAGATTTGGCAAACTTCAATTTAGTCCTTATTCTTCCAATAATTGCACCTGTAATTACCTCCTAAACTTTTAATTTCATGCAATTCCACCCCTTCTAAACTCAATTGACAGCCCCAAAGTTGACTGCTTGTTTCATTGTAGTCCTTGGTTATGAAATTATATATTTGACCCTCAATTGATCAACAAACTTTTAATTTTTTCAATTTAGCCCATGATTTGATCAATTTCAAACCCTTACATACATGTGCCTTTTTTTCAGTTTAGTCATTGGTTTTGGATTTCTTCAATTAAGTTCCTAATTGCCCATCAAACTTTATTATTTAAGCAACTAAACTCCTGATTTGATCAAATTAACTTTTAAAATTGTAATTTGACCTCTGGACTTTAATTTCTTCCAATTAAAGTCTAAATTGACTTCAAAATCAAATTTTTTTTTTCAATTAAGCCCTCAATAAATTAAACTAAACCTTGAAAAAAATCTAATTTTTAATTTTTCCTTTTAAAATTGAATTCTTCTTGCCAATAGGTTTTTCATCAGTTGAAAATATGTTGTCAAGTTTTCAACTTTGGGTATTTTGATCCTCCTCAACTAGTCTTTAACAATTTTCTAGACATTTTTCATATTCTTCCTACTGATGTATGAATAATAAAATATATTTGGGTGTACAATGTTTTTTCTACATGTTTTAGAGTTTTTGTTAATAATACGTGTTATCTTTCATACATATGAGACGATTTCAATACATCTATTGCATGATAGAAGCTTCAAATACTTCAACTATTAAGGCTTGCCAAATATTAAAAAGTTTATTTTTTTAATAGTGAAACTAGAACTAAAATTAACTTCAAATTGAATATATATATATATATATATATATATATATATTGCTTATCATCTGAATTAATCCACTTGGATGCATTTTTGTAAAGTCTGTAAAATCCTAAGATGTAACTATTCAATCACACAATTTGACTTATTGAAATTTACAATTCATTTGGGTTGTAGTGAGGAGACGTGAATTTAACTGATTTATTACAATCTGCACATAAATTAACTTCACTGTGTCAATTTTCTGAGATGATGGCTTTTTAAATTTTTCCAAATGGGCTCTTAAGCTTGGGCTAGAAAACGTACTGTGCCTCATAATTTTGGTGGTTCTAAGCATCAGCATCTTGAAGTACACAACAACAGTCATGAAATTCATGGCCTGTGGTGGTCAAGATCATCCCACTCTCTTTCATGTCATAATTGCCTTACAGCTAACATTATCTTTCTTCCCATGCACACAGAGGAGCCATTGCTTACCAACTATGTGGTGGATATGATAAAAAGAGGTTCTCGTTGCTCTTGCTGCAGAGTTTATAGGGTGGGCATGCATGCAGGCCACCGCAACCATCTGCTACCTGCAATACTTTAAGCAGCACTTATGCTACTAGGGCCCTGTGTTCTTAATGAAGTATTGATGTCAAGAATGTTTCCAAGACGGAAAACTATCCTCTCAAAAAGGAGAAAGATTAAAAGAAATCCTAATCCCATGAACTTGAGAAAACTGAACTTACAATTCCGAGACTAATTATAAAATAACTCTTCGGAAAATACGTTCTGATCGTAGTATTATATATTTCCATTAGAAGAGGGCCACAAGTGATCCTATAGTATAATTCTATTATTTTCTATCTTTTTATGGTAACCTCGTTGTTCATTGCTTGTTCGAAGCTCAAATTATAGGGCAAATAAGATGTTGGATTTCCTCAACACACCACCCATTGATAAAATTTCCTTCAAACTCCAGACCGGAAGAATTTGGGACAAAACATCAAGTTTTCCTTCCTGCAAGTGAAAAACTAACTGCTCTGCATGCATCCTTTACTATCCGAACCACTAAATGCTTTGATTTTACTAGTAGCTAGGGTGCACATAGAAAGAGAAAGGAGGGCAAGTCCCAAGAATGTACGGGTAATGTATACAGAAATGAAAGAGACAGGTGAGAAATGATTTTGCAATCGAGTGCTTCATGATTGAAGATGAGGAGGAGGAAAGAGAAGCTTTATAATAGTAATATTCAACACAACAATCCCATTAAACTTTTTGACACTAAAAAAGAAAGAAATGTGGTTGCGACTAAAGTCTATGGAATAGACCTTGGCGGAGCTTTAGGGTGAAAATTGGTGGGATTTCAATGCCTCGCCTTTATTTCGGATTTGAGTTTCTTTTTGACTTTTTTGGTTTCCTTTTTCACCTCGAAATCCGAAGCTAACAAAATTAAAAACATCACTGCCCTCCATAGGTGGTCAGGATTCAAGGAGCTAGGAAGCTTTGAGCAGGGGTTAAACTGGTTGTGACTGAGCTTTCGATGTCACATAGATTATGGAGATAGATTGTGACATTGCCTCGGAGAGCTACTAGCTATACGACTACATGGTCTATCAGTCTTCGACCGAACTGATTACTGAATGTCTGAATCTGAATTGAACTGTCCATGCTCTATGTGCTTTGCCACTGGCGGTCAACGAGAGCATGTTAGCATAACATATTAACATTGGCTCTTTCTTGGCCATGGAGATTCTGCTATTAATTTTATTTTATTTTATTTTGCCCTTTTGGGATTATAATTGGGAGGAGTACTAACGTTTAGGCTATACAATTCCATCCTCGATATGAGCAAGATGTGACTCTCAACAGTTTGAATATATGTGTATATATCAAATAAATAATTATTATAACCTTTACCCTTTTTTCAGTATTTGTTGATAAAGTGATTCACAAGTTAATTATACAAACATTACTATTTTCTAATTGAATTTGCAAAACATTTTATCTTAACCCCAACAAAGCTTAAATTTGTGGTTAATTTAGTGGATACTTTATCAGTGTTTGAAAAGAAATACTTATAATTTGTCAAATTATAAACACTTCATCTTTAATATTTAAAAAAATATATTTGATGTGCTATACAGGTGATAGCACTTTATATATTAAGTCAAAGTTTGCCAACTCAATCAACGAAAAAGTACTATAATGTTTTAACTGATTTGATGTCTAAAATACCTTTATAACACTATTTTTGTATTATCTTCCTTCCCAATCATATTTTTGTTTACATTTAAGTTTTTATTATTATTGTCAAATCCATGATAAAATTAAGCAAGCATCAAGTCTTCTTAATTTGCTTTTGAATTTTATATCCAATATTCTTCTAAAATTAAACAAGCAATAAATATTTGATTAATTAAGCAATTATTCGGTAAGGAAAAGAATACCCAAGCTCTCAATAAATGACGACAAAAAGGAATGGTGGAAAAGAATGTACATGAACCTACTAATTAGATTGGGTGTGTTTGAAAACATGGTTGAAATTATATTTTTTTTAAAATTAGATTTTTTTATATATATTTTTGAATTGTTTTGATGGGTTGATATAAAAAAATTATTTTTAAAAAATAAAAAAAATTATTTTTATATGCTTTTAATAAAAATTATTTTAAAAAATAATAATTACTATACTTATAAACACATGAACAAACTCTTTTCAAAGTCAGAAGCAAATTCCCTTCCAAACCAATATCATAAGTTTCATGCACACCATCAATCGCAATTTCGTTTTTTTTTTTTTTTGAATTTCAAATTTCTTTTTCACTAACAAAAACTGGCTGAGTCATTATTATTATTATTATTATTAATTTCAAATTTCGTTCCAGGTTTTCTTTCCCATCACTTTCTTCACTTCCTCCATGATCACATTTTCCTTCTCCCCAAACACTCACTTCCTTTTTCCACTTCTCCCAAAAACCTATCTTCTTTTTCTTCTCTTCTTTTCAGCCTCCAATTTTGAAACCCAAATTTCCCTTTCAATCATTTCTTCCAATATTTCCCTGCAAGCAAACCCATAAATTATTCCCCCCACTTTCCTTTTTTCCCTCATCTTTTTCCATCCTTTCCTTCCACGTCAAATACTCAGGAGCCCATACTTTTCTTTTCTCATATGGTTAGCATCTTACTCACTTTATTTTATGGATAAAGTTAACGGTCACGGAGATAAGGGATCGTCAATTAGGGATTTCAAGAAACAAGATAGGCTTGAGTTATAATATATATATATATATATATATATATATATGGATATTTTAGGTTTTTATGTTATCAAGATTACGTTTTTTATTTTTAACAAGGATTCATGCAAATGAAAATTGTGAAGAAGAAGAAGGAAGAAAACCAACAAATGAATTTGACCAAAACGATTTGCCAAGGTCTAAATATGTGGAGATTTGCTACAAGAAAGCAACAAAGTGCCGAAGCTAATTTAGGTCAGGCGAGGATTTCCATAACCTGTGATTAACCCAAGATCAAACCTCTTATAACATATGCTTAGCCTTCCCCAGATACCAAATTAGCGATTTTTTTTCTTTTTTTGCTTTTTTCGCTGAAGAAAATCTTGGAAGCATTTTTTTTTCAACTTTATGGCTTTATTGATTGACAACCAGTGCTCGTTTCCTGGACCCAGTTCAGTTCTGAAATTGGTCCACACGTACCACTGATTTGTAGAGGCCAAATCTCATGAACCATACTCATCGTGAAAAGACCCATCGATACAATCTCTCCATGCTTTTCCACTCTTTTGGTGGTATCCTTTAATTACTTCTGTTTTAATCTTCACACAGAACAATAAATTGCTTGTATTTCACATTGCGTTTTGTCCATCTTGTCCAACTTCTATCGAGGGATGTCACACACAGAACAAAACAAATTTATGTTCAAAAAAAGTGTCCAAAAAAAAAACTCAATAATCAAGTATAAAGTTAAAATATGTGGGGAAGGTAATCTTTCCCCATATTTATTAGCATTTAGTAATCTATAATGTTGTTGTTTTTTATTATTTTGACTTTTTTTCCCTTTAGTTATTGATTTTTTTTTTAATTTAGCTCTTAAATAATGTGTTTATGGAAATTTAGTAATATTTCATGGTGTTGTTATCATTATTTTTATTCATTTTGACAATTTTTTTTTTTGGTTATTGTTTTTTTTTCTAATTTAATTTTTATATGATGTGTTTATGGGAATTTAGAGTTGATAACTTATTTTAATTTGTTTTTTATATGTTATTGGAATATCAAAAAATATCTTAGCATTATTGTATAGTTTATTTAAAAAAAAGTTAAAAAATAATAATTTAAAAAAACTAGGTTATTTTTAGCGTTTTTAATTTTTTGTTAACTTTCTAATAATTTTATGAAAAAAATTAACATCAACACGTGATTAAATTATAAGGGTTGCCAAACACCTATTTTTTAACTAAATCTATTTTTTTGTTAATTAAATTACAATACTAAACACACATTAAAAGCCCATTTATTTTTACATTTTAAAATTGTTTTTTTTAATATTATTTTAATTTCTTTCTTCACTTCAAATTAAAAAAAATTATTTTCAAATTGTTTTGATGTGATAATGTTAAAAATAAATTTAAAAAAAATATTATTTCGATATATTTTTAAATAAAAAAAACACTTTGAAAAACAATCGCTACTACAATACAGGCTCTAAAAATGGGTTATGACTATTTTTAGTTTAGATAATACAAGTATCATGAGATCATCCCATCTAAATAAAATCCATATTTTATTGTTTAAAAACTATAATATGTTTTTTACAATTAGATTACATTTTAGTTTTATTTGATAGTTTATCAAGAGATTTAATGAATCAAGAAATTTAAAGATGCTCATTGAATAATTAATAATATTCTATTGGTTACTTCTTGTGCCCACTTTAATGGAAAAACAATAGATACAAATAAGGGAAATAAGGGAATGAAATTATAGTTGAAGATATTTTTATAATGTTTAATGAATTATAGATTTTATTTCTCTATTTTCTTTATATCTTTTTTTTTTATGTGGATAAGGGAGTAACTAATATAATATTTTTAAATACTCCCTCAGCATCATAATATTATCCAAATGAATACCAGGTTATAAGATTGGAGGTAGTCTTTTCTCATCTTAATTCTCCTCTTCTTCGTTTAAGATTTGAACTTGGGTTTTTTTTTTAATGAAAATCTCAAATCTTAATTATTGTGCTATCCTTTGCATATATTTTAACTATCTTTAGACTATATTTAAGAAATGGATATCTTATGTCATGCTATGAAAGAAATTGACAACATGTATACTTAAATGGGAAAAAAAAATCATAAAATAGACGTCCCTTGAACACATGAAATTCAGATGTACCATGGTACATGGTCAATTATATGATAAAACATAAAGGATAATAAACATCAAATGCACTACCAATTTATTGGAGTATTATCAATTTTACACAAATTTTTTTATCAATTTTATCACTAAAACATTTTTATTTCTTAATTATATTTTTTTATATTAAAAAAATCAATTACCAAAAACACGTGAAGTAAGTCCTTATAAAATGACATCATTTGTTAAAAAAGAAAAGAAAAAACATTATAATTTGGATAGAAATGTGAACAAAAAATATAAATATTGTACGAAAGCATTTAATTGATAACTCTTAAAAAATCATAAGTAAAAATTACATTAAAAAAAAAAAACATTTAGTGATAACATTAAAACTACATGATATTTTTTAGGTTTGCAAAAAAATAAAAGGGATCTGGGGTGTTTAAGATCGAGACTGCAAACAGAGCAGATGAGATTTGGGCCATGGTTTCAGGTTGGGGTAAAATCGGGTCACTTGACGGGGACACTAAAGGCCCATTAACAAGTATATCCAGGCTGTTTAAATTCACAGTAGGCCCAATGATTGGTAGTGGCCCAAATTACGAACCTAGTTATTTGGGAAGTTAATAAGAATGGAAATTTATTGCGTTTGTTGTCTTCCGAATGGTCTCAAGCTAAGCCCACAATTGCTTAGCTACATGGGCATGGTTATTGGGCCCTGGGCCTCACTATGATCGCAAAGGTCATTCATTGTTCGGGCTCAGTTCTTTTGTTAAATATAATACATGTTCGAGAAAATTAACCCCAAATGGTCGGTCATGTATCCTCTCTCTTGATTTTTCGATCCAGACTAGCATTTAATTTTATTTTATTTTTTAAATGCAACGTGTTGATGTTAGGATATGATCTTAAGATAGCTCGAAGAGGATATTTATTTATATTTGATATATTTTGTTTCTACGCATTGTAGATATATGACAAGATTTTTTTATTATTATTATTAAGATCATGAAGTGGTTGTGGCTGGTTGTTAAAATCACGCATGAAAAAATAATTCTATAAATAATACAATTATTTTTCCTACTTTCATCATACAAAGAATTCGACTGTATTGAAGATTAAGAGTATATTTATTTTTATGTTTTAAAAGCTGTGAAAATTTTAAATTATTATTTTTACTTTAAATTAATTTTTTTATGTTTTTGTAATTTTTTAATATATTATATCAAAAATAAATTTAAAAAATATTATTTTAATATATTTTTAAACAAAAAAACTTAAAAAAAAAAACTTTTACTACTATAGTTATCAGATCAAACCTGAAGGTTGACTCAGCCGGGTCCCGGATTACACGGATTGACCCTGTTAACCTGAAAAATTAAAAAAAAAAATGAAGTTTTAATATTTCATATGAAAAAATTAAAAAACAATCCTTGTGAATATAGGCTATACATATTATAAATAATAAAGTTTAAAATATTATTTCAAAAGATTTTTTATTCCACATTAAAAAGATAATATGGTAGTATGTTATTCTTTTAAATTAAAATATTTAAATAAAAAGTTTTTAATTCCATATTAAAAAAACATAATTTTTTTTTATGAACATAGATATACTAAAGTGCTTCAAATTTCACATTGAAAAAATAAAAATATTATTCTAGTATTTATATAATAAACTTTAAAAATGGTTAATAACCAATTAAAAAACACATTTAAAAAAAAAATCTCAACTGGGTTTTGCCGGGTCACAGGTCAATCCGGCAAATAAATCAGGGTTTTGCTAATCTCAATATTTTACTTTATTTGAATCGATCCAATCATCAAATTAACTAAATCCCAAATTAACCTACCAAATCAATCCAAATTTAATATCTATAATTACTAATATCATTGTACCAAACATTATCTAAAAAAATAAAGAGTTGTTCACTGAAAAAAAAGAATCGCAGTAAGCCGAAGCAACACGAGGATGCATTATTAGTACTGTACCTTGAATTAAAAAATAAATAAAATCAAGAGTGGTATCTTTTTCCTTATGGATTACAGTAAGCCAACGCAACACGAGGATGCATTATCATTACTATACCTTGAATAAATAAAAACAATTGAATTAAAAAATAAATAAAATCAAGAGTGGTATCTTCTTCCTCGATGGACTCCAAAAAGCCAAGGATGCATTATCAGTACTATACCTTGAATTAAAAAATAAATAAAATCAAGAGAGGTATCTTCCTTCCTCGATGGACTACAAGAATAGTGTTCTTCATTATAGCTGCTGAACTTAAAAAAATTTGCGATTCAAAATTTAATTTGAATTGAATTGCAAGATGAATAAAAAAACATAGATTTTATGAAACTTAATTGATTGGATCAACACACTAAAATATTATTTTTTAAAAATAAAAAAATATATTATTTTAATAAAAAATATTAATTATCCAGTAACATAAAAAAATATTGGAGTAAAAATTGAAACCTACAGTGTTTATGGTATTGATTAATAAAAATATTGAAAATTTTTGGAGCTGTGGGTCACTGTTTGTTATTATAACAGTAGTTTGAAAATATATAAAAATAATATATTTTTTTTATTTTTTTAATTTATTTTTAATATACCACTTTAAAATAATTTAAAATTTTAAAATAAGAATTTAAAATAATTAAATATATTTAAAAATATAAACATACTCCGAGTAAAAACGGTGGTGGAAGAGGAGGTTCAGAGACTTTATGGTGTGTCTGCCTTTATCGGCACATGAGTTGCTTTCTTTACAGGTTGTTGATGCATCACTCAATTTGCCCAAACTAAAGCTAATAGATATGAATAATTCAATACTCTTAAAACAAATATCTTAATTATGTACCACCGAATATTCTATAGGATCTAATTCCTTATTCGGACATCGATCCTACGGCATATTCGCATATCCATTGTTCCTTTATTTTTATTTTGCAGTCTCTCAACTTGAAAACTGCCCACCGTTTGTGCCTGTTACACGTTGTTAATTACTACCTGTACAGAAACCTCTTGAGTTTTTCTGTGTTTTGTCTGCCTAATTAATGCTTTAAACTTACTCAAATAATGAAGAAAATTCCAAAAAATTAACGTCGTAGGATTTTAAGTGATGCCACAAAGATTAGGTATAGAAATATTTTACCCAAGTTTAGTAAAACATTTAAGCTTATAATAATAATAATAAAAAACAATATTAGAGAAATAACATATTAATTTTGACTCAACTGCTACCAAGAATCACAATTTTATTAGTCAACCGCTAATAAAAATAATAGTTATATTAAATAATTATAGGGGTTAACAAAAAACTAAAAAACCGATTAAACCGAGAAAATAAAAAAAAAAAGATAATAAAAAAACTGAACCGTAAAAAAAAACCGATTAAACATATTAATTTTTTAAAAAAACCGACCAGTTTGGCTCGGTTTCGGTTTTATAAGCTTAAAACCGAAAATACCAAAAAGGAAAAAAAAACTGAGTCAAACCGGTTTGAACCATTTTTAGCCTAAAAAACCGAACCGAAACCAGCCGGTTCGAACTAGTTTCAGTTCGGTTACTGTTTTGTTTTTTTTTAAATCAGTTTTGTTATTTTTTTTTGATAAAAAACAAACCAAACCAAAAATAATTACCCCTAAACAATTGTTATTGTATATAACTTTTATATTAAATTACTAATAACAATAATAATTATTCAATACTCGTGTTATTCTAGGATAATTTTATTCTAACACCAACCTCAAATTTAGTGGATGAAATAAACCAAAACACCACAATTTTAGATATAGCAAGTCCGGCAGCTTTTCCATGTAAAATGCCATATTTTGGGGCACAATTCCGCCAATGTGATCAAATTATTCACAAGTTGTAGAGATATGTGCAGGAATTATTTGTGAAAACCTTCAACACTTGGTATTCATGAATTTGTAGTGGTGAAGTAATGGACTTCTTGTCCTTTGCTAAATCGTAAATATATATACATTTTTTTTCAATAATATAAATTAGTTTCAATGTGTGAAAAATAGATATAAAAAAAAGTATTTAGTTAAAAAAACGAAAATAAATTTATCCTAATGAATTTTTTTAGTGAATTCTTGAACTTAAAAAAAAAACAGATAAATAAATGTTTTTTTATATGTTTTTTATTCTAAAATAGTAATTAAACATTACCTTAAAATAAAATTCATGAAAAAATTAAGATCGAGACTTTAGTGAATTTGATTTGAATATTAAGTCAAGGTAACGAACATGAATTAAAAATAATTATAATTATAATTAACGCTTATATCATCAATTACCCTTGTCATATTTAGCTCTACTTTTTAGTGCTGCATGAGGCATGCATGGTGACCGACTACCGGATTGGCTAATTTTGGTTCTCAATCCACAACTACTAACAAGTTGTTTCCGAGAATGTTTGTTTTGTTGTTTAAAATATATTTTTGAAAAAATTTATTTTTAAAATTTTAAATTATATTAACGCAATAAAAAACAAATCATTAGAGATGTCATAGTTTCCTTGCCAAACTCGACTTTTCAAATCTATAGTTTTCTTATTTCATAATTAATAATTAGCTAGCTATTTTGGTCTATAAAAATAGGTTAACGGACTCAAGAAAAAATAGGGACGTGGACAGGACTCGCTACAGCGTAGAGAACAAGTTCACGAGTTGCTTGCTATATGGTACAAATAATTATCCCCAGCGAGATTCTCTTCTGTCCATCCTTCTTTTCTTCTCCGTTCAGCTCTAGCCAGAGAGACATGGCAGGTCTCATTCTCAAGAACAAAAGCATGGCTCTATGCCTTGTTTTGGTGATATGTAGTTTTGGGTTGTGCTTCGTCTCTACACATGCAGAGCTTCAAAGATTTGAACAGCCTGCAAGAACTGAGGGGACTCTTTCCTTTTTGGTGCTTGGAGATTGGGGCAGAAAAGGTGCTTTCAACCAGTCTGAAGTTGCTGTTCAGGTTCTTCCAGCTTCTTTGCTTTTTGTGATTTATTTCATGTTTCCGCGTGTGAGAGAGAGTCATGCAACATGTAATTGACATTCCCATCTTATCTTAAAGAACTTTCCTTGATGAACTAACACGTACCTGCTAATCTTCCTTTGATTTGCATGGATACAGATGGGAAGGATTGGAGAAAAGCTCGACATAGATTTTGTAGTTTCAACAGGTGATAATTTCTATGATAATGGATTAACTGGAAACCAAGACAAAGCGTTTGTGGAATCATTTACTCAAATCTACACTGCAAATAGCCTGCAAAAGCAGTGGTACAGTGGTGAGTACCGAGCCTGGCGACTGGCTGATAATGATTTTTTTCCACAAATAAAAATGAGAAGTTACATGTTGATCTTACTTGATTTGAATTTTCTAATTTTCTTTCTCTTCTCTTCTGCAGTCTTGGGAAACCATGACTATAGGGGGAATGCAGAGGCACAATTGAGCCAACAACTTAGGAAAATTGATAGCAGGTGGCTATGTTTGAGATCTTTCATCGTCAATGCTGGTGGGTAGCAGCTTCTACATTTTAAGTGCTTCCTTCATCTCATATTTCTATAAAGACTATACTAACTATGACCACTTGAAACTCGAAATCTAGATGTTAATTTAGGATTAATTCATCTGATAACTCAAATCCTTTTTTTCTCTGCAGAATTGGCTGAAATTTTCTTTGTGGACACCACCCCTTTTGTCCAATCTTACTTTACTAATGCTGAGGGACATACTTATGACTGGAGAGGCATTGGATCTCCTAGAGATTATATTGCAAACCTAATAAAGGTATGTTCACTGTTTTATTCAAAATAATGCATCGACTTTACAATATATGCACCTTAATAGCCACTAAATCAGTGGTCTGTCAACTGTTTAGATAGAGCTCTGGATAATTAAGAAGTGGATTATACCCTTTTTTGGATCAGGATCTAAAGTTGGCATTGAGTGAATCAAAAGCAAAGTGGAAAATTGTTGTGGGTCATCACGCAATTAGAAGCATAGGACATCATGGCGACACTGAGGAACTTGTCAGCAAGCTTCATCCAATCCTGAAGGTAAACACAAGCATTGAAAAGCAGTTCTGTTTTACTTTTGCTGACGAAGTAATTTTGAACACAAGATTGAATCTCTTTCGGTGCTGTTTTCATTAAATTCAGGCCAATAATGTAGATTTTTACATGAATGGACATGACCATTGCCTCGAACACATCAGTGACACAGAGAGGTACAACTTAAGTGATTACTGTGTTGCTTAGTGGAAAGGGTTCTTCGAAAATATTACTAACGATGGGCAATTTTTTGACAGTCCAATACAATTTCTAACTAGTGGAGCTGGGTCTAAGGCATGGAGGGGTGACGTTAAAGAACAAAACAAAGATGGTCTCAAATTCTTCTACGATGGTCAAGGTTTCATGTCTGTGCAGTTGACTCCGAATGAAGCAGAGATTGCATTTTATGATGTTTCTGGCACTGTTTTGCATAGATGGACTACAACAAAGTTGCTCCACTCATCAACCTAGGGATCCACAGCCAACAGATTGTCATTGTTATAATTATTTTTTTTCCTATCATTATTGAGCTCATGTTTCACTGTCATCGAGCACTGTGATAATAGTGAGTTAGGGCCACATCAAAAAAAAAAAAAAAAAAGAGTTCTATAATGTCATGAGAATGATTAAATTGATGGAGAGCTTGTAGCAATCTTCATGGGATTCCCTTGCTTTTACTATTACCAAACCCCACTGAATTTTTTATTAACCCAAAAAAAAAAAAAGGAAAGGAAAAATGGGCCTTGCAGTAATATTGCACCCAAAAAATTGGTAAATCAGTGCTTCAACACAAGAACTGATCCAATTTCCCGATAACTACATGCAATTTAATTGTAACTAACGGTAGAGTCAAAGGATGAGATTGGTGAATGGCAAATAATTCTGCAGCCAATGTGAGCAGTTGGCGAGGTCTATTTACCCATTGGTGATAGACTTGCAGAGCCAAGTTTTTTGTATGGACTGTTAGGGTCAGGGCAAAAGGACAGCAGCCTTGTGACATCAAGCAAGCGCCAATATAGCACCACCACCTTCAAACCATCTTCGTTCCTTGAATTCTCTCGCTCATCAATGATTTTCTTTCATAAGTTCACGTCTCTTCTGGTATTGAACAAGACAAAACAAGAAATTTCCAGGAAAGTGGACTTTGATGGTGACCGCGGATGAATTTAGGCCATTAATAGAATGAAGTTTCCTTTGCCCTCATTGAATCTCTTATCCTGAATCTGCATGGATACTATCTGTAGCTAGCTAACGGGTTGCTCTTTCGATTTTGAACATCTCTAGAGACACCACCATTTTTGTGTCCAGGTACACCACATTATATGCTCTTCAAATAGGTTACCTGAGTTCACATCTTTTGCACTCCAAACCAGAGCTGCTAACTTAAAAGTTCTCTTTTTCAGGATATCATGGCTAGTTTCAGTCACCATTTCAGTTCAATGCACCTCGTATGGATGGCCTGCTGCCATGTGTATGTTCTTTGTGCCTTAGCTGAGCTTCAGCGATTCGAGCAACCTGCCAAGGAGGATGGCTCAATTAGCTTTTTGGTGGTTGGAGACTGGGGAAGAAAAGGAAATTATAATCAATCCAATGTTGCATTTCAGGTTTTTTTAACTTTTTAAGCCATCTTTTAAGTCTTAACACTCAGTATCATATTGTTATATACATATATAGATGTCTCATGCTTGTTAATTATGAACTGATGCTGTGGATTGATGGAGGCACTAAGTGGTGATATTTCATTCAATGCAAGAATATTCATTTGATTTCTCAAGTTTCATACAGATGGGAAGAATAGGACAAGAGTTGAACATTGATTTCGTTGTTTCTACTGGAGACAACTTTTACGAGGACGGGTTGAGAAGCATAAATGACCCTGTGTTTGAGAAATCATTTAGCAAAATCTATACTGCAAAGAGCCTTCAAAAGCAGTGGTACAGTGGTAAGTCCTGGAATCAAATGAATTGAAATCATCAAAACTTGCAATCTGGTTAAAAATTTATTGATTCTTTTATAAAAAAATAATTCAAAAAGAAGTTATTTTGATATTAAAAAAAAATAGATTAATTCACCTAACTCTGTTATCTCAAATCTATTCTCTAATCATATTTAATAATTATGATCAAGTATCTAGATCGTACTTGGTCAATCCCAAAAAAACAATATCATTTTCAAAATAATGTCGTTTCATCAAAAAAAAAAAAAAAAGAAGCACAAGTCTTGGTCTTGGTTGACAGCTTACTGGATTGATCTGCTAGCTAGACTGGGTCTAATTCTTATAATGAAAAGAATGCACAAATACAAGAATCCTTTGTTTTTGCTAATGCGGGTGTCCTACCCCATCACGTGTTCTGAAAAACTTTCTGGTTTCAGTTCTAGGCAACCATGACTACCGGGGAAATGCCAAGGCTCAATTAAGTCCGAACCTGAGGAATATAGATAGCCGATGGATTTGCCTGAGATCTTTCATTCTTAACACAGGTAAGATACATCTCCAACTATGAACAGTAAATTATTCAACATTAAATAGCAAGTAGATATCAAACCTCTCACCTCTCTGAGGTTTTTGTCCTGAAACACTGCCTCTCGCTTAACTAAATTCAAACTTCTCTTCACATCCTCTTAGAAATTGTGGAATTGTTCTTCATCGATACCACTCCATTTGTGGACAAGTACTTTCTGAAGCCAAACCCCCATCATTATGATTGGAGAGGAGTGATGCCAAGGCAGCACTATCTTTCAAACCTCTTGAAGGTTATTCATTCTGTTCATCCTCGTACATTTATGCAAGTACTGTGCAGTCGACGATTTGTTTTTTGTCCCAAATCCTACATCTTTTTCATGTTTGGCAACAGGACTTGGAATCAGCTTTGCAGGACTCCACTGCTAACTGGAAGATTGTAGTTGGGCATCATACTATCAGAAGCATTGGCCATCATGGGGAAACAGAGGAGCTAAAGAAGCAACTTCTCCCGCTACTTGAGGTAGCTAATCTTACTAAAGAGATTGAGATTGCACAAACAAAGCGTTTCTCTAACAAACCACGTCTTGAATGTCCAGGCAAACAATGTTGAAATGTACATAAATGGGCATGATCATTGCTTGGAACACATGACCAGCAACACAAGGTATGTTTAAGAAAACATTGATTGACATTATTTGACAGCAAGGATTGAAAAAAAAATCACCAAGATTTAAGAACTTGACTCTTTATGCAGCCAAATCCAATTTTTAACAAGTGGAGGTGGATCAAAGGCATGGAAAGGGGATATTGATAAACTAAACAAAGGAGTCAAGTTTTATTATGATGGGCAAGGTTTCATGTCCCTGGAACTAAGACAGACGGATGGAAAGATAGTATTCTATGATGTTTTTGGCAAAGTTCTGTACAATTTTAACCTGTTTAAGCAGCTCAACCCTGTCATCTAGGACCGCATTATGTATAACAGGTGTTTTCCACTGTTCATCAAAAATATAATGCAGTGATTAATCATTCTGTCGATTTTGAAACAAAAACTGATGTATCTTGGCTTTTCTAAGAATGCCAATATGGAGATGTTAATCCAGTTCGATAAGAACCCCAACCAGGAGATCAATGGAGTAATTACCGTGAAACATTTAAACCCTGCTACTATTTCACTAAGAGAACAGAACGATAAGCAATGGCAAATCACCCTGATGTTTACCATTCAGGCTCGAAATTTATCTTTATAGCTTTTTTTTTTTTTTTTTTGGTTAAAAAATAAGTATACAACTGTTTGCTGCGTAACTATACTAATACTATCACATCACGAGCACATTCTTGCCAAACCAGGTTCAGGAAATTTACATTTGAGAGTAACTACAGAAACTTATCGAAAGAAAAATAGTTGAACTTCAAAATGTAACTAAGCAAATTATGCATACATGGATGGTAACAATGTTAATTTTCTCCCCGTGATGACAGCTCAAAAGTGGTATATCTGACTACAGAAACCCACAGAATCTGGTTACACTCGTGGAATGACCATGCCGTGTTCGACAAGACAATTGGCAGACAAAAGGCTGAGATCAATCCACCAAGACGAATGATAAATGGATTGAGATTAATCCATATCAGAACAAGTTGGTACAGCCACACAACAGATTTCTGAATCCAATCTAAACTTCCCTTGGCCATTAGCTAGAGAAAATCAATGTTACTAGTACTAAATACCATCTACATCTACTTCTGGTTGCTGCAGCTAGCAACCATCATAGACCATTTAAAGAGTGGTTTCCTATGAAACATTTACAACTATACAGTTAATTCATGGCTAAAGTTTCTTCAATGATTTTTCCCCACTAAACAACCACTATAACTCAAGGACTGGGCTTTCTGTTTCTTATTTCTTTCCAGGTGAACTCAAGCCAGCATTGCTCTAAATTCTTGGTTCTCTTCACTTGTACATTCACCACATACATGATGTGCACTTTTTAGTTCAATGTGACTATATATGTTACGCAAAAGAAAATGACATTATATTTAGAGCAAAAATATACATCTAGCAGTTTTGTTATTGCGATCAAACTCCGGTATGTGACAGATAATTCAAAGCATCACGACTACATAGTTTCTTGCATATATTGATTATAATTCGGAAGCGCAAAAAAAGAGTTCCAAGGACGAGCTTTGCACAGAATAACTCCATGTGGTAATGCACAGATGCAAATCGAGACAGGAAAACAGAACATCAAAACTGTATACTGAAAAATTAGCCCAAATCTATTTATAGTTACCACCAGCTTTACACTCATACATAGATAGCATTTAACTTTGGTCAGTTGTATGTCTACTACAAATGTTTTTTTTTTTGGCCTGCACGCACGTGAACATTATTTAATTGAGAACAAAGTGATACCTCGAATCCACATAACTCTCTACATCCCAGAGGAAAGAACCAAAAGTAACAGCTTCCAAAGCAAGTCTCTTCAAACCACCTAAGCTGATCTTAACTAGTTCATCCTTGGAAGTATCAATAGTCCCTTGAGGCGTTATGACAATCTCAGGTCTTCCAAACAAGGCCTCAGTGTGCTTCTCAATGATGCTAACAGCCTCTTTTGATCTTATTGTCGCATAACTTTGAAGTGTCTCCCCATCAAAAGCCATCACATAATTTCGCAATCGTGAAGCCTTTAATCCTTGTCCAAATCCTCCAGGACTAATACCACCAGAAATGGCTTCAGGATGGGAAGACAAAGCTTGATAGGATAACCCTCGACCACCAGGTTTCACATCCTGACCCACAGCCTTGTGAATATCACTCTCTCTCTCATCCACACCATTTGGCAGGATTTTCATTGTCTTTTCAAGCTGAAACCTTTGATCAACTCGCTTTAGGAAGTATCCGTACATCACGGATGCTGCATAGACCTGTCCAACCCTGAGTTTGCTTATCGGAGCAACAGCAGTTGAATCATCCACCCGATTTCCTAAAATGAGAGTTAGATGGTTCTGAATCATTTCGTATGCATCAGACGAGTGAAGTTGTTCAAGCTTCTCATCTTGGCTAGGCCACTTGTCCACTTGACCAGATGACCCTGTGGAAGAGGGGGCTATGGTGGGTATCAGAGAAACATTGGCATCCATGAACTTCTGCACAACCAATGCATACAAAATCTCTTCTAGGGCTTTTCTCCTCTCATTAGCCTTCACCTCAGCAATTCTCCTAATAATTTCAAAAACCCAACATTAGATTCAATTTTCGGCATCAATAGTAGCACCTATAAAACACAGTTATCTACCACTATCGTGAAACTAACCTATACAATACCAAGTCGGTGCCATTAGCAGAAGGCTCTTCCTTCTGTTTCTCAGCATCACGATCAGTTTGAAGTTGCTCAAGCTGCTGCTCAACTGCTGCTGGCACAAGATGAGGGTGGCTAACCAAAATCTGGGATAAGAACTGCCCTATCGGAGACTCAAGCTGAAGCGGAGCAATTGGCACAATCGACCCTGAAGAATCTGAAGATGATGACGAAGATGCTCTCACTGCCATACATCTCCTACTTCCATATGCCACTCTCCTATGACCCTGCTTTGAGTATGAAACTGAAGAATGACGCTGGAATCCAGATAACACAAGAAGAATGAGGAATCAAACACCAGCTTTCCATACATAATCTCAAAACACAGAAAACCAACAACAAAGCAAACTTTAAACGTCCCAAAGAAATTATATACTTTTCAAAATTTCACGTGAAACAATTCTTAAGAGCTTCATTTTTTGACAACAAATCCAACACAACAACACATAGGAATCCATCTCCTAGAACAAATCTTTTGAATAAAACATAAAACTTCATTTACTGATAGCTCTTAAGCATGCAGTAGCTTGCATAATTTAGGCATATACTCTCCTCCGACACAAAATTCATGCATAAACCCAAAAACCCATTATCCAAAACCCCAAAATAAGGCTAGACGGTAATACCTTAATAGGAAAACGCACAAAATCTTGTTTATTGGTAGCTAAAAAACCCAATCCGGCAACAGATTTTGCAGGTCGAGAGATCCCAATTGAAGATCCAATAACAGTAGCTGTAGCTGCTTCCATTTACACCACCCTACAAAACCCAAAAACCCTTTTGTTAGATTCCATCAAAAAGCCTTTAAAACAAGGAAGATCGTTGATTCTAGCTTGAATTTGATGACGTATACTTACCCTTTTAAGTAGCTGAAACGAATATGTCGAAAGATAGAAGGAAGAGAGCCTTTTCTTTTGAGAGAGAGAAAGAGGGAGAGAGAGAGAAATGAATGTATTGAAGGTGATTGTTGTTTGTTTGAGCTGGTGGATGTGGAGGTTGGCAGGTTACAGAGGTAATCAAAGGGCAAAGCTCCAATTTATAAGAGTAAGATTGTGATAAACGTTGCTGACGTTACAAGATAAGTTAAAGTCCCTTGAGTTTTAGTTAATTTCACTTTTGCCATTGGTTGGTTTATAAAACAAACGTTTTTGAAATTTTTTTATTGTTGATATTGAAAATAATTTTTTAAAAATAAAAAAATATATATTATTTTAATATATTTCAGAGTAAAAAATATTTTGAAAATGATTATAACACTATTTTCAAATACCCCTTAATGATAAACCATTGTTTTAAAAAAAATTATCATGATAATTAGAAATTTTTATTAAGAAAAAATAAAAAATTGGGAAAAAATAACTTTATTGATAAGGGATGTTTTCTTAAAAAATTGTTGAAATCTTTCTCAATTTCACTTAATGTTCACAAATTATATAAACAAATTTTACTAAATTTTTATTTTTAAAAAATAATAAATTATGGTAAACAATGGATTGTGAAACTCATGCGCTTTAAATTTTTAATTAATTATGAATAAAATAATTGATAGATTATTTTGTTTAATTTATATGTGACTATGATATTTTCTAATAGTAAAATTTAAATAAGAAACACAATTAAGATTTTATAAACATATATAAGTAAGATTTCATATGATTTGTTTGTGAATGAATTCAAACAAAACATCCAATCTTCAAATAGATTTTTTCAATGATTTGCTTATTTTCATAATAAAGACATATTTTAGCTAATGAATCAGCAAGTCATGTTTTTTTATTAGATCTAAAATATAGAAATTAATTTGGCAAGAAAAAGCTTTGCCAAAAAAACATTTTTTTTATATAAAAAAGAAATGTAAATGAAAAGAAAAGACTTTCTTTCCATTTCACATTTCGGATATTATCTTTATGAAAATCATATTTAAAAATAAAATTTTAATAACGAGCGTGTTTGGAAGTGTGATTGTAATTTCTTTTTAAAATGTTTTTCGTGCTAAAATACATCAAAATGATATATTTTTTTTATAAAAAAATTATTTTTAAGATCAGCATATTAAAACGATTCAAAATACATATAAAAAATTAAATATTTTAAGAACATCGTCTGCACCGCGTTTTCAAACGGTGTCCAGAACTTCAAAACCTAACAAAAACTATGTTCATAGTGTTATAATAAAACCATCTACAAATTATATGCAAATATGTCTAAATAATTGAAGGTCCATTATTATATTATATTTAAAAACAATGATTTGTCAAGACAATCAATCATTCAAATGGAGGATACTCCCACTAATCATTCTGCTTATATTTTATTAGCCCAGTATTTGTTGGATAGCTAATAATATATCTTTAAATAAAGGGGCTGTTAGGTAATTTGGGTGTAAAGATTTTTTTTTTTTCCATGTACTAGAGGAAGACAAAAAAAAAATAAGAAGGGCAGACCAATTTAGGGTTTGAAATATGGGACCCAATTTGGGGCTAGATGTCCACCGTCCCTAACACATATATTTTTGCTTGTGGAATGTGCTTGTGGTGACCGTGAAAGCTCAAAATCATACATCTCCAATCATAGATGTCCTTGTCATGAGTTTACGCGTCTCATTTTGAGTCTATCATCCTTTTGTGGCTTTAAATTTCTTTCATTTATTATTTCCTTCTTTTTTCTTTTTTTCCTTCAATTTAAGAGTGCTTAATTTAACCCCCATCTAGATGAATATTGACTCCAACCAATTCAAGTGGATGATTTTTTTTAAATAGATATTTTAATAGTGAATATAATACGAATTCTATCAAAAATCTAATTCAAACTCAATCCAAGATATATGGATCAGTATTATATATAAGTGTGTGTAAAATATTATGTTTTTTAATCCTCTCTCTATATATACTATTATTTTATATGAAGTAATGAATAAAATTTAATTAATCAATGTTCGATGAATATATTATAATTTTTTTAATTTTTTACTTGATAAATAACAAATAACGTATAAATAAAATTCAATTAATCAATGTTCGATGAATATATTATAATTTTTTTATTTGATAAATAACAAATAAGTTATAAATACAATAACTATTCGTTCATGATATTATTATATGGTTAGCAATGATCTGTTTTACTTTTTTATGCATATGGAAGCTAAGTAAGGACAACAACGTCACAAAAATCACAAGAAACACATTAAAGATTGAATGAGCGAAGAATTTTGAGTTCATAGTTTTATTTTCTAAAAAATAAAATATATAATAGTTGTCTCATTAAGAGATTTATAAATAGGTTAGAAAACTTTGTTTGTATTAGGAAACAATTAGAAATTAAAAAAAATATAAAGCAAATAAATAAAATATCCAAATTAAAACATAAAATCAAAAAACATAATAAAAATAAAAAAATATGTCATAAAAGAAGCATAAGGGCTCAAAACGTGATTATGAAAGATTTGATGGTCTATTAAGCGATGTAATGGTTTTCTAAGAGAAAATTACTTTTAAAATCACCTATAAAAAATTTGAATTTAACCCAATAATTAAATTTTTTATTATTGTAGTTTTTAAAAGCTAACCAGCCATCCCATAACTTTTATGTTTAAAATTTGAGTATGTATGATAATGTGAGGATAGATACATCATACATCTATATTTTTCAAAAATAAAACAATGTTTATATTATTTTATGTTTTTTTTGTGGTTATAATACTAACATTTTTTATACCACCAAAGCCTACAGAGATTTTAACATTTTGTGTAGGAAAAAAAAAAAAAGCAGTGGCGGGGATGAGAGGCCAGTGAAGCCCGAACCCCTGCAAATAAATAATAATAATAATAATAATAATAATAATATCCCCCCATAAAACCAGTAAAATTTAAAATTTGACCTCCGAAAAACTTTTCCTAGCTTTTGGCTCCCTAACAATAATTCATGACTCCTCCCATTGTACATAAGGCCTCATTTGTCGTCACTTGCATTTAAGGAAGGGGTTTTGGTACTTAAAAAACACAAGTAATATTCGACGATTTAGGATTACCGTCGACACATATGGAACTTGAAAGATCTAATTAAGATTGAATCGTTTTTTGTCCCCTCTCTTTCTCTTTTTTTTTTTTTAATCATTGATAATCTATTTTACCAAGCACAATAATATTATTTTAATTTTAAATTTTTTTTTAAAAATAAATTATATCTTAACCTAATTGATCATGTCAAACCTAATTAATATTAATTTTTTTTTCTAAAACTTAACTTAGATTAGGGATTAGTGCTGATGATTGGAAAGCATTTTTATAAAAATATTATTTTATTTTATTAATTAATATTTTTAGATTTTTTAATGCGCTGATGTTAAAATAATTTTTTTTAAAAAATTATTATTTTAATATATTTCCGAACAAAATATACTTTATAAAATAATTATTATTACAATACCAATCAAGTTCTAAATTATTTAAATTTCAAATTATCTTAGAGGTAGGGATGAGTTTAATAATTAAATATATAGTAGTCATTTTGAAAAAGTAGTTAGAACTTAGAATAACAATTTTTATAATGAATGTAGCAGTATTCTTATTTTTAATATGTTTTTTTTAGGATAAAAAAGCCAATAAATCATTAATATTTAAAATATTAATACACTAAAACTATCCGTGAATTATCAGTCGTTGGATCAAATAGGATAGTTAAATGTCGTGTCGCGCTCTAAAACACGCCAAGTACTAGTATATAAAACCAACGAAGATTGCACCTGACTTGACTTTTCACTAAAACGACACGCCGGCGGGTTAAAAGCAAACGTCAACCGACGAAAAAACATTTTTGTTTTGAACACTTGTTAGTTTGTTACTTGCTCACATTTGAACTACTTTTGACTTTTCGCTTCAAGATTGCACCAAAACTTTCGGGCTGCCAACTCTCTGTTAACTTCAGTCAAAACTTTTGGGCTAACTACAATTCAATACCCCAACTATGATGAAATATCAAACCTACCCTTAGAACTACTAATCTTCCAATTTTAGCCTTGTTATTATTATTATTATTATTATTATTATCGAAACAAGTTAGCGATGTGGTTTAGCTGTAATTGGAGCTTAGTTGTGGCTAAATAAGAAATAAATTAGTTGTGGGATTTTACGTCAACATGATTAAGTAAACAAATTAATTCGTTATTTGGATTGATTGAATGCATGTTATTAAATAAAACCAAGTTCCTAAAGATTTTCTTAATACAACGTGATCAAGGGATATAATTGCTAGGTCTATGAAAATTAGATAGTAAATTAGACAGAATCTATAATGTGGGTACTGATATGAAATCCTTAACACAGCTTGTAGACTTATTCATACCTGCACCAAAATATTTCTTACTTATCCATCATTAGTTACGGCAAATCTAACGGAATATCAAGCAACCACCTGACTTGACTTCTTCTTCCGTTACCCAACTCCGTCTCCTCTCTCTCTTTCTTTGACTCTTCTTCCACTGTAGATACACTAACCGCTTCCTCCTTCTCTTCAATTTTCTCCCACTTTCTCTCATTTTCTCAGCAATCAAACAAACAAAATCTCTGATGGAAACGACGATAGAACCAGAAGGAGGGGAAGAAAACGCGTGGGAAGAAGTAATACGGAGGATGTTACCAGCAGGAGCACCATTACCAGACGAAGATCATCTCGATTACTCAATCGCCATCGAATACGAAGGCCCTCCAGTTCCTTACGAAGTCCCTCGCGTCGATCCGTTAAATCTTAATTCGTTATCGATTCGTACTTCCTCTCTCGCTTCTACCGAAGAATCGAAATCAAGACCAAGCATTCCTGTCGCCTCTCCAGTTTCAAGATTCACCAGATTTAGCAACCACAACGGAAACGCTAGAAGATTTTATCCAGCGAGAGTAGAAGTAGAGGAAGGAAATTATGAAGAGGAAAATGATGGGAGGAGTGAAGGAGGAAGGCGAGGGAATGTTGTTACGTTTAATACGCCGAAAGATTCGGAGACTGAGGAAGGAGAAGATGAGGAGGATGGCTATTCCTCCACGCAATCTGATTTGACAACGACAAGGAGGGAAGATAGTAAAGGAATGAAGAGGAAGGGTGGATTTTGTAGTAGGTGTGGTAAGAAGAATAGATTAAAGGAGAGGGAAACATGTTTGGCTTGTGAGAAGAGGTATTGTAGCAATTGTTTGTTGAAAGCCATGGGATCAATGCCAGAAGGGAGGAAATGTGTGAGTTGTATTGGAAAACCAATTGAGGAATCGAAGAGGTCGAGTTTAGGCAAATGTTCGAGGATTTTGGCGAGGGTTTGTAGTCCTTTGGAGGTTAGGCAGATAATGAAGGCGGAGAAGGAGTGTGCTGCTAATCAATTGAGGCCGGAGCAGTTGATTGTGAATGGGAGGCAGTTGATACAAGAGGAATTGGCTGAGGTTTTGGGGTGTGCGTTGCCGCCGCAGAAGTTGAAGCCTGGAAAGTATTGGTATGATAAGGATTCGGGGCTTTGGGGGAAGGTGAAAGAAAGACTGTTAAAGTTTATTTGGTTTTTGAAATGGGTTTATATTATGTTAATTGTTTTTGTATATTGGATTTCAGGAGGGAGAGAAACCGGATAGGATTATCAGTTCCAAATTGAATGTTGGTGGTAAGCTTCGGTCGGATGCTAGTAATGGAAATACGAAGGTTTATATTAATGGCCGTGAAATTACCTCGATTGAGCTCAGAATGTTGAAGGTATCTTTATTTCCTTGTTTGTGTGTCATTTCGTAATCATGGTGTACAAGTTACTTAATAATTGTGG
Source organism: Populus davidiana (assembly GCA_030145905.1). NCBI lineage: Eukaryota > Viridiplantae > Streptophyta > Magnoliopsida > Malpighiales > Salicaceae > Populus > Populus davidiana. Next base: position 8,110,496 of record CM057803.1, read on the forward strand.
CAAAACCAAGTTAGAAAGCCTAGTGCTTTTGCTGGGGATGAGGTGACTGGTGACTGGATCCTACATTCAAATACTATACATGACTGATATGAATCTAGTGTTTGAAACTAGTCCACTCTATAAATGCATAATTATAGTCGTGATTTGTATGAGTTCTGAAAACTGTAGCATGAAGTTTAGTGTGATGCAAGGAATAGTCTTATAGACGTTCATGAGTCTAGTTGACATAAAGTTTAACATGGAAGATAGCTTTTAACTTGGGAGGAAGTTGATCTTAGATTGATGATGACTGGGTTCATAAAAATCAGGAAGGATATTATAGAATCCATGAGTGGAAATAGAAAATTAACGATAGAATTTTATCTATGAACTACTGCAGGGAAGAACCTGCTCCAACAAATACCTGCTAATGTGCCAGCACATTATAGTAATGGAGCTAGAACTTCCTTTATTTTCATTTGGTGCCAAGTGCGGTGATAGTGTTTTTTCAAGACTTTCACTCTTCTAGGGCATCAAACAATCCACTTTGATATTCCCCTACCAATGAAGAGAGAGTTGGATGGGAGAAATGGTTGTGTGTGTGTGTGTGTGTGTGTGTGTGTGTGTTGGGGAGACAGAGTGAGATGTTAGTCTTTGTTGGTGGCTAGCAAAAAACTGTTGACATTCCTAACTATTAAAAGAATTCTTTTTTCTTTGAAAATTATCTGAAGATTTGGAGAATTTTGCACAAGCAAACATGCCGTTGGTGTTTTAGTTCTTGTCCATTTCCAAAGTGGCACAACATTGGAAACTGATGACATGCTGTTTTAGTTTTTATACTTGATGTCTATACAGTTGTGATATGTTTGCAGTTTTATGATACGTTTGCCTATGCTTCATTGGCTGCATCATTCAATTCTGATAGTTTGGTTGAGGTCAAGCTTTGGTCTCATTGCTTAAACTGATGACATTCATTTCAGCTTGCAAACGTACAGTGCCCAAGGGATACTCATTTCTGGGTGTATGATGATGGATCTTATGAGGAAGAAGGCCAGAATAACATAAAGGGAAACATATGGGGAAAGGTTATCTCTTAATCCGTGGATAATATCCCTCCCATCAGTTTTTAAGTTTCAATTCAACCAATGGTTTTGAAATGAATTTTATACAATTGTCATCTGATTTTTGGTAGGCAGGCATCTACTCGATTCATCTGTTCAATATTTTCATTGCCTGTGCCACCTGGAAATCCTAACAGGCCAAAAGAAGATCCAACTACATTTTCAGGAAGGTCTATGCCTGAGTATTTGGAACAAGGAAGGATCCAGAAACTTCTGTTATTTGGGCTGGAAGGATCTGGAACGAGTACCATTTTCAAGCAGGTACATTCATGTTTTATCACTTTTGTTTTGACTTTCTTTATCACAAACATCCATTTTATTAGGTTTCAACTTGATTTTATTGCACACATTCATTTTATTAGGTTTTATTTATTATTTTCATCATTTCATGTTGCTGCTATTATTATGGAAAACACAGTATTCATGTAATTTGAGTAGTTGGTGTGATTACGCCATTGCTTAACTTTTGAATTTTTAAGATAGATACAAGCTATCAGTGCAAAACTGAAAACAATTATCTTTATTTGGGCTATTTTTTAACTGTCTATTGGGGTGCCTCACAGATGATGACCTTAGTGATCTATTAATGTGATAGCTGTTTAGAAAAAGTAAATATGTTGTTACTTCTAATGGTCTTTGGCACATTGTTCTTCTGAACTTCTGCTTTACTTGTGATAATTCTTTGCATGGAGATGGGTGTTGGTTTAATGCTTATCGTATTTCTCTTGGTGATCTTGATATTATTTCCTCTTTCAATGGAACAGGGCAAGTTCTTATATGGGAATAAGTTCACTCCTAAAGAGTTGCAGGACATCAAACTCATGATTCAAAGCAATATGTACAGATATCTTAGCATATTGCTTGAAGGACGAGAGAGGTTTGAAGAGGAGGCTTTGTTGGAGAAGAGTACTGCTACAATCAATTCTGAAGAATGCGCTTCAGGTCTTGATACTAGTATTTTGTCATCTTATTCTTTCTAATTTATAATAAAACACAGAACCCTGTTCACTTTTGCATGAAGTTCTCCTAGTTTTGAATAAATATTTGAACAGTTACTATTCATTTGATTGCGAACAATATGCTAGATTGTTAAATCCTTGCTTTCCATAATAATAGGAATATGCATAACATGCAAGTAGATGCTGCCTTCAGCCTTAATAAACCTTAGTAAGTGGTTCAGCCTGGAATAATTTCAGGTAAAAGAGAAGTTGAACCAGGAGAGAACTGCATCTACTCGATTAATCAACGCTTCAAGCATTTTTCTGACTGGTTGCTGGATATCATGGCTACGGGAGACTTGGATGCATTTTTTCCTGCTGCAACACGTGAGTATGCTCCTATTGTGGATGAGATCTGGAAGGACCATGCTATCCAGGAAACTTACAAGAGAAGGGAGGAATTGCATCATCATCTCGATGCTGCCAAATATTTCTTAGACCGGGTATGCTTCAAGCATCTCTACTCTCGCTTTGTTTATTTATAAGGGTTAGAAGTTGTCCATGTTCTTTTTTGTGCAGCTCTTCCTTATATTGTCTCTCCCCCCTATCTCATCCTTTCTGGAATTTTTGCTGTGTCAAATATATTACTCAGTAATATATTAAAGTAATGTATTATGATATTATTTCTTGCAGGTCATTGAGATATCGAGCAACGAGTACGAACCTTCAGAGAAGGACATTTTATATGCTGAAGGAGTCAAACAGAATAACAGTCTTGCATTTATGGATTTCTCATTTGATGATAGAAGCCCTATGTCTGAGATATACAATGAAAACATTGACTATCCACCTCCCTTGACCAAGTAAAAATCCTCTTTCTTTCTTTCTGCATCATCTATTACCTTCACCGCTGCTTAGAGTAATTTTCTGTCATCTCTCTTGGAATTTCCCAATTGCCTCAGGTACCAACTAATTCGCATAAATTCAAAGGGATTGCGTGATGGTTGCAAGTGGCTGGAAATGTTTGAAGATGTGAGGGCAATTATCTTCTGCGTTGCATTAAGCGACTACGACCAGATGTGGGCCCATGGTGCAGGTCCTCTCTGTAACAAAATGATTGCTAGCAGAGACATGTTTGAGAGCCTGGTTAGGCATCCTTGTTTCAGGGAAACCCCTTTTGTGCTTTTGCTAAACAAGTATGATGCATTCGAGGACAAGATCAGCCAGGTCCCTCTGTCTACCTGTGAGTGGTTCGAGGACTTCAGCCCTTTGAGGCCCCATCTCAAGAGCCAATCCCTGGCTCAGCAAGCTTACTATTATGTGGCAGTGAAATTCAAGGAGTTATATTCTTCAATTAGTGGCCAAAAGCTGTTTGTATCGCAGACCAGAGCTAGGGAACGTGCTTCAGTGGATGAAGCATTCAAGTACATAAGGGAGGTCCTCAAATGGGATGAGGAAAAGAATGATAACATGTATGGAATCACTGGGGATGACTCGTTTTATAGCACGGAAATGAGCTCCTCTCCATTTATCAGACAGGAATAAGCCAACTGTCTGTTGGAACCAGGAGATCAACGAGGTGAATTTGACGTTGCAGTGTGATGTTTTTGGTTAGGATCAGGGTTGATTGATTCATGAGTAACCACAATCTGATTTGGGGAGCTGATAATTTTCTTTTTTTTCTTTTCTTTTATCCCATTTGTATATAGTTTCCGAATAAAACCAGTTTTGTGAATAATGTGACTGTTTGTGGCTTTCTATAGCCTGGGAACTTGGCAGTGTTTCGTACCGTGTTGTTTTAAAATTTAATTTAATTTAATTTTTTTTATGTTTTTAGATTATTTGTTAATATAAAAAATAATATTTTAAAAATAATAATAAAATATTATTTTAATATATTTTTGAGTAAAAAATACTTAATTATTATTTCTTTTACAAATAATTGTTTACTAATTTTGTATATTCTTTACTGTTATTTCCTTCCACTTCTCGTGTTTTTTTTAGAAATTTTTATTTTTATTTTTTAAATTTTATATATTAAATATTAAAAAATTAATTTGAAGTAAAAAAAATTAATTTTTTTAAAAATATAATTATATTTTAAAAAACAAACATATCCTTAGTATTAAGGGTTTTTGCAAGCTTAGAATATTTTTATGTTTCATTCACTTGGTTGAATATTTTCCTCTCTTATTTAAATTTTAAAAAAGTTTTTGTTTTACAAATGAATAAAAATAGAAGAGGCTGTATATTGTGAAAGATAAGTGGTTAGGTATTTATATTTTATAATAATTCACTCATGTAGATGCCTCCGTCTTCCGACTGTGTGACCTTATTCAGACTCTTTACTTGATTTGGGCTAAACCCGTTCATATATTGATAGAGTAAAATGTATTTGATTATTCCAACTATTCAATTATAGTCGGTTGATGCATTTGGTTTAAGAAATCCAATATCAAGTCATTATTCATATATATATATATATATATATATATATATTGATGTAGAATTCTAAATCTTCCCTTATTTTTAGGAGTAATAAGTCTGGGATAAAAGAGCTACAAGCATCCTTTCTCATTCTAGATGGCTTCTCATTATGGGTCATGTGTCTCCACTCTCAAACATCAAAAGCTTTTTTAGCTTCCTACTTGGAACAGATATTCAACCTTTTTTTAACATAAAAGACGACAAACAGTGGTCTCCCCCACTCTTGTCAACGTTCAATATTCAAAATATCCTTCACAAATAAATAATTTAAGTATCCGCATTTACTTACCATTACAGTACTCTATTCATCCATATGAACGCAAAACCTTAAACGCGGCTTGAAAGCTACACTTTTTGCGCATTCATGCCGTGTTTCTTCGCTTCTTAAAAACCCAACTCAACCAACCCCCATCTCATAATTTTCTTAACTGTCAAGAAAAACCTTTGCATCTTTTGAATAGCTAAAATTAACATCAAGGAAACTGAGCTTCACATCTCTTCTGCAAGCTAAGGGAAATGGTTTTTAGCTGGAACAGGAAGAGAGCTGCTCATGAAAAGCTGAAGAAAGGCGACGAGTTGGTGATACCAAACCAGTTTCTTTGCCCAATATCTCTAGATCTTATGAAAGATCCGGTGACATTGTCTTCTGGGATAACGTATGATCGGGAGAGCATTGAAGCGTGGCTTGAAGGTGGGAGTTTTACGTGCCCTGTGACAAATCAGGTGCTAAGGAGTTTGGATCAGATTCCTAATCATAGTCTTAGGAGAATGATTCAAGATTGGGGTGTGGCGAATCGGAACTACGGCGTCGAACGAATCCCAACACCTAGAGTTCCGGTTTCGGGCATTCAGGTCTCGGAGGCTCTTCTTAGTTTGGAGGATTCAGTGAAGAGTTTGAATGGACTGCGGTGCCTAGAGTTGGTGCACAAAATCAAGAAATGGGGCAGTGAAAGCGAGCGTAATAGGCGTTGTGTCGTAGCGAATGGAGCAATTCGTGTGCTTGCAGCTGCATTTGAAGCGTTTGCGAGGGATTCTTTTGAAAGCAATGCTACTTTGTTGGAGGAGATATTATCCAACATGAATTGGATGTTTCCTTTTTCCCAACATTCACTTGATCATACGGAAGCACAAGCACGTTTAGGATCGCAAGATTCTTTACGCTGCTTGGTGTGGTTCTTGAAATGTAGAGATCTTTCGGCGAAGCAAGACTCCATGATTGCATTGAAAGAACTTGCTTCTTTAGACCAAAAGCATGCAGAAGCACTGGCAACCATTGAAGAGGTGAATGAGGTACTATTTAGGCTCATTAAGGAACCAATTTGCCCTACAATCACCAAAGCTTCTCTTATGGTAATATTTTATCTACTCTCGTCTCCTCCCTCCACCAGCACAAACATCAAATCAGAATTCGTCAAGATGGGCCTGCTCTCTTTGTTATTAGAAGTTACTGTAGACTCAGAAAAGAGCACAAGTGAGACAGCATTAGGTGTCTTTGACGTGCTTTGTGACTGCGAAGAAGGTAAAGAAGAGGCCTCTAGGAATGCTTTAACATGTCCAGTCTTGGTGAAGAAAATCTTAAGGGTATCAGAAATGGCAACCCGGTTCTCAGTCTCCGCCATTTGGAAGCTTAGCAAGCATGAAAAGGAAGACGAAGCGAATGTCCTGGTTGAGGCTCTTCAAGTAGGTCTCTTTCAGAAGCTAGTGTTGCTCTTACAGTTTGGCTGTGGAGGCGAGACGAAAGAGAAGGCGACAGAACTTTTGAAGCTGATGAATCCTTACAGAGCTGGATTGGAATGCGTTGACTCAGTAGATTTCAAAAATTTAAAACGGTCATTCTGAAACACTGAAGATTTCGGAATATCCTGTTCAACTCTTCTAACAATTTTGTAATTTGAAATGGTAAATTCAACATTATACACTATAGTTTCTTTTCCTGTTTATTGTATGAATGATTGGACTTGACTACATAATTAACAGAATCTTCTTCTCTTACTCCTTTTCTAGAATATAGTACATAGTATATACAGAGCCACTAATTTAAATACATGTCACATTTATTTATTTAGGGGGTGTTTGGCTTCAAGATGTGGTTGATTTTTTTTATGGGATTCATATAAAAACCATATGTTTTTTTATTTTTGTAAGATGTAATTATACTTCCAAACCAAACATATATTTATTAATGTAACGTGTTGTATTAAAAAATTTTAAATTTATATTTTAAATGCGTTTCAGTAACAAACGGATGCATTTATTATTATATTGAAGTATATGTATTAAAAAATGAAAATTATTGTAAGCTGGATTAAGAAATGCAGGCCACCATACCACCTTTTCGACGCAATCAAATTAATTTGGATGTTATTTTCCTCGTCAACTCTTTCACGGGGAGTTTCTTCTCTTTTCTTAATCATTCTGCGTGTAATATTTCACTGTTGTTTTCTGAAATTGTCATGTACATAAATCAATTTCAAACGGCATCTAATTTCTGTTTTTTGATCTGTTCAAACTAATTAACGGGTCAAATCGTGAGTTTATTCACAGCTAGCTAGAAGCTAGGGAGACAACTATGGAGGGACTAGGCATTCCACTTGTTTTGCCATTGAATACGTAAATAACTTAGAAAAGGTCACCAACCCATCAAATAAATTTGTTTTTATTATTTTTAAACGGGTGTTTAGGACTCTGATGTGATGGAAATTATTTTTTAAAATATTTTTTCAAGAAAATAAAATTAATTAATATATCAAAATAATATAAAATTATAGTCGATAATATTTTACCATGCTTATGAGCATTGAAATTCTAGACTCCCCTTGCTTTTCATACTTCATTGACTAACTAACCTCGCTTCACGGATTGAACCAAATTAAGGGTTAGTATGAGAGAGTACGGTGCAGCATTATTGAAATTATATTTTGCTATATAAAATTATAATAATTTTTATGGTTACAATTTGATAAAATAAATTTTTTAAAAATCATAAATTATCAACTTTTAATTTTTAAACAAGATTTTTTAAAAAACAATCATAATTATAATGTGTATTAATACTTGTCTCGCGATACGGAACAGGGCGTCAATATATACTATACTATTCCTTACAATATTATATACACGTGTTATCAAATGAGGATTGTGCTTTTAGTATGAATTTTCATCATTTGTGAATACGTGCCCAACTTAAAACGTGTTACACGTTTACAATGATTTTTTTATTTTAATTCTTCTGTAGCTAGCTACGAGGTTGCAAATCCTTTTCGAGCTCTCGCAGATAATTTTATATATATATATATATAATTTAAGGTGTTGAGTTAGCTTACATATATTATAATTAATTTTTAAATCCATTAAATATCTTGTAAGTTTATAAGCCTAGTAAATATGTAAATCACTGTAAAAATGACAGATATGCATAATAAGACTCAAATCTAAAATGTAGAAGCAAGGAAATCCTTACCAGAACCGCTAAGATAGAAACCTCACCTCTCGCGGATAATTTGATTGGCTGGGCCTTGTGTTACCACGTCATCACATATGTAAGCAGAAAGTCCTGACTACATATTAGACGTTATTAAACATGATTGATGTATTGCGTGATTGAATAAATGCTGTATGAATTCAAATGTAGGGCCCAAATTCTTCTTCTTCTTCTTTTTTTCTATTTTTTTTCCAAAAGTGAAATGGGACTTGTGTGGTTTCAAATTAAGGTTGTCGACGTTCTAGAGAAGTTGACTCTTAGTCATTAACTGTATAACGTGGCCGCTTTATTTTGCGTTGCGGTCATGTCAAAAAAAAAATTTAACTTCAAATATATATTTAAATATTGTTAATGTGTTTTTGTTATAGAAAACATATTCAAATTGTTTTAATACGATTCAGATAATTTAATAAGTATAAAAATAATCTAAATAATTGGTAAAAATTTGTTTAACTTAAAATAAATATTCAAGATATTTTTTTTATATAAATATTGAGACAGTAACATATTGGATCGAATCAGGTCATTCTGGATTAACATGTCAATTCACATATCGGGTCATGAGACTATGGTAATTTTATAGAAAACAAATCAAAATAAATTATGAAATCTAATTTCCAATAGACTTAATGTTCAAGAATGAAATTGAAAAAAAAAACGACAAAAAAAATTACTCGAGTTAACCCAAGTTAACAACTCAAAAAAAAAAAATTGAGATAAATTTTGAATCTCAATTCTCAATTAGCCCGGTGTTAAAAAAAAATTATAAATTAATTTAAAAAAGAGCACAAAAAACAAATTAAATCAACTAGGGTTAATCTATCACCCATGATTCACGTTATGAGATGGGGATAACATCATAGAAAGAAAACTAAAAAAAATCACGAAGCCTAATTCCCCATTAGCACATATTGAAGGAAGAAATTGAAGAAAAAAAATATCAATTAGGAAAAGGAAAAAATACTTAAGTCAACTGAGTTAACTCATTAAACTCAAGGTCTAGGTCATGAGACTGAGATAACCTCATAAAAATTAAATTTTAAAAAAATTAAAATTCAATCATCAATAAATCTAATGTTGAATGATGAAATAAAAATTAAAAAACCGATTAAAAAATAACATCAAAAAACAATTATAGTCAACCCACCAAACTCATGACCCGAATCATGAGATAAGGATAATCTCATAAAAACAAAGCAAAACAAATCACGAAATCTAATTCCTAATCAATCCAATATTGAAGGATAAAATTAAGAAGAAGAAAAATAATTAAAAATAAAAAGGAAAGACTCGAGTCAATTGAGTTAATCGGTCAAACTTGCAGTCCAAGTAATGAGATTGAGATAACCTCACAAAAAATAAATTAAAAAAATTATGAAATTCAATCCCTCCAATAAACCTAATATTGAACGATGAGGTTGAATTTAAAAAAAAAACATAAAATGAAAAAAAAGGCCAAAGAAAAGAAACAAATCATTATTCCCATGAATAATGATTTACGAGAAGGAATGCAGTAAAATCCCCTGGTTTTTTTTTTTGTTAATAAAAATCTAAATTAATTAATAATTTTCAATGTAATTAAGCATTATGTATAAACATGTCCATGAATAAATGCATATGAGTGAACGTGGATAATTTGATACAGAAGAGATACCATGTAGGTGGTTAGCATTTGTGGTTTCAAAAAGGACAATTAAGTAATTGACAATCTGGATTTGTGACCAAGTTAATCTCTCCTCCTAGCTTAGTTACCATTTTCCCTTAAAATTAATATTAATGGTCAATGGTCACTTTGCCTTTAGCGCCAATAGAAATAGAGGGACGGGATAACTTTATACTAAATCTAAAATGTAAATAACCCAATTGGCATTTTTTAAATCAAATTATATAAAATTTAAATATGCTTAAAAAAAACCAAGATTTTTCACTACCATTAAACCCAATATAAGCACTCCTTCTTAGTCACAATTAATTTATCCAAACTCGTTAATTGCTGCTATTATTCATCTAACCTTGTGTTATAATTATTAAATTTGATTATATAATTATTAAAGTTGGGTTTAACTATAGACCTAACTTATGATATAAGCTAGATTTTTTTTATAAATAATAATTTAAAACTGATTTAGTTTCACTTAATTGATATTAACAAATTTTGTTCGGTTTTTTTTAAATGATTTTTTAAAAAGTATGTCACTTTTGTTAAATAATACATTTACTTTTGTTTTATTTATTAAGGGTAAAATAATATTTTTAGTTTAACCTATATATAATCTCTTTGTATTTAAGTTAACTCAAGCACTTTATAATAAACAAATTAATGAGAATTCCAGTTTCCTTCTCTTTTATGTTCGTTTTTCTTTTATGTTAATCTAAATTAATTTAACATGGTATCAGAACTTATTTTATAGAATAAGGTTTAATTCCAAACACAGCTTTCATAGATCCAACTTTCCAAAATCTAAAAAAATAAATTTGGAATGATATTTTGTTAATCTAAAAAAAATAAAATTGGAGTGATATTTTATCTTTCTCTTCTGCAAAATCTGGTATTTCATCTTTCCTTCAGCTTCTGTAATTTGATATTTGCATTCAGTTTCTACAATTTATGTTGTGTTTTGGAGTAATCGTATAATTTTGAGAAGATATTTGTTTGGTTTCTGCGATATTTGTTCAGTTTCTACAATCTAGTATTGTCTTTCGTTGCTTTTGTGTTCTGGTTATTTTTGTTTGTTAATTATGGCTACCAAAAGAGATGATTCGCTTCAGTCTGTGAGTGTGAGGTTGGATGGAAAGAATTATTCATACTGGACTTATGTATTGAGAAATTTTCTTAAGGGTAAGAAGATGTGGGGATGTATTAGTGGAATTAATGTGATACCCAAGAATAATGGGGAGGGGGTGCTGTTTTGATAGATACATGAGAAGCAAACAATGAAAAGATTATTATTTGGATCAACAATTCTATTAAGCATTTCATTGGTATGTAGTTGGCGAAATATGAGACAAAAGAAGTTTGGGATCATTTGTAAAGGTTATTCCGCAATTAAATTTTGCAAAGCAGTATCAGTTAGATAATGACATACAAGCTCTTCATCAGAAGAATATGAGTATTCAGGAGTTTTATTCTGCTATGATAGATTTTTGGGATCAATTAGCTCTTATAGAATCGATATAATTAAAGGTATGTGGTGCCTATATTGAGCGTAAAGAGCAGCAGGGATTGGTATAGTTTTTAATAGCATTTTGCAGTGATTTTGAAGGACTTATAGGTTCAATTTTGCATTGTTTTGCGCTACCTTTTGTTGACTCTGTTGTTAGTGAGTTATTAGCTGAAAAAATATGTCTTCAATCTTATTTTGTAAGGGGAATTCTTTTTATTTTGAATCCTTTTGTACTAGTTGTACCTTCTAGCCATTCTATAATCATCAAAATAAGCATTACACAAGAGTTGGCTTCGATGAGTGTAGTTTCTGTAAGCAGAAAAGTCATTGAAAGGCTCAGTGTCCCAAGTTGAGACAACATCAAGCTTAGAAGCATAACAACCAGTTGCAATCTAATGCCTATAGACCACCTCAGGGTTATAAACTATCGCACCATAATACTGTAGTAGTAACTTCATCAGACTCTATCACCGATCCTAGTACTCTAACTGAGCAATTTCAGAAGTTTCTCTCCTTACAGCCACAAGCAATGTCATTTTCTCCTTCTATAGGTTAGTTGCCTCATAGTTTCTCAGGTATATCATATTCTGAATGAGTCTTAGATTATAGTGCTTCACATCATATGTTTTCATATTCTTCATCTTTTACCTCTGTGTCCCTTTCACTTTTCATTCTTGTTATGACTGCTGATGGCACTCTCAAACACCTAAACACAAAAGAAAAGAGTTAACACTCAAAGGTGTAGCAATCTCTCTCTTCTAAAAGGGTTTAGGAGATTTCTCAATTATAATTTAAATGGATTATCATTAGAGATCGGACATTTGGATGACTTGTGATTTGTGAAAACCTAATCTTAAAGCAATTATTCAAGGTCGAAAAGAACATCTAATCTCCATGGAATCTTCGTATAAATCCTAAACAACTCTAGATCTATCTAAAGAGATCTCTAAGACTCTTGAGAAATTTTAAATTTACCGTTTCTGCTACATGTATGCATTTCAGGAACTCAACATGTCATTCTCTACATAAATCCCATCTCCATACCACTATTGCTCAAGATAAATCTTTTAATGATAAAAAGAGATTTGGAAACGACACTGCTTATTTCACCTTCACTATACGTTCTTCCTCTGCTAAAAAGGAACAACAATCTTCTTTTTCATATAACTCATAATTGTTAAACTCGGCCTGACTAGTGAATTAACTCAGAAAACTTAGAATTTAAAGCTAGACTCGAGCTATGTTTTTAGTTGAACTGGATAAAATATTGACTTGAAAAATTATGTTGACTTGGCCAAGTTTTTAATTGTTTAGCAGCTCTTCCAAGCTTACCATTCTGAGAGCGTTTGTGGCCAAGTTTACAGGTACTCGCCAAACCTTTTAATCACAAGAGTCATCAAAGCACACCCTTGCTTACACCAAAGGATCACTTCAACCAGATGGTTTGTCACATCACATCTGAAGAGTGTTAACGCTTGTGTCTGGGACACAACATTCCCCTTCGAGCATATTAACCATCCTCGGTCCGAAATGATTTTTCAAGCCTCACACCAAGACTTACAACACCCCCTCAAACAGATATTTCCAAGTGCGACAGTCATTATCTGAGTATTTCAATATGATCACAAGCTCAACACTCTTCCAAGAGTCTTCTCATCCAGGAGTTGCGTCTACCCTCTGTTCCACTCTAGGAACCACGCCTTACTTCTCTATGAGTCTCCTGCTCTTAGTCTCAAGAGTCCAGGTAGCTCTCCACCTTTAACCATATGGGTAGCCCATTAAAGATTGATCCATATATGTCTTCATACTTTGAGCATTACAATGCCATCACCAAGCTCACCACCTTGACAAGAGTCAACTTGTTCCAGGAACCTGTGCATGCCCTCTGCTCATTCCTAGCAGTCGCGTCTTAATTCTCCATAAGTCACCCACTTATTATCCAAGACAAATGTCTTCTAGCTCATTGATCTTTAGCATGGGGGCAATATCCATGAAAGTCAATAATGTATTTGTCTTCATACTCATCATAGCCACTTCATTGGCTATCCATACACTTGTCCACTCATATCCAGCCATCACATTGGCTCTAGGGCGTTCTGAACTGGGCTCATATCATAGCCCTCACACCTTCTCCTAAGGTGTCTTCGCTTGTTGTCATAAGACGGTCTGAACTAGGCTCTTATCATGGCCCACACACCTTCCATCTGAGGTGTCTCCGCTCGTCGTCATGCAGCGATCTGAACTTGGGCTCATATCATCGCCTTCACACTTTCTCTCTAAGATGTCTTCGCCCGTTGTTATGGGGTGGTCTCATCCTCTTTCATCTGGGATGACTCTAGTGGCTCCAAGATTCTCTACCACCATGTGGACTTGGAAGAGATTACTGCCACTGACTACATAGAAAGAGAGAGTTGTGGTATACTCATCGCAATCCTCCATCTTGATTTCTATGTTTGGAGCTTCTACGTCTTTCTGCTTGATAGCTCTACTTACACCAATTCTCTTTAGTGTCTTCGCCTTTCATAGGCGGTCGCCTTTTATCACAGGCGTTCACACCCCCTCAATTAGGTGCTTCTGCAATAACTCATCTTTCCATCTTTGCATGCTTTGGAAAGGTCCTCGCATGTTGTCTTCATTAAGAGCACAAGAGATTTCCCGTTGTACAACTTTTCACACAGTATCTGCTCTAAGCTTCATCTGGGAACTCTTCTTCTCTTTACACCTATTGTCTCATTACAGTACCTCGTTGGATTCTATGAGTAGTCTTGCACAATCTCCGTGTGCCCTCGTGCAATTTCTGTTCTCCAGATTTCTCCCTATTCCTTGCTTATGTTTGACAGCAGCTCATTCTGTCACAACACCTATCAAAGTCAAAATAAGGTGTCAATCTTTATCCCCTTGTTGTATTTCTCTTTCAGGGTCTTCATCAATTCTCCTCCTAAGAAATCACAGTCACCGAATCTAACTTCTTTGGAAAAATCACCACTCCATCAAATCTTTGATCATAGGGAACCCAATTATTCCTCTTGTGCCATCATTCTGCTAGTCTTCACTAGTTTCATTACAAACTGTTATATATACGAAAATAGTATCGTATGGATAATCCTTCAACTAAGCAAGTTCCCGGGAAATATTGGAGGGGTCACCACGATCCCGCTTAAAACCAAAATCTCCTAGCCAGAACTTCTTAGGCCATATCTATCCATGTCTTTCCGTATATACAACCATTTGCTAGCTTTGTTACACCTTTTTTTACAACTGATATGGAATATATATATATATATATATATATATATATATATATATATATATATTTACATGATTTCTCAACATCTAATGAGACTACTACTGCTTAGATTCGTCAATATTGGTCTTTATCAGTTTTCACTCTCCGCCTCAAATCGTCCACATGATTGGGTGTCCAGAGTGTCCCAATTTTGCCTTACATTAAGGCAATTAAATTTCCCCACTAAACAATTCAGAACACATAATTGGGCAAATATGTGCAACTTTTTCTTTTTCATCTCCATCAACCACCATCAAAACCTACAGATACCTCCTGATCGGGCAATCTCTCTTAATAACTCACCACCACCACTTTCAATCTCAAATCTCAACGATCGGACCATACTATTGCATCCAAAATGATCAAATTAGTTGGAAACAAGTCTAAAATCGTCCAAATCGCATTTCAGACGGAAGATTTGATCAAAACAATTTTAGCCTCATCAACGGTTCAGATTCAATCTTAGATCTGGTTGCACGTAGGATCAGCTACACTAGATCCTTTCCCTCAGCTCGGCTCGAGGCTGATGACGTGGCAGGTGGGTCCCATTGTGCTGCCGTGTCCGCTGACTGGTACCTGGCATAGAACGCCACTTGTGCATGCTGACACCATGATGACATTATGCTTATCCGGGTCAGTCACGTGGGTCGGTCATTTGGTATTCGGGTCAGGTCAACGCATCTGGGCGCGTGTCCAAACACCTTGTCGTCGCGTACGGCCATGTCCGACATTTGATTTTGACGCGGTTTTCACCAGTGGCTTCGTCTCTTCCTCCTCTACACGGTGGTATGGTCAAAACACAATTTTGACAACTTTCATTTTTGAGCAAAAATCAAGAACCACTTTAAATCATATGCTCTAATACCAATTGTTGGGGGAATCCGACCGGTGATGTACTGATAGTTGCCCATTGGAGGCTAAGCACATTGACACAATATTTAACGTGGTTCGAAAAACCACCTCCATCCACGGGAGAAGCCATTTTTATATAAAGAGAGAACAAGATTTTACAACAATGGAGGAGGAGGAATCATTCACTCTCTCTACACTTTTATCACTTATCTTCTCTCTTAGCAATGCTGCAATGGCAGCCATTGCTTGGTGCCCTTGGGAGCTCACTCTCTCCTATATTCCTCACATCTTTGGCTCTACATCCTCTCATCTTGCTCTCAAATAGTACCTCTATTTGTAGGCATCAATGGTAAGACAATAGGCCATCAATTATGGCACAAATGGTGGCAGCACAAGAGTTGCATCATTTTTGTCAATAATTAGTGCAGCTTCCATTATAGCCTTTTAACAATGACAACTCTACTTCTTAGGGTAAGTGCACAAATTATTGCCCATTAATAGCAATATCCCAATAAAAAATTCATATAATGGCAAAGCATTCGCGATTATGGCAAAGAATGGTCACCTCAGATAAAATGGCCTCTGCTTTGGCTAATGGTTGATATTGGTGCCATGTGGAGTGAGGATATGACACAAGCTAGCATATGTACATGATCTGAGAATATGGCATAAAGAGATTCATTCCCAATACCTATAAGGTCGGAAGTTATGGTGCTGGAAAAGAAAAGTCCGATGAAAGAGACCTTAACTTGCTAACAGTTTGTAGAGCTACAGTCAGGAGCCACTAAATTTTCCCATTCTAGAATCAGTGCCACCTGCAGCTGCTTCAGCCTCATTCACAGATTTTGTGGCTGTATTCTCTTATATGCAGAAACCATTGGTTGTCACTCTGAGTCTAACAACGATACAAACTCTATTATGCTCATCTTCTAACGTTGTAGCATCTGAACTGAATCTGTAATAGCCTTATTGCATTAGCTTCCATCTGCCACTTCTCTTCTGGATTTCTCACAGGTCCATCTTCTAGTGTTCTGCTGCAGTTGTTTTGAAGCATATCCATGCCTATCATCTTATTTTGTGCCTTCCGCCGAACTGCCCAAGCAACAGTTTCAACCACTTCTCAATCCTTGAGAAGCTAGGTAGAATTTTTTTCGTCATTTCACTGTTGCCCCATAATGGATACTTCAGTTTTTTGGCCCATTGATCCATGGTTGTGTTCCCCTTTATTTATTTTACTTCTCGTAGAAGGATATACTTTTTGGTATTCCTTGGGGCAAATCTTCATGGAGAGACCACCTGGTATTAGTATATATAGGTTGTTTTTTATAGATCTTGTCTTTTAACTTCTGCCCAAAAATTCTTTAACCATCAACTCAAGTCAGATGTTTCTCACGGAAAGAATATCCAAAATCATTTTTAAAAAAAATACAAAAAGTGATAGGGAGGATTATTTAACTTTGGTTTTCATGATTTTTGAAACAAACACAATGGAAGTCATTTCCCTGACTGCACAAGGGGAGAAAGGAAAACCAAAAAGGAAAACGTCTGGTAAATTAGAACAAAAACAATATCAAAAATAGAAAGTGCACTTTTCCAACAAGGGTGTCCGTACTGTCCACTCCCAAGAGAAAATGCAGTAGCCCAATGCTAGGAGAAATACATGCCCCACATGCATGTGAGATGGAACTTGCAAATACATGATTTTCATATTTATAGACGTAATGTCAATATTCAATACAAAACACAGCATAACTACTTCTCTGCCCCTAGAAATGAAATGATGGATAGCTGAGGAAAGGCTACTGGTTCTTGTACCTCTTCTCCACTGCCTCCAAACTCTGAATCTCCTTGTAGTATTTGCATATACGATAAACACACCTGCAGGCACATATAATGGCACATGACATGAATGCAAATAAATAAATCAAGCATTTTCCAAACCAGACATACCAGTAGAGAAGGCATGCTGAAACACAGAGAATCACATTCCTTTGAGCTTTGTAAATCTGCACAGCAAACCTCAATGATATAAGATTATGTAGATTCTAATATAATAAAGAATAGCACTTTGCAACATTCATTCAAATACATTCTCCTAACATCGAGCCTCATGAGATGCATGTCCCCACTTGAACTGGAAGTTTTCAGAATGATGCAATGCAATAAACCTCCAGTGGTTAATTTGAAAGTTAACTTTATGAGACAAAGTTCTACTTGGGGAAGCGGGTTGAGGGGAGAGTTTTATATCTTCCTTCCATTTCAAATGAGCATGCAGTTATTTCTTCTTACACTAACTGCATTGACAACAATACTGCACCCCACCCTTTGGTCCCTATCCCCAACACACACATAGTGGAGAGTCCTAAATGGGAGAGATTACTGGCTCAATTCTGTTCGTCCAGAAACAGTGGCATATACCAACCACTTTCAGACTCCCAGGCAATACCTCTTTTTTGCAGTCAATGATAATCAAGCTGTTTAGACATTCATGATGCTAGACATAATAATCTACATCTTCCAAATCATACAATCATTTTACATATGAGAAAGACAAACAACTAAACCGCTTAATCCAAATAACACCTTTTGTTCTATTCTTATAGTTTGATACATCTTGTAATGGCTCATTTAACTGTTCAAGCGAGGTTGCAATAAACTAACAGTACAAGACTTAAGTAAACAGCCGAAAACCCAATGGAGTAAACTTGTATATACACAAAACTTTGGAGGCAATAACAGATGTTACGAATAGCATCCAAAAATGCTTCAAGTATTCAATAAACAAAGAGAAATCATCCCAACGATTCATAACCATAACATAAAGCAACACATCCCTGGCCACCCAAAAAACCATAAGATTCTTAGCAATTTGCCCCCCCCCCCCCAATCTAAGACAACCTCCACAATCCCAGCTAAAAAAAAAATGTAATTTGTCAGGTCCCTAGTCCCTGTTCTATTCATTTTCTCTAATTCCTTAATGAATTTAACGGTTCCTGGATAAAGTTTATTAATAATCGCAAATCGCAACAAACCCATGAAATATTTCTTACACGGAGAGGGGAAAAAGAAGAGGAAGAAGAAGAAATCAGCAATCAGATCAAAACAACTTACAGATTTCTCATAACGATCTCTTTCAGAAGCAGTGCAGTTCTCACCGGCACACATCAATCGATGTTCATTCTTCCAATATATATCTATCCACAACAAAAACAAAACCAAACCCAAAATTTAGAAAGCCGAAAAGAAAACAAAAGGATTCAAAGACAAACGAAAAACAAACCCAGGAGCTGAAATCCGGCAAAAGGAACAATAAAGAGAGCCGGCTGGAGTAGGAGTGAGATGAGGGAAACCAATCGGTCCTTAAGTAGCTTAGGCGAGGGTAATGTTAAGAGTGCCGCTATAGCTGCCTCTGCTGCCACCACGTACGTCAGTATCATCCATTGCAACGCCATTTTCCTTTTCTTTGTTGCACTCTCTTTGATTTTATTTTTTTTTCCTTCAAAGGATCGACTGTAGAGGTTTTATTCTATTTTTGCTCAACAAGCAAGGCTTTTTTTTAATTATTTTTTTCTTTCTTTATATTTTTTATAGATCTTTTAAGCTTGATTTTGTTATTTTCGTTATGGGCCGTTGGACTGGGAATGCTGAGTTAGAGAGAACAGTCAGCAACAGGTGTTTTACATGAAAAAAAATTCTCTGATTTAAGAAAAAAAATTAGATAATTGTAGAATATTTATAATATACTGTATTGGTGATAATTGTAACAGTGGTGACGATAAAATTGGGTTTGGGATGATACGAGAATCGATTTTGATTAAGTTGTTAAATTTATGATTTGTATTATAAAATTAAGTTAATTTTATAAATAAATAAAAAGTTAAAAATCTTATTAAACTCAATTATCAATCAATTTAAAATTAAAAAATAAAAATCAATAAAAAAACATATTAAAAATAATTTGAATCAATTCGGGATACTATGTTAAACATGCTATCTATATCATAAAACTAAAATAAATCATAAATAGCAAATCAAAATAAATTATAAAGTTTAATTTTAAATCAATCAAATATTAAAAGACAAAATTAAAAGCAAATCGATTAAAAGCAAACTAAAAACTCTCAGTCAATCTGGATTAATTCACCAAATATATGATCTAGATCATAAAACAGGGTTACAAAGAAAATTAAAACAAATTATAAGATTCAATTTTTAATTAATATAATATTGAATGATAAAATAAAAAAAACATATTATTCTATTTATAAGGATTTGAACAGTAAATTCATCTTATTTTAAAAAAAAAATTATAATACTCAATTCATGATAAATCCAGTATTAAAAAAAATAAAAAATAAAGAGTGAATTTGTGTTGATCCTAATTTTCAGGTTAGGATCCTTTTATCTTGGCTTAGCCATGTTTTGGTTAGTCTCGCTTATTTAGTGCATTCCTTCATCACCACGAGTATTCATCGTGTTCTTAATTTCTTTAATATTTTATTTCTCTTTTAAGTGCATTCTTAATGTTTTTGTTAATTGTTTTCATCTAATGTTTATATTTTATGCCAAGAAATGACGTCATTTTGAAGAAAAAACAACATAAAAGTTAATGAATATTAACAAGATTGTTTGAGTAATTTGAGGTCAAATTGATAAGATTTATAGGTTTGATATCTAATTAAAAATAAGTGTGTAAGTTAAGGACTAAATTGAGGTTTTTTTAATATTTAATTTTATGTTATGATTATTATAAGAGTTATGCAGATAAAATTTATAATTGTTATTGGCATTGTCTGTGGCTTTTATTCTTCTTGTAATTGAAAAGAGCTAATTGGTGGTGTTTGAAAAACATTAAAGCAATAGAAATATTTATATTCTTTATTAGAATAGTGTAGTGGTTTTTTTTATATATATACTTTCTACCTAAAAAAACTTAGCAAAGGTTTTCAAGGGTATAAAAATATTTTCATATGACTTATTTATTATTTTTAAATTGATCAAGGATAAATAAGTTTTTTTCTATTTTAATTATATAGTAAAACAACCAAAATATTATTGAAAGTAAGAAAATTAAGCCTAAAGGGATATTTTTTTATATTTTTAAAATGGTTTTTTCATTGTTATAATTTAAGCTGGGAGACACTTTGGTATTTGACCAAATATAAAAAGTAATAAACAATTAAAATGCATAGTAAAATTATAAAAATGCATTTAAAATAAAAAAAAAAAAAAAAAAGTTTAGGGTTAATAGTTGTTCTCAGTTTTTCACAATGGTTTTTTTTTTTTTTTGTAATTACAAGGTCATCTCAGGAGTAATTCTGTATTTGACTAAATAAAAAAAAGTTGGCACGCATGTACAACACCAGTATGCACGTTGGAGGCACTCATGCCCTTCAAGCGGCATGTGTAGAACTCTTTCCACCATGTTGTTGGAAGCGCCTTCATCTCTCCTTCCTGTAGATACGATGCGTGTCTTCGTTGGTAGTCTGGTTTGTTGCCTGTGAGCCTGTCTTTTTTTTTCCTCTTCTTTTATCTCCCCTCCCTAGAAAAGTACAACTTTGCTCTATATATTGTTGGTAATTCAACTTCAATTTTTATTCTTTTAATTCCTAATTGTTTGTCTTAACTTTTATAGAAGTTTTATTTATTTTTTACTTCATCATTTAATTTCAATTTCAACTTGGCTCTAGAAAAGTTTTAATTGATAGTGCATTCTAATTTTTTTTCTTTAGCCTTTTTGTAAAAGTTGTATTGGTTTTCAATTTCCTCATTTAATTCAAATTGATGGTATTATATTTTTCAATTTGGTCCTTATTGTTTTGATTTCTAACCTTTTCCTTAACCCTTTTGTAAAAGTTATTATTCTTTTCAAATTCACCCTTTAATCAAAACATTGTTTTTGTTTTTTATGTCATTTTTTATCCTCATTGTTCTTTTTTTTTTCCTCTTGCTAAATTGATTCTTATTTTTAATTTCACCCTTTAATCAAATAAAAATTATTTATTTTCAATTTTGATCCTCATTATTTTAATTGCTATTATTTAAAATCCTTTCGTGTAATTAAAAAAAAATTTTCAATTTCATCCTTTAATATTTGATTGATTAGGAATTGAACTTAATTATTTTTTTAGACTAGGAGCTTCGGGTCTAATACACCGGGTCATGAGTATGTTTTTTTAAAGACTTCAAAATCATATTTATTTTTTTATCAGGTTATTAGAATATCATAATTTAGACCACAAGTTTAGCAGGATATCTTGTGTTAGCTTGACCCTGATTATCGGGATTATAAGTTTGTCATGACTGTTTTTTCTATGTCAATTATTTGTTTTATTTCAATACTTGAATATTATTTAAATATTGTATCTTTTTCTCTTTACCACTAAAATTTGATGACCTCTCTCTTTCGTCTCTCAATTAAAGACTAAAGAATAACAAAAATGAGCTTTTGTATTAAAATTGAACTAGAAAAATATTGAGGTGCTAAAATTATATAATTTGTATTGTTTTTAAAATGTGAGTGTTGTAACCCATTTCTGGGTCCCCACATAAAAAATAATAAAATACAAAAAAATTCAAAAAATATATTATCAAAAAATATAACAGTGAAAAAAATGTCAGAGCGCCCTAAAAATGCTCAAAAATTGATTGAGGATGTTCAAAAATCAAAAATTAATTTTTGACAGTATATCATTGACTGATGAGAGCCCCGATGATAAAGAAAATTCAATTTGTGGAAGAAAAATGCAAAATCAGAAGTTTATGGACTCAATTAAATTTTATTAAAGGTTTAATTGCATTTATGAAGATTTTAATTGCAAGAAAATTTGATTTTTTGAGTTAATTTGGGCTTTAATTAGGAGAAATTAATTTTCTGGGGTCAAATTATAATTTTTGGAAGTTAATTTGGTCAAATCAGGGGCTTAATTGCATAAATATTGAAGTTTAATGGCCAATTAGGGACTTAATTGAAGAAATCCGAGACCAAGGACTAAATTGTAAAACGCGCGCAAATGTAGGGCCGAAATTTGAATCTGATGCTTTTGGCGCCTTTTTCTTTTAAATGAAACGGCGTCGTTTCATTCACTGTTGAAAAAAAAAAAAAAAACAGAAGCCCAAAACGGTGCCGTTTTGACGGCACTGTAGCTCTTCTTCTTCCCCTGGACACGCGAGGCAGGGGAAGAAGAAGATTTTTTTTTCTTCCCCTTTTCGCCTAATTTCTTTCCTTCTTTCGCTCAAAAAGACGCCGAAACAAGGACACCACTTGCCGACCACTTTCCACGTGTTGGACGGGCGTTGGACGGGCGGCAGCACACCGGCCACCACCATGACGTTCCCCCCCCCTATTTTTCGCCTATAAAAACAGGGGAGGAAGAGAAGAAAAGCAGAGGACAGAAGGGAGAGGAACCGAGATAGAAGAGAAGAGAAGAGAGAGGGTAGAGAAGAAGAAGAAGAAGAAGCAGCAGGAAAGAAAACAAGAAAAAAACAGAAGAGAGAGAGAAGGGAAACGCAGAACCACCGTGCCTCCGCCACCAGCAGCACCGCCTCGACGCCACCGCAGGTAACCCCGTTGCCCCGTCTCCTTCTCCTTTTGCTGCTGCCTTCTCTTCTCTTTTATTTTCATGCAGAACGTGAATTAATTCACGTTCTGCAACTGCTGAGAGGCTGGTTACTGTGCTTATGCACAGTAACCAGCCATTTAGTCTTGGGCCGGTTTGGCCCAACCCACTTATATGAGCCGGACCCGGCCCATTCAAATTTTTTTTTCTTTCCAGAAGTTTTTTTTTTACAATTTTTCCAGCACACGTTTTTATTAATTTTGTTTAAATATCGGTTTGTATTTTACATCGTAAAAATATAATTTCGGCATTAAAATACCTGGTTACTATTCATACGGTACTGTTCACACATGCATAAAAAAATCAAAAAAATCAAAAAAATATTTTTTTCAGCATTTTATAATTTTTCCGCGTCGTTTTTAGGTCATTTTGATTTAATATCGGGCAGTATTGTTATGTCATAAAATACAAATCCGGTATTAAAATACCCGGTTTTCGGCAAAAACTTCCAAAAGTACAAAAAAACAACAATAAAAAAAAAATGTTTTTGTGCATACGGCCAAGTGTCTCAAATCTAAAAAATCATATCGTATTTTTCATATGTCAAAAAAATAATATTTAGCATGCATTTTGGCTTTAATAACCAGTTTATTAAAGTCAAGAGAATATTGGCCAAAATTTCAAAAACAACAAAAATTTTATTTTGTTTGTCTCTTAGTATCCGGGGTATGACATTACACGTAATGCATATTCTGGATATTTAATTCTTTTTCGGACAATAGAACCCGGGGTATGACATTACATGTAATGCGTATTCCGAACAATAATAAACCACAACACGATCTTATATTTTATCAGACATTAAAACAATGCAGCCTACCTTAGGTAGGGCGTAGTTGGGGTGCTAATACCTTCCCTTTACGCAACCAGTCTCCGTACCCGATCTCTAAAGACCAGTTAAGGTTCCTAGTAACCAGAATACTAGGTGGCGACTCCCAGTCCATAGTTTCACTTGTAGAGACAAGAATTCCTTGTCTCTCCTTTTTTTTTAAGGAATAAATATTTCCAATGTTTTTTTTCCTTGAGGGTGGACGATCGCCGCGCCGCCGCACACGTGCGACAGTGAGGATGAAAGTGCATCTTTCCCAAAAAAATTAGCATGCCACTCATGTTCGGCGTCTTTTTTGTTATGATCTATATTTTTTTAATTTTATCATTGACTAAGAAATCGAAAGTAATTGGCTTTCACATAGGATTAAATTACCCAAAATCAAATTTCAAGGACCAAAGTGAATTATTAAAAAACACACAGTAGGTCCATAATGAAAATCCCATGACTTTTAGATTTTTACATAATTATTAAGTTAAATAATAAAACAACTGGGACATCCCAGTACATTAAGATTGACAGTTTTAAAAATTGATGTTATGAAATATAATGTTTTTAACAAAATTGAAAGCATATATATATCAAAACTAACACAAGAAATAATAACCTTTTTTTCATTTTTAGCAAGGAATACTTCAATTTGGTTCCTCAAATTTTAATTTATGTATTATTTGGTCCCTTTTGCTTTATCTTTTTATATTATAGTCTTAAACTTTATATTTTTTATGTTCCAATCCCTGAATATTGACAAAAATAGAAGAAAAGTTATTGGAATGATTGAGGCAAAGTGTGTAGACACATTTTAATAATAAAATGATTAATTTTGGTGTCAATAAATTTGCTCTTAAAAGGAAATTTCAATGGATGTGATGCTGACTTTTAACTATAATGAAAGAAGTAGATTAAGACCGATATAGTTTTTTTTGTTTTTGGTTTTTTGTAGTGATTAGAAAGTGTTTTTAGCGTTGAGAATAGGTTTTTGATTTTCTAAACTAACTAATTTTTCGATCACCTTTGAATTGTGCAAGGAATGATAAGTCATAGCAGACGATTCATCCATTAAAAAACCCATAGCAGACGTTAAGTTGTTCTCTCAGAATAAATTAAAAAAATAAGGCATTCAGGCTTTTTTTTTATTTAAATTTTAATTAAGAACCTCTCTCTTATTTATTTTTTAAAATTGTTTAGTTTAATTTTTTAAAATATATATATATATATATTTAATTATTTTATAATTTTATAATACTTCAAAAAGATTATTGTAATTTATCTTTAAATTTGTTTCTTGTGTATTTTATATAGATAAGTTATTTTTTTGATGATGAATTTTAAGAAATTAAAATAATTTATTTTTAACAACCAAAATTAACCTCTAAGATAAGATAATGGGATATGTTTAAATTCAAAAAGAGATCTAGTCACGCTAAATCAGAATAATAGCTTAAACAAATTATAATTTTTTATTTGATTATTGGATTGGACTCAAATTTTTATAATAGTTTTCAAATGATGTTTTTTTCTATTACAGCCACTACATTGCTACGCGGATTGTCGGATTTTTAAATATCATAAATCTCATCAAGACCCTTGGTTTTTGACAGTTTTGTTATTTTTCTTGTTATTTTTTTATTTCATAATTATAACCGTTGGATCTTTAGATATAAAAAATCTCTTCCAGACACCTAGTTTTTTACAAATTTTTTTTATTTTTCTTATTATTTTTTTATTTCATAAATTGTTTCAGATTTTATGGTTATTTCCTTTATATTTTTATTTTGTTTTCTAGTTAAGGTAGAATTTCTTATCTAATTAGAATTTTATAAAAAAGAAAAATTTCTCAAGATTTTTTTTTTTAGATAAAATAAAAATGCGAATTTAGATATCAAATCTACCATCTTTTTTCTCTTATTGGATTTCTATATTCTGTGTCTGTTTACTGTTTTTAACTTCCGCATGTATCACCATTTGTTCCTCGAAGTGTTCTGCATGCACTTCGGCTTTCTATCAAGGCTGGCATTACAAAGGCCAAAGCATTAAATTAAATCAGGTATTGAAGTTGCAAGTGCAAAATATTTTATTTAGACTTCTCTTTTGTTGGAAGATTTAAAATTGGTGTTTGTTGATCGGATCTTCAGTAGTAATTAGCGATTAACTTTTTTGTTTTCCATCGCTGAAGATTTTAAATTAGTGCTGTTTACTTCATTTATGACAAATTAATACCGAGCTAATAGTCACAAATGTGTAGCTGTTTATTTCCAATATAATTCCCAGATTGGAAATTGAATCTAAAAAAATTATCAATTTGGTTGACAATTATTAATTAGATCATTTTATTAATGTTTGTTAACTTTTTCATCAATGGTTTTTTCAAAATAACGACGTTTTATTTCATAAAATAGGAAACATTAGACGGAAATTATTTAGAAAAATATGGAACAGTTTGATTAAATTTATAGGTTTAAGACAAAATGAGTTTTTCCCTTTGATTAATAACAAAGCAAATCAAATATTGTTTTTAAAAAGCCATAAAATCAAAGCATTTCCAGTTTATTCTATGCGTAAAACTAGATACGGCAGCTTATATATCCATTCTTTCACAGAAAAGATACAGTAAAAGAATACCTGGAACAAGCACGGCGAGAGATGAAACATGAAGGTGGAGGAGGAGAAGGTGTGGATGAGGGGAATGAAGCCTGGTCCGAGAGAACTCTTAAACTCCGGCCATTCCTTCAGTTTACCGGTTGTCTCGAGTCAGGCGACATTCCCCCACATCCTCACTTCCCTAAAACAATATGCCCTTTCATTTTGAAACTGCACCATCGGTTTTTTTTCTTGCAGATGAGAAAAAATAAGTTGCGTAACTAGAAGGGAAGTGACAAATCCACTTGGTTTCTGTGGTGTTAAATAGAAGTTCTATTCGTTGGACTGTTGACTTTGGAGCTCACCTCGTGGAAGGTTGGTGCTTTCTTTATCGTTAAGGCTTGCCAAAATTGATTCATATGGTTAATATTCTATGGATGGTTCAATATTATTGGAATCACAAGTAATAATTTAAGTTTTTAAATTAAAATAATTTTTAATATAGTATTGGAGTTTTAAAAATAAGTATTCAGGAGTTTAAATTGTTATAATTTAATTTTTTATTTATTTTATTTTGTGAAAATAAAAAAATAAAATAAATGAAGAATAAATTGAAATTTGGATCATGACAACATAAATTGAAAGTTTAAGGACTTAATTGAACTTGAAATTAGTTTCATTAATGAAATCAGAGGTTTAATCTAAAAAATACAAAAGTTTGGGGATGATTTGGGTTACATTGAAAGAAATTAACATAAATTGACCATTTTGTAAATGGCGCTAAAATGCAGGGTTCCAATTACAATTTACCCAGGGGCCTTATTACAAATTTCATAAATTCAGTGACCAACTTTTAAATAGCCACTGCAGAGTAGAAAACGGCGCCGTGTCAAAAAACTGTTTATCGCCTTCTTCCTCATCCCAGGGACCGGTTTTGCAGGAATTGTACAGCTACCCATTATCCTCCACGATGTCGTGGACAACAGTCCTAACTCTTCTCAAAGACAGGAAAGAACGTGCCCCATTATCTTGACGCACGAACAGAGGCCATTATGTGGCTTTATAAAAAAATATAACAACAGGAGAAAAACCCAGAAAAAAAGGGACACAAACAGAGGAGAGAGGACGAACTGAGGCCGACAAGCGAAAACTGGGAGGGAAACCGGATGATGAACTGAGAGAACAAAAAGAACAAAGACGAACGTGAAGAACAGAAAACCAAACAACGAACTGAGAGAACGAAAAGAACATAAAAACCAGGGAGAACAAAAACAAGGGACGGACAGAGAAAGTCCACGAAACCATAAATCACACAAGGCAAGACATAAACAGAGAGGGAGCATCGCCAGACCAGCACTGCCCCAGGTCTTCGTCCTCCAACTGCGTCTGAAGCAGGTCAGTCCCTTTGCATCTCTTCCCCCGTTTTTACAATTTAATTCACGTAGCACTGTAGCTTTGATTAAAAATTAACTCTTTGCGGTGCTGCACCTGCACGCGTCATGCGTGCTCCTCTGCCCAGACGGGTCACTGGCGTGGGCCAGTGACGGGTATGGGCTGAATGGGTCCATCTCAGCCTGTACTGGTTGGTCCAGACCCAGCCCACAAAAAAGAAAAAGCTTGGCCTGGACCTCGGGCTCAGCTGACTCAATTCCCTTTATTTTAGTCCTTTTTACCTGAAAATTCCAAAAAACATTATGAATCCTTTTGAATTTATTTGTAGGTCGCTCCTATTTTTTTTAAAATATTTCACTGTATATTTAATATATTTGAATTTTTACTATGAAATAGAAATTCGGTATTCAATATATTTTTTTTTCTTTTTAAAATAAAAAAATATGTATGCTTTATTTGATTTGTTTTATATTCATTTTATAATTTATTTACTAGCGCTAGAATTAGGAATATCATACTTTTTTTATATAATATTTACCAATATTAGAGTTAAAAATATTTGAAGCTGAAATATTTACCAGCACCAATGTCAGGAAAAGTATAGGCAAACCATTAGATATAAAAACATAACAAACCCTTAGGAATTTAAAATAAAATCAGCGATGCAGTCTACCTTATGTAAAACATTTAAATAATGATAATATCTTCTCTTTTGCATAATCAATCTTATATCATAAAATCTATATTGATCAATTAGGGTTCCTAGTAATTATAATATTAGGTGGCGACTTATTAAACGATACCTTTCTTCAAAAGAACAAGATGTCAAAACTATTCTTGAAATCAAATGTAAAGTAGTGATAGTTTCTTCAAGTCAAAACCATTCTTGAAATCCCAGATTAAGATTTTGAGTTCGAGACACTTCTCTTTACAATAAATTTTAAAATAGTGGAATTTGAAGTGTGAGGACATGCTTAGATACTTTGTCATTGATTTGTCATTATTAGCTTGAAGATTATTTATGTCGTGGAGAAGCCTCTGAGTGCTTAATTTCATTGTCGGGGATTGCTTTCTTTTCATTTTCTAAATGCTTTGCGTATCTGTCAGAATGTTTGAGTTAGCTGCTGTGTTTCCTTTTAGTGTGGATCTACAATTAAAAATAATTTTTAAAAAATATAGCAAAAGCATGAAAATAATACAGCAAAGATAAACGCAGCTGCTAACCCAATTGAATTGTTTTTTGTTTTCTCTGCAATAAAACATTGAATATTAAAGTAGAATTCCAAATTAGGAACGTGAGTCGAAGGGACAGGCTCCCCGGAAGGATGAGCTCAAAACTATTAAACAAATACGGCTTCCTATAATTTATAATTTATTTATTTTTTATTTTATTTTGTTCTAACATAGTATAAAGTTAGAGTCAAATTGACCCAAGACTAGAAGAAGGAAGAGGATAACTGAAAGAGGGGGAACAGACACCCTTATTGATCACATGTTTAAATGATAACTGGCATGTTTTTTTTTATTATTATTATTCTAGGAAAATACGAATGCCTGAATATTCAAATGGTTGGCACCGTTTATAAGAATTTTAATTCTATCGGACTTTTCGCATTTAAAAGCCTTCGCAATGGAGCACCATCTGCTTAGCGCAGTCGTTCTGGCCTCCCACGCGCGGCCTTCAAATTCCCTCTTCCGGGTCCCTCGAGACGAAAACCAGAAGCCAAAAAGCGGGAAAGGGCAGTTTATTACCGGTGACTTTTTTTATTTTTCATTTTCTTTTCTACCTTTAAAAAGCTAAATTCAGCACTCGTTGTAGTTATTGGTGTTTTAGAATTTATCTTTTTGGCTTTTAGTTTTTAGTTTTTAGTTTTTATTTTTATTTATTTTTTAAAATTTTATTTGTTTTCAATTTAACTCTTCAATTCTAATTTACATATATAATGTTTTTCGATGTAATCCTTCTAATTTTGATTTTTTTTATCTTCTAAGTCAAAATTTTTATAGTTTTTAATTTTATCCTTTAAATCAAATTTTTTTATTTTTTTTCCAATAATAATAGCATTAATTTCAGTTTGGTCCTTGTCTTTTGATTTCTTATTTGTTTTCTTTGTTTTTTTATCAAAGTTTTTATGGTCTTTAATTTTATCATTCAAATCAAGTTCACGGTTTTTTTTATTTCAATAATAATAATGGCAATTATAGTAGTTGTATTAGTAACATTGATAATGATACTAACAATATTACTAATAATATTAAAAATATTATTAAAATAGTAATAGTGGTTATAATAATAATAATTATGATAGTAGCAGTAGTAGTTTATTATGATGGTATTAGTGGTTATGATATCAATAATTGTAGTAATGATAATAATAATAATAATAATAATAGTTTATTATAATGATAATAGTGATTATCATATCAATAATTGTGGTGGTGATAATAATAGTAATAATTATGAAAATAATATTAATAATAAATGATAGTAGTAATAGTAATAGTAGTGGTAGTAGTATTAACGGTATTAATGCTATTAATAGTAATAGTAGTAATAATAACATTGATAGTAATAATAATAATAATAATAATAATAATAAAGATGATAACAGTAATAATAGTGATAGTAATAATAATGATAATTCATCTTTTAATGTTAGATTTGTTGTGGATTGAGTTTCATCAATTTTCATATATGGTATATCTAGTTTAATAACTCGTGTTATGAGTTTGAAAAGTTGATGTGGCACAATATTTTTTTATTTTTTGTTTTGTTTTTTTTTCTCTATTTCATGTTCATTATTAGTTTTTAAAATAAAAACCAGTTTTTTTAATCTATTAAATAAATAAATTATATAATTTCATTAAAAACCCGTGCTAAACAAAAATGCAAGTAATCAATTATATATTTCCATTTGATGGATGTTGATGGAGACGATGCATGAATATAGGCCTAATTTACATCAATTTAGTCTGCCACGCTCACTATGAACTCAACATCAACCAACTAAAATAGAAATAGGAAGAGAGAGGGAAGCATCACCCCATGGAAAATAAGATGAAAAGGAACAAAAATAGTTCTAGCTTTGCTTGTATCCTATAATAATAAATAAATAAATAAAATATTCCATGGTGAATGATTGATGTCGATGTGCATCGTCACCATCATGGTTGATTTTGAATAATCGAAATTCCCAAGTCTTGAAAGATATGTAAAGACGGCTAGATTCAAGTGACTCATTTTATATATCTATGGCCGCCTTTGGCAGCACCCTCCATTGTTAGTGCAGCAGCTTCTTCTACTCTTCCTTGCTAAAGCAGTTCTTTGTGTACAGGCTTCGTTAATCCTTGATTGATAGCTCAATCTCATTTAATTCTTAAATTTTATTGAATTGAAATCCGGGTCCGGCTTGCTCTCCTGTGTTTAGAAGTGTAATTATAGTTGTTTTTTAAAATGTTTATTATTTTAAATTACATTAAAATAATATTTTTTTTTATTTTTAAAAAATTATTTTTAACATCAGCACATCAAAATGATCTAAAAATATAAAAAACATATTAATTTAAAGTAAAAAAATTTAAAAAATTTAAAATTTTTAAAAAACACTTTTAAAATGTAATATCAAACACCATCACAATCAATATAGGTCAAAAAATTGACCTAGAGATGAGAATTTATTGAAAATGCATTCAAAACTTTCATCTCGAGTCTTTAATTTAGATTTCTAGCTCGGAAATTATGAGGAAGAACACTATTGATTATTTCCAAGGATCCCAAAAGTCTAGAGAATTTAATTAGTGTTTACTAATGGAAGGAAAGGATAAATCCTATTAGTTTTTTTCTTTTTTCTTTTCTTTTTCTAACTATCGGAGTATTATTGAACTAGATTTTAGGTATATGGAATCTTAGAAAAAAAAATTATGTAATCAATGTCTTTGAATTTGAATTAAAATTATAAAAGGAGATGTTAAATGCACTTAAACGTGAATCTCCTTATCCATGTTTAAATAGCTAGAAAACTATTAGAACAAATCCCAAATTAATCCTCAAATATCTACTAATTCTCAATTGGATTTTCGACTTACATATTTTCATATTAGGTGTTAAACTGTTAGAGGTTTCTAGTCCAATCTATGTTAATAATTTTGTGGAAAGTTTGATGTTTTCCATTAAAAAAGTGGAAGGATTTTTAGATGTAGAAGATGTATGGTCTCGTGTTTCTATTGCAGTTTTCAAAACAAATAATTTTTTTAAAAAAAATTTATGTATTTAAATCATTTTGATATGATAATATTAAAAATAAATTTTAAAAATTAAAAAAATATTATTTTAATAAATTAAAAAAAAATACTTTAAAACAACGTTTTGTACAAACACCTCTTAGAACTCACATGTAGAATGGGGGCTTAATTGGGAAAAGTTTAGTTGCAAACTACATTGAGAATCAGTTTAGAATATCAGATTAATTTGATATTTTCCCTAATTAATTATATCCATTGAAAACTGTGTTCTATTGGTTATAACTTGAAAGATACTAGCTATTTTAATAATTATTTTGGTAAAAAAAATAGAAATACAGCCTTTTTTAAATAGTTGTTTTAAAAACAAAATTATAATTATAAAAAGGAAAAAATAAAGAATATATTACAAGAAAATAAAAATAAGAAAATAAATGATGATAAATATCAAGTATAAAAAAAAATTCTAAGAAAGTTTTTGTCTAAAAAAAAGCCAAAAATCACATATTTGTCACGACTATAGTACATGCTACAGTAAAAACATTAAACAAAAGATTTTAATTATGTAATTTCTAAGTGAAAAAAAAATAGTTAAACCTAATCCCTTATTCATTGCATTAATTAATTTCCTTCTTTGGCGCCACTTGATGCTGGCTTCACGATATTAAGAGAATCATCCCAGCTCTAACCCATCTATCCCACATTATTAATATCAACAAGAGGCCCTATCTTAGATTAAATCGGGCAAATTGCATTATTTTATTTATTATTATAATCTTCATTATATAAATATTACCAACCCTTAATCCTATGCAAGGAAATAGTTGAAATGTCTTCGGCTGGATCTTGCACGTACCGATTCCATTTTTCGAAATTTAGGTCAACAAATCTAAATCTAACCTAACTCATAGCTTGAAGCTTAAAGGGAAGAGCAAAGTATCTTGTAATACAAAATGAGGAAAAGATAAGAACAATTAATGGCTGCTTATAATCTTGTCAAACTTTCTTCCGATCGTGAAAGAATCAGCCGGCGGCAGGCAAATGGAAATGAGGGGCGTAGTAACATTTGTACTATGGACTATATAACCACTTTATGCACATATTGTGGGTAATTTGGGTGGGCGTGAATAATATTTTATATTTATATTGTGGATAATATATTTTTAAGCTATCAAGAGTTAAATTTATAGTTTTAAAATCCGGCCTGGTGACTGGTCAAGTTCAAGATTTAGGTTCTGAGTTTTTATTCGATTACTAGGTTACATGAGTTAAAAAATTTTTAATCAAAACGATATCATTTTAGCAATAAAAAAAATCAACGGATTGTAACCAGGTTTTTAACGAAGTATTGTCAGGTCAACCTGCTAAGTTACACCGGGTTTTTTTTTCCCTGTTTATTTTTTTTAACCAGTCTCAATTCCAACTCAAGATCGAACTCCGTGGCAAAATTTCAAAACTATATTAAAATCCCTTTTGATTTTGAATTCCTTGTAGGTCTAGAGCATCAAGCTAGATACATTTTAATTAACGTTATGATTTGTCGCTGAGTATAAATTGATTAATATATTATGGATTTGAGATTTTTAATCTAGCACTTGACTACTGTTTTTCGTACTCTATCAAGTGCCTTGAATATTAATATCTACAAATTGGTACTCCAATATATATACAATGTCACAATTACACCATGAGCATGGCATTAAATCGTGGTTTCAATTATTTTTTAATGAAAAATTATTATTATGTAAAGGTAATGGTTATGTTGCTACACGTGCGAAATATTTAAAATTTAAATATCTATAAATGCACATGAATTAACTAATATGATTACTGTGTTAAGATTGGTATTTAAAAAATTATATACATTTACCTGTATTAATTATGAATAAGTACATAAATAAAGAAATCTTAATAATAGTAATAATTTACTAAAAAATAACAATTTTCTAGGACCATAACCATTATATATTTATATGACTCGATAACCACAGCACGACCAACAATTATATATGATTACCATTTACTTATAACACTTGATTATAGCATTATAAAATGATAATAAATTAAATTAATTGTGGATTAAGATTAGAATTAAAAGAAAACGAAATGGCTGGTTATTATTATTAAATGTATGCACTGAAAAGTAGCCTCCATCAATCAAACGGCACTCCTCCTAGAAAACAAAACTCTTCTCAATTTTTATACACCCACCACGCCCTTCCTTCCACCATCCTTCCCAAAAAAAAAATATATAAAAATAAAAAATATAAATCATCCACGTGCTTTTCTTGTTTCCACTTGTATAAGAATCCCCCACTTCCTCATTTCCTTTAACCACTCCAAAAACATCACACATTTCCCCTGACCACATGGCCCTTGTCCGTGAACGCCGACAGATTAACCTCCGTCTCCCCGAACTCTCCGACTGCCGCCCTCGCTTCCCTTTACCTCTCCCTCCCACATCCACCACCACCAGCAGCAACAACTCCTCTAGCATATCGTGCAATGATATTGAGAAAATACATGTGCTCGGCCATGGCAATGGTGGCACGGTCTATAAAGTACGGCATAAGAGAAATTCACAAATTTATGCACTTAAAGTTGTGCATGGAGATAGCGACCCGCTAGTC
Organism: Populus davidiana; assembly: GCA_030145905.1. Taxonomy (NCBI): domain Eukaryota; kingdom Viridiplantae; phylum Streptophyta; class Magnoliopsida; order Malpighiales; family Salicaceae; genus Populus; species Populus davidiana. The sequence goes on from CM057803.1 coordinate 8,145,093, forward strand.
CGCCGCCAGATCTACAGAGAAATCGAGATTCTTCGCCGTACAGATTCTCCCTATATTGTTCAGTTCCATGGAAGTTATGAAAAACCATCTGGGGACATCGTGATTGTGATGGAATACATGGAATTGGGGACGCTTGATTCAATCCTGCAAAAATATGGTGCGTTTGATGAGTCCAAACTGTCACACGTGGCGCGGCAGGTTCTGCATGGTCTCAGTTATTTACATGGCCAGAAGATCATTCATAGAGACATCAAGCCTTCGAATTTGCTGGTTAACAAGGACATGGAAGTGAAGATTGCTGATTTTGGTGTAAGTAAAATCATGCAACGTACGCTAGATGCTTGTAATTCCTATGTCGGTACCTGTGCTTACATGAGCCCTGAGAGGTTTGATCCCGGTACCTATGGTGTGAATTACGATGGTTATGCCGGCGATATTTGGAGCTTGGGACTTACTCTGATGGAACTTTATTTGGGTCATTTTCCATTTCTTCCACCGGGTCAAAGACCCGATTGGGCTACTCTTATGTGTGCTATTTGTTTCGGCGATCCGCCGAGCTTGCCGGAGGGAGCATCGGAGGAGTTCCGGGACTTTATTCAGTGTTGCTTGCAGAAGGAGTCTAGTAAGAGGTGGACGACATCTCAACTATTGTCTCACCCTTTTGTATGCAAAGATCCAAGATCCGATTTAGTGGACTTGTGATTTGACCCGAATGCCCAGTTAATTTTTTGGGCCGGGAACATGTTTTCGGAATTTTCTTTCATTTGTACATTCTCTTTATCTGAATCTTTTGTAGCTTTTGTTCGTTCGAGCAGTGAAACTGCTCTTGAAATGAGAGGAATTTTTTTTTAAAATCATTTCTATTTTTGCACCTTTATATATATATATATATATATATATATATATATATATATGTTTGCTTGCTTGCTTCTGGAAGAGCTAGTCATGGCAGCCAATATCCAATGGTGTCAAGACATTTCCAGGACCTGGGATTTTTATAAGATTCCATCCGTGCGTAGCGATTTCAGTCACTTTTCTTGTCGTGGATTAATTTAATAATTATACTGTGTCTTTGCATTCAAAAAATGTTTTTAATTTTTTAGTTCAAATTATTTTTTTAATATAATTTTGGATTGTGCTGTGTGGGCCCTCTACACTTTCTAGCTAAAAGCGTGCACGAGAGTTAGAGAACACTGATCTCTGCCCCAAAAAATCTTTAGTCCACTAATTTTCACGTGCAATGTCATAAAATATTAGGCTGCGAGCCTATCGAAATCTGTAGAAGATTTGTCCGTTAGGAATTGTTTCATCGGATAGATTATTTTGTTTTTCTTTTGAAAACTATATATTTGTAATATGTTACAAAATCATGTAGGGTTGATTATTTTTTGCTTGATTTTATTTTTATTTATAAAAAATAAATAAATTAAAATTTTATAAAATTTATAAAAAAAAACTGAAATCAGTTCAAACGGATCAGTTTCGATTCAGTTTTGTTTTTATATTAAAAATTGAAACCTAACCAACCGGTTTTGGTTCGGTTATTTTATATTAAAAATAAAAATTATATGTTTTTTTGGTTTTTAGAACTTTTCTAATGGGTTTGATTTTGTTTATTTTTTTGTTTATTTTTTTTTAGGTTCGATTTTTCAGTTTCAGACTTACAAAACCGAAATTGAACCAAATCGAATATTTTTTAAAATATTTTAATTAATTTAATTGGTTTCATTTCATGATTCGGTTTTCTAGATTATTTTTTTTCAATTTTCTTTGTTTAATCGGTGTTTTAGTTTTTTTATTTACCCCTAAAATCATGTGTACAAATAAGATTTTTTAGTAGTTAAATTATGAATTAATCAGGTATTTATTTAATTAAATTCACTCGACATGGTAAAGAAAGTTGATATCGTAATGAAAGAATCTTGCACAATTTCCACATCACTAAATAACATGTTTCTTTTCTAATTATTGCATAGACTACAAGCACCATGTTATTACTTAAGTTGCAACAAAGAGATGCATGATCATACGAGGCCATAAATATTATAGTTTTTCATCTCGTTTTTTTGCTAGTAAATTGGAAGGCTCATTGGATTGAGCTTATTACCTTTGAATTTAAGTCCATGGTTCCCAAAAAAAATATTATTGTTTAAATTATTGAGATGAGTTTATCCAAATTATCTTTCACATAAATGTGGATAAATTAGGCAATTAATATACAAAAAAATATTACAAACTAAAATAACAGTAAAAGTTTTTGGTAAAATAACATATTTTTAAATGTTGCAATTCTGAACAAAAAAAAAAATAGATGTTGCGGTTCACAACCGTAGCATCAATTAAATTCATGACTAATCGGCCAACCAGTTTATAATAGTCAATTAAACCGGTTGCCAATTTGAAAATAATAAGAAAAATCATAAAACTATCAAAATCGTTACCCCAAGATGATATTTTTAAAATTTAAAGACCCGATAGTCGAAGTAATGATCCCATTATTATACTAAGAAAAACAGCATCCAAAAATTCCTGTAAAAATTAAACATAATCTAACGATCGGATAAAAAGTTATGATCTTTTTGAGTCATCATTCTGGTTTGATGCCACTAGACTTTCTCTTAGGTCTAGACTTGTCCCACTATTCAATAAATACTTATGCTTGGCCATCTAAGTAATCTATTTAAGGCAAATCCTTTTCTAGCTGCAATAGACTCAAACTTGGATAACTCAAAATTACTCGTTATCACAAACCTGACTACATCATCGACACTCATAAAACATATCTAAAAAAATATTAAATTGTTACATTTCAGAAGCGCGACAACTATTTTTCACGCTTGGAAAATATCAATATTTAGTAAATTTTATATTTTATAAGTATGACAAAATAAAAGTGTATTATTTAATTATTTTTTAAAAAAATAATATTATTCAACCAAAAATTTTAATTTACTATGCTAATTTTTTCAAAAAAAAAAAAGTCCTGAAAATGTGTTCCATTAGTTGATGGAAGCTTGCAAGAAAACTTTGCCATAGGAAGATTGATTTGACACTTGTAATAGAAATGAAACTTGGATGTACTTGGAAGCTAAAGCGGTTGCTTTTTAAATAGTTTTTTGTGTTGAAATATATGTTAATGATATTTTTTTATTTTTTAAAAATTATTTTTGACATCAAAACGATCTAAAAAATACAAACCATACTTAATTTAAAAAAAAATCAAAATTTAATAAAACGTAGTTACAAACAGAATATCAAACGATACCGAAGTGGTTGCTTTGGACAGCTTCGATCCACAAAAGCGGGGTAATAAAGTATAAGAATTTACTGCAAGACGAGTCAGCAAAAATCTTTAATCAAGATCTGGGTGCATGCACGTGAGTACACTTGCCACTAGGCAACAAACAAGTTGCTAGTCATCATGGATGGTGCCATGTGCCATTGCTTTCCTAAAGTGATTTTCAGCTCATGCATAGGTGGTAGACAGGCCATAGCCAGGGGCAAATTGCTACTAAAACGTTGTTTTCATGGCATTTACAGCTAAAACTTTGGACATTTTAATCCAAAATCTATAATTACTATATGCATTTTTTTATATATAAATGATTTTGGTATATTTAATATGTTTCTTCAACTTTTAACATGTCGTCGATGTCTTCATAGGTCAGATGGATAAAGTTTAAGTTTGCAAAAAAGCTTGAACTCGTTCAATGTATAATCTGATAAAAATAACAATAATTTTATATTTGATGGGCTTAAATTTATTCACGAGATTTTATATGCTCATTTCTGTAAAATTTTGGTTAGTTATACCCGGAGGAGGTCAAGAAGTGTTTCAAATTAAGTAAAAAAGAAGTATTCGTTTATTTAATTATTTTTCTAGTTAATCTTAGATGGTAATTATTTTTTTTACAATATGTAAAAATAAATATGTTTTTAAAATAATTTTTAAATAAATTTTTATATTTTTAAAATAAAAAGTATGGAGAAAACAAGTCTTCCAAGACAATACTTGTTATTTTTAATTTGTAAATTATCATTGTAAAAAACTCTTAATTTCAAAATTATCCAGCTAAAACATGAAAAGATATAAATAAATATTATTATATTTTTAAAACTAAACTCGAGAGTCGATGTGGGCAAGAATCAAGTAACGAATCAGGAGGGACAACTCGGGTTGACACGAGTCAATATAAAAATAAAAGTGGTTATTATCATAGTTTAAAAACATAACTCAATAGTTGATTTAGAATAAGGCCCGGGTCACGGGTCAATTGAACCATGGACCTGAGTCAATATAAAAATAAAAATAGTTATTATTATAGTTTTAAAATCCGACTTAGAGATCGAACCAAGATAAGGCCTGAGTCATAGGTCGGGAGGGTTGATCCGAGTCAGTATAAGAACACAAGTGATTATTATCATAATTTTAAAACCTGATTCAAGTGTTGACTCGGGGTAAAGCCTGCGTTACAGATTGGGAGGGTCGACCCGGGTCAATATAAAAATAAAATTGGTTATTGTTATAGTTTTTAAACTTGACTTGGGGGTCGATTTAAATCATGAATCTGGAGTGTCAACTGAGTTAACCTGAGTTAATATATGAATAAAAATTATTATTATTATAATTTAAAAACTTGAATCATGAGTCAATCCAAAGTTTGAGTTTTTTATCCTTGTTTTATCTCGGGTCAAACCAAGTTTCAATCGAATTAAGTTGGGTCAATCCTTTCTTTATTTTTTCTTTAAAACTCAGACCAATCCAAACCTAAGGTTAACCTACTGGGCCAGATCTTATTTTATAACTAATGTTATTATAATATTATTAATTACAACTTCCAATATAAACTAAAATTTAAAAAATAATACCTAATTATTATTTTTTTAATTTATGTAAGTTTGACAATAATATATATTAATAGTAAAACAAATTTTTTTTACTAAATCTTATCCACTGTAATTAATAATATTTTTGACAATAACTAAGGTTAATGGTGTTCAGAACCAGCCAAGCTAGAGTTTTCTCTCTCCTAATATTTTTTTGAAACTCTTCTTTTTTAGAATTCAAGGATTAAACATAAATAAAATATAGTTTAAGACCATAACGAAAAGAGCTAAAAAAGAGAATCAATAATGAGAAAAAGTTAAACTTAAGGGATCTAATTTATAGTTTTGCGTGTCTTCTACGACAAAAGCCTCTATTCCATCCTTGATATTAATTTTGGCCCTTCACCTTTCAATTGTTTTTCTATACTAAAAAAATTCAATCGTGCAGAAAATCAGTCATCAATTAAACGACAGAACATCTAATGAGATGCAGGGCAAGGTAGCTGAGAGAATTGGAAAACATCTAAGCTCACAAAACAATATGGAAAATGAATCCAAATGACTAAATTGAAAAGGGAAAAAGTTTAGAGACAGAAGTGCATAAAACAAACAATTTTAGGGGACAAGATGAGAAAAATCGACACAGAACAGTGAGTGGGATAGGCTTTTGTCGAACATTTATTGGAATATAGAGAGATAAAATATTGAAATATTACTCGAACATTTATTGGATTGGGAAGGCCTAAGCATCTCCTTGGATCAGGTTTGAGCTATTGACATAGAACACAATCTTCTGAAGCCCTTGAAGAAGAAGAGCCACGGGGCATAAAATTATGTAGCCCAAGTTTCGTTTGTGCCCTAGGCCGACCCCATTGAATAAGAATCACTTTAGTGTTATACTAGATTTTGGCCCACCCCTTATTGATATTGACATGGATGGTCGGATCAAAAAACTTTTGACAAAAAAAAATATATTTAGGTTTTTTATACTAAAAAAAATAATCGTGTTATGATTGATCTAATATAACTTGTTTGACTTGGTGAGTTCAAAATCAATCCGGATGACTGGTAAAAACATAGTTTAACTCAAAATAAATATTCAATATGAGATTTGTTTTATAAATATTAAGACGGAAACATATTATATTGATTTGAATCAATCCGAGTTAACTCGTCAATTCACATGTTGAGTCATGAGACCACTATAACTTTACAGAAAACAAATAAAAACAAATTATAAATCTTATTTTTTAATAAATTCAATGTTGAATGATGAAAATAAAAATAAATTATGATACTTAATTCCCAATCAATCATTTTTAAAAGATAAAATGGAAAAACAATGATTAAAAAAAGATATAAAAAACAATTCAAGTCAACTTGCCAAACTCATGACTCGAGTCATGAGACGAGAATAACCTCATAGAAATCAAAGTATAACAAATCACGAAGTTTAATTCTCAATCAATCTAATGTTGAAAGATAAATTAGAGAAAAAATAATAAGTAAAAAGAGAAAAAACTCGAGTTAACCTGTCAAATTTATAATTTAGATTATGAGCTTGAGATAATTTTTTTAAAAATAAAATTATAAAATTTATTTTTCAATAAATAAATTTAATCGAGTTTTTATTTATTTAACATGTAGATTTGATTTGTGAACGCTCAAAAAGAAATACAAAGAACAAAAAAACAATGGAGATGAAAGGCTATCGTCAATGAAAAATCACTAGCGATAATTAGGGTTTTTTTTTTTTCCTAACAAGAGAACCAAGAGAAAAACGAAACAAAAAGCAAATTTCTGATCTGGATACTCATCTAATAAAATTTACTAAGTCCCCCTGAATGCATCATATTGAGATGAGAAATGTGTGTTAAATCACCAAGGGAAAGATTTAGTAAAAAAAAACAATTTACATAATAATGTCAAGAATCCAATCTTATTGCCTCATAAACCTGGCCACCTAAGGATATTAATCATTTATTATTGTTTAAAATAATCAAGCTATTTTCCAACCAAATTTTATATACAAAAATATCAAATCTATGTTATGAACACCTGAGTTTTCTCAATCCTTTTGACTAATACGTAGCTGTGTGTCGAGAAAATTAAGAAATAAAACTTTAAAAATAATTACTCGAAAAACTTTGTATTCATTTTATTTTTTTATTAATGTAAATGTTTGGCCAGCTTGTACGCACCTCGATTAATCACATGAACCCTGAAATTAACAACCATGTAAGTCTCCAGTAGCCCTAAGATTTATAGGATTCGAACTAGTAATTTTTAAAAAGTAAATTTACAACCTAATCAGTTAAATTAAAACTTCAGGGTTGCTCATTTTGTTTCTGATCAAATGTGTGTTGTGGTAAAGCATTTAGGCACTGTTTAGGAATGCGGTGCAAACCGTTTTCCATAAAAATTCAAATTTTGTTTGCTAAAAATTAATTTTTTTTGGTATGTTTTGAATCGTTTTGGTGCGTCAATTTCAAAAATAATTTTTTTTTTTTAAAAGATTATTTTAATATATTTTAATATAAAAAACACATTAAAAAATAACTGTATCTATAAATTTAAAGAGACATTTATGATATGAGGATGCTCCTGGACGATTTCATCAAATTACATACACTCGGACAAGACTTATTGCTTCTGATATTTGTTCCTTTAATGAGAGATCAACTCATTTTTGTTGACCAAAAGAGATGATCTTGTTTTCTCTCTCAAAATTTTCAATATTTTTTTGGTAAAAGATTTACCTAACCTCTTCCATATCATATCTAATTTTAGACAAAATTATTAAAAATATATTTTGTTTTGAATTTTTTTTAAATAAAACATTTGAATTTAACCAAGTAAATTCCCAATGATTTTTTTTTTTATAAAAAAACTCAAACCCGATTAAGTTATGGCACCAACTCACCGTTCCATAATTGAGATATGAGGATTGGCAATTAATGTATAAAAAGAAGGTGGCATCCCATGAGCCTTAGCTGTTATCAGATCGATTTTTTGCATCTTTCCAATAAATAATACACAAAACTCCATCTCCAAATCAAGATCCACGTCACTCTATTGTTTTCTGACAAGAAAAGGATCGGACAGCAAAAAGTAACATTAATACAAACTATATTATAAAAATATATTACAGTTGGGTGATGCTGAAGCATCCTAGTCCTTCACGCCAAGATCACTTGATGTCCTCTTTCTTGACAAATGACAATAGAACGAGGCAAGTCTTTTGGCAATTTGCCTGTGGGTTTTCTTGCACATGAAAACAACAATCTTCCCTCCATGTGATTTAGAAAATGTAGGCATGAACTTGTTACCATTTTGAAATAAATCTTGAAAAAATCTAGAAACAATATTTTGACTTTCCTTAATTATTATTATTTTTTAAATTCTAGGGCCATTTTTGTTGAATAACATGAAATAAAATAATCTATTTGGTGAACTTTTAGGCAGGCCATTTATACTAAGACCAAATAGTTTCTTTCTTCCCATTTATTCTTAGAGTTCAAAATAAAAACGATAAGGATTGGATCCAAATGACCTTCATTGTTGTGCTTTTACAATCAAAACGATTTTTTAAAGCTATTTTTCAAATATTGAGACTAAGTAGTTTTAAAATATTAGTTTTTTTTAAAAAATGTAGAATACATATGAGCATAGTTATCCGAATTGGAGTTCACCAAGTAAATCCTAAAATAATTTTTTTTTTGTGAGTTTTTTAAAATTCAATAAAGTTGTTTTGAATAATAGTTAGAAGAAAAAAAAAACTTGGAGTTAATATAACCGGGTCTCGTCTAGATTTTATCAGATCAATCAAATTACAGGTTGATCCATTGAATTACTCAAGTTTGACTAGGTTAAAATCTATTTTGGCTAACAAAAAAAATTAATATGACTCAACCAGCTAATCTAGTCCAATTTAATATCTGGATACATTAAATTTTCTATATAAAACAAACTTGTCTAATGTCAATGTTGTTGGCGCCATTAAAAAATACTCTAAAAGACGTGGGGAAAATATAATTTCTTATACCACTGTTCATTAAGGAACAAAATCACTATGGATTGCCAGAATAATTTGTTTTTTTTATTATACCCTTATAGGTCCAAATTAATGCCTAATTAAAGCACATTTATCAAGGAATGACAAGATTCAAAGATAGGGGACTAAGATGAAAAACTCAGAAAAAAAGAGAGGATTTTTCTAAACTTGGAGCTAAATATATGCTTTGGTCCTCCAACTTCTCAATTTACACACTTTCAGTCACTAAACATTTATGACATTTAATTTTAATCCTAAATTTTATTTTTCCTTATTTTTTGTCCCTAGTTTGAGAAAGAAGAGAGAAATTTACCGGATTCTGGTGATGGAGAGAAAAGGTCTCGATTAAGACCAATTTTAACCACGAAAACGAGTGGTTTTGATGTTAATGGACTCCTTCTGAAGAGTACAATTTATAAAAAGGTGTTTGTTTTTTCTTAAACTTGCATAAAATGATAGATCTAAACCCATAAATAATTTTAATTTCGAATTAATTATAAGTTTTGGAGCCAATTTTTAAGCTGTTAGAGATTATAAATATGATTTATAAGGTGTTTATAATGTTTTTTTTTAATTCAAAATATTGTTGAAAATGAGCTTCTTTTGATAAAAAAACAAACCAACCTTATTTTCTTGAAAACTTTGGTTGCCTGCTATTTTTTTTTTCAAAATATTAAAATTAAAAAGAATAAGGTCCAAATGCATGGGTTACTCAAAGACAAATGAAAATTTCAATAATCTAGATTGAACTTTTATTTTCTTAGTCAAACCATAAAATTTAAAAGTATTTTATAGTCTCTTCTTAATAATTTGTTTTTGTATCATATTGAATCATAACTGTTAATGAAATGTTTGACTATGATTTTGTTTTGTTTTTATATAAAAATTATAATAGTTTTTATACTGTTCATAATTCATAATATATGTATTTTAAAAGTCTTATCTAGTTCCATCAGTTACAACTAATTTTTTTTATATATAATTATTAAATAAAAAAAAAATATATATTTATCTCATGAATAACTATAATATCTATAAAAATTTTAGCATAACATTACATTTCAACCGCTTTGATCTTAACAAAATAAATTAATCAAATTTATATCTGGTAAAATATTAAAAAATAAATTGAATATAATTATGCATCAAATCCCGACTTCCTATAACCCCTACTGGTGTCTGTGTAGGGTCACAAGTCAAATTTTATTTTAATATTGTTTAAGCAAAAATAGTAAACATTAATCCAAAATTACTTCTCACAGTTTAACAAAAAAATAATAAAAAATCTTATGTCAATCAATATAAAAAATAACAGCAAGACAGACAGACAAGGAAGGTCAATAATGACAAGCAGTAGAGTATTCAAAACAAAACCAGTAAAATCAAATACAGATACTACAATAGACGCAATCGATTCCTCTGAAATATCCCATACTGAATCGTATTAACTCAGATTCAATCACACTCTTTCCCATCTCCATTTTCATTTAATAAAACATTTAACTACCGAAAACAATTCTGTATCTTCTTTCTCTTTCTTGGTTGATTAGTTATGGCTTCTTTGAGTTTGTCCCAGATCAGGGGGAGCAATTCTGTTACTGAGTTTACTCGGCTCCGTTTGAAAACTCAACGTGGCAGGAGTAAAATCGGGTTCTTGAAGGTGGTGGGTTCTCAAGGACAGAATCAGGGAGAGCCTGATTTGAGTGTCACTGTAAATGGGTTACATATGCCTAACCCGTTTGTTATTGGGTCTGGTCCACCTGGTACCAATTATACTGTCATGAAAAGGGCTTTTGATGAAGGCTGGGGTGCTGTCATTGCTAAAACTGTGAGCCTTTTCACTTTATCTCTTTTCTTTTCTGTTTTTCTTTTTCTGTTAAATTTATCAGGAGAACATACTCATAGCAGGACTTAATTTCATTTCTTTTCTGTTCAACATATATATATATATATATATATATATATATATATATATCCTTCCGGGATAGTTTTGATCGAGTGATTTTGGAAGTGGGAACATATCAATGCTAAAGTTTAAGATCACGATGTTGCCGTTGAGTTTTGGCTAAATCCAGGGGGGATCGAATGGTTCGAAGTTTGGTTATGTTTGATAATCATATCGTTATTGCTGACTGTGGTTTTGTTCGATCAGTTCCTAGACTCTTGCTCAAATGGGTTGAGTTTATTTTATGCAAACACAAGAATCCATGATTTTATTGATGTTATTTCTTCCTTTTCCTCTCTGATATTGATTGCCTTGTCTTTGTCAAAATAAAACATTTATTTTTAGTATCAAAATTGTGAAAAAAAAATGAAAGCTTTTCTTAGGAATAATTTGGCTGTTTATGCAAGATGTTGATCAGTATAAAGTAGTTTTGTTGATTGTGTGAGTTAGTAATTGATATAGGTATTTACAGGGCAGTTGATTGAAGAAATCGAGGGGCATTGTGTGCTTTGATAATTACTTTTCAGGGATGCTCTGTAACTTGATCTCATAAGTTAAATGTTCTTACAAGGACTATCATTTGCAACAAGTAGTTTCGACCAGGATATTTTAATTGTCTCATTTTGACCACGTCATATGAATGAAGTGCCTAGGGTCACAGTTTCTGTGTTTTGTTGGAGAAATCTTTCTTTCCAACTTATCTGAAGCATGTTGTCGCCTTTCCATGCTAAGCTATTTGATCTATTCATAAAAGGAAAAAAAAATGATCTTCAATTCTTGATTTGCCAGGTGTCACTAGATGCAGCGAAAGTTATAAATGTAACTCCTCGATATGCTAGGCTACGAGCTGGTGCAAATGGCTCGGCCAAGGGGCAAATTATTGGTTGGGAGAATATAGAACTCATAAGTGACCGGCCTCTTGAAACAATGTTGAAAGAATTTAAGCAATTAAAAGAAGAATATCCTGATAGGATTCTCATTGCTTCAATCATGGAGGAGTATAACAAAGCTGCATGGGAGGAACTTATTGACCGAGTAGAGCAAACTGGAGTTGTAAGATTTAGTCCTCACAGATTGCTAACTTTTGTGCTAATCTTTAAATTGGATGCTTTCTGTCATCTAAGATTCCTGAAATGTTTCTTAGGATGCTTTAGAAATCAACTTCTCATGTCCTCATGGTATGCCTGAGCGTAAAATGGGTGCTGCAGTTGGCCAAGATTGTGCATTGTTGGAAGAGGTTTGTGGCTGGATTAATGCAAAAGCTACTGTCCCAGTATGGGCAAAGATGACTCCTAACATCACTGACATAACACAGGTCAGTTTCTCCTTTTGTTAGTACACTTGTATTTTAAGCTTGACGGTATGCATGCATTTTAAAAATACTTGGCCAGGGATGGAAATTTCCTTTTTTGTTATGTATAGGGTTCAATATACAAGACCAGTTGCTAAGGAAAGATCAAAATGACAACGCTTTTCAAATTTTTTCACTGAAAAAATTTGGTATATAAAAGCCTTTTTGCTTTGAAGTTGGGATTGCGATTCAACTGATTGTGATGACTTATTGCAGAAACTTTTAATCGCATTTTTTCTTATTGTGGCACTCATTCATGAGATTCACTACCCTTTTTCCTGGCTTAATGAAATGACACCTTAGACCGAAAAAGTCCTTACAGGTTGAATAACATTTTATGAAATTGTAATTTTACTAATCATTCTATCTAGGACAAACGTTCAGTTGAGCTTCTGAATTCACAAATTAATCTTATACAATTGACCCAGCCTTGCAAAAAGCTGATATTACTTCCTTAATGGACAGTTTTCTTCTCTAGTTTATAGCATAAAAAATCTAATCTAAAAAATATTTAAAACACCATACCCTTTTGAGTATATGTAATACAGAAAATACAATTCCGTTCATCTCATATGCTTGGATTAGTAACTCTTGTGTGATAAAATAGCATAAATCTTTTGATCCCATCCATCTATTTTCATTTTTTTTATTCAAACTGTAGTCTGCAGTAGGGCAGTAACATTTCAGTTGAGTTTTTAGTCATAACTTCATTCCTACCCTGTTGTACAGCCTGCTAGGGTGTCACTAAAATCAGGATGCGAGGGAGTGGCTGCTATTAACACCATCATGAGTGTAATGGGAATAAATCTGAAAACTTTACGGCCAGAGCCTTGCGTCGAAGGGTTTGTATTAGCTGAGAAATGACAAATTTTCCTATTGATCATTATTCCTTAAATAAAACTTGCATACCTAAATTTTATTGTCAGATATTCAACTCCTGGGGGTTACTCTTCCAAAGCAGTCCACCCTATTGCACTTGGGAAAGTAATGAATATTGCCAAAATGATGAAATCAGAATTTGATTCGGAGCAATACTCACTTTCTGGTATTGGAGGTGTTGAGACAGGCAGTGATGCTGCTGAATTTATTCTTGTTGGAGCAAATACAGTTCAGGTGGGCAAGAGTATTTTCATTGCATTTTATTTATCATGTTCTTATTGTCTCATCTCATTCACATCTACCTGATTAATATCAGTTGCCTATTCTACCACAACGATTGGTATTGTGGTTATGGTTTAGACATGTTGTCTCATGCTGTTATTTGTATTTAAACTGCCTGGGGTGAACACTAAGTGAGTTATTCTTTCATGCTATTATTTGCTGGACAAAAGCCTAAAGACTGCAAAAAGGAAAAAAAGAATAACAGAATTGAAAAAAGAAAGAATAGATTTAGAAGTTCTTTTTAGTTATTATCGAAGTTCACGTGTGACAAACCAGCACCATGTCTGTGTAACCTGAGCTTGATGTTCTGTACAGTGTAACACAGTTTAACTCAAAAGTGAAAACTTCAAAAGCCAGATTATCGAGCCATGGATAGACCCACAAGTACAAGTCAGTGTCCAAGTACACATCTTCCACAAGGAATAAGAAAAAAAATCTGTTCTTGATCAAGGTTTTACAATATACTTTGGTTTGTTTATATGAGAACCAGATGCAATTCTATAAAGCATAGTACAGTGGCATGGATGAAGAACTCACCCATTGATAATCAGCTTTTGATTAATTTAATTGGGACTTTAGTCTCTGGAAGCTAGGAATCTGTTGCCTTACCTTCTAATTATTGAAGTCTGAGCTGGTATACTTCTTTAATTATGCATGACTACCTGGTTGCAACATTTATACTATGAATTTTTGCAATTGGAACTAAGGACTTAGGATTTTAGCAAAGAGTTATCACTTGAAGGGACTTTGATTTCCAAGCGGTATATATCTGTAGGCAGGTGTGAGGTAGGGACAACTACTTAAATGTCACCCTTGCTTCCAGATGTCGTCCTTTTCAGTTTGTGTTTAGCGAGACTTATAGTGGCTCTGCTCTTTCCAATATTCCTACTGAATTAAAAGAGAATCGTCTGCTGCACTTTAAGTGCTCATGTTATTAAACTGTGATAGTATTTTTCAATTTTTTCAAAAGCTATCTTTAATTACTTTATAACTCCTTTAGTAAACGAAAATGATTTCTAAACGAACAGTTGGTTTGTGTGCAAATATTTAAGATCATTTATTTTTTTTACTTCAGGTATGCACTGGAGTTATGATGCATGGATATGGTCTTGTGAAGAAACTCTGCGATGAGCTGAAGGATTTCATGAAAATGCACAACTTCTCATCAATAGAAGATTTCAGAGGGTATGTATTTTTATCGATCGAAGATATCTTAAGTTGCAGCTATAAAAAATCTCCTGCACATTTTATTTCAAATCTGTTGTGTTCATTCTGTTGGCCTTCCAGAGCATCTCTCGAGTATTTCACAACGCACACGGATTTGGTGCGCCGGCAACAAGAAGCGATACAACAGAGGAAAGCTATCAAGAAAGGTTTGCAGTCTGACAAAGATTGGACCGGGGATGGTTTTGTGAAAGAGACCGAGAGCATGGTTTCTAACTAAACTGAAAAATGAAAGCAAGTCTCTCTGTACAATAAAAATAAATGGGATTTCATCCCACCTTATGTTGATAGTTGAACTTTGTTGTTGTTTGAATCGAGAACAGTTTAAAGCACATGAATTTCTCAGTTGCAAATGAAATAACCTGTGTCATGTTTGTCATTTCTGTTTATCTAAAGTAACTCTGAAAGCCCAGAAAGTCTTGCATGTCTCTTGGCTTCCCTCTCGTGGTTTGAGACGCTCCAAAGACTGCATTGTTATGGCTTATATTTGTGTTGTTACCCCATAACGGTGGCCGGACGTCTATGAGGGTTTCTGCTTGATTACAGCCCTTCTAGATTAAAAAAGATTTCTTGGCCGGAGCACTTGTATATTTCAATTTGATATTTACATCATACATGTAGAGAAAATGGTTTGCATGCATTCGAAAGATTCCCTTCATCGTCAAATTAAGAAACTAATTTTCGGAAAGATCAATTCAAGTCCCGAAACTAGTTATTTTTGTTAGCTATCCATTCTCAAATTAGGTCCTTAAACTCTTTGATATTTTTACTCTTATCCATCTGTACTTTTTTATTTTTTTCATGTAAAGTGCGCAGGAGAAGAAACTAGCTTGAAGAACAGGGATCATGGCTCCGTTATTTTTATTTTTATATATATTTTTTAATTTTAAAAATAATTTAGATTATCTCGATTCTTTTTTTATTCCTTGTTAAATTTACTTTAATAAATTTTTTAAATTGATATTTTTTTTTATTTTTATCATTCAACAATATATTAGTTTAAGGTTTTTTCTTTCATTTTTTTTCTTTAATATTTTTTTTATAATTGTGTTTCATAGTTTTATTCAATTTTGTTAATAACTTTTTTTTACCCTTTATTAACATAGATAATCATTTAATTAAATAAAAAAATTATTCTAAAAAATAGAGTTATTAAACATAACTTATGGTCCATGATACGAGATTAAATATCTTAATATTATTTATCTCTTGATGAAATTATAATTTAATTAATTAGATATGTGTATAAGTATTTTAATTTATGATTAAGAATTTTTTTATATTAAAAAACACATTAAAAAAACCTATAAATTTATTTTTTTTACTAGAAAAAAATTATTGACTTGCAATAAAGCTAGAGTAAAATTAACTAGTTTTTATTAAAAATCAACTCAACTTTTAACAGTTAACTAATATAGATTGTTAACGGAAGATAGGAAGTGCCTCAGAAGAAAAATAGAGGTGGTGGAAAACCACAATAATATGTCAGCATTCAATACCAGCATCAGCCTGGACCTGGAGGTGCCAATGTTCTAAGGCAGAGCCAAAGCGTGGGATCAGCTATGCCTATGCAGCAGCAGCAGCAGCCAAACGGGGGGCCTAATGGGGACGGAAAGGGCACCATAATTGATACAATGGCTCGAGGGTTTGTGGCAGGGGCACCACAACAGGTTGGTCAAATGGTGGTGCAAAGCGTCATCAACCCTGATGCTGACGGTGACAGTACTGGCAACAATAATAATAGAGATCCCAACGGTGGTGCTAATCATTCTTGCAATCCTTCTGTAATTATTACTGGACCTTCGACTGTGCTAATAAGTTAGATGATGTTTGTGATAGTTCAATTCAAAGAACAAAATGCAATAATCATAGGAGTTAAAGGAGCCAATTATCACCAGTACTGACGTTAATATATACATAAAATCTAAAAAAAATGGCAGTATTAATAGATGATTATTTTTATAAGATAATTTATAGGATAAAATTAACAATTCATCAATGCGAATCATAGTGTTTATTTTTATAGAAATCAAAAGCAAGAGATATTTTTTTCAATTCTAATAAGTATTGTTCTTAATTAGAAATTTACAATTGAAAAAAAAAATATAAAATAAAATAATCTAGAAAAATATAAAAAATAAATAGATAATTAGTCTGTCTATAAGATTTATAAAAGAAGAGGAGATCGTATGAAAAATATAACCGATTCTTTCGTTTCCTTGGGTCACTGGTCATCCGCCACCCTTACACTTCAGCTTTTTGTTGAGGTCTATCATGGAGAGGTACTCAAATTGGATCAGTGATTGATTTCTAGGTTTCGTCGTAAACTTACTTGGTTACTTTTAATTACGTAAATCAATAGTTCAAACCGCACTCAAAGATAGGGTATTTTCCATTTTTATAGGAACTTCTATACCAGAAATAATGGTATCTCCAATTATAGCCTCTTTTGGATGTAAAATATATCTCTTCTCACTATCTCTATAGTATATAAGACAAATGTATTCATTTTGATTAGGGTCGTATTCTATGGTTATTGTAGAAGACCAAGTCCATGAAGAAGAACATGTCAATCAAAACTCTTCAATATCAGCAGTCGACTCCTGAAATAAAGGAGATAATGTTAACAACAGAAGATAAGATAATAAATCTTTCAAATTCAAATGTAGATCATGCTTAAGCTAATTGACATGATATTGTTGTTTTACATTCAAGTTCTGTACAACTCAAAGTCTATTTAAAGACAACGAGAATGAAGAACAAACAACAGAATTATTTGAGGTGGAAGATGAGGAAGTCATTGTGAATCGATAGTAAATAGACGTTGGTCTTTTTAGAGACTCTGATACAATAAAACAATAGAGAATTAAAGTATGGACTGAAGAGAGATTGAAGAACTGTTGAATATTATTCTTCTGCTATTTGTTCTTCATTCTCGTTGTTTTTAAATAGACTTCGAGTTGTACAGAGTTTGAATGTAAAGCAACAACATCATGTCAGTTAGCTTAAGCACGATCTACATTTGAATTTGAAAAACCTATTATCTTCTTATTATCTTATCTTTTGTTGTTAACATTATTTCTTTTATTTCAGGAACTGGCTGCTGATATTGAAGAGTTTTGGTTGATATGTTCTTTTTCATGGACTTGGTCTTCTACAATTACGATTCTACCATATATGTATTTTTCATTCCGTCAAAAATTGATTTTACAGTATAGATGTTTATGACCTCCCCTCTATGCCTTGCAGTAATATTAGGTTGTGTTTGCCAGAAAAAAAAAAAAAACTAGAATATGGAGAAAATAGTGATATAATTATACATATAATATTCACTTCATACTAATTAAATCAATGACATGCTAAAATATATATTAGTAGTTGGTAGGTTAATAAATTTCTTGTATATATACATATTATATGTAACATTTACATGCATCAAATAACTACCTCAATTCGAAACTTGAACTACCGGAAAAAATGGTTTTATATTGTTTTTAGCACATTCTTTTTTTAAAAAAAACCGTAATACTTGAAATTTACTTAAATTCATTATTATGTTGTGATTAATTTAATAATTTAATTAAAAAGAGCTAAGTGTTACATTATTTTAATACATTTTTAAGTAAAAAAATATTTTAAAAAACAATTATCATCAATATTTCAAACACTCTTTATTAGAAGGGATGGCAATAAATATCCATTAGTTTTATTTTTTATATTTATATTCAACTCATTCAATGGAGTAAAAAATTTAAATCTTCATATCTTATATTCATCTGATTTTAGATATTCATAAGGATATTTATTTTACAACTATTATTTATTATTTAACAAAAAATTAAATAGTAATATATATATATTATTGAATTTAAAAAATAGATAAATATTTTATATGGTACAAATATATATTTCGGATTTGATTTAAATTAAATTTTAGATTGGGTTTTATAATATTCATGCTATTATTCATCAATAAATACAACTATCATGAGAAAAAATCATCCATTCAGGTAGATTTAAATCATTATCCACACGATTTGCATCAAATCGTCATCCCTTATGAACACCAAACTTGTGGCCATAAGTTAATCACTTCACAGCCGGAGCTTAACCCAGATTACTAGGGTTTTTAGTGGCAGCCACCAAGGAATGATTAAAGAACACAGAGAATTGATCAAGAAAATGATCCTGCCGCTTTAAGCAGAGCCACAGAAGAAATATCAGTCGTGAAGGAAGATCCACCACCACTTTCCTATAATGTTTCTTTTATCCTGACCTTTCCACGAGGAAAGGGATCTCTTGTTGACGAGATTAGTGACTGCTGCTGCCATGAAAGCAAACTTTCCTCCGAAACAGACAACCAGATCCAGAGTTCAAGAAACCAACAAGTGGCTGTA
Organism: Populus davidiana; assembly: GCA_030145905.1. Lineage (NCBI taxonomy): Eukaryota > Viridiplantae > Streptophyta > Magnoliopsida > Malpighiales > Salicaceae > Populus > Populus davidiana. The sequence continues at coordinate 8,164,052 of CM057803.1, forward strand.
AGAAGACTCCAACAAATAATGGGAATTGATGTTAAATATATTTATTGGAATTAAGGATTGGTATGACCAAGTCGTATCCTATGAGAGTTTATATTCGGTTTGTTTTTGTGTTTTAAAAATATTTTTTAAGAAATTTTTATATATATATATTTTTAAATTAATATATTTTTAATGTTTTTGAATATTTTAATACAATGATATTAAAATAAACTTGCCATCAGCTAGGAGTTCAAGTCTCCAATTATTAATTCAAATATTTAGTCTGAATTTGAATTAAAGAAATTAAATACTAGGAACAAAAAATGTTCTAACGTTCGGGGAAAATAAAATAAAATCGGTTGGGCTTATTCGTGTTGGGCATGGAAGGCTCTCTTGTCACCCTGTTAATAATATAAATTAACATTAATTAGAAGAAAATCCCTAATCATTAATTAAGAAACTAGCCAGACCCATAACTTGAAAGTAAACTTAATTCACAACTTATGATGTATGCTGTTTTATTGTGATATAAAATTATTAATTTGAGATTTTTATTAATTTTGTAAAATATTTTCAAAAATTACGATTCTTGTCCAATATTAAGCTCCTTGGTTGGGGAAGCCGCCTCTAAATTCCTTATTTACTTAATTATCTCAAGAAGAAAAATGATACAAATGAATATAAAAGTTGATTTCCATATAACATAAACACATTTCACTATTAACTATAATAGCGGAGTGACTTCTATCGCCTTAGCTAAAAACAATTAGTTGCTTTTGAATAAAAGGTGTTTTGGTTTATATTTATTTAATATTTTAATGGATAGTAAGATAATCAAAATATCCTCAAAATTAAAAAAATAAATTATTTCAGGTTTTTGTTTTGATTTTAGTATTTTTGTCATTTTTATGTTAAATTTTAACTTGTTTTCAATTTAACCGTTGATTTCTAATTTGTAGGTATAATGTGTTTCAATTTGGTCTTTCTGCTTTTAATTTTTTTATTTTCTCCCTTGTACTTTTGTTAAAGTTTTTATTGTTTTCAATTTTATCTTTCAAATCAAGTTTATAATTTTTTGTTTTTTCAATGAGAATAGTAATAATTTCAATTTGATCCATTTTCTTTTAATTTTTTATTGTTTTCCTTGGTTTTTTTGGCAAAAAATTTGTAGCTTTCAATTTTATCATCAAAATCAAGTTCAAGGTGTTTATTTTTTCAGTAATAATAATAATGGTTATAATAATAATAATGATAATGATGATGATAATGATAATAGTTGTAGAATTAATAATAATACTAATAAGACTGCTATTGTTATTACTAATAATAATAATGCTAGCAATAATTGTGGTAATAGTAGTAGTAGTAGTAGTAGTGATGATAATAATAATAATAGTAATAGTTATGGTAATAATAGAAATAATAATAGTGATTATATTACTTATTAATAATAGAAGCAATAGTGATTTTTATTCTCATTCTTTGAATTGCTATTTTTTTTTATCATTTAATATGATTGGAATTCTTTTTTTTTTCTTTTTAATTTTATTATTTAATATTTAATTTATTAGAAATTGAATTTTATGATTTTTCTAGATTGAGTGTTTTATATCTAATAACTTGAGTTATGAATTTAAAAAATTAACTCATTTTTTTTAAAAAATATATATATATTTTTTTTATCGAATTATTCAAACTTCAGTTAGGTAATCTAAGACGCGAGTTTAGTGAGATATTTTATGTTGGTTTATCCCTAATTAACATTGCTATACATTTATCATCAACGGTTTTTTTTTCTTTATTTATATGTTTGTTTACCTTTATTTTAATTCTTAAACATATATTTTTTTTTAAATCAGTTCAAATTTAGCCAAATTTTATTGGATGATGATGTGAAATAAATGCAATGCTGGGTTTGAAGTATAGTTTTAAAACCCGGCCCGGCCGACCCGGGCATGGGACCGGTCCGGGTGAAGGCCAAAACCCGCTTGGAAATTGGCCCGGCCAGACCCGATCGACCCGGCGGGTTGACCCGGGACCCGGTTGACCCGGCAAGACCCGGCCCCAAACCCGTTGACTTTTATTTTTTTTTGTTTTTTTTTTGCTAAAACGACGTCGTTTTGATTTTAAAAAAAAAAATTAAAAATTTTTTTTGACCCAGCCGACCCGGCGACCCGGTCGAGACCCGGAACCCGGGCCTTGGACCGGGTCGGGTCTTAAAACTATGGTTTGAAGAGAGGATCAAAAGAAATGAGATGGGCTTGCCCAGCTCGGCTGATCTTGAAGAATCAAAATCATGGCTCCCAGATATTTGTGAAAAATACAATCAGAATTGAATCTCTTTCCAATCTCAAGGCAATGCCATGTAAGCTTTTCAGGACCTCCATGTGATCTCATGGAGTGCAGATATCTTTTTACTACAAAACAGCTGGCTTGTTGAACACAATGATTGCAAGCCTAGCCACCATAGCAAGTACCGATCCATGCCATTTCAGGCACGATAATGTTTTTTAAAATGTATTTTTTTTATCTGTAAATTTATTAAAATAATATTTATATTTGGATGTAGAAATTAAAAATACACTATTACAGTAATTATTTTTAAATCTCACATACTTTACTGGTCATTACATCCAAATACATGATAGTAGAGCCAAGTCTGTACGGTAAACGGTAAAATACAATACATAAAATCAAGGTAGTATAATAGGATTTTAGAAAAAAAATGAAATAATAATAATAATAATAATAATAATAATAATAATAGGATTAGCGTATACGGTAAACAAAAGAAGGAAGATGAATGGTTTAGAAAAAGCGCCAAGGGAAATTACTGTAGTGTCCGGCAGCTATCTTACATCCTAATTAAGAGTGATTTTTAACTTGTTTTTTTATTAAAATTTGAATATCTTTTTAAATTAATTTTATTTTAGTATTTTAGATTGATATAATATTCTGATATTAAAAATATCTTTTTTAAAAAATAAATATTATTTTAATATTTTTTAAATAAAAAATAATTTTAAAAACAAACACTACAACATTATTAAAAAAATCCTTTTAATATAAAATGAGAGTTTAGAAACGGGGTCAACCCGTGTTTCTGAAAAAAATATTTATTTTTGCTAAAATATATATATATTTTTGCATGTTTTAGATCGTTTTGATGCGCTGTTTTAGAGAATAATATAAATTATATCCCGGAACCTCACTTAACAGCTTAAGTTATTGGGTTGAGATGGTTCTTTAAAATGATATCAGAGCCTTGATAACCAAGCAATGACAAGTTTGAATCTCACCATTCCTATTTATTTGATAAAAAATTAAGCACAAGATAATGTAAGCCTATGCAAGTTTCAATTCACTTGAGGAGGTATTTTAGAGAATAATATATATCATATCCTGAAATTTTACCTAACAACTTAAATTAATAGGTTGAGATGATTTTTTAACATGTTAATTTTAAAAAATATTATTTTAATATAAAAAGCACATAAAAAAAATCTTGAATACGCTTTTCGTACATGAAAAGAAAAATCTCCTCCTAGGAATCATATCTTTATGATGTAACATTCTCCAACAGCCCTCAGTGTCTCCCCATTTGTCTTTCTCTCTTAGGTATTCTCTTTTCTTTTGTATTTAGAGACATAGATGGATGTTTTTTTATTTAATAGATATCTTTTCTGACCATATAGTTATTCAGTGGGACAGTGTATGTGGTGTATTACAGCCCTACCATCTATCATTTTGTTGGACCAGTGGATCATCCTTTGAATAGATCTACTTTTTATTTTTTTAACATGATTATGATTTTTTAGTGAGATTATTGTCAAATCCTAAGCTATCACTCCATCAATTCGAAGGTCACTTTGTTAATCTTTCTATCTTGGTAAAATAATTCGAAGGTCACTTACAAGTCCCAATTGTGATATTTTGTGTCAGCCAACATGTTATCTAGATAATTATAAGTTTCATATACTAATATATAATAAATTAACATGTATGAATTAATTTTTTTAAAATGAAATACAAATCTTATTTATATCTTATAAATAATAATATAATCTTTTCTAATATATCAAATGAACTTTTTAATATGAAAGAGTCAAAAGCTATAATGCTACTTGTAAATTTTTTATATATCACACAAGTAGTGTGTATATATATATATTGTTTTTATCCAAGTATTTTCATATTCTTTTAAAAAATGAGACTAATTTCATTCGGAGTTTGTGACTGTCCCTTTTAATAAGTGCGCTTTTTAGAAATTAAACTTATACTCTTACCCTTATAGAAATATAACAGTGTCTTAACCACTAGACCAACATTTCATTAGTGTGTGTATATATATATGAAATCATTGTTTCTGTGCTAAAATGAAAATTATTTTTTTAAATATACTAGTTTGAAAAATAAATTTGCATGCTATGCTATGCTAATGCAGTTAAAAAATCTACAATTACTTAGAAATTAAAAGAATCTTTTATACAGCAACGCACAAATCACAATCTTCTTAAGAGAAAAAATCTCAGAGAAATAATGGATAAGTGGTTTCTCCTTCCTCCTCCCAAGTCCCAATAGATAAACAGAATCTTAAAAAAAAAACTCTGATTTGCGAATTAATTAACAGCCCCACATTTTTATTACCATAATCTTCCAAGACCCATAAAAAAAAAAAAAAAAAATCCTAACAACACGCGTTGTTGAATTTGAGCCACAAGAGCTCCAATGTCCCTTCTCGAATTTTCCACGAAAATTATTTTTTATTAACTGACGTGGCACCGGCACCTTTTCCTTTGCTTTCCTTTCCTTTCCTTCCCTGTTTTCATCATTTAATTTCTCTGTTGCCTTCTCTCTTCTCTTACATTTTCAACACAGCTTTTCTGATCATCAGATTCCAAGGAAACTAATTCCTCGGAATCTGATTCCTTACTGTTTTTCTTTAATTTTCTTGTTTGCTGTTACTAGCCTAGACAGGACAGGACTGGACTGAACTGAACTGAACTGAAAGTGTTCAGTTTCAGTTGCCGGGGATTGGAATCGGATTATTTTTTTATTTTCTTGTTCTGGTAAGTTTGTTTTTGATCTGATTCTTTCCTTGACCAAAACAAAATTATTTTGTACTGTACTGTAGCAGCAAAAAATATCTGGTCGTGTTAGATATTTGGAATTAGTAAGCTAAAAGAAAATTAAAATCTAGTGGGTTTTTACAGTGTTTTTTGATTTAGTTGATGATGGTGATGATGTTGATCAATGACATTAATGTTCAGGGGATTTTTATTTCTTACCGATCCAAGAAAGAAAACCCATTTCAATGGCTGCTGCTGCTAAGGTACTTACTTTCTTGTTTCTTTTATGCATGTTTACTTGAATTTAAGATGCTAAGTTTTTTTTTCATCACTTTATGGATTTTTTTTCTGTTTTCTTTTTTATGAGTTAATTTTATGCCCCTTTTACATTTATTAACTGGGTTATTTTAAACTTGAAATGGGTTTCTTTATGATGCTGTAAATGGCAAATGAATAATTTCACCTGTCCTTTTTTTTTTTTATTACTGATTAGTGTATGACTCCACCAGAAGCTGTGTCAAGCCATGTTTTTGCATTGAGTTTAGAAGATGGTAATTTAAGATTTTGAGTAGTTAAAAAAAAAAAAAAAAGAATGTAGCTGTGCGGTTTCGGTAGCACCGAAGTGGAGTCCTATGAGAAAATTATGGATACATTTGATGTATAGCGTCTGTAAGTTGACTGGCAATGGTTACAGTGATTCAGCCATTCAGGTTCTGGGTGTGAGGAAGTAGTAACTGAGAGCGGCGCATAATTTATTTATTTACATAATGCTATTACCATTTTGAATAAAAGGTCGGGGAAATGGTGTCATCCATTTTGTGTTCACTCGTTGTGTTTTCTATTTCCTTCCAATGGGAATTTATGAATAATTTCTTGCTAGTGTAAGGAGAACTATTTGGCTAATACTTTTGATTGGATACAGGAGCGAATTGAAGGCACAAAGCGAAACTCCTTTGGTGAAGCAAGTGATTGCTGTACCAATGGCAGTGAACAATCTGAAATTGTTCTCCAGCTGAATGAGCTGCACTCATTTGGGAGTGACAATATTCCCAAGGTTCCATTCGTTCCTATTGTGGGACAATCATGCTCGTCTTTCTGATGTGATTATTCAATGACTGCCTCTTCCATTTTCCTCTGTTCATGGTTTTGGAATTTCCTCTCTATTTCAATAGGTGAGGAAGCCTTACACTATTACGAAACAAAGGGAAAAATGGACAGAAGAAGAGCACCAGAGATTCCTGGAAGCTTTAAAGCTGTATGGTCGTGGCTGGCGTAAAATACAAGGTAAGTGTAATAGAAGGTCATATTATTGTGATTTGAAGTTTTTCTGATATGTTGCGATACGATAAAGTTGCTCTTATCTTCATTCAGAGCATGTGGGCACCAAAACTGCTGTTCAAATTCGAAGCCATGCTCAAAAAATTTTCTCCAAGGTCTGGTTCTTGTGATCAAGTTACCAGCTTATCTACCATTCATTATCCTTTATGACCGCATGGAGTGCAAGCAATCTTCAGTGGGTTTATTTGATTTGAGTGGCTTTCATATTAACATCATTTCTCTTCTTGATGTCAGGTGGTTTGGGAGTCAAGTGGCAGTAATGAGAGCTCACTCAAACCAATTGAGATACCCCCTCCTCGACCAAAGCGGAAACCTGCACATCCTTATCCTCGTAAATCAGTTGACATCCGCAAAGGAACACCAGCATCTAGTCAAATGGATGGATCTCCATCCCCTAATTCATCAGCATCAGAAAAAGAAAACCTATCTCCCACCTCTGTTTTATCTGCATTGGCTTCAGATACTTTGGGAACTGCGCTTTCAGAGCAGCATAACGCATGCCCTTCTCCTACCTCATGTACCACTGACATGCATTCTATTAGTTTATCACCTAGTGCAAAAGAAGCTGAGCATTTAACATCAAATTCATCAAGAGAAGAGGAAAAAGAAACTTTCTCATTGATCGAAATGTCTTGTTCACCCCTGGAGAAATTTTTGTCCAAGGTAAGATGAATATCCTGTCAAATTCACCCTAGTTTTCGTTTGTTTCCTATATTAAGCCCATATCCTTGCTAGGTTTCTTCTAACTCTAATTTCATTATTTTACTTTCATGTTCAGAAATTTGAGTTGGGTTCAGATGACACTATATGTGCTGAAGGTGATGTCACCAAAGAAGCGTCTTCCACCAGTATAAAGCTTTTTGGAATGACGGTCATGGTAGCAGCTTCATATAAAAAATCTCCTCCAGGTGCAGAACTTGTTTTGTCCATGACATCCAATGAGAATCAAGACAATGCTGATACTGACAAAGAGAAGTCTGCTCAGACACTGCTGCTGAAACAATCAGAGATAGAGTTATCACTTGGAATGGAAAATAGTGATCAGAATCAGTTGCCATCTCCAGCGTCAGTTTTTGAATGCACAGAACTACAGAGAGGGACTGCCAACTATTTTGCAACTAACCCTTCCATACCATGGTGGTTTTTTGGCAATGGCGTGTCATTCTTACCCCCCACATCATATGACCATACCTCCCCACCCACACCCACACCCACACCCACCCCCTCTTATATGGCAAAAAGGTCAGCAGAAAAGGAAATTCTTAATGAAAGATCTTGTACTGGTTCGAATGCTGGATCAGTTGGTGAATTGGAGAATGTAGAGAAGAGTTTGGATGTTGTTGATTCTCAATGTCGACAACCTTCTGTTGAGGGAAAATCCAGCCTCCAGAAGTGTACGAGGGGTTTTGTGCCATACAAAAGGTGTTTAGGAGAGAGAGATGTTAAGTCAACGGTGATTGTATATGAAGAGCGAGAGCGACAAAGAGCGAGAGTATGCTCGTAGTATCCCCCTTCCTTAACTCTATTAACCTACTCATAGTCGGGTTAAAGAGCTGGCTTAGATTGGATGAGGATGCTGTAGAGTATTTAAGATGATCACTGACGAATATTTTAGTAAATACACTTAGAATATCATTTTTTTCTTTCAGTTTCTCTACCAAGATCCCTTTAAGTTACCATATGTTCTAGCACATTTGAGATGCTGAGGGTCCTCATTGATTGCAGCATACTTGCGCAGTTTCATGTCTATTGTTTCAGAAGTTGAACAATAGGGTGCTTCTGGATGTTCTTCGAGGAGAAAAATAGAACACTCAGGTTTAATCATTCTTGTTCATTTTCCAGAATTGAAAAGTCTCTCCAGATGATAAAGATGTTCATTGTCGTCCATTGCTATTGAAAGTGCTAGTAGCTCGTTACTCGCTATTGCAATTGTTTCGTATTGTTTTTGTACTTAATTGTACTCTTGTATGTACCGGTAGAAATACCCCTTTTTAGCAGCAGCCTATGTAATCCAAACTCGATTCTCCAATCCAATTCTATTAGAAACACTGTTTTTAAGATTTCATGATATTGCCTGTTTTCATTGACAAATTAATGGATGGTCGAAGGGAATGTGAATTGCAGAAGGCGCATGAACCAGTGCCATTTACATTGACCAGTGGAGAAAGGTGCTGCCATTTTTCCAATCGCATTTGACGTATCTTTTTTTGACTAGTTCAACGTTAGATCTCTCTGTGGAAGTGATGTTTCTTGACTTCGCTGGAACTCATGTTTCTATGATTGTATACTTAGCTGCTAAACCCAGTTCAATCAAAGATGTCTCATGGTAAGAGCATGCATCCCAATGAATGGTACATCATGTTCTAATTATTATAAAACACTTCCCTTGCCATTTCTTAAGACTTTGCATTCACCAGTTGACGATTTCTGCCGGTTGAAAAGGAGGTGGTGGGTGGTGGTGAAAATTGGCCGCAGAATGACTGCCACCAGCCCTGAGTATCCTACATTTCATTGAAGTAGAAAATTTTGATTACCTGGACTTCAAAATTCAATGAGAGAGAATAACGCAGATTCAGCTTTCTCAATTCAAGCAGCCCTTTAAACGCCATGAAGTTCATATTTACTTATTATAAAGAAGGGCCAAAGATGTGGTGCCAGTTTCTCTCGAAGCACCACATTGCATTACCCTGATAGGCCATGCATAAAAATGAAACCTGAATTCAAGCTTTTTCCATATCTAACGAAAGACAGATTTACATAAAATTGAGATCCCAAATAGGTAGATTCACAGATTTATACAATCTTTTGAAAGTCCCAAGATAACTTTTTTTTTTTTCCTGTTATCCACAAATAAGAATTATGATAAGTTGGTACAGCATATCTTAGCTATGTTTGTTGATTAACCCCCAGAATAGCAAGCAGTGACTAGCTCTTCAAAACTTTGGCCATAGTTTTGGGTTTTGCAACTTCCACAAATATTACCCTGCCATCTAAAAACTTTAGGGGAGTGATTCAAAATCTTATAAGCGTTTCAAGCCATCTCACATTTGTGAAAAAGAAGGAACAAAGGAGGGTCTGCATTAGGTCCAGAGAACAAACTGAGACCCTAAGTTGCAGACAATGATGGTCGACAGGATCATTAAGACCATCTGCATCACCCAGGTTTCGTAAAACTTGGGTACTTTAACATGAAATTACATTACTGAGTCGGCCAAGAAATTGGAGATCAGACATTACATATTCCTGAACGGTTGTTCATTTTCCTCAGATGACATACCTCCCAAGGTCATCGAATGCTCTGCGGGTCAATGACTACAAAAAAAATGTAGATCCCTGATTTCTTCAACTTGCTTTTAAGCGTCATTGCAAGTTCATATGAAAAAAGCACAGACACTTTCTTACTAATATTCTGCCAGTACCTCTTGTTTAATTGTCAACACTGTGTTCAGCGTTTTCGGTTTCCTAAAGCTATCTTCCTACGGAAATGCCAAAACCATATGGCAAAACAGAGTCTATTAAACGTGAATTTACCATAAATATGAGGCATCACTGAGTAACATCATCTAAACAACAATAACAATCACTAGCTGAGGATGGCTTAAGAACAATTTACCAAAAAGACATTAGTCCAAAAAAGAGTGAAGACTAGAGACCAAGGACTGCTAAAGAATGGTGTTTCCATAGACAGATGACTTGCTCGTGGAAGCGACCATGTTGATAACAAAGAAGGCAACGAGTTACAAGCAGTTCAGGGAAATGGCAGCTCCTTACTGATAGTGATAATTGTGCAATCTACGCGAATCTAATTCATGTGAAATAAGTTGTTTCGGTATTGGTTTATGTTTGTTAAATGTTAAAAAATAAAAATATGAAAATTGATGGATTTGTGTAAGTTTTATTGTTTTAAATAATGTTTTTATACTTTGATACGATGATAATAATATTTTATGGTTGACTGTGATTTATGTATAATAAGTTGTTCGAGTATTGATTTATACTTATTAAATTTTAAAAAATTAAAGTATGAAAATTAATGGAAATGTGTAAATGTTTTGTGTTTATAATGATATTCTTATGCTTAAAAATTGATTAAAAGTTTGTAATGTAAATGGTTAAGTATTTGGTCTTGTTTAATAAGTTAGTAAAATAATAAAATATATGTTCGGATGCATAATGATGATAAAACATGTGAAATTGTTAAATGAAAAGTTAGTACAATAAGAAAATATATGCTGGATGCATAGTAAGGAATATAAAATTGTATGTTAAATGCAAGTTGAATGTATGAAAAAAATATAAAATTTTATTTGAGATATAAATTAGTAGTATGAAAAAAGATGATGATGTATTTAAATAATTAAAAACAATGAGATGAAATGATTTGGGTGCTAATTTTAGAATGCCTTCTTGGAATATTAAGAGGGCATATGAGGTTGGATTAGCAGTTGAGGAAATACATATTATCGAAGTACCAGGTAAGTACTATCACCTCACTTTTCTACTTAAAGAAATGTTTTTGTTAAAACTTTCTTACGAATCTTGAAATAGATTATGAAAAATTGTATAAATTATAATCGATTATATGAATAAAAACTTATTATACAAATTAAAATTGATTGTATAAATAAAGATTAATTCTTGTAAAATGATAAGTTGCCACAATAGTAGGAACTATAATATAAAAAAATAAGTTGGTATGACTGTAATATGAAAATAAATAGGTTACAACTACATTAAATATTACATTAAAAATGTCATCATAAGGGGATTAATGTGTGAATTTTTTTTTAAAAAAACTTTAAATTAACAACATCCACCGTAATTTTAAAAAAAAAACCCACTATCTAAAATATATAGAAAATAAAGATGGTAAGTTCCCATTTCAGAAATCATCAAAAAAATCTAAGCAGTGAAAAAGCAAAAACCGTACTTTCTCTAAACTATCAAAATAGTGATGGATTGACTGCCTAACCCTCGTTAAACTCCTTGAAATGGTGTTTGGAAGCCTCAAAATCTAAGAAAACCACCTTGAAACCTTTCTCAAAGTGGCGGCCGCCATCATGGCTTCTCTAAGTGTAGCCAACAATAATTCAATTAAAAAATCAGCAGCAGTACTATACCACTATCCATGCCCGGATGGTGCTTTTGCTGCATTAGCAGCGCACCTTTACTTCAAAGCCACTTCTCTTCCCGCTATTTTCTTTCCAAACACTGTCTACAGCCCCATCAAGCCAGACCAACTTCCTCTCCATCAATTCAGTCATGTCTACCTTCTTGATTTCGTGGGGCCTTCTGGTTTTGTCCAACAACTCTCCTCCGAAGTTCCCAGGTCTTAAAAGCCTCTTTTTTTCTTGAATGTTTTTGGTGCCAGTCTTTTTTTTGTGTGTGTTTTTATGTTTCATGGAGTAATCTTACATAGACTGAGTCTGCTAACCAATTTTAATAATCAATTTATTGATTCGGGTTGGTCTTAGGTAGATTGAGCTCATGTTTGGATTTTGGGTTTTTATGTTCTTCAGGGTGGTTATATTGGATCATCACAAAACAGCAATGGAGGCGTTAGGTGGTAGAAGTTTTGAGGGAGAGAATGTGAGTAAAGTTATAGATATGGAAAGGAGTGGGGCTACTATTGCTTTTGATTATTTCAAGCATAAGCTTTTAGAGAGTGGTAAGAACAATTATGATGAGATAATCGCTGAATTTGATCGTGTTAGACGGGTATTTGAGTATATAGAAGACGGGGATCTTTGGAGATGGAGACTTGAAAATAGCAAAGCTTTTAGTAGTGGTTTGAAAGATTCGAATCTTGAATTCAATGCCCAATTGAACCCCTCCTTGTTCGATCAGGTGCCCACTTCTCTTCTCCTCTTTCTGTTTATTAAATATATAATTCTTGAATTATCATTAGAAAATAAAAACCGAAGTTCCATTGCTTGTTCTGTGCAATGAAAGTTCAACATAAATCAGTTACATAGTGCGCGCGCGCGTCATGGGGCGTGCATTTGCCTCTTATGATTAACACTTATGTTATCTTTATATTAGTGATGTTTTGTTTAATTCTGCAGTTGCTGTCATTGAATCTGGAGTCTGTCATCAGTCAAGGCATAGTGAGTTTATCAGTCAAGCAAAAGTTAATAGATGACACCCTTGATCAGTCATATGAAATTGCACTTGGAGGTGGAGCCTTTGGAAGTTGCCTGGTACTCTTCCCAATTACTCTTTTTATTGGTTTGGTTCTGCATATAGAAAATATACTTATTATTTTAAACATTTAATCGCCAAGTCCACTTTCATCCCTGGAATTTATCCAAAATCTGTTAATACTCAGTTAGGTTCAGTTTTATTTTAAGGTTGCAATCAGTGTTACCTTGTTCTGCGAAGTCAATATCAAATCCCTGTTATTAAGTTTTTGAGTTTCCTAATGAAACTTCTAAAAATTGATTTTCCTTTTAACAAAGATTATTCTCTATTTATATGGTTATTAGGCTTTAAATAAAATGAACCACAGAAAAAACTTGTGTAATGGGAATTTGGCCATAGTGAACATTATTTTGTATTTATGTCCTAATTCTTTCTGCACACTTCTAAGTTCCATTTTGATGGTTCTTGGAAATGGAAAGAAAGTGAACAGGAAGTTCTAATTTCATTATCCTACTTTCAGGCTGTTAATGCTGATTCAATTTCAGAGTTAAGGAGTGAATTAGGACACCAGTTAGCTACTAAGAGTCGTAATCTGAAGTTGAGGTTAGTGATAGTTATTAGTCAAAGCAATTCATTTGTACCCGCACTTCTTTGCCTTTAATTCTGTTCGCTTGCATGTTAATTTGTTTTCATTTAATTAAAAGCTTTATAATATGCGTGTTTGTGGTGGTTCCTTGTCATTATTATACAAGTCCTTAGGAATAAGAGAATCCAAACAACTTTAGGGTTGGAAGAGCATTATCTATGTTTCCTCATAGCATCCATGTCCTTAGTATTGAACTCAATATCTATAAAAGCTTAGTCTAAATAAGGTATATTTCTTCATCAGAGATGCATGCATGTGTTAATAGTCACCGGATTCGTTTATTCCATTTTTAATACTTCAAAACATGTTGGATGCACTCATCTCTCTGAAGAAAATCTGGTCCATGTTGATAGAGGAAAATTCTTGGGTGATTAAAATTCAGGGGATTTAGGAATTGAAATTGAGATTTAAAATTTAAGAAATAAACAAAATCAACTAACTACTAGAGCTGCAATGATAGGGTTAATAAATCACTCCTTGAAAGAAAGAAAGCATTAAAGCATAACAAATAAATTCTTATTCATCTTCTTTATGTTCTAGAGAAAATGAACAAAAAACATAGATTGCATGCATATTTATAGATCTTTAATACCCCTGAATCCCAAGTAGGCTTAAAATACTTATTCAAACCGTACAAGTAGTCCCATGCTCCCATTGTAAAACATGCAATGTTTTGCCTGGAAATCCTTGCATGATCATTGTATGCATTAATGTAAGGTTCAGACTTCAGAACATGTCATTTTCTGTTCTTCTATATGATAAAAATTTATTTCTCTATTATAAACAGAGGGTAAAACAGAAAGGAAAGATACCCTTTTATTGAAAATATCATGGATACTGGGAAAATGATATTTCTATCACTTTGTAATGATTTAGGAGTGTTGGATATCCTATGTTGTAATTACCCTTAGGAAACCCAAAACTCGTGCCCCCAACAGAGGCTGAACAGCCTCCAGTACCTGGTGTTATCTCATCAAAACAACAAAACAAAAGGTAACCCCTGCCATGATGACAAAAAGAAGCATTTTTTATATTGGGCTCCTTGCTGTTTACTATGTGTAGCTACAACTTCAATGATGACATTCAACGGCTACCAAGTTCGAGAAAACTTGGCAGTTGACACAGAGACTAGTTAGCAGGCTTAAAATCAAATCAAGTAACCTGCAAGCTTGTATGTGCAAATATTTGATGAAAACTTGCTGGACTGTGGAAGCAGTCCAGCTTTGTCAAGCAAGGTGCCAAATTTGTGCATCTTTTATTTTACACCTCGTAGTGCCTATCTTTTCTCGTGTAGGGGAATTGGAGCCATTGTATATAGAGTACCAGAGCTTGAAAATGATGAGATGCTGAAAATCAGCCTTAGGAGTGTGGATAGCGAAGACACAACATCCATCTCAGAGGTCATTTTTCTAGTGATTCTGCTCTCCTGTTTTTTTCTTCCTAACAAACAGGGTATTATTTACTAGTGTTTGTTCAAAGTGCTGAAATGTATTTTATGGCTCAATTACAGGAATTTGGTGGTGGTGGACATCGAAATGCCAGTTCCTTCATGATAAGTTCTGCAGATTTTGAACAATGGAAGGTTGGCAAAAGTGCTTCATTTTAGGCTATTTTGTGGCTGCTAGATACTGGAGTTGCTTATAGGCAGAGATAGTAACTGTGGTGACTATCCAGAATGCATGAGCTCCCAATCGTTTTGTTTCTCCGCTGCTTCTTTTTTGTTCTTTTTTTCCCCGCTGGAAGCCTCCCTCTTTACTTGTCTTTATTCACGATCATATATGGTCACTGAGTTTTGTAATGTTGGCATATATGAAAATATGCTGTGCAATTTATCATTTAGGTTGTCTAGTAGAGCGCCCAATTTCTGTCAGGATTATAAATTAGACTTCAAATAAGGGATGAGTTCAGGAGAGGAAGGCAAGGCAAGCCTTCTGGAGGAGCTTGACATCCCCTTACCACATCAAGGAATTATTTTATTTTATTTTTTATTTTTTTTACACTTCTGACAGTCCAAGAGTACTTATTTTGGTCATCCTTGTGGAGAAAGAAAAGCTTCATGTGGCAACTCCTTGTCTTCCATGGTAGAACAAAACATATTGAGAACGATTACCATTTTAATTGTGAAAACTTCAGACATCTTCACCAAAGGAGTTGTAAGTGAAGGTATAAGAAGTTCTATGAATAACTTTCTCATATGTCATTGATCCATATTCAGCTTTCAGCTTTAGTGCTTGATCTTGTCATCATGGATTGTTTTTTGGTAGTCCGAGAAATCAAACATGAGCTTAGATAAATGTAATATTCTGAAATGAGATAGATTTTCGATCATTTGGATTACTAGTTCAAATTTTAAAGTATTTTTAAGATATCTGAACACCTTTTTGGCAGCTGTGACATTGAGTATATTTATAGGATAATGAAGAAATTGACATAATTGATTAACACTATAGGATATATCAAGTCTGGTCAATATCAAATATCGAAGAGCTTTTCCACCATGCTTTTATATTTAGTAGGGTCAGTAAAGGGATCACCTGATAATTTTGAGAGTTTGGCACTTTATATGCATGGTGTTGGTGCAGGTTTAACACTAGTAATTTTCATGTGATGTAGAAGATCAATAACATATTTTTCTTGGTATAGATGCAAGTCACCTTTTGTCTTAGTCACATGAATGCCTAATAAATAGGATAGTGGCTGAAGATCCTTTAGAACGAGATTAGAAATGAGATCATTGATAGCAATAGCATCATTGCTGATGACATTATCATTGCTGGTGACAATAATATCATCAACATATAAGCATAAAAATACATATTATAATAAAATTAATATTTTTTTAGGTAATATTGAGATTTTAAATAACCACTATTAAGTTATTTTTATCAAATGAAATCCTTGGACACTAAAATCAACCAATTTAGTAGTTATAATATGCGAAAACAATAATTTTTGAATTTAGAGAAATGTTTTCTCTCTTTTTAAAATCAAGGACAGGAAAATAATAAAAATGAAGTCTTGTGCCAAATTTGAATTTAGAGAAACATAAGGAACCAAAAAGTTTTAATTTTGAAAATTGAAGGACTAAATTGAACTTTTTATACCAACTTTAATCGCACCCTTTATTGTTGGTGCCTTTTCTAAATTGGTAATTCTTCTTACAATTTTATCCCTAACCAGCAAATACAAAGTAATTGGTTATTAATTTGATATATTTATATAACAATGGTTAATTCATCTGGACTTATATCTGGTAAGAACCCTATTGGTACTAAGAATTAGAGGGGGGAAAGTGGTTATATTTGTAACATTAACTATATTTTATCCAAGTAGACTTAATTGTAAACAAACTTTTAAATGTCCATTAAAAATTTTGAGGTGGAAATTAATAGTCATTCGACTCTTATTATCAATGAGAAAAGGCATCACGTGATGCTCAACATTTAATTAAAATCTTTGAACATTATTTTGAAATTTTTTAACACTTTGGATCGAATAGAAAAAAATGAATATAAAAAAATACGTGGGACATAGAAATTATTTGTTATTATTATTAAACATTATTGAATAAGGCAACCTTGAAGCTCGACTTAATTCCTTACTTAATTTGAATTTAAAATTAAATTATATGAAAATTACCTGATATAATTTAGTCGTATGGCATGTTCAAAGACAGTCTAGATGATTAGTAAAAATATAGTTTAATTTAAAAATAATTTAAGATGATTTTTTTTTCTTCAATATTGAGATGTTAATATATTAGATTGACTCATGTTTCATAGCTTAACCTGTTAAATTCTTGATTTGTGTGATGAAATTTATTAGATTTAGAAATTTTATTTTTAAAAATCATTTTTACTTAATTATATGATAATAAAAATAGATTTTAAATTAAGCACAAATCAAATATAGTATATTTGTTTAAGATTAAGATAATTTCATGAAAAATAAACTAAAATAATTTATAAAAATAATTTCAAAATCAAGTAAATATTGAAGGGTTAAATTGAAGGGAAAAAAAGAAGGTGAATGCATAAAAAGTTGAAGTCATCTCCTCACGTTTACATGAGCACTCTTAACTCTCTTTTTTAATATATTAGGTGATCTCTTTTTATTTTAAACTTAATAGCCAAGAATTTCCTAATTTTTTTTTATTTCTTGATAATTGTTTAGATTTTATATTTGTTTAGTGACGCGCATGTGCATGTGCATTGCTCATGAACATGGGCTACTGGTGGTGCAGCCAGCGATATGGGCACTAAAAATTAGTGGGAAGAACCCTAGCTAGTTTTTTTAATTATGTATTGGGAAAAGAATATTATAGAATAAAATAAATCATCTGGCATCGTACTATTGATAATCTGTAGAGCTTATGATTTTTTGGACTCTTATTTGAAAATAAAAATAAAAAATAAAAAAAGAGTGAGGCGTGGTAGACTAACCTTCCAAAGTTCCAAGTCCATTTACATTTGGTCTTTTCTTATAAGCTATGTTGTTTGGCGTAGCTTGCGAAGCACCTAACCTCTTTCTCTTTTTCTCTTTTTTTTTTTTTTTTTTAAATTTAATTTTTAATTAATACTGTTTCTTATTTTTTAAATTGATTAATTTATTTATTTTTTAAATTATTAATTGATTTTTTGGATTGTTTTTATAATTTTATAATACTACAAAAAGATTGTTTTAATTTATTTTTAATTTTTTTATCTTAATTTTTAGATAAATAAATTGTATTTACATGGTTTATTTACAAGAATAAAAATCATATATATTTAACGAGTAAAATTAACCTTGAAGATAAGGTAAAAAAACATATAAAATGAAAAAGATAGCCAAATAATACTTTTTAGTGTGCATCTATATTTTTCTTATTACAAAGAAGATCTTTCATCAACATTAAAGACTCTTATTAGATTTATCAGTCCTCCTACTTTTTAATTTATTTTATTAAAAACAAAAATTATCTTTTTATCTATTAATTTTTTAAAATATATAATGATAGAAAATGGGTCCATAACATCATCTCCTTTTCATGTTAAAAACTAACTTAATATCATTGGTATTATTTGGGTTTCTCTTTTATTGAGCTGATAGGTTAGAGATTGGGGGCTGGGCTCCGTAGGTTGCTCACAAGTTATTGGACTGGTTAGACCTTTCCTACCATGGGCTAGCCTAGGTCTTTCATGGGCGTGCCTTGAAAGTTGAGTCCGGTAAATGATCACTAATTCTGTTATTTCGGGTTTAGGTATTTATTTACTTACGTAGTTTTTGGAATTATAGTAATAATTATATTTTAAAGTTAAAAATATATTAAAATAAATTTATTTTTATTTTTTAAAATTTATTTTTAATATTATCATATCAAAACAATCATAAAAATATATATTGAATGATGGTTACTTGAAACGAGAAGAAAAGAGAGGAAGAAAAAAACATTATTAACACAAGCCTATAATTTATAAATATCTAAAATTATTTAGTCTAAACTCAAATATATTGGCCGTAGGATTATAAACAAGATCACGTGGAAGGACATAGAGTCTCGCTTGTAATTAAATTATACTATATCATGCTGCATTATGAGATAAAATAAATATTAATAAAAATATTATTTGGTAGTTTAAAGAGAAGAAATAATTAAATATCCACTTTTAATACCTTATATCTAATGCTTCGTTCTTAATTTTGACCAAATATACCTCTTCAATTCAAAGTTCTTCGTTTGAGAGACAATTTTCATTTTTAAAGAGTAAATATAATATGAAAATGCCTCAGTGGATAGCTAGTATTAATTAAAGCAACGTAGCTAGTAACAATAATAAGTTAGAATATTTTAAAAAGAAATTAAAAATAAAATAAATATTAGTATTAATGCCCTTTTATTCCACAAGTAACACCAAATCACCTCAAATAGAGGTAAAAAAAAAAAATCATCATGAAGCCATTTGATAAATTGGCTCTAGCTAGGGAGGCCATGCACCAACCAAAACCACGACAAAATAATCAAACCAATTAGACACAATAAACCTGCTAATGATCTTACTAACATTTTAATTTGTACTCGATGCCTTATTGTAAGAAAAATATATTGATCAACTCGATCATGTTAATTATTCATCACCACCAATCACTTGATAATTAAACTTGCTTAGTCAGTGAAGGTCGCATGAGAGATTTCTTCCCCACCAACCATAGCATTGTTGGAAGAACACCATGGATCGTCTGTAATGAACTGCATCCATGAATCGTCTTTGTCTTCCTCTTGATCCACGCAAGACGATGATGCAATGGGAACATCTGGCGACATTGTTTCATACTCATTTATCACACCCTGTGGTGAGCTCTCCATTAATGATAGACTAGTGCTTGTGCACTGGCCTTGCTCTTCGATTTCAGAACATATTCCGTTTTTCTTGAACACACGACACAATGCATAAGAATCCTGCAAGGAAACAAAAGGAAGCCTTGTGTTCAAGCACAAAAGACAAGGCAGGTTATGAGAGAGCAAATAAAGTTTAAAGCTGGCTATCTTATCATGCGGAGGGAAATCTTTTAGTACATGACAAAGTCAGCCTCGATACTTGACTGTTTCACCATGTCTGGACACATTTAATCAGTAGTCTTCACTCTTGCAACACACTACATTAATATCAGAGAGAGGAAGCAGGTGATGCATGGTATACAATCAATGGCAGCTCGTAATTTTGTTCTGTTTACTTCTCTTCTTTTTTTTAATGGTAAAAGCTCCCGGCCCCTTGTACAAACGAGATTAAATCTGGCGAGAGGACGTTGTGGAAGTGTTCATTCTACTATAGATATAAGCTTTCAAAGAAGAAAAGGGAAGAAGACATTGTTGGATCAGAAATCAAGCTAGCTACGTACCCTGGGATTAACAGGTGTTCATCCTAAATTAGTAGGAGATGGGTACTTTGACGTAAATTGGCTGATTTTGATTGCACTTGGAATAAAGTAAAAGGTAGCCGACACACTCTTACAAGATGAAAGTGATGAGGACTGCTTTTTGGGTTAGCATAGTCTTAAAATATCATTTTACAAGTCATGGAATCTAGACTTGTGGATTAGAGAAGGTAAAAAGATAAAGAAGTGAAGAACTCGTAGATATGGAAGGAGGGATTGAGTCATAAGAAGGATAAAACTTTTGTCTCATTACAGAAAAACAAAGTGGAAGCCAAGCTTCGTCACTCGGGGATCTAACTCCATGGATGAAGCAACGAATATATGTGTCAGAGATTGTATGTCATAAAATATTTAAAGTAAAACAGGTGAGAGACTAGCAATCAAAAGCCCAAATTCTTCAAACTTTTCATGCAAAATCATGTTCTTACGCCTCATTATATTCTCCAGTACCCTACCAGGATACCATGTTCTTACTAATATTTCGCACAGAAACTAGTTGGTTTTGTAATTCAACAGTTAATATTAAGCATAAAAACATGCGATTATGATTATCCAAAAAAAAAAAAACAGGCAATTATGATGCTTTTATTTGCTTTATGTACTTAGCCGTAAAAGAGATGTGGGTGAAAAAAACCAAACGAAAGCAAAGGAAACGTTGCTTTTCCCGTTTGCTGAGGCATTAAAATTTAGGTTTTCCAAGTCAACTAGCGAAAATAAAAAAGTGTAATGATCGTCTAACTTAAGATTTACTCATTAATGCTCCTATATTTTTTCTTGAGAAAAGAAAAGGTACAAGAGAAAATTTATAGTAACATGGATAAAACACAGTCTAGTCCAGTACTGGTATTCTCTCTTGTAAGGGACGAGGGTGAAAAATGTGTGATGATAACACCAACAATGGTCCTACATTTTTCTCTTCTTTTTTACCTTGGGAAAAGAAAAGAAAAAAAACAGAAAATGAAAGTGATATCTGGTCTAGCTAGCTAGCTGCGTTCTCTCTAGTGAAAGAAGAAGGAAGAGGAGAAGCTCGGTTCAGCTCTACCCTAGCTTGCAACTAAACTAAGAGTGATCAAGCTAGCCATTTCGAGGCGATATAATCTCGGTTAAAATTGAGCGATGACAGTGATAGAGCAGAGAGTATAATTAAGGTACTGTTGTTAGTGATCCTCCCCTAACCCTAGTTCAATCACATATATTTGCCCCATGTAGAGACCAGAACGTATGACTCGCTTATTTCAATCGCTTTGTGTTAAAGAAGTAATAACACATGGATATTGACCTAGCTAGTAGTGTTTTTTCAGATATTTGTTAAATTTTAAAAAATATACGAGTAATGAATACCCGAATCAACATTAGAAATCTAGTGTATATGATCTAAATATTTAAATTTTTTTATGTAGAAATTCAGTCCATAATCACTCATTGTAATGGTTTAGACCTAGCTAGTATTATACCTCTCGCCCATGGAGCAAAAGGAAAATACTAAGAGAAGAACTGATCATGGAAGAAATGACTATTTGTTAGCCATCGTTAATATCATGAATCACGCAATTTTGAACTATGCACGAACTACCTGAATTCCAGAGGTGTCTTCACACTCCTTGTCGTCGAGTCGATACTCGTGCATTACCCAATCGGTCCGAATCCCTTGAGGAGCCCGGCCTCGGTAGTAAACTAACGTCTTCTTCATTCCGATGGCTCTATTCTGGCAGCTCACTCTTCTGTCTTTTCCGGTCGACTTCCAGTATCCAGCTCTAGTTGCTCTATTAGTCCTGAACCCGTTAGGGTATTTCCTGTCCCGGGGTCCGAAGAAGTACCACTCCGGGTCTCTACTTGGAAAGAATGATTTTTCTGCAAAACAAACAGACAACAAGAGGTTCTGATCAATGGAACCTGTCCCTTTATTCTTCTGGTAAGGACGTGAGCATGGCCTTGACTGTAGAGATAAAAAAGGAAGTACTATTATAGATATATACCTGCTAATTCCCAGGGCTCACATTTGTAGAGATCAACCTCAGGGATGATGTCTAATTCAATCTCTTGGCCGTTAATCTTACGCTTCAGATAGTAATTGACGAGTTCTTCGTCGGTTGGATGGAATCGAAAGCCAGGAGGCAGTCCGACCGGTGACATTTCTTTCCCTTCCCGATGACCTAGCTACTACTCTCTTTGCAAACTCCTTTTGCATTATCATGATCTCCACTGACCTCATCGTATATAAAAAGGATGCAAGGCTCCTTCTCATTGGTTCATTTTTCACTTTCGCTTTACAGATTCTTAGACAAACGTTTCTTGTAAGCCGGGCGTGTCATTCTTGCTCCAAATATAAATTTGATTCTTCTGTTTGAAGTTCTAAACATCCACCGAAAAGAAAGCAACAGTGTAGCGTGCGTACTTCCTTATCGATTCTTTTTCTATTAATTAGCAAGCTTTATTAATTTCAAGAGCATTTGTATGTAGATGTTCTGCTATTCATGGCATGCTATTACATTAGATATGTGGAGATAAATTTTGGACATGCAAATCGCTCCACTACATATATCATGTAAATCTTAGAGTAAACTATGGGTGAACGTAGCTTAAATATATAATGATTTTTTAAAATAATAATTTATAAGTGATGATAAATAGATTTTCTTTTTAAAAAAATTACTTTCACGTTGTTTGGGCCCAAACAACGTAGTTATAACCTCATATTGTGTGGGCTTAGCCCAAACAACATGATCATTTTCTCTAACATGTATTTTGTTTTTTTTTCTTATTTTTCAAGTTACGAGAAGTCTAAAAGTAGTTTCGTACACTAAGCATATGATTTTTTATGCTTTTAATGATAGATTCTTTGTAAACATAATATAAAAACATACATCACATTTTATGTAATTAGGCGCTTCCTTTCTTGACCAATGACTATTTATAGTCATCATGCCACTTATATTCACCAATAACATGTCAAAAACTATGTTTAATGATGGGCACTAACGTTTTCACCAATCAATTTTCACACAACTCCTAAAGTGAGCTAATATTATTAAGATTTATAAATACCTTAGGTTACAAAGTAAATACAACATATCATAATTTCTCAAACCCATCACTTCTCTACACTTACATTTTCTATTAATCTCACGTGATTTCTATTATCATCTATTGACTTAAGCATTAGAGGGTCTCATTTTTCATGACAGATTTGTTTTTTCAAGTAAAATTTTAATAACCGGTCAAGCCCAACAACCAATAAATCTAGACACAAAACCCATATTAAACCCACATGTCTTGACCCGGTATTACATCCCATGAAAAGCTCATTTATGCACTTCCTCATGGTGATCAGGGCAACAAATGGTGATCATTGATGACTTAGCCATTCTCGAACCTTTTTTAGGTTTTTTGTAGTTATAAGATCCACCAATTCCCATGAACCACATTAGTCATTCTTAAAAAATAAAAGCTCAGGGGATATAACTACTTGAGAAAAGTGTCGTATTGTTGTTTGTTGGCTTAATTTAGGTGAATGGTTAACTTATATATATATAATTATAAATGAGACTTTTAAAAATATATTTTTTATTTTTTATACATATCAAACAAATATAACTTTATTAAACAATCTTCATTTCATAAAATATAATTGAAAAATAAATTTTATTTATTTTTAAAGTGTTTTATTAAATAAAAATCTTTAGTAGTTATCCAAGTGACGCTTAACTTAAACCCGATCAATATCTTTATACAAGGCAGCTCTTGATTTTTGGGTTTCTTTCTTGTATCGATTAAACAAGTCTTTTGGGCTAGTGCATATAAAAGTGGTCTGTTCATATGAACCAATCTAGGCTTGACTCATTACAAAGTAGCCCAGTACTGAGTTGGATCAAAAGATGGTCGGAGTAGGAGCCCTCTACATTGATTTTATTATTTTTTAATATAATTTCAAATAAAAGTTATTTCAACATCCTATATTCATATTTTTTTTAATTAGAATCAAGATGGTAAGATTTTATTATGTCACCACTTGGTCAACAAAATTCTAATACTATGTTAAAAAATTATTTTAATTTAAAATTTAAAATTATTAAATGAAATTTTAATATATAATTTACATTATTATTTAATAAAATCCAAAATAATAGGTATGTTAGGAGCATTATAGTACATTAGTAGCATTTTGTGAATAAGTGAACAGCTAATGTGAAGCAAAACACCCAACATAGCAAACACGCTTTAGGATATCTATTAATAGTATATTTAAAATCACACTTTTTAAAATATATTTTATTTAATACAGTTCATCTTTGACTCCCGTAAGTCCTTTCTTTCATCCCTTGATGTCAACGGTATTCGATCTCAAGTTGCCTGGAGCATTGACATTTCATAACGATCCTCGTATATATACCCCCGTTTAAGAAGAAATAGCAAACCCATAGCAATTTATTTTAATTTTTTCATGCTGCACTTGTAAATTAAAAAAAAATTACGAAACATAAAAGGGCAAATTACAATAACCCCTTGAAGCATTGTGAAATTTACAAGATTGATACGAATGGTGTCTTTTTAAAATTATATAGAAAATGATTTAGTTTCAATTAACATACAGGTTGATCCGAGAATACCCTTTAAATCGGGAAAAAAAATCCCAATGTCTAAAAATCCCCGGATGTTGTTACAGATCATGGAAGAAGAAGAGAGAGGCCCAAAGACCCTTTTTCTTCCGTTGCGTAAGTAAATGTTCGGAGCTCTTTCTTTTTTCTTTTTAAACACAAGAAATCTCAAGAGGTTTTACGACTTGAAAACTCAATAGTGTGGTTGTGAAAGCATCCTCATGTGATACCCTTTTGTCAACTTGTGATTTATCTTTCTGTTTTCAGTACTGCTATATTCGTGATGTTTGTGTTTAAAGTTAGGATTTTTTACAGCAAGATCTGGAATCCCATCTGCCATCACTGTCACACACCCAATCCAAAGCCTTGTTGCATTGTCCATTTGATTCTTGTAACAGAGACCTCTCTGTGCTCCAACACAAAATTTATTTCTTTATTCATGCTCCATGTTTGAAGTTGCGTGCCTGGTCGATGCATCCATCTATCGACTTTGGAGAAAAAACTGCATTAAATTCCTTGATTATTTTTAATTATTACAGAAAATATAATCATCACAGAAAAGGGGTCTTTGTCCATGTCATGTCCCACAAGCAAGAAGAGTAGATCAAAACTAGGAAAAATTATTGATGGAGGGGGCGTCATCCTTGATGCTGACCTTTGTATCCTAACTTCACATTTTGCTCTAATGGGAGGGTTACAGAACCAGAAATGAAAGGGGGAAATGTGATTTAAAAGTTCAAATAGCACTGCTCAGTTTCCATCTTCGCCACTGTTTTGAAATTTCAAACATGGTTGTTCCTTTCTTTTGTTACCATTTATAAGCAATTTTTTGTCAGTCTTCCCATGTGTAGCAGAGCTAGAGAGATCAGGGTTTGTACAATTTCCTTGCAGGGGTGGGTCCATGACATGTTGATATGGATGCTACTCATCTGAAGAGTCATCCTTGGCCAACAAACAACTTTCACAGCTTGCAATTCACATGACTGGCTAGCCATTTCTATGAGCTGAAATGGGTGACATCTCTTTACTTCAAAACACCTCAGGTGGTTTACTTACTGAGGGAGCTGATGAGAGAGTGAAAATGTTGCTTAAGTACTTCAAATCAGAAGAAGACATGGGATGTGGTGATAGTTTTGCTGAGAGAGCTGAATGGTACTACCAGAAACGCCCTCAACTTCTTGCTTCGCTTCAAGACTTGTACAATGGGTACACGATCTTGCTGGACAGATGCAATAGAATGGAGAAGGGCAAGAGACTTAGCAAAAATCTCTCTTGTCCAATGTCAATCACCTCTGATGATGATCAAGATCAAGAAGACAGTCGTGGATCTAGCAGCTGCCAGTTTCTTGATTGGGATGTTGAGAGCTCACTGTCTTACCAACAACCACCGACCCCTTTTCAAGATGGAAGTAATACCGTTCTTGGCATTGATGAGATTGTAGCGGATCTTGTAATGAAGAATGTAGGGAATGACATATTAGCAGACCAGCTTAGTGACATGGAGAAGCAGCAGCTAGGTCAAGAATCAATATGGAGGAAAGTAGAGTTGTTAAAGAAACTTCTTGAGGTGTTAGAGTCAGAGAGGATAGTGTTACTGAATGAGAATGTTAGATTGGGGTACAAAATGCAAGCTTTATTGGAAGAAAACAAAGGGTTGTCATCTGAGGCTATGTTCATGAAGAGGAAAGCTGGTGAACTTGCTAGGTGTGTGTTAAAGATGAGGGAGGATCACAGGGTTTCTATGCTAACTAGGAAAATTGAGGATCTTCAAGGGCAGATATATGGGTTGGAGATGAGAAATAAGGAGTACTATCAACAGTTGTTGAAGAAAGAGGAGCACCAGGAAGATAAAATTAGCAGCAGCAGCAGCAAAGATGGTGGCGTGGCTTTTGTGGGTTGTTGCTTCCAACTGGAGAAGATGAAGTTGAAGAAAAAGAATGAAGCATATGTTGGGAATGGTGGATGGTCAAAATGGTGGAGCAAGGTCAAGAACATGGACATGTTCTTGTGTGGCTTTCAGTGCTCCCCTTGACATGGCGTGGCTAGTTTCCGGCCAGCTACCACCTCTGCATCAGATGGAGTTACAGGCAGCTGATATCGTTAGTTCTCTCTTTTGGTCTTGTTTTCTGTTTAAGCCTAATGGAAAGTATAATGTTAATCTAATTAACAAAGTCTGAATGGAAATATCCTGTTCTTGGCTTCAGAACGCATTATATAGGTTTTATGAATTTACGAAAATTAAAATAAATTATAATAAATATTATTAAATTTAAAAAAAAAAAACCAGTAAAAAAAAAATCTTTTAATTTCAACTGTTGTCAGTTGTCACCTATCATCCACATGATTTGTTGATCGGAGACAAAAGTTGTCTCATAGTTTCCTTTCATTCACAAGTTGGCCCATCTAATAAATCACAGTTGTCTTGCCTGCCCTGCCTGTCCTAAAACTTTTAGCCGGAATAGTGTCGGGTTAATAGATAATGGAGGAAGCTTGAGGCAATTATTTTTAATAATAAAATAAAATTTATTTTTTAGTATTGAATCAATTAGGTTAGTCAGGTTTTACTTAATTAATATTTTATTTATATCAACTAAAATTTCAACCTAGATAATACTCTAATAGCCCATTTATTTTTTTATTTTAAAAATGTTTTTTTAAAAAAATTAATTATTGTTATTTTTATTTGATTTAAATTAATTAGTTTTTAATATTTTCATATTTTTTTATGCGTTGATATCAAAAATAAATTTTAAAAAATAAAAATAATATTTTAATATATTTTTAAATAAAAAATAATCTCCACCACAATATCAAATAAATTTTAAATATCTTGTCTAGTTACAAGTGTGCAATAAAAAATCAATCTTTTAATTTGTACTGTTTTCACCGATTTACACATGTTTTGTTGATCGGGGACAACTGTTGTCACCTACCATTCACTTAACTTATTTTCATCCCTATGATCTGGCTGGGAAAAAAATTATGTGGATATGTAACCAGCTACTCTATTCCCATCAATATTTATGGAATTTGATGTAGATGGAAGGATTTTTTTTTTCTTCATTAGATTTAGAGCCATTTTTAAGATTCTTCATTATTTTTTTTTCTTATATAACTATAACATATAGTTTTTTTATATAGTAAGAAGTGTTGAGAGCCTAGAAAGAAAAAACAACAAACAAACTAGAAGGGAAATAGCAACCGCAATAGTATCACTATATATATATATATATATACACACACATAAAATAATAAACATTCCTGTAAGTGTGGAATCAAAATAATGAAATCCAATTTTTTCATGAAAGGATCTTGGTTTGCCAATCAAAACTTATTTTTCATACAAGTCATTGTTGACATTATAGTGAAATAAAAAATATTTCAAAAATCATGTTATTAAATCAAGTTGAATTTGTGGCTCAAGTCATTTATTTATAAAATTAAATCGGGTTAATTTAAATCAATCAAAATTCTAATATTCAAATAGAAATTAATTCATTTACATTAAAATTAATAATTAAAATTTTACCTATAAATAAAAAAATACATTAGCAATTGTTTATCTTTTCTTGTTTTTAGATAGTGTTTAAGATTGTAGTAGTGATTGCTTTTTAAATAATTTTTCACTTAAAAATATATTAAAATAATATTTTTAATTTTTAATTTTTTTTAATATTATTATATCAAAACAATCCAAAATAATAATTCAAAAATTCAAAACTTTTTAAAAATATTTCTTAAACATAAAAAAACACATGCATGTGCTATGATAGCAGTGAAGCGCAGAGCAATTACTTTAGTGATTTTTCTCTGGACTTGTATTGGGGCCGGATATTAACCGGGCCCTGCAATAAACCTTTTGACCCAAAAACGCAATCTTAACTGGCCGAAACTCGAAACGAAAACGAAACGCGAGCAAAGCGTGCGCTGCAAAATTATAGAGACAGAGAGTAGAGAAGTACTAAAGAGCATCACAAGAAAATAGTTGTACAGCAAAACATTCTTAAGATCTTCACACGTGGTAAGCCATTGCATTACAACCGTCAGATCTACTAAAGTATTCCTCTTTAAAGAGGCTCAGATACATAGCGAATAAAAAGGGCACCCCTCTTAGCGCCGCCTGTAAAGAGCTTAAAAAACACTGCTCCTTATCTCCCAAAACCCACTAAACTAACCAAGGTAAACAAAAACCCTAGATTCATTCATTTATTTTACACTTGCTTTTAATTGTTTTGCTGTTTTCTTTTATTGGATTTTAATTTTTTAATCTTGTTGAATTTTGTATCTTTTTATTCCTTTCTAGTTAATGCTAGTGTATTATTGTTTTAGGAGTTTTTGGTGATATGGGTTCTGCTTGTTGAGATTGGTGGGACTTGATTTCATGCTTTCTGTGGCTATAAGTAAAGAAACTATTCTTTGTTTGGGATGTTTAATGAAGAAAGTGTTCTGTTTCTCATGATGTGATTAATTTGATTTGTTTTGGAGTTAAATTATCAAGATTTGAGTTAAGTATGAAAATTTCAATACTTTTGGAGGTTTTAGAGATACTTAACCATCCTAAGTAAGATGGTTAACTAGGTTAAGGTTAGGTTATGATTCGCTTAATGGAACATACTGGCAAAATATAATCTTGCTGTGGTTTGGTCCTTGTTGTATACGTATGTTTTTTCTTCGAATTCCTTGCATGGGTTTTCATGTTCAGGTTTTAATTGGCCAATGTGCGTAAAATTCTTTTCTTGCAGATGGATCGGGAGAAGCTTATGAAGATGGCCAGTGCAGTTCGCACTGGTGGAAAGGGTAGTGTGAGAAGGTGGGAAGACTATTCCATTGCAACTGTTCCAGCTTTCACTGTAATTTATCAATTAGCTAAATGATATTGTGTTTGCATCAAGTAGTTTAGAAATGAAAATAAGTGTAAATTGGAGAATGAAATTGTTTTATTTGAAATTGCCCGTATGAGATAGTCAGTTGAGTGGCATATTGATTTGTGTCCTTGGAGTGCACATGTTTTATTTTCGTTTTACTGCTAATCACAACTTGAATTTTTTTTCTTTTGGCTGGTTTAAGTAATGGCCACTGGGTGGTTCTGAAGAGGGTTTCCTGCATTTGGACATTTTGCATAGAATTCAAACATATGTTTCTATTAAGTAGTTAAACTTACTGAAAATATAGATCATGGCCGCTGTGTTGTATACTGTGTTTTTCTGTTGTTTACCTCCAATGAGTTTCTTTTAAATCTATGCTTATAACTGAAGGAAGAAGAAGGCTATCCACAAGACTACTACTACAGATGATAAAAGGCTTCAGAGCACCCTGAAGAGAATTGGAGTGAATGCTATACCTGCAATTGAGGAAGTCAACATATTCAAGGATGACATGGTTATCCAGTTTCTAAATCCCAAAGGTAAAGCTGACTACTTTACATGGACATGATATATTCAGACCTTCCAAATTCTCGTGGTCAATTTCTAGCTGATTATTATTTTGGTTTTAATTTTGCAGTGCAAGCATCCATTGCAGCCAACACGTGGGTTGTTAGTGGTGCTCCACAAACTAAGAGTATGGCTCTAAGACTTTCTATATAAAACCTGGGAATGAAAAGTTAATCTTGTCTGTTAATTGGTGGAACATATCTGTAGACCTCGTGGTTAAATGTTCTTGGACTTGCCATGTTGAGTTTAGTTTTCTCGAAGGATTACATCTCGTTAGTGTGCTCTTTCCTATTGAATGATATCTGACATGCAAATTTGTTCTGATTTTTTTTTTTCCAGAATTGCAAGATATTCTCCCTCAGGTTCTCAGTCATTTAGGTATGTACTTTTGAATCTATTCCCTATAAATGTAATCATCTGTGAAGTTTAACTGATGCTTGAACTATCTTCTACTCTTCTGGTTCTCTATCTGCAGGTCCTGATAACTTGGACAACCTGAAGAAATTGGCGGAGCAAATCCAGAAGCAGGCACCTGGTGCAGGTGCTACCGCTGCAGATGCAGCAGCACAGGATGATGATGATGATGTCCCGGATCTTGTGCCTGGGGAGACCTTTGAAGCTGCAGCAGAGGAGGGTAAAGCTGCTGCTTCTTAGAGAGATTTATAAGGATTTTGTGCTATTTTATATACTTCCTGTGTTTTTGAAGTGTTACCCATTTTTCTAATAACATCAATCTTAATCTTATGTTCTCAGTGACTCTTTATGGTTGTTGTGTTAGAGTTTCGATTCATTACGCTTTGCAGAAATTCGTGACTGATATTTGCTTACCAAGTCTGTGCTTCCTGATTGAATGTCAGCGCCATAGCCATGGCAATGCGTGGATCATTGTAGTTCTTAAGAAATAAGTCGGAGAAAAGTTTAGGACGCATCTAGTGTCCAGTGTATTAGATCATTGTAATTTGGGCTATAGTCATTTGTGGGCTTGTGCTATGTCATGGGCTGGGATCTTTTTTTATTGGTTAAAAAAAATCCTAAAAAAAACCGATTTGGGGGTATAGATTTGACTGAGTTTAAAAGTATAACCTAATTAGATAATAGAATAAAAGATTACACAGTTAATGAACTAATCTATATAAAAAATCATTGAAACCTATTTAAAAAGAACATCGTCACCAAAACAAAGAAAGGTAATGAAGGTAGGATTCCAACTAATTAAATGGAAAAATAAAAAAACTGGAAAAAAAATGCTGAGTATATACAAGACAAGTTATTAAGCAAATAAAAAAGTTTGAACTTCATAAAAAATATTTAAAGTTTAATTCAAAAGAAATCAAACTTAGGGGTAAAATAAAATAAAAATCAATTGAAACAAACAACTCATAAGCTAATGAAATCACAATTTTGATCGTGTGAATGAAATAACTAAATAGAAAGCAAATTAAAAAAGAATACGAAACTCAATTTCAAAATAACTCAATGCTAAAAAGCAAAACGTAACAAATATTTAATTAAAAAAACGAGTCAATTCAGGCTAACTCACCAAACATGTGATCTAAGTGATGAGATTAAGATATAAGAATAAAAAGAATATCGAAGAAAATCATGAAGCTCAATATCAAAAACTTTCAACCTTCAAGGATGCAACTGTAAAAAAACTTAAACAATCTAATATTAAATGATAAAATTAAAAAATAAATATCAATTAAAAAAATTTCCAAAGTAAATTCAATAAAAAATGACAAAATAAAAAGAATCAGGCTCATTTTCAAAATTTATGAGAAATTCTATAGAAAGAAAATAAATAAAAATAACAACACAAACTCCAATTGAGTAAATGATCAATGATGAAACTGAAAAAACACGAGTATTAAAAAAAGAAAAAATCAAGCAAATTCAGACAAATTTCCTAAACTTTGGTCAATTTCTAAAACTCATAACTTTTGAAATTCTAGACTTAGATGCAATAAAAAAGCTCAATTCACAATAATTTAATGTTGAATAAAAAAATAAAAAAATAAATTCAAAAACTATCTCAAATAAAACAAATAGAAATATGAAAAAATTTGAATGAGGTGAAATCAAAAAATAATTTTAATTTTATAAATTATTTAAAAAAAAAAATATGGACCGAAACTAAAGGAATAACAAATTAAAAGGTTGCTTTAATTTTTAAATGGGACAGGTGCTAAAATATAGGAGGAGAGAAAAAAAAAAATTATCTGTGTCAAATTGAAGGACTATTGGGCACATGCACCGCTTCATCACCAAGAGTATGCTGAGATGAACAATAACATTTGGTAACCAGAAGGCAACAAATGCGTTGTACGTACGTCATCAAGTTTTTTTTAATAATATTTAATATTTGGTTAAATATAAAAATACTCTTGAATCAACTTGATATTAACAAAAAAAATTATGATGAAAAGTTGAAAAATTTCCTAGAAAATAATTTATTAGATTTTTCTTTAAAAATAATTAAGTAATTTAATAATATTAAAAAATTAAAAAGACTAAAATGTTCTTGAATATTAGTTTTAATTTCTTTGGTTTTAGGGATAGCTAAGTCATGTTACTATATTAAAAAAAGAAAAGTAAAAAGATTATTTTATCCTGTATAATTTTAAAATAACAAATAAATCACGGGGACATGTTGATGGTCATGTGCCACCTTGATTTTTTCCAGTACGATAAGGTTGAGGTTGCACGAGTAAAGTTGGTGGCCTGAGCCTTGATACTGACAACTGACCGAGTGCTATAATTTTGTTGTTTAGAAGTAGCAGGGTGACACCTTTACATGATGGACTGACGTGTTAATTGTAAGGGTTTAGAGAAGCTCCGGTAATAATTTTTTTATCAACTCTTTTTTTTTTTTTTCGCCTTAAAAGTCTTCATTTTAAAAGATGTAAAATTGATATCTTTTTAGCTAAGTTACTCATATTCATCTTAAAATTCTTCATTTAATTTTTATTAATTAAATTAATTTAAAAATATAATTGTGATTGTTTTTTAAAATATTTTTTATTTAAAAATATATTAAAATAATATTTTTTATTTTTTAAAAATTAGTTTTAATATTAATGTATTAAAATAAACTAAAAATATTTAAAAAATATTAATTAAAAAAAAGTAAAAAATAAAATTTTTTAATTCTTTTTAAAATTTTTTTAAAACGTAAAATTATAATAACTGTAAATAACTAAAATTATTTTGTTAAAACCACAGGAACTCAATAATAACTGTTTTTCGTTTTTAAGAATGTCCGTTATCCTTGCACTGTTCCGCTCACTGCCTCAGTCCTCTACTCAGTGAGATGATGATGATGGCGGTGGTTCTAGAAGGAACCCATAGCTTTTTACCCAATTCTAACCAATACATTCTCTGGTTTCCACCTTCACCACCACCACCACCACCACCAACAACAGCCAATCAAAAACCTCTCTCAACACCGCCAGGAGTATCAAAACGACACCGTACTCGTCTCACCAAAGCAGCAGCAGCAGAAACGCAAGAAGTCCGAGTCTGCACGAACCGCACATGCCGTAAACAAGGCTCATTTCAAACTCTAGAAGTCGTCACCGATTTAGCCCCTCCGGATATAACCGTCAAGTCCAGTGGCTGCTTAGGCCGTTGTGGCTCTGGTCCAAACGTCGCCCTTTTGCCTCAAGGAATAATAGTGAATCATTGCGGTACCGCTGCTAAAGCTGCACAGTTCATGGCTACCGCTGCTAATGTTAGCGATGGAAATATAAGTAAGAGTTTGGAAGCTCTTGCTTTGAGAAAAACAGCTCAGGCTGAATTTGATCTCGCAAATTTCTCCAAGGCCGACGAATTACTCTCACTGGTATAAAATTTTAAAATTTAAATTTAATTTAATTTGATTTTGGGAATGATTTAGGGTTAATGATGAGTGCAGGCTATCGATCTTCAACCATTTGGTGGTATCCACATCATGTATAAATACAGGTTTGTATATTTCCTTTTCTTTTTAACAGTTGAAAGGATTGGTTCAGGAAAATAATTTTGAGTTTTTTCCCTACATCATCATAGGTCGCTTGCAAGATTGGCAATGAGAAACTATTCGGGTGCTCTTGAAGATGCAAGAGAAGCTTTAAGATTAGCTCCTCGATATCTTGAGGCGAGTCACAATACTTGTTAACATATCAAATTTGATTTTACTGATGGAGAAATCGAAGCAGAATTATACTGAAGAAGAAGCATAGGAAAGCAAAATTTAAAAAATCACATCGGTATGGCTTTTAATTAAAGAAGCCATTCTAAAATCCATGATGCACTAGAGCACAAAGATGCCCGGATAAAAAAAAAACCCACAAGGAATCATTTTCTACTCTCTAAGTTATAATCCAATTCTTCATATTTAATATGAAAGTAAGATATACTGGAGGTCTCTTGCCACGGGGTCTTGTTTCTTGCAGTTTGCTCTGCGTGTACTATGCAGATGCAGGCTGCAAAACTCTGTGACTTCGCTTGCGCTTGCCGGTGTAATTATTGCTGTTTGAATAGCTTTCATGATTGGTATAGTAAAAAAAAAAGGCTCTTCAACCATGTATTTTCAGAGATTGGTATTTTTAGCTGTCATTGGGATGTATTTATGAATTCGTATTAAGCAGGCTTACATGTGCGAAGGTGATGTTTTCATGGCCATGGAAGAATATGATGCAGCGGAGAAGTCATATTTGACTTGTTTACAGATAGACCCATCTATTCGTCGTTCCAAATCTTTCAAGGTATATTTCAATTTCTTGGGATTCTTTCATATTGTTTTTTATAGAACTGTATTTAGGATCAGCTTTTCATGCTGTGTTTTCTTCAATTTTCCTACTTTGTTTCTCAGCTTCGGCAATAACTCTGAGTAGGTCTTTCCTTATCTTTCAATTTTTAAATTTCACTTCAAGACCTTTGAATTCCAGAAAACAAATATGGTTTGCGTTGATTGGAACACTCCTCCCATGTGATAATTTCTGATTCTTTCTTCATTAATCAGATTATGTCCTGAAAACTTATTTTACGTTTCCATCTGTATGTTTTCAATCAAACATGTTTTTGTCTCTTCTGTATTAGTCACTTTTGTCTTGGGATACGAACCTAGGAGTACGAAAACAATTAGATAGCATCCTTACAAATTTAAAATATAACACTAGAGTCTGGAGTCTGGACCTTGAAAAAATGCCATTTGGGCCAGAAATATATTACGTTTTCTAATGCATGCCATGTCACAATGTTGGCTTGTGAGATTGAGCAACTTAGTAAGTTACCATGCACTTAGATGTAAGAATACATATCCGAGAAAAGAAATTATGTGAACTAATGAGCCATTAGATATTATCTTGGCATATGAGAGACACCTTCAGCATATTATTATGGTGCTGCAGACATGGATCGAAGTCTCATACTTCAACAAGTTTTGAAATGAGAACTTGCACTTGAATTTATGTTTGATAACTACCAAATAAGTATATATTGGAATGTGGGACTTGATATGCAAACATTAGTATTCATGTATGAACCAACTGATATTAGGGATGGAATTTCTCATATTTTATCACTGCAAACAGTGTGTTTCCCCAAGGAGAAAAAAATAGAAAAGGAAAATAAAAATCTTCAATATTTTCTTTCTGTCTCTGGCAGACTCGGGTGGAAAAGCTTAACGAGAAGCTAACTGCTGCAAATATGCCTCTCAATCAGCATGAATAAATCCACCTGTGTATGCATATTACAATCTGAGGGATTGAAGTCTTGAAGGTTCTCTGCATCCAGGTTTGATTTTCTCGCTTTTGAAAATCTGCCCTAATTTTGTTTCTTTGCGTTTAGAGCTTGAGACGAAATATAAGGTTTATACAATTCTAAGGCCTAGTTGCATTTTATAGGAAATTTATATCATATCTTTGGGTCTGTAGATGGGATTCACAACGATTTATGTCCACTATATTTTATTTTGGCTGATTAATTACCTCTCTGCACATAAAACCACATGAAGTTTCAATCTCATTAAATGGGGGATTACACGGCTATGCTTTCTTCTTTATAAATTTTCACTCTAAAATAATGTACATGATCTTGTTTACAAGATATTTATTGATTTTCTTAACATAAAGTAGAGTACGTTACAAGAGAACTAAATCGTCCCCCACCACATAATCAAAGACGCAAACAAAGTACTGCACGATGCCACAAATATTTTGAGCATCAATTAGTATTGTTAGGGGGTTGCTGCTTGTCTCACGGGGATGAAGGCATTTGGGTTCTGTAGCAGAGACCTTGATAGCAACTAAAATTGAAAGGTGGATTTATGAACAATGGTTTTTATTCCAGATATTGATGTAATGGTTGGGAAGCTATTGCTAATGATATGGGAATCAGTGAATTTAGAAAGACATGTTACAGTTTCGTTCAATTTGAAATGTTAAGGAAATAGTGTGCATGTCTTGTAACTTTGTACAAGACTCTTTTGCTTTGTTTCAAAATGTAAAGTCTTAGACAGGCACACAACTTACTCCTTGTCTAAGCAAGTAAACTGGAGTTCAACTTCAGGTCATTTTCTTTCACAGAAATCACGCAAGGAGTGAGTCACTCCTAACCTCTCTTCAATGTACCAAACTCTGCAGCCTCCTAAAACCAGTGGACTGGAATGACCGCACAACTAACGAGGAGTGCCTTGTGCATCCGAATTTACTTGCATTGCCTTGTTCAAGCCTCTTTCATGGTTGAATTTTGTCAGAGAACAATCTTTGTATATAGAAAAATACCATTATTGATTGAATGCAACACTTAAAAGACCTATCTGTTTCCTTCCTTCCTTCCTTCCTTTCCTTTTTTTTTAATGAATTTAAAAGTTCAGGTTTTTTTCCATTTGAATTCTCCAAAGAACATGGAAAAAAGATATTGCTTCCGTTTGAGCTTGGAAATACTTTCCTTCGTGTTTGGACATCATATGTGCATGTAAACGTCTGGTGCATTCTAATTATGAAGGGTGTTACCTCTGTGAAACTCTTTTCTCTGGACCTTGGTGGGGAATCAGCATCCAGCCATTGCTCTCTCTTTCATACCAACTAGACTAGACATAGAGTGACCGGCATAGCACACTTTCTGATATTAAAACTACACGGAATATTGCTTGCATCCCCAACATCCTTGGTTGCATAATGTAAGAAAATGTTCCTATGCTGGTCAAAATAAGCCTGGCATGACTGGTGTTTTGGAACCCACAAATACCATAGAGCAAGCAATTCATGAGGCTGCTAGTAAGATGACTGTCGATTGATTGAAGGATTAGATGTGGAAGATACTGTGAAGAGTAGATCCAGGCTCGAGAACAAGTTAGGTGGAGCAGTGATTGGAAAGAAAACAGAGGACAGTGTTTGTGAGGTTTAAGAGCTATATTTATAGGAAACTGGCAACCTATCATTATACCAATATCTGATATAGATAAACAGTGTAATTCAATTGGTTAGACCCTGAATTTACTTTATAAAAATTATTAGTTCAAGTTTTATAAATTTTATAGTCATTGAAAATGTATATAACTGTTAATTTCAGAGCCTATAAAATTAATCGAGATGATGCACGTAATTTAGATATTCACATTAATAATAATAATAAAAAAATTCAAAGGCAAATGAGGATGATAATGTACCATTGGATCCCATGGATTCGACGGATTAAAGTTTTATGTTGAAAATGCAAGATTACCTTCGTCTAACAGAGTAGATCCCATGTTTTATTAGATGAAGGAAAGGTAGAGGCGCGATTCGTGCTTTGAAACCCTAAAATATATGGTAAAAAGTAAGGTTCCGATACGAATCAATTTTCTTTAAGAGGAGTGGAAGTGATCCAGTTAGGAACCAGTCCAAACTTGTACATAGTTTCATTGATCCTGGCTGGATAAAAAATAAAATCAAGTTTAAAAATCATCTCATGAACATTATGTGATCTAAACCATTTAAATTTGGAAAAGTTCTTGGAGGAGTATTCAATTTGAGGCTAATTTAAATTAGAAAAGAAGTTATTTTGTAAGATTGATTACATTGTTAAATCTAAATATTTGAATTTAATTTATATGGATATGATTCGATGCATAATAAAAATGATAATAAATTACTTTTTATTATTTTATTCTCTCTAAATTCAAATCATTGAATTCAAAACAAAATAAATTGGGAACTTGTGTTTTATTTTGTCATATTATTTAAATTTTAAATCATTGAGTTCAAATTGAATAAATGTTAAAAATGATAACAATTCTGTCCTTATATTTTATTTCTCTTGCCTAATTCAAATCATTGAATTGGAAACTAATAATAAGATTTGGAAGACGATAATCTAGTGGACTTAAATGATGATATGAGGATCGTAATCCTATTTATCTTATAAAAATTTCAATTTCAGATTATTTAAATGATTTAAATTATATTTTTATTCTTGGATTTATATTTTTTAAAATTAACGGGTTTGGGATTTTTTTTACTTAATTTTGACTTAGTTAATTGTAATTTTTATAGCACTTTAGGTTAAAAAAAATGATGGGTAATGGACAACAAACACCCGCTAGCTTTTACCAATAAAAAACACCCAATTTTATTATTTGTTTACATGTCAAGTGTGTATTTGTTTATTTAGTGACACCATATGAAATTAATTTAAAAAATAAAAAATCTTTCTTTTTACAAAAAAATAAAAATTATATAGCAATAGCGTTGGTATATTTATTCTATTATTTTTTAAGAGATGCAAATGATGAATATAAAACTCAATAGGATAATTTAAAATATAACAAAACCACAAAACAGTTTGAATAGTACCCGTAATATTAAAAGTGTACTTATTAATTAATTAAAAAAATTGTTATTCTCACTACTTATTTTTCTTAAAATGATTAATTTACCCTTTTTTAGTTTATTTTTATTATATTACAACTTAAAGTATAATTTCCATTAATGATGATATGAATAGGTTATAATGGTTATTTAAAAAAAAAAGTAATGGAAAGAACAATTTTTGTAGTGAATTTAGCACCACCCGCATAAAAATCTATATATATATATATATATATATATTACTATTATCCATATAAATTATACACACATATTATTATCCATATCAATCATATATCCAATTTATTATTATTTGCTTGATTTTGACACAATCATTCTGTTTTAATGAAAAAAATGCAAATTTTTCTTTTTGAGAAAGAAAAAAAGGGAAGGGAATTTAATGGACTAGAGATATCACTATACCAGGATTATATTAGAGACAAAGGTTGTACGAGGACCAAATTGAAACAAATAAAGAATAGAAGGATCAAAGTCCCAAACCCAAGAGAAAACTGTTTCAGCTTTTTGCAGCTTGTGATAAGCTTTGGTGACACTGAGAAAAGAGGAAACAAAAGAAGAAAATGAGTGGTTCCAGTGCTGCTTGTTGTGCAGCACCCATAAGCGTCTCCTCTGCTAAAATTGCCTGTAGAAACGAATCTCTCCTCTTCCAATTCAAAATCTTATGTCCCTTTGCTTCACTCACCACCACCTCCATTTTCACAACAACAAGACCATTTCTTTCTCTTTCACGCTCACAACCCGATAAAGCAAAGCAAAAGCAGAAGTTATGGGAATTTAATTGTGCCACCATTCCTTCAAGTTCAACAGTAGCAAACCCATCTAATGATTTTATAGTTGTCAATTTCTATCGCTTTGTTTTTATAAACGATCCCCATGAAGAAGTTGCCAAGCACCTCTCTTTCTTAAAGGTTTGTCCTCTCTATATTTTCTTGTTAAATTTTGGATTTTTTTTACTTGAAGCTTACATCTTTGCTTAATTTATTATAAGGGCCTTGATATTCATGGGAGAATCTATGTGAATGAACAAGGGATTAATGCTCAGGTACTGTTTTTTGTACTTATATTTTCTTAAAGATTTAATTTTTTGATAAAGAGAAATAATGGGTTGGAATGGGTTTTTGTTCTTCATGGATGTTCTTATGTGCAAGAAAAAAATTCTACTGGCTATGTAAAGTGATGTGTCGATATCTTTGCTTTATCTTGGTGTTAAGGTGCTTATTTCGCATCTCTCTCTTGTTGGGTGGTCTCATTGTTGCTGCAGTTTGGAGCATGAGGAGTTTTTTATTTTGGGTAAATAGTGGTTTGTTCTAGTGATCTATTAAAATTTCAACCACCATCTCCACAGAATTCTAGTGATCTATTAATATAAATACTGTCTCCATCCCTCAAATATTTTGGAATATCAAACAAGCTGCCCATGAAGAGAAGTCAGAAGAAGTTCGTCCTTTTCCAAAAAATAGATACTTTCCCACGGTTTTAGACATGTCAAGAGAGTGTCTCAAATTAGGATAATTGGTGATAAAATTGTGAAGTCATAAATATAAATGAATGTGGATATGTTGCACTTCCCAAAAGATTCTGTTCTTTGTTAAGCGAACCTTTTCTTTTTTAATGGTTGTGGAAATAATGCTTTCTACCTGTTGATAAATTTTTAAGCCACTGCATCGAAGTTTTTTCCTTCTGATCTTCTTCATCCTTGTGCAGTACAGTGGACCCTCAAAAGATGCTCTGGCATATGTTGAATGGTTAAGAGAAGATTTCAGATTTTCTGATATACTGGTTCAGATATCTCCGGCATTAAATGGGCATGCTTTCCCAAAATTAAAGCTGCGTTATAAACCCTCCTTAGTACAGGTGACATTTCATTGCTCAAATATTCTTGAATATTTTGCTGTTTGCCTGCACTGAGTTTTGACTTACATATATGTCATGCATGTATGTTTTCATCTTGTTACTATTATTTCTTCGCCAGTTGGAAGGAGGTATTTCACATCTCCCTTTGCTTGACCCTACAATGCGAGCGACACCTCTAGCACCATCTGAGTGGAGAAAAAGATTGAAAGAAGTACATGATTCAAACTGTGTTGTGCTGGATGTTAGAAATGGTATTTATTTTTCTTCTTCTTACAAGTCACTCTCAGTTTTCACCTGGATTTTCTTGTAGGAATTTGCTATGTTTTATTATATGTTTTTGTTATGCTTTTGATGTTAGTAGCATTTTTTTGGAGATACTAAAATGAGCACTATTTGAGGATCATGATACATGGATTTAGATAGGGAGTCAAATCAGGGGTTTTCTTGGAGCATCCTTGCAGTCTTATATTATAGGTTTACAGTATTAGCACTTGGATAAAAGAATAGAGCTCAAATAAATGAGTCTAACACGTGAAACAGCTTTTGCAATGACAGAATATGATGGCTGGTTATGATAATTGCCATGGGAAGTTGAAATTCATTGTTATTCCTTGGTGATGATGATTTCTAAATAGTGTGATTTGGGGAAAACAATTGAAAAGAAGTTGCTTCAATGACACATGTAGGAATCCACTTGCCATAAAATTTCACTGGTTGCGGCACTGGAGAAAGTTGGGTATTTTTCAAAGGGGCCCCAAAGAAAGGCAAATTTTCAGTCAAGGGGTTCTAAGATTAAGGTGAAGGGAGCATATAATTCATAAGGGGATATATTTTTGAATTGTCTTGCTGTAGCCTCAAGGAACCACTGCGAGTATAAGAGTTGCTTAAAGTTATAATTGGTGTGTCCTTGACTGGCTTATCCTGTTGGAACACAAGGCCAGTGAGTTTCAGGTGGGTGCTTGCCTAGATTTCTGAGGATAGCAGCTTGTCTGGTTCAAGCTCACAAGTGAATTTGCTTAACCTGAAAGGTGGTGGCTTAGTTTGATCCAAGCTTGAAACCTTTCTTGTTTTGTTATGTCATCGTTCCATTTCAAGTACTAATAAATGCTATCAAGCTGCAGTTATTTGGGTCTGAACAAAGTAATATGCTTGTAATATGTTATTGAGGTTCCTTGTGTTTCAGCCAACTTTTTTCAGCTCAAGTATGTTTGTTATCAGATGGATATTTAGGTGTCTTAATCCGTGCAAGCATTCTCATTTCTCAGTATGTAGGCAAAATGTGTTAGGGTGTAATTTTTCTTTTAGAGTCACCTCGTGCTCATAATTTAGTGATTGAAGAGAGCTATTGCTCCTTGGACCAGGCTATGAGTGGGATATTGGTCATTTTCACGGGGCTCAGCGACCTGATGTGGACTGCTTTAGGAGCACTTCATTTGGGGAATCCGATAGTGAGGAGGTAAGCCTAGTTGCTTTTTATCAGCCCATGACTTTTGCTATATTTTTGTTTGGCAGTATCTGTAGTAAGGAAGATGAGTGACTTTGCAAATTGATTTCCACCTTGAAGTTATGTTTTAGCACATGTTTAGGCACTTGCTTTTTAGCTTGTTCATGTATTACAGAGTTTCATTTCTCAGATTCCAACTAACAGTCTCTTGCTTTTCTTTGTTTTCATTATTTCAGGCCATTGCTTCAGATCCTTTAGCAAATGTTGACAAAGAGAAGACAAATATATTGATGTATTGTACAGGAGGCATTCGTTGTGATGTATATTCTACCATCCTAAGGTACCCTGCTGTTTCCTCACATTTCCTCTTCATACTGGTTTCAAATTGCGTTTGTGATCAAAGTTTGGCTCATTGATCTTCATCTACATTGAACTAGACTGACCTTTTTGTTGCATTGATCTCTTTTAACTTCTGATCAGTTCTGCAATTACTTGGAAGCTCAGCCTGATGTACTAATCAACTTATTGCCAGTTTCCAACAAAAATTAACCAATTAAAATTTTAAAAACATGTATAATTGAGAACTAAGAAAGAAAACAATAGAAACTATTAATTGATTGATTATTTAGGAATTTCAATGCTGTATGATTATTCTAGACTCTTAGTGTTACTTAGGAATATCACTGTTAATTATTTGTGTAGTTAAAATAGGAATTTAGTTTATATTAGTCTCCCTTTTTGAATTAGGACTATTTATCAGGTTAATTATACAGCATTAATTAAAATTTTAAATAATCAAATAATAGTTCCCATTGCTGTCTTTCTTCATTCCCCATCAACGCATATACAAGTGGAAACAAAATGGCATGATATATGACACTTATTAAACGATGAGACTTCAGATATTTTCTTGCAAGTGCCAGGAGTTGAAGCATAATTCATGATGCAATCATATTCCTTCACTGTATATAAGGGGCAAAGTCGAAATGATTGTTGTGCCAAGAGCTATGGCTGATCTTCCTGATATTGGGTTTAAATGCTAGTTTAGCTTGGTGCCTCTTCCAAAATTGCACTACTTATGGTTTAATTGGGACCATTTGATGACAACAAGAATAAAAGATTTGGAACGTTTGGACTTTCTTTTCTTTTCTTAACATTTACGGGGTGCTTAATTTTGCATGGCAGACAACGAGGTTTTCAAAATTTGTACACCTTAAAGGGAGGGGTTTCTCATTATCTTCAGAATGAAGGTCCTGTAGAATGGGTGGGGAATTTGTTTGTGTTTGATGATCGTCTTTCTCTTCCACCTTTTGCCTACAACCCTGAGGATACAACAGTACCAAGCAGCAATCCACAAGGATGTAAGAATATTTTATTTGCTAACTGCTACATATGTGGATCACAAGTCAGCGAGTTAAGACATCGGAACTGTGCCAATATTGACTGCAACCTACTTTTTCTGTAAGTCTGCATCTGCTCCTTTTGCTCTTCCTTGTTCTACTACACAAGTAGTGGAAGAAATAAAAAACCTATTTGTTGGGGTTCGTCATCTATTAACCATTCAAACCTATGTATCCAAGTGTTGCCAAGTTTTGATAAGGTTTTACTGAGTGAGCTTTATCGCCTTGGCCAATATAACCAATCACTTTGATGAACCTTTTGACTTTCTTAACAGATGTTGTATGGAATGTGTAAAGGATTTAAAAGGTTGTTGTTGTCCGCAATGCACAACTGCTCCACGGCTTAGGCCTGTTCTACCTGGGAATCAAAGATACAAGAAATGGTACATGTATAGAGAACTGGAAGTGCAAAATGAGTTGGCAGTTTGATAGTATGCCTATACGGAAAGCGTGTATATTTATCCAGCTCCTATCACTTCAATGCTACCATGTCTTCTGATTTATGATGACTGAGCCACTCTCAGCTGCCTCTTTAACTTAACTGCAGAGTTCCTATAGCAGCTTTAACTGGGGATTTGTAAAGTTTATTCTTCTGAGGATCAGATGTTCTCGAATCAACGGGTCGGCCAAAATGGTCCAAGACTCCTGCTGCACTCGATACGTTGTATCAAAACATGTCTTGTGTAATAGATAATTTTGAATTAAGGTTCTTTTTTATTTATCATAGAATGTATCTG
Organism: Populus davidiana; assembly: GCA_030145905.1. Lineage (NCBI taxonomy): Eukaryota > Viridiplantae > Streptophyta > Magnoliopsida > Malpighiales > Salicaceae > Populus > Populus davidiana. Next base: position 8,208,451 of record CM057803.1, read on the forward strand.
CCTTGAAATGCTGAAGAGGTCATTAACTTCTCTACTGAAAGGAAGGTCAATGTTATTATCTAGACTTAAAACTCAGATCTTTGCTTGCTTGTTTTAAAATTTCTTAAAACCACCATGAATTGGTGATGGGTTCAATAGCAGCAGTGCATGCGAACATGAAAAGTGGATCGCTCACAAGCAAAATAGGGTTTCTTGCACAGCAAGATTGAGAAAGTGACCTAATTGCCATTTGAAGTGTAGGGTTTGGCAGACGATAACCTCCCTCGACACTAGGTTAATTCCACTTACCACTCGCTAAATACAGGATTGCGTCTGCTTTATCATCTGGACAGCCAAGTCTGCAGAGCACAACAGAGTCGCCGTTACATCACATGGAATGTAAGATGCTGAAGTTTGTGAGCCAAGTTCTTCACAGAGGTAGCGACCAAGTTCATCCTGGACATCGACAATGAGGAGTGAGTACCCTGGCATCATGTTGTGCAAACAGCCTTGATGTAAAGCTGTGAACTCCTATTCCACCAACTCCACTGGTTAACAAAGTCACCGTCTTCCCTTCTAATCTGCAAAAAAAAAAAAAAAAAAAAAACCCTACAAAATTGAAGCCTACTTGACTACTGAAACTATGACCTTTCCTACCCTGAAATTATATCTCCTCATCTTCTTGTCAAGGCAAGTCATGTAGCATCTCGCATATGATCAGTAATATCAAATATTTTGTTATTATTAAAATCACAGTGACGATGTCACAAGTGATGCTTGGAGATAACACAGATGCTTTAACTTGTTGACAAAAGAAAGAGATTGCTTGGCATCATTGTGCTTATTATTACATATAACATGATTAAACTCTAAAGATTGGATTAAAAATGATTAATATCCTTGAGCCAAGTTAAGCAATGATTTTGGTTTTCAAGTGTTGTAAATACACTGAGGTGTGAATTCTGATGCAAGGAAAAAATAATGAAGCTGTGTTTGTCTTGCTTCTTATAGACTTGGTAGTTGATTGCCATACTCATTTGTTTTTATTAATGCATATCAAATTACTCTTGATGTCATTTAACTCTAGCTCTGACCATTTGAGAAAAACTGACTGGCACTTTTTAAAAAAAAAACTTTTATTGGAGGTGCAAATCTATGTTTTACGCAGCTGCATATTTACTTGGAGTTGATTCTCACAGTAGTTGCTACATCCATCTCGAACTTTTCTTCTTCTTTTGTTCTGGCAGATGGTTTCATACGTTGTATATTTTAGAAACCTTTCTTCAGTTCTATCATGGTTTTGCCCAAGAAATTTATGAGATGCTGTTTATGGTTTCCTTTTATGTAATGTCATGCGACAGTAATCCTACTGGGTTGAATTTCTTATTCTTTCTTCCAACCATGTAGTCGTCAAACTCCACTTGGGATTAACCCATAAAAAAATACGGGTCACTAGTTCATTATGTTAACTCGCAAATCAACTTATTAATCATTTTTATTAAAATAATACTATTTTTTTTATCTTTGATATATATTGACTTGATCGGATTTGGACTAGGATTGGCTAGGTCAATTAAATAATTAAAAACCTAGCTACATTAATTAGGTTTCACAAGGTCAATGTTTGATTCGGTTTAACTAAAACCCAACCAGAGTCAGGTTCTAAATTATGAATTTTCAAGATTAATTTATCATGTCTATTAAAAAACCAACTCAACTTAAAAAATTAAATTTCAAGTTATTAGAAGAGATCCTAATAATAATGTTATATTACTTTTTAATACATCTTTTCTTGAATTTAAAATTTGCATATGTTCATACTATCTTGTATTTAATTTTTATTAATTAAAATAAAAATAATGAGATTTGAAATTGTAATTACTTGGTCAACATGATGAAAGTTTTTTGAGTTTGAAACTTATACAAATTTACATTACCTTGTATACTAATTTTTATTAATTAAAATGAAAATGATGAGATTTGAATTTGTAATTATTTGGTCAACAATACTCTAATATTATATCAAATAACAAACTTAATCTAAAAATTTAAGTTTAGACTGTTATGAAAAATTTTAAAAATAGTTTTATATTACTTTTTAATAACATGATCGAGTTTAACATTTATGCTTTGAAATATATTAATTGACAGTAGGATGATGTTCTCTTTTTAATAAAGAACCTCTGGAAATCAGGATTAAGAAAGATTCCATGAGTATTAAGTTCTTGAAATCTATCAATTCAGGACTGCCCTCTATCCATGCCAAGGCTACATTGATGGCCGAGTTGCTCGCCAATTGTTAAGTCTTATTTCTGCTTTGGAAGAAAATCTTTAGAAAATATTGTCATCTATATGTAGGTTTATTAATTATTATCATTATAATAAATCTATGATATTAGTTGCTTTTTTGTCTTGTCTTATTAGCAAGACAAGAAAAATATTGAATGGAAGGAGAGAGCTTGTACTCGTTGTTGTGTCTTGACATTAAACATTGAATTTTACAACTTGGAATATTGTGTTTTTTTTTTTCCTTTCTTAAATTTGAATTGCGGAGTAAGTTATAAGAATAATTAGATTATGATATAAATCCATAAATTTGATTAATCATCATGACTCACAAGTTTTATTCCTCACACGTAGAGATTTAGATAATATTTTAAAATACAGTCAAAACTCTGTTCAACAAAAAATTAAATTAATTTTATATATTTTAAAATTATTTTGATTTTTTTATACTTAAAATAAATAGATTTTAAAAACTAAAAAATATATATTATCTTAATATATTTTTAAATAAAAAATATTTTTTTAAAAAAACAATCATTACTATAATACAACTATTACAATAATTCGCTAACTCAATGGGCTTATTTCATCTGGGCCTCTGTTTAAGGATAGGATTAAATTTTGGGGTATCCTTCATTTGGTCCTCGACGTGCTCTCTATATATGTGTCTCAATTTTGGTCAACAACATTCCCCACCTCTCCTGTTGTTATTTTTTGGCAGAAAACAGGGTTGAATGAAGCTAACACAAACCCTTTCTCAGTGTTCTTCATCTGTTTACTTTCAACTTGATCTCAAGTCTCTTGCTAGACATGAAAGGGACCATTGCATCCGGCATTGATGCAGTCAGTTTCTTAAAATGGAGCGTAGGCTGAAAGAGTATTACATCTCCTCACTCTGAGCCCTGACGCAAAGGGTGCAGCTAGGGTTGCTGTATAGGATATTACTAGAACAGTAAAGAGCCTGGGTTTATAAAGGAGGAGAGCAAGGATGATACTGCAATTCTCTCCATAATAACCTTGCGCTTACCTAGATCTCCTCTCTTTTCCCTCCCACACTATCTTCAACATCTTAATTCCAGACAAGCCAAGCAAAAAGACCATTTGGAACTGCATTTTAAAAACCGTGTTTTTCTAAATTTAAATTTTTTTATATATTTAAAATTCAAGTTTTTAAATCATTAAAATATTTTGATATCAAAAATATTTTTCTTGAAAATTGATGTCGCCTAAGCCCTCGATTGTCATTCCTGTGGGTAACATTCATCTGCCAGAATAACCTTGAGCGTCTTCCAAAAGCATTGTTTCATCAAATGAGGAAATCCAGAAAAAACTTATATTCGTAGGGATACCATTAAATAAAAGTAGATTGCCAAGTTCAAATATGTTCATCATCAATCTAAAAGATATATAGAGTAACAAGGTCCAAAACAACGAAAATCACACAAAATGAACAAAACTAACACCAAGGACACCATGACAACCTAAAGTCATGAATCCTTGGAGCTCTTAATCAGGTCCTTACTTCTTGGATTTCTTAGTCCCCCTGTAAGCAAAACAAAAAAAGAACATCATACTGTTGAACCAGATCAAGTGGATTTTTAATCACTGCATGAAAATTTCTGTCAAAATTATGCTTACTGGGCTGGTTGAGGTGCAGCAGCAGCAGGCGGTGGAGCTACAGGCTTCTCTGCCCCAGGTCCCTGCACAGAATCGAAATATAAATATTTTGCTGAATCCAATTGAGATCTTCAGCTAAGAGTAATAAAACTCTGATTTTGATTCTTTTCTAGAATTTATTTTAGAATGAACGAAAAATCATCAAGACTTGAACAAATTGAAATCCACCAATATGCATCCTTGTCACCACATGATACACATGTATGTACGGGATCACAAAATAATCTACTAAAATTTGAAACATTAAGTGACTAAAAGGATCGCACGAAGAAGCAAATCTAAGATATTCCCCAAGTTCCTAACAACCATCACAGGACTGAAATATTCCTTCACATAAATTATAGGTATAACTGAGAATTACAGCAAAGGTTCAACTGCCCGACAAAACAAGTCATAATAAAAATAAAATTTCCAGCAATGAGTAATTCACATCCAATGCTACTGAATATCATACCTGGGCCAACCGTTCCTCCCTCCTGGCAAATTTCCTTTCTCTGCTGGCCTTGTTCTTTGCCCTCTTAGCCTCAAACTGGTCAGACAAAGTCTTCTCTCTTGCTTTCTCAGCCTTTGACTTGTGAATGCTCTCCATAAGAACTCTCTTGTTCTTGAAGACATTACCCTTCACCTTCATGTACATGTCATGGTACATGTGCTTGTCAATCTTCTTTGACTCCCTGTACTTACGGAGCAAACGCCTGAGGACACGCATTCTTCTCATCCAGAGAACCTTAGTAGGAAGCCTAGCCTCCCTTGTACCCTTGCGCTTACCTAGAGTAATTCAAAAGGCTTTGCAGTCAGCAAACTTCTCCCACGAAAACCATACAGAAAATAAACTAACCAAAGAGAAAGGATATGAATACAAAGAACTCACAACACCATTCTCAAAGTATTCAGTAGGTATATATTTTGAAAATTTTCAGTTTATATCCTGCAGTATTGTTTTCTTAGATTAAGAAAATTCAGTACATTTATTGGTGAAAGTCAGAGATGGATGAATACAAACATAAAAATATAACACATGAACTATAGCCTACTTATACCAAAACCTCTTGGTTTTTTTCCAATCAATATTTTATAGAACTCCATTTTTCTGTAAAATACAACAGAACCTGCCATATGCTCTAGAAAGTCAAATGGTTCAGAAGAAATATACCATATCCAGAGTGTCTTCCCTTTCTCTTGGCTTCCTTCATGCGACGGGCACGAGAGCGAGAGTGAATCTTTGTTGGCTTCCTGATGATGAAACCATCCTTAACCAGCTTCCTAATGTTTTGACCTGCACCATGCATCGTACACATGAATTTATTGTTGTATGTGACAGTACAGATACATAGCAGTTCCGTTCATTAAAGAGATCAAGGATAACCAAAGCAGATGTCGGAACACCAAAACTAAATCAAATAGTAACAAGGATGGCTTACATACTACCTTAAACAATCAATAACTAAAATCTTATTTTTTAAAAGGATTTAAAAACAAATTATACTTCTATCATTTGCATGCTGAACAACCAATAAAAAGATGACGGAGCGATCAAACTTAAGCTTTAACTTAAAATTCAACAGCCCAAAAACCATATACTAAAAAACTATTGATTGAATTTAGATCCTAAAACCCGTTTTATATATTAATACAACTACATAAATATAGTAAAAAACTTCACCTTTACAACCCAAAAAAACTTAAATCCCACGTTTTTTTCTAGTGAGATTAAACTGCAAATGGGCTCTCTAATCTAAACAAATGATTGATTAACAAGTAATCATCATCATCATCTATTAAAAAAACGCATTTTGAAATATTTGTTATGGGATTGCTACATAATCTTGGCATCATGATTTTTAATAGTAGATCATTTGTTACTAATCAGACCAAAAGCAATAGTAAAACAAAACAATGTTAATAGAAAAAAGATTAAAAACAACGGGTTATAAGGAAGGGAAAGTGTGTTACGAGAGTTGGCCATGGAGATTTCGTTGACTTCATTTGGATCAAGCCAAACCTTGCCCTTCCCGCACTTGAGAACGCTAGCGGAAAGCCGCTTCTGGAGCTTCAACGACACCATCTTTTCTCTCTCTCTCGGTTTCTCTCACACTCGGCAGCTGAGAGGAAGCGGCTGTTTATAGCTCGCCAGTCCTACCTTTGTTTCAGCGACTCCCCTCGCTAGGGTTTTTCACACTCTGGGCTTCTTTGGGTCTTCAGAGATGGGCCTCACTAAAAATTCAACAGGGTTTCTTGTTTTGGAATCATTAGGCCCTTTTTCAAAAATGGGAAGCCCAACTGTTTTTTTTTCTTTTATTAAGTTTTAAGTATTAATTAAGTATAAAATTAACAGGTGTGGACTTTTTAATGTTCCAAAATAACTGTTTATCATTTAACATATAAGGTTAGAGCAATGATTTTTTTAAAAAAATTTCAATTGAATTCTTAATTATTTTTTTTGCACAATTAAGCTTTTATTAGCACCAAATTACATGTTTTTTTTTTTATGAACAGAGAATTAAATTAAAAGACAGAGGATTAAATTAAAAAACACAGGTAAATAGGTGGTTTCTTTCAATTATGTATGAAAAATACATTTGAGTCCCATATTTGTTTAGCTATCAGATGATTGATCCTTCTAATTCTAGAAACATTAATTTCGGTACTGAACTTTATTTTTATCATTTTTTTCCAGTTCTTTTTGGATGAAAAAAAAGAGGAGATCGTCAAAATCCAGCCATCAAAACGATAGACTTTTATCCTAAGTAGCTCTATATGATGAGAAGAGTTCAACTCAAATGTTTTTTTTTTTGTAAACCTTGAAAGTGCCTAAAACAATCTATGTTAGGGAAAATGTTAGGTTTCGAGTTGATTTGGGTTTTGAAGTTTTTTTTTTTTTTTTGCATTTTGAAGATTATGTATTGGTTTAATAAGGTTATCAAGGTTTTTTTTTAAGTGTTTTGGGTTGAACATGAGATTTTAGAAGAAAAAATCAACCATCTTGATTTTTCAGCCACCATAATAAGCAAAATCTATGGATTATAGATGACGTGTTGTCTGTTGAGGTAGACAATATATCATCTATTTTTTTTTGAATTGAATTAGGACGGATAACATGTTCTCTACCCCATCAACTTTAAAAAAAAAAATTTAAGGCCTGTATGAATGAGCTTGACCTTACAACCCCACGCGCGAGCTTTTTGTTGATGGGTTTGGAGCTTGGCCTAACCTTATTCTTTTTTCTTTTTTTTTCTTTTATAGTTTTCATTTTCTTTAATTTATAACTATTTTTATATTTTTAAATATTTTTTAAGTTTGTATTTTATTTTTCTGTGTTTTTTTTGCTTATTTTTTTAAATAGTGATTATTTTTCAATTATATTGGATGTGTTTAATTTTTAAAGAGAATCTTATGATTCATTTGTAATTTTTTTTATATATTTTTTACATATATTAATTTTATTTTTAGAAATAAAAAATATTTATTTTTTATAATAATTTTAATATTTGCAGCGTTGCATAATATGTTTTTTCCTTTTTTTTATTCAATAAATCTTATTTGTGTGTCAATTTCTATTTTAAATAAATGATCTCTATTGCAATATTAAATATTTGATCTATATTTGTTTCTCAGTTTTGTTTTTAAATTTGTTTTTATTTAAGAAAAAAATTATCAAGCCATGCTCGATTTATGAGTTTGGTAGGGTGTTTTTTCTTTCTTTTTTTTATTGAACTTGACTATTTTTTAATATATGTTTTTCTCATACGGTAAAAAACTAAATAGTTTCAGAAAAAAACTTTGTTAATAAACTTTATAAAGTTCATGAACATGCTCACATATTTGACTAGTTGACCTATTTCGCAAGTCTAGCGGGTTTAACTTTTTTTTCTTTTTTTTTTAAATTATTTTTTCTCAACATCTCAGTATTAGATTATTGTTTGATTTTATAATTGTCTATTTTTATTATCATATAATTAAATAAAAAATAAAATTTTTAAAATATAAATTATAATCTCATAGGAGTCCATAACCCTATTCATAGGTTTGTCATGCTAGCCCGAGTTACCCGATTTAGAGGTTTGACGAGTTCATCCACTAGCCGATATTCTTTTTCTTTCTTTTTTTAATTTTTGGTTTTTTAATTGTTTTTTTTGTTTTTTCTCAATTTCATTCGTCAATATTTGATTAGTTGGAAAATAAACTATACAATTTATTTTTATTTGCTTTCTATAGGATTATTATTGTCTCAAATAAGTATTTATTTTTAGGTTGATGCTCAATTTTGTTACCATATATTAGTGATTCGGTGATGATAACATTAGAAGAAAGTTCTCTCTTGTAATTGGAATGAAAATTGATTACATTAGTGATTAAATCAAGTGAGATGATTGGAGTATTTCTTCTCTCTCTCTCTTTTCATAACACATGTATGGCCTTCTGCATTATTGAGAAAATACAGTATTTTAGTGGATGTGCAAACCACTTTAACAAACAGATTGCTTCATGAAGCATGCATATTCACAACTGAATATACATATATGCCCATGTTTTGAGGGATTAATAAAAGAAGAAGTTAAATCCATGCATATTAAGCAATAACAATATTAATCAAGTAAAAAACATAGAGCAAATTATTGGCATTGCGCGCAAAAGCACACTTTACACCATTGAAATTTGAATTAAAAGAAGGAGCTTTTGGAAGAGAGCACAATTATCATACATATTGAAAGACACTATATTTTTTTTTTTTTCATCTTCTCTCCAAGCTCTACGCCTGCATATTACCTTGACCCGCAGCTTTGTGTTTCTCCTCTTCTTCTTGTTGCTTCAAAGAGTCATAAAGCGGAGCGTTTTTGGTCTCAGGTAGCCACAAGCTTACAACTCCACTAAAGATGGAGAGGATCCCAAATATGAGGAAAGAAAGAGACGGGCTTAAGCGACCAGCAGCAACTAGCAAAGGTGCTATAGAAGCTCCCAACATCAAGGATAGTCTTGACTGTGACAAAGCAAAGTTTCTCACGTTGGTAGGGAAGAGCTCAACGCAATAAATATACAAGACATCGAATGCTATTGAAGCAGCCATGAAACCAATTCCTTCAATAATCAGTTGAGCCCAGCTCCCCGCACTGGATTTTTCTGCCTTCTTTACGTGTTTTCCATGAGCAAAAATGATGCAGAGAAGACATGAAATCCCAGCTAGAAAAGCAGATAGTGAGAAGAGAAGTCGCCGGCTGGTGAGGCCTAACAGTATAGTACCGAAGACAATTGCAGGAATCTCCATCAATGCATTGATCCCGACAGAGAAATAAAGGTTGAAATTCAGGTTCTCAACATTCAGTTGAACACCATAGTAAACAAAACCAACTCCAAAACCTGCTATCATAACTGTGATCATTCTTTTAGCTGCCCATTTTGTCCTCCACAGGCTTTCTTTGGTGCATGTTCTTGTCAATGCTTCATTTTCACCACCCTCTTTAGGTTCTGAAGGATTGGCGAGAGAGAGGTTTTCAGGAAGTGTCTTGCCATTACGCCTGGCGAATGTTTTCAAAACATCGAGGGCTTCTTTGCTCCTTCCCCTAACAAGAAGCCAGCGCGGAGATTCTGAGACAAAAGGGAAGAACAAAACTGAGTAGGATAGAGGAAGGAGTGATATGATTCTGTATAAATTCCTCCAATTAGCTCTTGTAGGATAGGCAATTAGAGGAAGGGAAAGAAATCCTGCAGTGAAGAAGAAGAAGCCATATTGGCTGACTGGACCGCGCCATTTGCGTCCGACAACCTCTGTAGCTAGAACAATACAACAAATTCCTATTCCAGATCGAGAAAAGCCATTCGCGAATCGAAGCAATGCGTATATCCAAATGTTCGGTGAGAGGGATGTGAGGAAAGCAGTGACAGAGGACAGGATACATGAGAGCAGCACTGTTCTTTTTCGGCCGAGGGATGCATCTGCTAAGCAGCCAAAAAAAGCAGAACCTGCATGCCAAAATATCATTTAACAACGTTAATCACCGCAAAGACGTAGACTAATATTGTTTAAAGATGGATTAACATCCCCTCATATTTCTTTCTGCTTGTCCTTATAGTACTGTTCGTCAAATCTAAACAAAACATATATAATTTCTAATGTTCGATAAAAAGTGACAACAGCATAATTAACTACTTAATATTTTTCTCTCAAGATTTGGAACAAACATATTTCTAAAGAAGTATGAGAAGATTCTTGAGATTCACGGCAATTAATGTTGGAACATGTAATTCATTACCCAAGAGAGAACCGATAAAGAACAGTGAGGCAGGTATAGCAGCAAGGAACCTGCGGTCACAAACAAGACCCCATTCAGCAACAATGGAACTTTCATGGCCACCAACCCATTCCCAAGTGCCTGGCGTCAATCCACAAACAGACGAAACATCACCTCTGCTGCTACTTGACATGCACAGAGACGATGACGAATTATTTATGCATCTCCAAGATGTCGGTTGAGCATCACTGAAGATAGTAACCAATGTGTTTTGGGAATCAAATACCCATGCTATCGAAACCAAGAACACATGCAAAAATTGTGACCACCCCATGGATCCTACGTACTCCTCCACCACAGCCTCCACTGTTAGCTCTAGGTTTCTTGTTGTTGATGATGCTACAGCTCTTTCTGCTAACTGTTTGTTTCCATGCCCAAGATTTTGTGCTCCTTCTTCCATTTCTACTTTCTTATTTAGAAATGTTTGGCTGAAGACAGGCCAATATGCCTTCCCTCCTATATATTTTAGCCATTTTGTCCATCTTTATATAGACGTTAGCTTTGTCATGAATTCTAGCTACACCTTAATTATCAAACAAATACAATATTTCTGAAGATGAGAGAGAAGTTTGAGTAACGTAGTTGGAAAAACTTGAGCAGGACGTGCTCTTTACTATTTTTAATTAGTTAAAATATTATAATAAATAAGCAAACTATGTTCTGTAATGAAAATGGAGATCATCATGGCTATAGATTTTATTGAGGTTTCATGAGTTTAAGTGATAACTAGATAATTAATTACCCTTATATGTTTGATATATATAATGTAATGCAAAAAAAAAAAAATGATAAATTTTGTGGCCAGAATTAAAGTTCATCCCTCGAAATGGAAAAAAAAATAATAATCTGAAAACAACATAGTGAATGGGCCCTGCAAAGAGCCAAAATCTTCCGTAGGGCTTAGGATATATCTAATAATGCTATCTTATTGGCCACCATAATACGGTGCTTAGACCTATCAGACATGACATGAGTGCTGTTCGGTATGTTGTCATGAGGATTTGTCCAGGTGGTTTTTTATTCTTTTTTTTTTTTTTTTTAAAAGTAGAATATACAGGAATATTCCTTGCAGGATTCTATTATTATTAAATGAAACCAAATGGAATCTCACTTTTTTTATTAGTGGCACCCAAACTTATTTTTCATGTGGATTCCAGGAATGAAATGATGATTTTGAATTTATCTACAAAGCACAAATAGCTTTGCAAATAGGGGTATATTGGTTATTTTATTTTTGTTTGCAAAATAAAATGATTAATATGTTTTTTTTATTAAAAAATAATGGATCAATAAGGAGGTACTTTTAATGTGCACAATTAAATTACCACGCTTCTCTTGCAATGAGTGACGCTTTAGGATTTAGGCATGTATATAATATTGATTTATTTAAAAAACGTTGGTTGGCATGAAATTTACCAGGGCACACGTCATGCTTCCGTGTTGTTCGGACGACGTGTGACGCGTGACGCGTTGTCACGTAGCCAAATTTTAGCTTTTATGGTAGCGTTTTAATCCTCATGACATCACCTTTATTTATGAGCGGCACGCGTGATAAGAAGTTATTAGGTTTTGTACCGGTTGTTGTTTCTTTTTCTCTTTTTTTTTCTTTCTCCTCCTCGATTTCAAAGCTTCCCTTACATATTTTCAAAGCATAAATTAAAAGAGGTGGTGCCTTTGCTATGCACCACTTCACAAAACACTATTCATTTCAATAATTATTTTTCTTTGCATTTGTTGTTTTTTCTTTTCTAAATCGATTTTTTTTCTCTAATTTCATACTCTAATATTTAGTTTATTGAGAATTGAGTTTTATAATTTACTGTGGTTTGCTTTATACGTGGTTTGATTGGTCTCATAACATGTATAATGAGTTTGGCAGATTAATTCACTTGACTTGATGTTTTTTTTTTTGCCTTTTTTTAATTGATATATTTTTTTTTAATTTTATCATTCTACATTATTTTAATCGAGAATAAGGCTTCATGGTTTATCTTGATTTACTTTCTACGAGGCTATCTTGATTTCATAACTCGTGATGCAGGTTTGACTGGTTAACCTGGATAACTCAAGTTTTTCTGGTCTTTTTCTAATTGATATTTTTTTCAATTTCATCATTCAGTATAGAGTTGATTATTACGAATTAGGGTTTATGATTTATTTTGGTTTTTTTTTCTGAGGTTATCTCGGTCATATAACTCAGGTCACATGTTTTGTAAGTTAATCCAAGTAGACTTAGGTCATTTTATTGTGTCCTATTATTAGATTGATTTTTTTTTTCAACTTCAACTTTTGAGAAAGAGTTTATTGAAAATCAGGCTTCATAATTTATTTTAATTTACTTTTTATGGGGTTATCACAGTCTTATGATCTTAGTCACGAGTTTAGCAAGTTAACTCAAGTTGACTCAGATTATTTTTTTGTTTATTTTTTATGAGATTAATGATGTGTTATTTTATCGATGAAATCACTAGAATATATATTTTTTTAATTATTTTTATTTTGTTAGCAATTTCATCGTTAACTACTGAAAGAAAATTTTATGTTTGTAATTTCTTTCGGATCTATCGCTGGATATTTTCCATTGCTGTTATCATTGAAAATAACAAACGAAAAATTCTCCAGCACTAATTCCATTACTGTTTAACAATTTTCAGGCAATGTTGTGAATTCACCCAACTCCTACTCAACCTAGTATTTTCTTATTATTTTTAAAATTGTTTGCTAATATGTGCGACTTGCATTTGACTAATTTATTAATTTATGGTTTGTTTGTGATTTATGTATGGGAATATATTTATTTTTCTATTTTAATTTCTTGAGAGCTGATTTTTAATAAAGATTATTTCGAGAGAGATCGAAACGCTTGATGAGGGATAAAGTCAAGTATTCATAGTGAAAATAGATCAAACCTTGCCGATCATTTGCCAAACCTACCTGCAAGAACCCAGATCCAAACTGAAGTTATAAAACACTAAAGTTATAAAACCTGACTCTGCTGCATGGCCATAACCATCGATCACCAGCTATATATCCAACACAGTGCCACTGAAATGAATAAAAAAAAAAACTCCATGATGGGACTGCGTGGCTGGCAAATGAGAGGCTAGTGCTTGCTGCATTGAATCCTTGAAAATAATTCACCAAGAACAGCTGAGATCAGAATACGTGGTAATATGATCTTGTCCAGAGTGTGGGGAAGTGGCCACGCAATCCACAAAGGAAACACCTGTGCATTGAAACTTGAAAGCTCTCTCCCTCGATCCCCTAATGCAAGGTGACCTTAAGCCACTAACAGCAAGGGAAGATGGGATTCGACAAGGCATACTTTGATCCTCGATTTACTCTATTTTATGCTTCCGTGGAGAACACGATTAATTATAGCCACCACAAACTCTAGTTCAATGAACAACTCCATTGTTATTATTATTATATGGAGAAATCAGACACATCTGGAGCAGAGTAGGCACTCCATTTCAGCCATAAAAGTCCCTGGTATCTGGTGTCACAGCTGTTCAGGGCACTGACTGTGCTCGCTCCTGCTTCGCTAGCTTCTTCCTAGCTATATATTAGTGCATGAACAGGAAGATGAAGTGGGCGGTGGTGGTGTCCTTGTCATGCGTTATTATCCACCCAAGTAAGATGGCATTTCATAAATAATGCCATTAGTGGCTGTGATCAAAGCCGTGTTGCATATCCAACCTCTCTTTATACGTCACATGTGCTTCCCCTTTTTCAGATGGCTTTCCCTCGTATTCTTCTTCTTCGTCTTTTGTTTTTAGGATAAATGGTATCTTTTTAAGTGCCAGAGAAGTACGTTGAGTTTGCCTGAAAAACTCATAATTCAAAACCTTATTCGAACAGGGTTTTAGTTTAAATGAAAAAAAAAAAATGTTATCGGGCTAAACTTGTTTAATGTAATTAAACGTAACTAAAATAACGTTGAGGATTTGTTTTTTTTTTTAAAAAAAAAAACAAACAAAATGATATTATCTTGATAAAAATAATTAATTCAAATTGCCCTTATAACCCAATAATCCAAAACATTTTTTTTCTTATTTTTAAACCTGATCTAATTAACATATTTATAAGAGAGAGAAGTATATCAAGTATTTTAATAAGTAAATGTACAAGTTTAATTGAAATTAGGTCAAACACAAAAACCAGGTAAAGTTTTCCAGACAAAGAAGACTAGGCAACTTAGTGGAAGACTAGACAATTGCCCCCCTCATTTCGAGTTGGACCAAATCTTTTGAAAATGCAAGCAAAAAAAATGCGCATGCTTCGTTAATGTGTTTTCTAGTAGCTAAAAAAAAAAAAACAATAAACTTAATTATAAGTTCAAAATACTAAATCAATAATAAAATAGATTGAGAATTCTATATGTCAATAAATACTAAATCAATAAAGATTGAAAATGAAGATCAAAAACACAAATTTTCTTTGATGTGTTCGGCAAAATCAAGAATCCAAGTAAGATTATTATTTTTAAAATATAGAGTTTGACGCAAACTTTGAAATAATAAGAGAAAGTAGTCTTTTTTTAAAAAATAAAAAATAAACCAAACCCTAGCCAAAACTATGAAGATATACAATCAAGAAACAACACAAACTAAATATTAAATTGATATAGCCTGAAAATAACACAAATTCTAAAACCAACTAATGCAGACACCTACGTACTAGGATACACTAAAATCATATTTGAATGGTTTTTAGTTTGACCTAACAAGAACCTGCCTTGGAGAACCAAAGTTTTACGCAATGATCACTTTCACTCTATGCTTGTAAATAGACGCAAACGAGTAATATAAAATCACAATAAAGTTTATCAATCATTCTAAAATTGTATAAGTCCAATCAAGAAATTAGTATAAGAATCACTCAATCACACAAAAGATAAAAATAATATTGATTTCTTTATTAAAAATTGTCTCCTTTTTTTTTCAAAAACACTTTACAAAAAAGTATTTATACTATAAAGAATTCTAATTCTCTTAGGATATCCCTAATAAATATGGATAAACCTAATAAATAATAATAATCCAATGAACCCAAATTTAAATAAAAGCTTCTATAAAAAGCCTAATTATATTTCAAAGATAAATAAAACAATAGCCTAACTAATTTAAATAAAACTAAAATTATTTTTGTAATTTGTTGGAAGAAACGAAGCCCAAGTTCAAATGCATGGTTCTCTCTTATCTTAATAAATTAGAAGGTGTGCCATATATCACTGGAAAAATATGAATTTATACTTTCTAATGCAATAAAAATTGCATTAAAATTCTTTTCATATCTCTAGTAATGACCAAAACAATATAGAACTATCAAAATTAACAGATTTAAATCTTCTTTTTTCAATATTTTTGTAATCTCTAAATGCTCAACAATAAACCATTCTTGAACATAAATTAAATTAATCAAGACTTCTTATACATTATTTAATATCTTCTTGAAGTCCACCTTAGTCCATATGTCTTGAAGAAGTCCATTGAAAACCTTTTTAAACATCTTAGCTCTAAGTCTTTTCACTAGACCAATTAGAACCTGTAATGGATCTTGGTATTGCTTGGAACATCATGGAGACTTTTTGGTTCATCATGTTATTTATCTACATTTACATAAAACTATATTAATCTTAGTAAAAGGTGTTTTATATGTGCATGGTTCTAAGTTCATGTCAGATAAAAGGATTTTGAATATAGTTTTTCTTAGGATGGTTCGGGACAAGATGGTACTTTTGATATTTTAGCTTGGAATGCCTTTTATTTTGTGGTTTTTTTGTTGTTAAATTCCATTATATAGGTTACTTATTATTAGCATCGGAATAACATAACATTATGGCAGGGTAATGCTTCACAGTTTAATGAATCTTATACTTATTTGATGGGATGGTTAAGATATTTTTTTATGGTTAAAATCTTTACAACTTATCAATGGGTATAATTATTTTAGGGTAAAAAGTTTATCAATCTAGGCATAGATTTTCTTATTTGGAAATTTTGTTTAGGTTAGTGGATTTATGTTCTTAATTTCATAGTGTAGCAATTGATTGAAACTTTAACATGGGCTTATAAACATACACCTTTAGATAATTTGATTTGATAAAAAGATAAATCAATAGCTCTTTTCATTGTGCAAAAAAGATTGGTTAGGTCCTAAAATTGGTTGATTAGCCATTCTGGCTTGAAAGTGGACTTAAAGAAAACCTTGTTGAGTTTTTACTATCATTTATATATATTGATACTAATAATACATAATGCAACTTGTTAGTCAAACAATTATTCAAATCTTCTAGAACTCCTTGGAAGACTTATTGGAAAACCCATTATCAAACTTAATTAATAATAAAAAAAAGGAAACAATAAATTTATATAGACCTATTTGGCTTTGTACCTATGAAAAGATAGTCTAGTATCCAATAATATGGAATTGTTCTTTATTTGATTTATCATTTATTATCCCACACTTGATGATCATTTTCAATGTATATTTGAATCTCATTAACAAACAAAGAAAAATACATATGTTATACATTTTTTTTTCTTTTTCTAATTTAACTTCATTTCAAAGATTTTGTCTTTGGCTTTAATGAATAATTTAAGATTTATCTAACAATTGAGATGATGTTGATTCATATATCCAATTCACTTTCATTTTAAGGTCACTTTACATTGAGGAAAACTTTCAGAAAGACTCAAATCAAGCAAAAATAATTTGCTCAAAAAATGAAAAAATGCTTACATGTGTGTATTGTTTTTTTATCATTTTATGTCATTGACAACCTTGTTTCTATTTTTGGAATAAAAAATAAAAAGAATGGTTCTAACTAAGTACAACAATTACTTGAGTAAGAATTCTTGTATCATCACTTTAAACAAGTACAATGACTAAAAATCCAAAGAAAGGTTTATCCTTTTATCAAAATAGATATAGACAAGGAGGAAGAAAAATCTTTTAATTTAGAGTTTCTAACTCTTTGAGTTTTTTTGAAGTCTGGTCACAGGATTTGAATATTAAGTATGAATCATAGCTCTAATACTTCGTAATTTATTTCATATTATTCATGCTTCAGATACTAGAATAAATATATGATGAAGTCAAAAACCATCTCTATCAAGATAAAATGATAAATCCATTTTTTATATTGTCAATAAAACTCATTATAACAAGTCACATGCTTATATTTTAGAAATACAGAAAGAAAGAAATTTTATGATCTATCTACCAAAATAGAATAACATAAAATAGTTAAAAAAAACAAGTTTGTATTGAAAGCTAGAATTGAATTATTTTTTCTAAATTTAATTCATTCAAATTCCATCCAGTAAAATAAAATAATTATAAATCTTCAAGATGACAAGTAGGAATACCGCAAATAGAGTCGTTACGACATTTATCAAAGAAGTAGTTCTCCTCTCGGAGCTACTTTACCAGTTTCTAAATTTAATGATTTCAATAAATCCCCTACAATAACGTGTCTTGAACTAGATATAGAAATCTGATCAACATTTTGTGTAGCCATAAATTTCTTTTTATATTAATTAAGATCTGTTAACTTTGTATATCATTTTGTTGTAAATAAATGATCTTATCATAGTTCCATTTTGCTATGGAAATTATTATTATTATTATTATTATTATTATTATTATTATTATTATTATTATTATATAATAAAAACAACAACCTTAGTTGTCATCTCTCTTAGCACCTTTTTTTCCTTCTCATCTGAACTATTTTTTTTAAATAAAAAAAAACTTGTCATGGTTAAGGAAAAAGAGGAATAACAACACTTAGAAAGCGCAATACACCAAAAAGTTGTGTGCTTCATCTGAGAGGATGAATCGCTCCTGAAAAGGGATTGATTGATTCTTTACTAATTGGTTAAATTATAGGTACACTGATTTACTTCATAAGTGAGGTTTTTGGTTCAAGTCTAGGATGACTCGATTGCACCAAAGAAAATAATAAAAGAAGCATTTGACTTATTTATACATAATTCATTTGACTTAAAGGGATATACATGATTCAATTGGGTGATTGCAATTACAGGTTGGTTGTCTAATTGTTCAGGTGATAATAATAACATCTTGTACCTGAACTAGTGACTCACTTTTTATAAGTACCGAGGAAGAGGATTGAAACATTCCATTGAAAAACACTACTGAGACAAAGATAAGTTATCAATAACGTAAATGAGGTAGGAAGGACAGTTGGTAGTATGGATCATATATGAATGATAGTTAGAGTCGGTATCTCTTCTAGGGTTCCCTCGTCTGGGATTCCTAAGGAAGAGGATCAAGTTGACCCTTAGAAATCTCAATTTTAATTTTGGTCCCCTAATTTTCAAGCTTTTGCAAACAATAAAACCGATTTATTTTTATAAAATTGAGCATCAATTCAATGTTAGGATGTTGTTTTAAGACCACAATACTATTATAGAAAACAAATCAAAACAAATTATGAAGGTCAGTTCTACATCAATGCTATGTAAAAGGATGATCGGGGAAAAAATCAATGACAAAAAAAATTAAAAGACTAAAAGAAATTACAAAACATTGTTTCGGTAAACAATGTTTTGTGATGTGATGAACAATAAATTCACAATCTCTTTTAGTTTTTATTGTAATTGTAGTTGTAATGTAATTATGAGCAAAACCAACTAATAATTGGGTAAAAAGATAATAAAGATCAACCAATATCACAAAGCAAGAAGGGAAAAACAAAGTCCAAGTAAAGATGACAACTTCACTCAAATCCAATAAATATTGACCCAAACCGACCTAAATGGACAGAAAATTCTTAGACCTGATCGGATTTCACATCTAGTTCGAGTAAAATTTGAAGACAAAAAATCAAGTTCAAGTTGGGTATTGATATTGGTTTACACGACCCAAAATAAATAAATAATCGTAAAGTCCGAAAAGAATTACATGTATATCAAGCTAATTATTTACTAAATAGCTATAAATTATAACATTCAAGTTCAGGTTTTAAGTTTGAGTTTGGGTTATGGATACCTAGTAGGTACTTAAAACTCGATTAAGTGGGGTTCAGATATAAAAAAACTCAAGCTTATTTGGGTAGTTATTTGAATTTTGAGTTCAAGTATAGATAGTATAAAACTCTATCCATGGGTATCATTGTCATCCCAAGTCCAAATATTTGATTCCAACAATTCAAGAAATAATTCACCATTCTTCAAGTTTTTTTTTTTTAAAAAAAACAAGTTGATAGGAGAGCCAAATACATGATTGTCATTTATTTTATTGAATACTAGTTTATTGCTCACGCCACCATTACACATCGGATTAAATTTTTTTTGAAAAATAGAAAAAAAAATGTCTAGACTACATGACTTTTTTACATTATCATTAAACTTATGCTCTGTTTGTTTCAAGGAAAACGAATTCCTGGAATTCGTTTTCCTTACTTTCCCATGTTTGGTAACAATATGAAATAGTAAGTCAACGAAAACTTAATTTCGGTCAACATAAAATCATTGCTTTGAGAAAAGAAAGTGTTTTCCTTCTGTTAAAAAAAGGAAAACATTTTCCTTTTGGCATGCGTAGCGCACGCCTGCCCAATGAATTATTACTCACTTGCTACAGTAACAAGTAAATTATAATTCACTCTACTGTAGCAGTGAATTAAAATGCAAAGGTGTGGTTTGCTGCTCCTGAAGATGAAGACGAAGCCGGTTCTCTTGGTTTATTTTATTTAAGTCCTGGGTTTTGATTAAATCAAAGTTTAATTAAGTCTTCAAACTCATTAATTCTTCAATTAAACTCTTGATTTTATTAATTAAAATAATCTAAAATTTAATTAAATCAATTCTCCAATTAAACCATTGATTTAATTAATTAAACTAGTCAAGAGTTTAATTAAATCTTTAAACTTCCAATCATGTTGCCCTTAACCCAAATTTTAATTCATCCTTCATTTATTTTATTTTTATTTTTCATTATCTTTTTTAAAAAAATAATAAAAATAAAAAAGGTCAAAAATTGGATTATGACAATTGTAAGTGATTAAATATTTTATATTAAATATTTTATATATATTAGATAAACTTGAAAAAAAAATTAATTCATTAATAAATTATTTTCCAGTTTATTTTCCATAACACAACCAAACACTGGAAAGTGTTTTCCAGTTTATTTTCCATAACACTACCAAACATCGGAAAATATTTTCCCGGAATTCACTTTCCCCGGAATTCACTTTCCAAAAGGAAACCACTTTCCTGCAAACAAACGAAGCCTTAGTATAATTGCTCAAACTTTGAAACTCTCAACCCAAAACCTTGTCGGTAGAGCAAGCCCAGAGAAAATATATATATAAAAAAAAAAACATATCAACCGTCGTTAATAAAAAAGATAAAATTATGAACTTCATTATATTGAATTAATATTTTTATTCTTGATAAAAAAATAATAATTTACCATCAATTTAATAAAACAAAATAAAATTAAATAAAAACCTAAAGAATATAATTAGCAATAATCTAAATAAAAATTCCCCAAGGATAGAAATTTTTTTAAAAAATCAAAAGATAAAAAAAAAAAAAAATCTAAAAAACCCTCAAAGAGCCTGTTAGAACAAACCCAGACACGCTAGCTTAGGACAATATTTTACCTTAGCAACCAACAAGTACGATTCATCCAACTGAGTCATGGGATAAATTTGTTAAGAAACACTTTCAATAATTTATCAACCCAGTTCACAACTATTTTAGTTGTATTTATAATACAACGAACACTTTTGCTTGAGATGAAAGAATGATGTGTGCAAATGCACACGGCATCAGCAAACCACACCTGCTTCCTGAGTAACGAGATTTTAACATTACAGAAATGCCAGCAATTAATGTTATCTACAGAACTCATCTTCATTTTCGAATCAGAAAGAGGAAATTGCCAAGAGGAAATAGAGATTTCATATCTTCTGAACTAGTACAGGTCCAGTGATTCAAGCACCCTGCGAGCTTGGATCTGTAAAGCCATCAACCTCTGTTCTGGATCGACTGTTGATCCAAATTGACTGGCTGCCCAAATCAAGGAGGCTGATTTCTCACCAAGGAGTCGCCTTACATCTTCATGTATTGATGGCATGGGGGCCCTTTCCCTCCCATTAAGATGGCCAATTAGTAGCAGCATGAACTCTCCACATTTCAACCTAATCGGAGGTAAACATATGCTTCGTTAGCAGTCAAATCTGAATTAAACGATACAGCTCTATCTTAAATTTATAAAAAAGGAACTTATCACTGATAAATCTAAAAAAAGGAATTTTCTATGTAATCAAAAGAAACGAGAAAAAACATGAGCTCGCCAGAGTTGCAAATGAGAAACTTCTCATCTAAAACTGATAGGAATGTGCTCCATTTGTAAGTTTTATTAACTTGATCCTCAATTTATAACCCCCTCCCCTTCCCAGCACGGACAATAGTTGTCCAACAAAGTATATGCCTTGCAGTTTTTTCGAAGTGCTCTACATGTTTTGCATGTCAAGAATTTTGTGTTTACGAGGTAATTAAGTAGCTTGAATAAAAAGAATGAACAGATCCCTTCACTACATTATCATAAAGCCTCGAACTTGTTAATGTTCATGACACTCATTTGAAAAAAAATTCTTCAAGTGTGTGCATGGGGGTACGCTAACAGTGTTCTCTTTCACTTTTGTAATTACTGCTGTAATTTGTTGCCATTTGCAAAATTGCTCTACTTTTAAGAACATCTTGGATACGACAAACAGTACTAATAGCACCATGCTGTACAGTGGAGGTAAACAGGGGTGATGAAAATTAATAAATACCTGAGATTCTCATCCACTTGCTTGTCCCTAATAACCACAGTTACTTCCTCAATACCATTACACGCTTCGAAATCCTGAGTGTATACAAGTCAAAGTAAACAGGGATGCCAAGTAGAGAAGAAATAATTTTCTTGATCAATTAACATCATGATTGACTTTAATGCTAGAAAATAAGGACAACTCCTTTATATGGTTAGCACAACTGTTTTTCGAGGTCATTGTATCAGCCTTAACTAGTTAATTCATGTCCTCTAAAGTTCCATTATGCGTTTAATTGACAAAGCCAGAATTCAGCCGTATGGAACTCACGGAAAAGCAAGTCCAAAGAGCAAATCAAGCCTAGTTATTTCATCCAAATTGATGTTGGGTGTATTGGTATATTCTTTATGTATAACAGGTTAGAATTTCTGATCTAGTCTACAAAGTAGGCCCAGTTCAGCAATGATTAGGTATTATAATCGAATCACTTAGGAACTACTATAACCATAACTGAGATTAAACTCTAACAAGGATGGAAATATTGATGTTGAGATTGCAAAAAAGAAGCCTAATTCAATTCAAAACAAGATCAAGAAATCACAATCCAATTACAAAGGAAATGAAATATGAATAACTTCTCTAGATCTAGGGAAGTTCTAGGATTAAACCGGCATAATGTCAATAGCAAAGAAAAATTCCAGTTATAGGAGCATATTCATAGTGGAAAATAATAAAGAATACAAGAACAGAAAAATGTTGAAAGAGAATCTTGCATCAAGATGATAGTTTGAGAGACAAGCCCATGCACCAAAGTGAAGCAACAGAGTCTAATAAATAAAATAAAATAAACAAAAAATGTGCAACTACTAAACAAGAGCATCACAGTAAATCAAGTTCTTGGTCTTCAAGTTATATGAAACCCAACTATACTGTATCTCTGAAGCCTATAATTAAACTTGCACCTACACCAATGCAAAATAGAAACACTCTGACAAACTAAAGTTAGAAATGCAGTCCATTCCAGAGCTGAACTAAATAAGGAAAAAGGAAAAATAGAAAATTGAATTAGTTAAAAGTGGTCTTTTCTCGATCCCACATGAAACATTACATCATCTTTTCTAGCAGATGTTGAGCCTTATGACATGTTTATTGGTTAGCATGTAGATGTTTAGTGAAACCAAGTGGAAAGTTGTCTGGCATTGACTTCAACCGATGGAGGGAGATTGTCACCCAAAGAATGAGACTTGCTATTTTAAGCCAACTCATGCTATGATCATCTTTAATCTCTGCTTTAAGGGTGCAATGGCTTCCCTATCTAGGTGAATGAGCATACTTAGAACTAATTTTATTAACTCAACTAGCTTACAAGTGGCATCCACAAAATAACTATGCCATGGTCATCTTCAATCTATATTCCAAAAATGAAAGTTTGATTGCAGTTAACATAACCTAAATAAGCTCCCTGTAAACAATAACAAATGAGGAATAGATGACAGAACCAATTAGGCAGACTCTTTTAGAATTTGCCTCCATTGGATACCCTTTCACATCTAGTTCGAAAAACTCTGAGTCGAAATATTTCAGAAGCAGTGTGGTTCAGAGTTTGTATAACATAAACGATTATTATGAATGATTTCATTCAATAAAATCTACCCTCATACTACCAAAATGTAAAACATGAATAAACTCAAATCAATACATTTACTAAGCTTGATCTTAATATCTTGCATCAGAATGTATGTAATAGAAACCAATTTGCCTCTAAATTTAAACATGAAGAATGAGAATGATGTGACAAAATTCATACCATTTGATTGGGTGATGAATCCAACATTATCGAAATTAGAGCATCTAAACAAGCACTTTTCTCCATTACACCTCTAGTCGACAAAACCCGCATCAAAACCTACAAAATCAAAACCAAATGCCCAACTTCTATGCATAAACACACCACCAACACGCAGTACAAAATTCATTTTCTTTAAAATCCAATTCTAACAACCACCTGAATTGCCTTATACTGATGAGCAAAAACAGTACTCTCTCTATGAAGCAAACAACAACCTTCCAAAACACGAAGCGCAAGCGCGATTTCTGCATCCGTCGAAGGACTCGTAATCCTCATCGGCTCCACACCAAACACGTGACTCAAACTCTCCACATTTTGCTCCTCCTCCCCCTCTTTCAACGAATTTTGAAACAGAACCGGAACCACTAAAAAATTCACCGATAAAAAAAATTACAGAGAACAAAGTAATCGAAAAAAGCAAAGAAGTGATTCGGAGCAGGTTAGTTACCTTGAAGGTCCGGTAAAGATTGCGTTTGGCAGAAGAGATTGATAGTGGAATCTGATTGAGCGACGGATCTGAGGAAGTTAAGGAGAGAGCGGAGGCCACGGAGGCGGAGGAAAGAGAATTCGGCGCGAGCATCTCTAAGGCTTGTACGGAGAGCGAGTGTTACTTCTCTATATAATCTTTGCTTGTTTAATGAATTTACTAGCTCGTCCACCGCTGTTGCCGTGGCTGAAGACGGTTGTTGTGGTTGCGGCTCCGCCTCTGACGACGGTTCTCTTGTTTCTTTCAGTGCTGTGCTCCACAATGGCTTCTTTAGATGCATTTTGGATTTGTCCGTCGACTGTCGTTCTGTGAACGGTGCGTAATTGGAGAGAGAAGCTGCGTTTCCTTTATAGAAATTTACGAAATTGCCATGGTTTAAAGTAAAGAACAACAGAAAAGTCAGTCCCCAAACTATATAACTTATTTTATCAGGTCCATGAGTGAAGGTAAGGATGCAAAGTGATACAATTGCAATGACATCAAGCTGATAAGCATTTTTTTATGCGTTTGTGTTTATGAAAAATCAATTCATTATATTTATCATTTATTTTGAGAAATTATATATTATATACAAATGATTTTTATAAATATTAGTGTCATGGTTTAGCACCAAATGTCAACACAGAGAATACAGATAATTTTATCTATTAATAATTGTAATTGGTGAATTAAGTGATTTTTTGTATTGAATAGATGATTTTATTTATTGATACTTGTAATTAAGAAAATAATTGGTTTTTTATATTTTTTTAATAATGCTTTAGATTGAAAAATTATATATATATATATGTATATATATGATGCACTAGTTTTTAGACAAATAAATATTTTTAAATTATTTCTATTCCTTTTTATTTTAGAAAATTTTTTGTTTTTATTTTTATATTCACTATTAATAGGGTTTTTATATAAACAATTATAATAGTTTTTTTTAAAGTGACTTTGGGAAGAATAAAAATTAATATTGAAATATTTTTATAATTATAATTTTTTTGTTATTTGAGTATTTTAATTTATATTAAACTCCTTTATCATTTGCTATCATTGCAAACAAACATGATTAAAATTGATAAATCAACCAAGCTACCGTGTTTGTTCTTGATGTTTTCGTATGACAAAGCAGTTAGAATTATTATAATGCTTTTCACATACCAAAAGAAAATGGCATGGATTATTATAATTATTATAGGTTGATTTTGTTTATAAAAAAAACAATTTTAAATATTATTATTTGGAAATTACCTCTAGAGATGCATCTGAAACGACTTATATAATTGGGAGACTGATTTGTAGTTTTTCCCACAATAAAACCGGCTACAGCCCGGGCTTTCTTGTTTCGGTTCTTTTCATTCTCTTCGTCCGTCCCCCTCTCCCAAAGGAAAAAAAAAAAAAATAACCCGACGAAGATAACGGCGTCGGTAGATCCTTTCCTTTCCTTTCCGATTAATGCGTTTGTCTCCAGGTTATACAATGGGATCGATAAGATGATCCTATTCTACAACGGCTGGACCTGCTGAGAAACATCCATGGTGGGTTTAGAAAACTTCTTGCTATTGTGGACGTCACTGGTGTTCTAGAGGAAGACACCAAAAAAAAATATTTGAAGAAATAATTTATTGATTTCTTTGATTTGATATAATTGCAATGGGAACTTGCAGACATGCTTAACGATCAGTCGACTTAAATGTATCGGGAAAATGGAAGGATACCGGATGTTTATGGAAGCTCGGTTCTGGATTTATGTCCTGCAAATGGTAAAAGAAGGTTAAATTAGCAATCAATGACACCACCGCGAGAATTGGGTAAATTTTGAATGCTAATAAATTTTTAATTTGTTAATTATTATTATGAAAAACATTGTATATATTTAAACCAAATAAGATTTAATTCAAAAATAATGAAACTTGAAATTTCAAGTGGATAACAGAGAATTAAATTTGAAAGTTGTACAAGTAAAAATTCACTGCTTCATGAGCATCTAAACATTTTGGCAGGAGCAACACTGACAACTCAAACCAAATTAATATCATGTACAGAACTTTTTTCAACTCATATTGAAAATTGCACAGCATATTAATTTGTCTACTCTGGGATTTAAAAAAAATATATATTGGGATTTTGGAGAATTATTAGGCTGGACTTGATGAGAGCAGCTCTTTCTCATTTCATGAACCCCATATCCTAATAGAACTAGAATCGTGGATCTTCAAGTTGGAATTCCAAACACATACAATCGAGGCAAAAATACCTCTGGGAACATCCATGGTGGTGGGTTTAGAAAGGTATTTGCTATTTCTAGATTTCCGCTTTAACAACTGATCTATGGTTTTAAAACTGTGAACATCACTTGTTTTTGAGACAGACACTAAAAGCAATCTTTGAACAGTAAACGCTTTGCACCTTCACTGATTCCATACAATTCTCACAGAGACAAGATAACCATCAGTGTTCTTGAATGTATCAGGAAAATGGAAGGAAGCCAGATGTACATGGAAGCTTGATTCTGGATTTATGTCCTGAAAAATGGTCAAAAAAGTTTTACATCAGCAACCAAGCATATGAAAACCAGAGGTAAGCATAGCTTTGAGCAGTATATCTAACCGAAGTTGTATTTTTTTTTCATTGATGAGGGTAGAACTCAAGTTCGGTTACTTATCCTCATCCACATTTTGTAGGAAACATTATGATCAGTACGCAGTTGAAAATCAGGTAGAAAGGTTGAAGAATACCGAAATAATACCTGCAATTTTGAGGAGCTCTCCAAGAGGGCGATGCTGAAGCTCTTTCATTTGGAGGCAACGACGTGTAATTTTTCCAATCTTCAAGCACAATTTTAAGATCATGAACTTTAGTCTCCAAACCATAGCAACAATTTGCATGCATGGTACAGACCTTGTTAAAATCCTTGCCACGTTCACAAAACCCACCAAAGTAAGCAGTGTCTAGAAACCTCATCTTTAGTTCAATCTTTTCAATGACACGATCGTTTTTAATCTTGTTCAATACATCTTGATCATGTCTGCCAGGATATGTTTTTCTAGACATGAACCAAAACCTGTAGAACAGAATCGTCCGTAGACTGGATCTAACATAGGTAAACCCTCCATTGGGTTGATTGCTTCTGTCTTTAGGATTGCCGTAATACTTGTCACATGCTATCTGAAAATCTACACTTGGATAGAACCGTGGAAATGGATTTCGAAGCCACATGATATCAGCATCCTGGAAAAGGAGATGAAGAAGTTTTAGATGGCAGAAAATGGAGCAGATCTGGTTAAATCTCTTTATAATTATCAGAAATTAACCAAAAGGGTCTGTATCTATACCGTGAAAACAAAGCTGTAGCCCATCTCAAGAACAGTGCTCAAAAACTCTATTCTTCTCCACATCATCTTGAGGTAATCTTCAGACATGAAGTGTGCCTCTCTTGTAAAATTAAGCCCTTCAGTTTTGAGAGCATAGCAATGTGGATGTATAGCTAAGCAACGAGCATGTGCCTTCTGGTCCAAGGATATTATCACCAAATTATTTAGGAGTTCTTTAGTCTCCTCTCCGATTTGAAAACTCTCCAAGAAGAGATCAAATATAGATCCAGGCTCTGCCCATGCATCATTCAATGTTGTTAAGATCACAGTTTTACCTTTCATGGATGCTTTATTCAAAACTCTCTCCAATTCCAAATCAACTTTCCTCTGGAAGGGCATGAAATACAGAAGAAAGTGTAAGAAAGTATTGCCGGAGGAAATGTTAACTGGGCATGGCCGCATGTCGCCGGTCCGACGATGAATTTATCTACGCTGACATGATTGCTGAGGTGATGGCCATCAAATGATGCAACATTTTTAACATATTAACTTGTTACCGTTGCGTCAGCAAACATATTCTGTGTGGTCGCTGTCATGCTATGATAGTTGTCGGTCGGACCTTGCCTGATGACTGAAAGTGTTTGTACCTCTTTTTCAACCTCACGGCGGCTTTCTTAATTAAAAACCACATTGTTTTTCTTTAAAAAACTCTTGATATTTGTTTTATCATGTTTGTTTATATTAACCAAATCAATCAAAACTTAGCCGGATTAATTAGATTCTATCAAGTTAATATATGGGTTGGTTCAATAAAAAAATTCATCTTGGGTTAAGTTTGAATCTTAGAATTCTAGATTTTTCAAGTTAATTTGTTTAACAACTATCATAATGAGATTAATCTCATTTAGATTTACTAATTTTTAATTAATAAAAACTTAAAAGACATAAAAAAAAAAAAAAAACATTGTGGCATAAGATATAAAATATTGTGAATAAAAACAATGTTTTATATTTTTGCTCTTCTTAAAAAATTTTAAAAACTACTTATTGAAGGTAATACTGTTTTTTTACGGGATCTATTAAATATTACCACAATGATTAGGAACAAATTAATTTGTACATATTTTTTAATAATATTGTTAAATAGCTTAAGTATCTTTAAAAATAAATTATTTAAAACTAATCGAGATCTAGGGATATTTATATCTTTTTATTTTATGAATACATTACTCTTAAAAAACAAAAATAAATTCAATAGACATTACGGGTTCTTTTTAATTTCATCATAGCTTTTTAAGCAATGTGAGTGGGAACAAATTAGTTTCTTAACGAATATAAAAATATTTACATAGTTATTAATTTATCTAATTATATATACATATACAAACTTTTTTATTTTCTAAAAAAAAACGTGAAAAAAGTTTGTTTATATATATTAACAATACTCTAAAAAACATGGGAAAGTACTGTAGCTTCCCATATCTTTTATTTTTGTTATTCCCCGTATCTTTATGTAGCTTTTTTTTGTTTGTTTTTTGTTTGTTTTTTTGTTTGTTCATTTTCTTTTGTTTTTTTTTTCCCCACATTTTTTTTCCTTTTTTGGGCTTTACATGTTTTTTTTTCCAAGATAGTCTTCTTCTTTTATATTCTTTTTTTTTTCGTGTTTTTTTTTAAATTATCTTTGTCGATTTTTTTTTTAATTATTGAATTGGTTAAAAATTTAATCCTATATTTTTTTTCTTTAAAGCATTATGAATTACTATAATGTTTCTCTACATGGCTTTTTTTATATATATATATATATATATATATATATATAATTTTTTTTTTCAAAATGGTCTTTGTCGATTTTGCTTCGTATAGTTTTTTTTTTCTTTAAAGTACTATGGATTGCTACAATGTTTCCCCACATGGTTTTTGTTTTACTACAGTGTTTCCTTATATATTTTTTTTTCAAAATTATCTTTGTTGAATGTTTTTTAATATTGAGCTAATTGAGAATTCAACTTTAACTTGCGCCACATGTTTTTTTTCCCAAAATTGTCTTCTTCTTTTTTCAATTTTTTGTGTTTTTTTTTTAATTATTTATGTTGATTTTATTTTTTTAATACGGAGCTGGTTGAAAATTTAGCTTTATAGTTATTTTTCTGTAAAAGAATATAGATTGCTACAGTGTCACATGGTTTTTTTTTTTTATGATTTTTTTTTCAGAATTATCTTTGTCGATTTTATTTTTGTCATATTGAGTTGGTTGAGAATTTAGCTTCATAGTTTTTTTCTTTAAAACATTGTGGATTGCTATAGTGTTCCCTCACATGATTTTTTTGTTATGATTTTTTTTTCAAAATTATCTTTATCGATTTTATTATTTTTAATATTGAGTTGGTTGAGAATTACAACTGTAGATTTCCTCATGAAACACTATAGATTGCTACAATATTTCTGTATATGGTTTTTTTTCCTTTTATTTTTTTTGTTATGATTTTTTCCAAAATTTTCTTTGTTCATTTTAATTTTTAAATATTAATCTGGTTAAGAATTTAGCTTTGTAGATTTTTCCTTGAAAATATTGTGAATTATAATAATTTATTTAATATATTTTTTTCATAAATATATAACAATACATAAATATATTATAAGCCCGCTACATCATGTGAACAAGGCATCTAGTGTGTGTGTAGCACGTTGAGAAGAACAGGACACATAACTAGTTTCTAGAAATGAGATCGTAGTAATGATAAAAACACACTCTGCTTTGAAAAACTACACAAGAAAAGGCTTCAAATTGTAATGATTTCCCATCAAGTTGTTTCACCTTTAATTTTTGTTCATTGAATTTATGATGTCAATAATCTTTTCTTAAATAATTTTTTATTGGATGTTTGATACGTAATTCCATCAAGAGCTAGATAAACATGGTGTACACTCAGCAAACCACGTCATCCATGAACTCATTCGTCGGAAAAAGATCTACACTGTCACAAATGAACAGTTTGATTTGTCGTTTAGTTTCCTTCCTCTTCTATTTATTTTCACTGCTATAGGACCCGGCCTCGGCTAGTCAACTTTAAGGTGAGAAAAAAATTAAAAAATTAAATCATAAAAAAAACTGATTAAACTAATTAAAATTCTAAAAAAATCAAATTCAGATAAATAAAACAGAGTCAAACCAAGAAAAAACCGAGTCAAACCAGTTTTTATCCAAAAAACCAAACCGAAACCAGTTAGTTTGAACCGGTTTCGGTTTGGTTTTATTTCCAAAAAAAATTCGATTTAATTGTGTTTTTTTATAAAAACCAAACCAAACTAAATAATCACCCCTAAATCAACCTCATGACCGGTAAACACAGGCTTGATCTTGACCAAGTCAGTAAAAAATCTTTGTGTGTGTATCCTTCAAAATAACATTATTTGAAGGGTTTTCTAAGAAACAAAGCTTGAGTAGATCTAAATTAATTGATCTGGTCAAACCAGATCAATTTACTCCATTTTTATAATCAAGGTTTTGAATCGGTCAACGCTTTCATAACTATAATTATATTAAAAAAACATAAAGAAATTCATTTTCAAATCTCCTCCACCAGAAATTAAAAGGTAAAGATTTATAAATGGTCTGCTGAATAAAAAAGACAGCTTAGATCCGACCTAGATAGGCATAATTAGCTGCCCCGGTTGTCTTTCCCCTTTTATTTATTTATTTGATTTGCTTCCCTTTTATATTTAAAATGCAAGTGATATATCCTAACTTCAATGTAATATATATATATATATTGGCAGTTATTTGGCTTTAGCATTTTATTTACCTCTACATCGGAGATGCTCTTAGAATATATAAAATGAAGACTTAAAAAATTATTAATTTCACGTTAAGAACATTTATATTATTTTCTTGTAAATGAATTAATTAGATTAACCCAGAAAGTCACGTCGTTATTGCAAGTTGGAGACAAACTCATAATAATAAAAATAATAAATAGATTATTAAATTTTATTACTATAAAAACTATTGGTATTATTTCAGCGAGAGGACATTTCCTTCATGTTCCATCTCGAACCCACACTGGCCCACGAAATGACTGGCCTAGAAAACATATATCTGCTGTGACAACGAAGGGTTTGTTTGTGTGCATTGAATGTTTTTTTTTAAAAAAAATTATTTTTTTAAATTATTTATTTTATTTTTGAATATATATATATATACACACACATAAATGTATTTATTGAAAGAGAAAAAAATAAATGTCTATTTAAAAGTATAGCTTAGTGTGCTTTTTAAAATAATTTTTTATTTAGAAATATATTAAAATAATTTTTTAAAATTTTATTTTATATCAAAATCATTAAAAAACAATAAAAAAAATTAGTTTGATATTTTTTAAAACCAAAAATATTTTTTAAAAAATCTAAAAATAAAAGTCAAACACTCCAAACACCCTTTAAATTTTTATATTTTCAAGATAAAAAATAAATCAAGACATATATTAGCTATCTCCATATTTTTTTTATTCTAAACCAATAGTTAAACGCTACCTCGGAGCTGTAGACTTATGGTGGGAGCAAACAAAAAGGATAAACTATGTTTTAGTCCCTGTCGGTTCATATTTTCAATGTTGATTTTATGGGATGATTTTGTGATATATTATCATATAGAAGCCTAGGTGTACCATAGCGGGGACGAGGGAGAGTTGGATCTACCCAAAATTCTTAAGATTCATGAATGGTATACATGTAAATGAATAATGATTATGATTAATACGAACAAAAACACATAATCCATCGCTGTCCTCCCAAGGATTTTCTTCACCTTCCGTCTATATATATGTAGAGAGAGAGAGAGAGAGAGAGAATGAGAGGAAAGTTTTAAGATGAAAGTGAAAGAAAAGGAAGGGAAAAAATATATTTGCTATTCAAGATTCAAGAGCAAGATTGAAACTTTCTCAAAACTAATGGGTTAATATTGAAAAGATTTAAACTTTAGGATCTGAAGTGAAGCAATGATGAGACTTTGGAGACTAAAATATAGTTTACCTAAAAAAAAGAAAGACGTACAGAAATCCTACTGAGGAAGGTTGTTGGGAAGCATCGAAGCCCAGACAATCGAGCAATAGTGTTCAATTCAACACCAAGAAAATGATCAACGATAGGGACTAAATCGAAGTTAAAAATACTTCAGCTAGCCAGGAAACAGAGAGGTTTGTATATGCTCTGCCTCTGAATCCTGTACTGGAACGTGTTGGTGATGTTTGTGGTTTTGGTTCTCGGGCAATTTTGTTTTGGTTTCATGAGTGTTGAATTCAAGACAAGCAGCTATAATATGAAGCCTTGAAGAAGGTTAATAAGAAGAACCTTCCATTTATATTGAACCAGCAAGAACAGTAATCAACACCAAACAAGATTAATGAGGTAGATTTAAGCATTAAGAGATTATAAAAGGGAAACTCACCTTGTAAGTTTGATGGTATAACACGGAAAGTGAATCTGAATCAGAGGAGGAACCCAAGGAGAACTCGAAAGGGCTGGCAGACTTGTACAGAACAAGGCAAGAAACTGCAAGAACACCAAGAAACAAAACTGTGATTCTGACAACCGGTTTGTGGATGAGCCCAGAAGAACTGTGCACAGGTCCATTCATGTTGTCGCCACCAGTTCCGGTCATTTTCCCCGCCGATGATGATGAATTGCGCTTTGTAATCTATCTTGTAGTCTTTAAGGATGCATAGTTTGTCTGCAGGTCAAAACCTGGCTGCTCTCTCTCTCTCTCTCTCTCTATCTCTCTCTCTACATATATATATATATATATATATATATATATATATATATATCATTTCCTAGCTAGAGATGGAAAAATTTGGATATTATTTATTTATATATTTGGTTTACTTTTTTATTCTCTTTTTGATCCAGTGTATTTGTTGTAAATGTTGAGCCTGAGGGGATGAAACTACTTAGTTTAGTCCAGGTCAATATTAGACGTGACCGCTGGTATAATTATGGTCCCTGCTAATAAAGAAAGACAGATAAACCGGAAACAACTTGCCAAATAATTAAGAGGGAGTTTTTTATTTTTCTGTGTTTTTTTTAATTATAATAATGTTAATAAAAGATATTTTAAAAAATAATTATTACTACATTATTACATTATTAAATGAAAATAATTGCTTGCTTGATATCATCGAGGGTTCAACTTATGTAGGAGGTTGTTTAATAAAGAAATTATTTGTACATCCATTGATTCGGCTGGACTCCATTGACTTTATTCAAGACCTGAAAAGAAAGAAATTTAATTTAATATATGAAAGTTATTTTAATTAAGAATACTCGTAAGAAAAATTAACAGTTTAACCAAATACTTTTCCTTACCTAAAGTGCTATACATTGTTGTTGTTATTCTTATTTAGCGATATTGCAAGATAGATTTCAAAAACAATTTGTATTTACTTTTATTATAATTAAGATAGATATTTATAGAAAAAATCATGACTCAATAATTTATATACCATAGAAGAAAAAATAAAAGAATAATTAATTATGCAAAAAAAAAAACTACAATAAAAAATAAGAAATTAGATATTTTATTCTCATTTAATATTGAGGAGAATATTTTTTATATATAAACTTTGCCTATCTTGTTCATGTATAATAATAATTCACAAAGCAATTGTCATGAGGATATTTTATTTATAGTGCATTTTATTCAAAATTATATGTGTGTATTAAAATGAAGGGAATAGAAAAGAGTCCCTAGGATTAGGAGGATGGGCTAGAAATGACAATTGATATTCATATTTTATTTATTATTTATTGGGATAAAAAATTTAAAATATTTGTAAATTATTTATTATTTATTAATCAACAAAAAATAAAAAAGTTAATATATATATACATATATATATGTATGTATGTATATGTATTTAAATGATAAAATGATAAATATTATTCATGTATAAGTGTTTTGTATCAATATTAAAGTGTGTGTAATATTATATTAAAAAAATTAAATATTTTAAAAATATATTTATATAATATAAATATATATTTTGAGTTAGGTTTAAACGATTCAATATTGGACTTAACAATATTTATACCTATTAAGTGCAAAAAATTCTCATATATATTCATGTTAGATTATATTGATATTTTATTGAATTCAAATTAAATTCCTAGATCAGACTCTGCTGCTTTTCTAAAATATAAAGCCTAGACTTGCACTAGTTTTTTTAATGGATAGAAAACATATCTAATTTTATTTTTTATAAAATAACATGTCATCATCTAGTTCAAACTATATAAATAGCTTGTGCTGTGTCGTTAGTCAAGGTCAGATATTTTCACCACCAGTTTATTTCAATTCAATATTGTTTTTCGTTTGGTATGATGAGTACATATTTGAATTTAATGGGTGAAGCCCATGTAACCTATTTGTTTTTTATTTATTTTAAAAACTTTTTTATGATAATTTGAAATTTTTTTAATTTTTAATTATTTTTTTCTAATTTTAGATGGTTTTTATAAGTTGATAATAAAAAAAATTAAAAATATTTCAATATATTTTTAAATAAAAAATAATTTAAAAACTACACGTTACTGTAGCAACAAACGTGCCCGCAGGGGACGATATGGACCGGATCTTGGACGAATTCATTTCAAGCTAAGGAGTCACAGCTTGCCAGCTACTTAATTTTGACACTTCTATTCTGGAAATTAGTTAAAAGATAAGATTTCGTGAATAAGATGGGATGAATTTGGCTTCAACAGGGACGGCTGAGGAATTAATTGCCCCATTAATATTGTTAATCAAAACAAAAGTATTCTTCCCATCACCTTGGTTCAACAAAAATATTATAATTTAATTTGAAAATAATAGGTCCTTTTTTCATAAGATTGGAGAAGAATTTAACTGCGAATGATGTGTATAAAATCTAATTAGAGAATAATTTAATTTAATTTAATCATGATTTTGATGCAGAAAAACTAGATTGAATGCGACGGCATGAGGAATTGGATTCATTGTTGAAATAAAATAAAGTTGAGTGTGCATAATTGGACTGAGTGAGAAGAATTGGACTTTTCTCTTCGATCTCTCAATTTGCAATTGCAACAGAAACCATACACTATGACGTGTGAATCAACTAGAACTTTTGCTAAATGGTGTCGTTTTCCTTAAAACAAAAAATAAGTGATTTAAAGCAAATACTAATTCATTTTGATCCTTGGTGTTAGAGGTTTGTATGAAATGGTCCTAAACTTCATTTGTGCTGAAACAAAGTCCCTTAGTGGTGAGAAAGAGGAGATAATCAATAGAGAGAAGGGAGGAGAGAATCGGTATTTTGAGATTCGAAATAGTTTTTAAATGTTTTTTTAGATTATTCTAGGATGATGTTATCAGAATAATGCATTGCCCGACTCTAAATTTTTTAAGAATTGTTTAAGAGGTTATATTTTATTTTAAAAAAAAAAAAATTTAATTTTGATATTAACATATCAAAACGATCGAAAAATATAAAAAATAATTTAATAAAAAATACTCAAAAAAATTAATCAACCTAGCTAGTTTCCTTTTTTTTATTTTCTAATTTTTATTATGGTTTTATTTTCTCAAAATTAAATCGGTTATTTGTAATTTTTCTATACATGCACATTGTGATTGTGAAATATATTCATAGAATATATTTAAACTCAAACATAAAATGCACACGTGGTGTTAAATACTGCAAAATATATACATATTACATTAAATATTTCCAAAATCAATATTGACTCGTTTTTATCTTGTTCACTTGGATTTTTTAAATTAATTAATACATATAGAAAGACTTCTAATAAAAGAAACAACATGGTTTTTATTTATTTTTATTATTAATCATGCATGGCAAGCATTTTTACGTTCTGAGTTATATATGGACTCCAGCCTTCATCTCTGCAACTCGCTTTGACTTTTTTTCTCATGTGAAGTAGCAATACAACTTCCTCAGGATGTAATAAACTATAAGAAGGGAAGCGATCCTGGACAACCACCAACTCCAGCTTCTCTGTGTGCTGCTGCTTTGTCGTCGTGCAATGACCATTTGCCCTAAACTTTCGTTGCCATTCCTGCAAACAAAAAAGTCTCTCCTCGGTAAACACATCCTGGTTTTGGTTCCAAGAAATTTATATACCACAAAAATTATTATAAAGGTAAAGTGTATATTGTATGAGAAAGAAAGTTCGTTGTCTTCACCTTTGGCTTTGAGGCTGCTGCGGTTGTGCCTTTCTGTCAGCAGTCAAAAAGATCAAGATGAGAATCAGCTCTTGTGATAAAACAGAGAATCAAATTAATTGTGATTTAATTAAGGTGGGGTTAAACGACGTGCCTTTGTGTTAGCTGAGTTTTAGGTGCTGGCACCGCGGCCTCCTCCACCTGCGGTTTGGCTTTCGGGGTTGGAAGAGATTTCTGAGATTCAGCTACGGCAGTAGGTGCTGATTCTTGGGGTTTAGTTTTTGAAGCTGATGGTGTCTGTACGGATGGTGTAAATCCTGGGATTGGAACATTCCTTGCCTGTCACGAATAGTAGATAAATTAGAGGTTTAGCTTCCTAGGAGTTGTGGCTTCATGTTACGAACTGTCTAAAATAACCCACCAAATTCCTGAATTGGAGATTGTAAAAGGCTTCAACATATCTCTGCTTCAGAAGCTTCTGTTCCTTGTTCATCTGCCTCCAAAACCCGTAAACAGATCCCATGTTCAACACTTTGTTTGCATAAATCTTCCATGTATAGCTGCAGGACAAGAAGTATGATTAGTTACCGGTGGAAGTTTATGTCTGATAGTTGGTAGCGTTGTGAGTTCACCATTCGTAGATGCGTTGGAGACCAGTTGCTGACATCTTGTTCCAATATTCAGCATCTGTCTTGCACTTCTCGAAGAAATCTGCAATCTTGTTGCTAGACTCATCTCCATTGTTGGGGTCAATGTGGAATCCTGAGACACCATCAACAATAATTTCTGCCGGGCCACCTTGATTGGTGGCGAAGGTAGGTAGTCCACAGTTCATTGCCTCAATCACTGTAAGGCCAAAGGCCTCATAGAGTGCGGGCTGAATAAAAGCTCCCTTTGTATCTGCAATGCAGCGGTATAGCTCTCCGTTTCGGTACCTGTCAGATTGAGCTGCTATCCATCTGAACTGGCCCTTGAGTTGGTATTTCTCTATCAAGGAATGCATCTTTTTTATCTCCGCAATTTCCTCTCTATCATTTGACTTGGATGGATCAAAGAATCCTGCTACAACAACGAGATTCACCAGGTTTCTTAGCTTTGCGTTCTTTCCATACCACTCTGTCAGCCCTGTTATGTTTTTCACTGTATCCAGTCTTGCCATGGAGAAGATAATTGGTTTCTTCTTGTCTGCCAGATATCCACTGTTCCAGGCATGTTTTCTTAATTAGTTTCGTCACAGAACAATAACTGTAGGCTTTCTGTGCTAATGATAGCTTTAGAATCTTATCAGCGAAAGGAAACTTTATAAAAACTTACATGTGCTCATTGTTATCTTCATTCTTATAGAGTAGTTCTTCAATGGCAGGATGAAAAGAGGTTAGCCGCTTCTGTTTCTCGGTGTAGGGGAAGTAGACAGTTTGGTCAGCCCCAGGGGAAGCAATGTTGAACTTTGGAT
The DNA here is from genome assembly GCA_030145905.1 of Populus davidiana. Lineage (NCBI taxonomy): Eukaryota > Viridiplantae > Streptophyta > Magnoliopsida > Malpighiales > Salicaceae > Populus > Populus davidiana. The sequence continues at coordinate 8,246,767 of CM057803.1, forward strand.
CAAAGACATTGATCCCTGACACGACACGGCAAAGTCCTGGCATGGTAAACGCCACATGGCTTTCATACTGTCCTGGTCTATTCTTGCTGAAATTGAAGCAATTTTCTTAGTTAGAAATGCAAAATATAATGGTCAATAGGTCTGCTTAGAACTGATGATAGAAGGTAGAAGGCTAACCTTCCTGCAATTTCTTGATATGTACTGGTTATGATAAAATCAGCAGTATTCATCGCAATCATGTCTGCTGTGAATTGACAGGAAAAGTGGTACTTGGGGTCTAATTCCTTCCATTTGACATCAGAATCTTCGTACTTAGTTTTCTCCAAAGCATGAGCAATAGTTCCCTGGAATCACAGCAGGTCGGATTTCACAATAAATATAGATGGTGGGTTAGTCTTCGTTCTTTAATTGAAAAATGTGAAAGTTAAATAAGAAGTGATCAGCTTAAACCAGAGTAATGCCAAGTTTCTGAGCCATTAGGGAAGCCACCAAGTTCCCATCACTATAGTTCCCGATCAAGAGATCAGGTTTACAGTCCATGTATTCAAGGACCTTATCAGCAGCATCCTAGTGATTGGTGAAGAGCCAGAGAGAAGTACAAGATTATTGCAATCAGTATGTGTTCAAGAAAAACAAATTGAAAATCATAGAAGGAAATGGAGGCACGTGCCTGAGCAAATCTCTCGAGGTAAGGGTAGACATCGAAACGGGAGATCCATTGAGGGAGAACCCCTTTCTCTGTCTTGAAGGGTACCCTAACAACGTGGGAGTGTTTTGTACCGAAAATAGCCTCCACCTCCTGGTTGCACTTTGTCCCTCCAGCCTGTGGTATCAGTCGTGTTATCTGTATACAATTAAACAATAGAAAGAAGGGAGAAAATAATTATCTTGAATCCAACTCTTTAATGGAGTGAATAAAGATAAACTTTGGTTATGTTCATATATCTGCCTCACCACAAGAATCTGAGGCTTCACGCTAAGCCCTTGCTGCCTTATTTTAAGTAGCAGTTCTTCCTCTAATGCTCTTACTTGATCAAGAATGTAAACAATCTGTGTGTCATGTACATGCAGATTAGTTTACTACACAGTAATCATGGATTGTTATATAATCAGGCCATAATTAACAGTGTGTGGGATTGTCTTACACACCTGGCCACCGGTATCTGGCAGCCCGAGGACATCCGACTGGCCAAAGTAGCCGTGAGGAGAGAAGATCACAATGTTGAACATGTTGGGAATCCTGCTAAACAGCAACTCCAGTTTCACTGGTTCTGGGGCTTGAAGTGATTCAGAAAGCATCCTCATTGTCTCTTTGACTCTTTCTGCGGTGTCTCCCCATCCCCTCTCAAAGCCCAACCTTTTCAGGCTGCATATTAGTTTACAGTCAGCAATATAAGACTTGCAAGAGAAAAAATTTCAACCAACATAGATGTTTTATGGAAGTAAGGAACTAGATAAATGACCTCTGCTGGAAATCCTGATATGGGGCGTCTTTAGGAAATGCAGAGACAACTACATCAGCTACAATCAATGCTGCTTGAAGCTTGGAAACTGAATCTAGAGTTTGATTGATCATAAGATTCTGCATTTTACAACATGAGCGGCATGGCCATTAGTTTCAAAAACTTGTTCCAAGACTAAGAATGGCAGATCACACTTATCATCTTGCTAATGCGAGGACAACTACCTCCCCTTGATGGTCGAGCGCTAACAAATAGTCGAGTAGAGGCTTTGCAGCGTCGGAACTCCCTCGGAGCTTTGAGGACATGAACTTTGACATGTAGTTCAGTCCATTCCCAATAGAAGAAGAAAGAGTAAGGCGAGGGGTGGAGAAATCCATAGCTTCAAAATCTACTTCCAACGCATTTTCATTGCTCGCCCTGCACCTCCATGTAGCAGTTATTAGAAGGAAAAGCTATTTCAAAAATCATTCAAAAGATTTTCACTCGGACTTGTGCATACCATTTTTCATCAAAGATCATTTCCTTAAACTGCAAATATTCTGAAACGGAGATACCATCTACACTCAAATCTTCAGAGTTCACTTTAACACATTCCCAAAAACCCGGGTTCGGTCTTACAGCAAATGCCACAAAAGGTGGAACAACAGCTGCCTCCTGCAAATTGTTTAGATGAAAAGGAAGCGGTTTTAACTCTTAGGTCCATAAAGAAGCAGACAGGTGCCGATGGACAAATAGAGAAAGAAGACAGATCAAGAACATTACCTGAGTGGAACACAGGATGTAACCAAGTAAGCCTTCCAAGACCTTTTGCCTTTCATTCTTATCTTGTATAGATTTATCAACTTCATCCATTATATGTTGGCGCTTCATCAGCCTTCTCCCAGGAGCAACAAACCTTTTTTTTTTTAAGCATCCCAGCGGAGAGAAATAAATAAGAGGATGTATAAATATTTCTAATGGTTCAGAACCAGAAAATAATGAGGAAGAATGTAATTAACTTCACCAGACAAGAACATTGAAGCACTCATGTACCTGGAAAAACATATCCTCATGTGATACCGGCTCTGCCTTAATGCATCAGGCATGCTTTCAGCAATTGTTTCGGATCGCTTAAGGACTGGTGCAGAAGCCATTTGAGCAGGAAAACGAATGATAACAGAAAAGGGTGTTTCAAAAGCAGAAAGATTGTGAAGAATGAAGCTTCTGTGTGTTTTAATAGCTGTGATAATGTGCTTATATATTCAAAAAATGAGGTGATGGAGATAGCTAGACTTTGGCTAGGAGAGAAGGAGAAAGAACATTCTTCGTTGGAAAGAAATCTAAAAGAAAAGAAAGGAATGTGTGATTGATAGAAGAAGAATATTTAGATTTCCTTTTTGCTTAATATCTAAAAAGTGAAGGGAAGAGTTATAGCCATGCTAATCTTTCTTGATTTCGAAATGCATGAAGAGGACTGTCATATGCGTTTCTTCTTCTTCTTCCTAGAGGAAGGTTACAAGCTGTCACGTGACTTTGTGTCTCTACAAAGTTTAATAGTTTGCTCTACTGTGATCACCATGGTATCATATCCTTCTACCTTCCATGGCAGCCGCCTGGCTAACCCGGCGTGTCAACCAAGTAGTTTATCTATCCAGAGTTTAGTCTGGCCGACCCGCGTGTCAACCTTGTATGATTTAGGCTAGATCGATACCTAGATTGAGTTTTATAACCATGTTTCTTATATTCTTTTTTTCTTATATTTTTTAATATTATCTTCAGATCTTTCTCTATACATACACTACTGGTTAAAATAAAGTTATTTTCTAGAGATTGTTCAATATTTTTGGTTGGTTAACAAGATTTTCCGCGAGACCTCGACATACCTATAAATCCTTACCGACGCTTCTTAGCGTTCTGAATCTATACCTGAAGTTACTTTCGAGCAACCAAACTAGATAAGCTGAACATCTGACTAACTAAATTCTAAATTACCAATTCATATGACACAGCTCACGTTCATATCACCGACTAGCAGTGTCATCATTTTTCATCTCACATTTGTTTGAAGTGACATCCCTGGCAAATTATTTGGTTGAAGCAGCCTAGCTGGACATTGAGAGAGGAAATTGCGGCAATAGTGTACCTAGAGAGCATGGTTATTTTTCAAAATATTTTTTATATAAATATATAAAAATAATATTATTTTTAAAAATTTATAAATATAAAAATAACCAGGCTAAAAAACAACCGAGAAACCAGACATCCAAACCAAGTCCAAATCTCCCGTGGTCATGACGGCAGTGGAATTTTTGGGTTTGATCCAAGGATGTAACGTGATTATTACTGATATAAAGACAGTAAAGGACTCCAGAAGCTTGAATTGAGCTGTCGGGAAAATGGTAATAAGACATCTACTGCCGTCATGACCAGGGCACAGATGCACCCGAGGAGAGGGAAGCCATTGAGTTGCGATGATCACAACCATGAAAACTCAAAAACACAGCAACTTAAAAGTCTTAGAATTCAAGACATTCAATGTCATACAAATTTTGAAGAAAGCGATAAAAGCAGCAGTTTTAAACACGTAATTTAAATAATACACACCCAACGCTGACACAACCAGCTTGATATTGTATGTAAGGGTAAGCAGGGGCCTCCCAGAGATTTAAACAATCCAAAAGTGGGGCTGTCTCGAATCCTAACAGTAGAACATAACCCGCTTGACATTCTCCTTCAGGGCAGGCAGGGGCCTCACAGCAGCATTAGCAGCAGGTCCGCGTGTGGCTCGACCACCTGCTCCTCCACCTCCTCGCCCAGGAGCCATGCCACTTGTGAGTGAACCGCTGTCTGATGTCTCTGGTTCCATGTAGAAACGAGCTCGGAATGCAGCAAGATGTGCGTAGTATGCAGGTGGCACTACAATATCATAAAAACAATAAAACAAGTGGTTATTTGTCCGCTACAAGTTGTGCATATGGGTGAGTGTGGTAAAGGGAGACTAACCAATGGAAACAGAACGCGTGCATCTTGCATATCTGCAGCAGAAATCAACAAGTAGAGCGCGCACATATTAGGGAGACATAGTTTATCACAGAAAGTGAAGCATTGACCAGGGAAAGTGTTCAAGGTCAGGAAACTGTAAAATTAAATAAAAACATGAACATACGTGTAGCAAAGATTGTTTGTAAGGGACTGCAACCCATCAGCAGTGAACTTGTTCTCGTCCCAAAGTACATGGTAATGAGCTGGACGGCTTGTACCCTGTTGGTGGCCAGTGGTCAGAAACAAAAAGCATCAAACTGCTCTGAAGGAATCGAATTTACAACGATATGAAAGTCTCACCTGAATCCCAGCATGACTACACAAATAGAAGTCAAACTCCGTTGGGTGACAAATTTTTGAGTCCACAACAGTACCTGCCATATAAGAAGGGGGTTTAGCGAAACATGTTGTGAATCTAAAACAACTTGAACACATTTATCACATCACCAAGCTAGATAGATTACCAGGCAATATATTCCCGCTCCGGTCAACAGCAGTACGGTCACGGTGATCATTTGCAAACAGCCTTGTGTGATGACGCTTCTGAACCACAACAAATGTCACTGGAGGCTGGTAGTTGGGCTCTAAAGAAGCACATGCCTGAGGATGAAAGCAGAAAGATGAGAAAATAGAAGGCTCGCAGAAATCAACAGGACATGGAACAAATAAACAATAGAGAGAGAGATTTGTAGGACAGCAGTTTTACCTTACGAATAGCATCAAGTTCGTACAACAAAACTTGATAGAACTGCCCTTCACTGACACCATCTCTGGAAAATAAATACATCATTAGACATGGCAACAATAAACAACAAAGCAGAAGGGAGAACAGAACAATTAATACCTGTAGAATATAATTCTCTGAGGCTTCTGCCCTGTGGCTCTCCGGAAAGATATGAGAAGTTCCCTGCAAAATGGAAAGAGACAATCAATCCTAATAACCACAGAAAGCTCCTCTTGGAGCACAGGACCATCATCAGAGTGAGAGCTTGATCATACTTGATCATGCCACCAGACACTGTCCCTCGTACAGGATCCTGCCATGTTTTATATAAATCCTGGATAAGCTCTTGTCGATGGGCTTGAGCACAAACCAGGCCAGCATACTTGGTAACCTCTGGCCAGTCTTGAGAAGCCACAACCTGCATTAAAATCTCATTAATATAAAAATAAAAACTGCCAATTGGAACAGCCCAACCAAGTGAAAATAGATGCAGGCATTCAGAAGCTGAAGAAAAAAGAAAAGCTGCATACAGCTGCAATGGATGGGCTTGAGTCTTCCCCGGGATGAGGATGAGTAACGTCAGCACCAAAAATAATAGTGGGCCGGTCACTGACTAGAGGAATACGTCTTGATAATGCATCAACAAGAACAGTATTCCTTCCTCCAACCTTCACATTTATCTTCAGAGCCACATTGGCCAGATATTGCTTGCTCATTTTGAATACATGCTTTGTCAAGCAGCACTGAGAAACAAGCCCAAGATCTGTCTCGCAAATACGCTTCAAATCACCTGCACTCAAAACACAATAAATTGTAAAATACAAAACAGAGTTATTGAAAGCAATTACGAAAATCAGCTTTTAAAAAGATGGAATAACTGCAAACTTAGTATAAATCACAGCTATTATTAATATAAAGAACCTTTTGACCTTAATCACAAAGGCATTCATATGCAAATAATAAGATAAAGGAGGAAATAGCTTGTCAATTTTATTTTATATTTAAAAAAAGCCAGTCTTCAACAGGGATTTTGATTCAAAACAAAACTGCTCACATGGAATAAAAAATGAAAAGAAATGCTTTTTTAATAGAACACATCAATTCCCCTTGATTTGGCCCTAATAAACAATTCCATTAAACCAAAAACAAGACTAAACAACCACCATCTGCCCGACAGAACTCGAGTCTCGTACCGTAAAGAGAACCATTGTTATCTGGGAGAATCACAATGAGCAAGTCAAGTTCCTTGCTATGTGGCTGGAGTTTTGTCATTGCATCATGGTACCGAGTTTTCAAAACCCTTTCTACTTGCTCAGGACGAGCACCAACAGGAGGAAGCAATGGCTCAAGAGCAAAGTCCTGCATAAAAAACCACAATCCAATTTTTGGAGATGCCTCAAAAACACAGTCCAAAAAGAAATTGGAAGCAGATGCCCAAAAGAATTGTGCAATTTCAATACCATGCCAGAAATGTGGCACATCTGTGCAAGCTCATAGCAAAATCCTCGGGCCACACTGTCCTGGACATTCCTTGAAAAATTGATGCAGATCCAATTATTGACTCTGCCTCCATTAACCATTTTCTGCCACATAATGACAACAGAACAAATTTACAGTCTATTAATTTGCAAGGAACAACTTTAACACAATTAAGGCTAGAGATTAAAACTCACAAAAGACTACCAATAAGTGGCCTACGCTGATAAGTTTTGTAATTAATTTGCAATGATGCTTGTAAACAAATATCAAAATGAACCTACAATCCACAACATCCAGACCTCAAAACACTACATCTAAAATAACTCATTAAACATAAATCCACTAAAGCCAATCACCATCCAGGTTCTGGGCCTCCCTTGCTTAATAGGGATAGCCCAGAAGGTATAATCTCCCCCCTACCTCTCAGCTACCCTCCTTTTCTACCACTAACTAACCACAATATTGCCTCTCAGCTTCCCTTGCTGTCTCATGTCACAAGTCACATACTTTTCTACTAACCTCCATATTCCAAAACAAATGAAAGAAAATAAAGACAAAATACAGACAAGACAAAGGTGATTGTGAAATGCATCCCATACTATTGTTATTGTATAGAGTAGTAATAGTAGAAATACCTTATTCATCATGTTCCACTGCCCAACTTGAGGAAGACAATCTTTCTCCCTGCCTGTATCATGATACTTGAGCTGCAAAGACAAACAGGCAATAGCCAATAGACAATTGCAACCAGAATATGTAAAGTATACATAGGTGAGACAGAAAATAAAGACTATTTACCCATGGAGGAGGCAGAATGCGAGCTTCAACTGATGCGAGCTTCTCACTAATTCTTATACCAAACTCCTTGGCGTAAGGATCGTTGTGATAAGCATTGTGATAAACCGTCTGCAAACAATCAGAATGTTAGAAGTAAAATATTTCACAATTTGCTCTACATTAATAGGCATAATAACTAAAGGAAGCTGCTAATTATGCCATTATCCAAGGCTCCATATTCACTTGTCTTTACATACAGCAAACTGTGTGATTGTCATTTTAAAACAGCAGTGCCCGGTAATTTTACACAACAATGGAACAACAAAACCCCAATTTAGATAAAGAAAAGGCAATACATTAAAGATCAAGAATGCAAAAGTACTTGTTAAACATAAATCAAGAATGTAGAATCACCTGTTCAACAATATATATATAAGAAAAAATATACAGCTAATGAACTCTTGAAGTATCCAGGAGCAATGCATAGTACAGAGCACAACCGCGATATTATGCCAAGATAAAAATCATTTCAAGCAATCAAATAGAAGATATCCACCACAACACACTTTACCTCCATAATATCACGTTCCCTTTCATAAGGACGTTGGCAAGTCACCTTCAACAAAGCAGTGATCTGTCTTTCATTCAATCTTTTGGAGTACCTCTGACCCTCAACAATCTTACAAACCTGTTTTCAAGAGATGATTCATAAGCAGGCACAGCTATAAACTGCAACAAAAGAACAGAAATGAATATACATGCATTCACCTCCATAGGCAAATAGTTAGGTCTCTGTTGATTTCCCACTTGTAGACAAGGCCATTGAGTATGTTGAATTACAAAGCCATAGGTTTCATAGAAATACTCCACAACAGATTTCAATGTTCCTCTTTCATCTACCGGGAAACTAATACAGAAAAAATCATGTCACCAACATAAACCTGGAACCATATCTAATTTCTAACAGCATGAAGAAACTTTTCATGACATATGAAACTTACGTCAGCTCCCGTGTTGCCTGTGATGTTAAACCAGATATACGATACTTTCTGCGCATATTTCCACGGTGTGTAACTTCAACTCTGACACCTCTGAGAGCCTTTTTAATCTGTTGATTGAGAAGAAATAGTGCCTCATGTCTCATACATTGATAAATGAATGAGAAAATTAAACTACGCAAAAATAACATTACATAGGCTACAGAAATTGTATGAAATAACATTGAACTTGTTTATAGGAAAATAGATAGTTAAGAGCGAAACAACAAATAATTCTAACCTTTATACGATCAGAATCAAACAACGGTCTGGAGGTAACATCTCGATTCAATAATTGAGTCACAAAATCAATAACTGGTAGCGGCTCGATGAATGCAGTTGAGGACATATCTGCAGCACAGATAAGCCATAGACAGATGTTAAATTGCAAAGAAATTATAATATAAACAATAATCATATAAATGAACTTAAAAGAGTCCCTGACAGAAAACACATTTGATCAATAAAATATACCAATATTGAGTGAGAGTCCCATCTGTGTAGGACGAATACTTTGATAGAAACCACGCCAACTCTCCAAGCCCTCGCCAAGAGACTGTCTCCTTCCTAGATCAGGGGAATAAAATGATCGAGCCACCGGGGAGTACCTTCAGTTGATCAGCACCCATTCTTTAGCATGCAAAACTAATATTGCACAAGTTGCTAAAGTAAGAAACAGACTACTACCTAGCAGTTGGCAATTCACGCAGCACTATATCAAGGACTTGAAGGGCTTCCTGAGGTGCATCAGCTTGCTTCCCCTGCAAAAAGAGTCCTAGATGGTGCAGATCAGCACGAGCAGCAAATTTGATGATAACTTTGAATTCCCTCTCTCTCCTGAAACAAGAAGAAAGAAATTAACAGCATAGAAGAGGATAACAGGTTAGGCCATTACACGGTTATGATCCCACAAAAGCAGAGCATAAGCTGAATAATTTAAAACAGTATTGCAATTTGGCATTTCAAAGTGCTGCACCTCTCCACACACCGAACCCAATACATTGAAACAAACAACATCCCATTAGAACAAAAGGCAGGGTATTAAAATAAGTGAAACAATATAGAAAGGAAAACGAAGAACAACCTTTGCCCGCCTGTTCCATCATCCTCGTCAATGAGGGTGATTTTGAATTCCTTTGCTTGAAAAGGAAGAGCTCCAGCAGTATAAAGACTCTTCCGTCCATCATAGGCAGGAAGACGCTTCCCGAGATGGGATTCTTGGTACAATTTAACCAGTTGTTCCATTATAGCTCGACTGACAACCCTTGATGTGACCTCCGGTGTAATGCTAACCTATTCCCATCAACACCAATTAATCACATGCAACAATAACTAGTAAATACAAATTACCTAGGGAAGAAACATTAAGAATCAGTCACTCACGTCATACTGGTGCAAATCCTTGTCTGGTAGCTCAGCAAAAAAGTGATTAGCCTTTACAATACACCTTATCCCAGTGCTTCCCTTCCCAGGCCGAAGAGGGAACCTCATTGATTTACTTGAGGCTGGCGGTGACTGAGTTGCCTGGCTAGAAGAGCCTTCTTGCTGGATTGATAGTTGTTGCATCTGCTGTGACACAGCCGCTGGTGATGGCTCTAGTGGTTGGATTGAAGAACTTGCCTCAGACAGCATGGGCAATGAAGAACGTGCCTCAGATGGCATGGGCTGAGGGGTCATCCCAGCTGGGTAAGGAGCTGGTGTAGCTTGGTGCAGCTCGGGTGCTGGTGCTCTAAAAGGTCCGCCTGAAGGGGGTCCTCCACGGCCACCTCCACTACGACCACTGCCATAACCTCGTTCTCCATGCTGAGGTTGCCCTCTCCCCCGCCCCTGGTGTTCCGGGGCTCCACCATAATGCTGTTGTTGCATTCCTCCCCTTCCTCGGCCGCCACTGTAACCACCTCCACGGCCTACCTGCTGAGACTGGGGACCCCTTCCACCTTGGTATCCTCCTCCACCTCCTCCCTGTTGAGGAGGACTGCTCCTCTCAGCTGGGGGCTGAGCGCCCCGACCAGCACCAGTTTCCTGGGACTCAGAACTCTCACCCCCACTCTGTGGAAGTTCCGTTCTCCTCTTCCTCACCATGATGAAAACTGCAAAAGTACAATACTTAAAACCATGAGATAGTGCCACAAAATGATAGCACATCTCAAGCCCAAGAACCCAAGACACACGTTGGACCAAAAACAAGTAGCTATCATGAAAGAGCAAGGTCACTAAAAGCATGGCTGTATAATCAAAATAGAAAAAAAAATTATCAGTTAAAATTAATTGTGCTTCATAATAAACAATTCCCCAAAACAAAAAATTTAAACAGGATTTAAGATTATATCAGCTGTTGTTTTTTCAAAATGTTTTTTTAGTTGAAAGCGTATCAAAATAATATTTTTTTTATTTTCTAAAAAAAATTATTTTTGACAAACATATCAAAACAATCCAAACTAATTAATTTGATGACAAAAAAAAAAATTCAAAAATTTTCAAAAGCATTTTTTGAACACAGCAAAAAACAAACACACTCATGTTCGCAGCAAAACTCATTTCATATACGACATGAAAATTGATAAACATACCCTAAAATTTCCAAAAAAAAAATGAAAGACAACAAATGATCAATATAGACATGTTCAGTTCATGAACACACATTAAATATAAAAAATGTGCCAAATACAGGAAAGTTTCAGAATTGGCTTTAATTAACAACTAAAATAAGCTAATAATCTCTAAGTAATAAAAACACTACAATTATCATACCACGAACAAAAATTCAAAAAACAGCAAAAACATAAACCCTCACTCAAACACATCCACTCCAGTCACTTCATACAGCACAAAACCACTCAAAACCCCAAAAGAGAACCAGTACAAAGTCATAGGGAAAGGATCTCGCGATCTAGAATGACACACAACATTTTACAACTCAGAAAAGCAAGCAGTGACTGAAACCAAACAGATCTGTGCAGAAAGTGGCACAGAACTACAAAAAGCGGTCAAACACGGCAGATCTAGGGTCAACGAGTAGTGAAAGGAAGAGAAAAACCAGTGCTATTACCTGAAAAAAATTACCGGAAAACAACTATTTGGTCACCGGAGAGTAAAATAGCCACGAAAAGAAGGTTATCGTACAACACTACAAGCGCACCTAGCGTTGAGAGTTGAGACCAGAGAGAGAAAATAAGAGATGACAGTGGCTTGGAAAATCCACTATAATGGTGGTTATAAAGGACAGGGTAGGTGTTCGAAAATGACAACTCCGTCCCTACTCTACTTTTCAGGGAAGTAGTACACTGGTACTTTTTTCCTTCGTTGATGTGGAAGTTGACACGTGGAGTCTGAGCTGGATGGTTTGAGATTTCTTAGTTGTTCGGATTATATGATTTTTATTTATTTATTTATTTAGTTTTTAGACTTTGATCTTGGTATCTTTGATAGCAGTTATTTATAGGGTATAAAAAAGGATATATTCTGATTTATTTGATTTTTTTTCTGTATTGAGTGGTATTTTGTGGGTATAAAATGCTGGTTTGGAAAAAAAATAAAAAAGGAAAATGAGGTAGAAGGAAATTTTGCATGGTAGACAAAAAAAGGAATTATAAATTGAGTCTGGATTTTTATTTATTTTTTGTATTTAGTGCGAATCTTTCAATAGATTATGCTTATTTGGGGGGGTGGGGGGAATAATAGTAATATTCATCTGTAGGGATCAGACAAGGCATGCTTTTGAGTTTGAATTATTACAAGTGTATTGACTGCATCCCTAGCACCATCAAGATAAGATGTTTTTCATAAAATAATAAATTGAAATATATAATGTTGAGGTGCCCTTGTCAGTCTACTCCTGACTTAAATCTTAACTTTAATTCATTTTTCACTATTCAAAAGCATATGCTATAATTATTTTTGTTAATAAAATAGTCTATGGTGGGGTAGTTTAGAAAAACTTAAAGCCAAAGTATTCACATTTAACATGTGAATATGCATGAAACATCAAAAATAAATATATATATTTTTCAAATACACCGCCAGAAGAAAATAATATAGAATAAATTGCATGAGTATTTTTAAGCTAAAAAAGATCTTTTTATAAATGAAGGATAGAAATAAATCAATGAAGAATGGCAAAAATGTTTATGAATATAAATGGCCTCCTTGGAAAAGAAAAGAAAAGTAGAAGATAGAGGTAATATATGTTGTTTTAGTTTTTTTGGTTTTTGTGTTTTAAAAATATTTTAAAAAAAAATTAAATTTTTTTTTTAGTGTTTTCATATTATTTTGATATATTGATATCAAAATTGATTTTTAAAAAATAAAAAAATTTATTTTAATATATTTTTAAATAATAAATACTTTAAAATAATTGTAATCACAATGATAAATACAATGTTAAATACTCAATAACATTATTAATATTCTTCTTCTTCTTCTTTTTCCTATTCACTTTACTTGTAGTTCTCTTAATATTTTATAAGAATAAAAAATAGTGTTCGTGCACGAAACACGGAGACATTACTTTTTCTTACTTGTGCTCAAGGTAAAGCAAATCTACAAGGAGACCTACTTTTTCTTACTTCGGTTCAAAGTAATCAACTCAACAAGGAGACTTGCCTTTTCTTGCTTCGGTTCAAGGTAAGCCATTCAACAAGACTTCTATAACGAATCGAATGATAAGCACATAGTAGTTGCGTCCAACCTAGTTTGTTGACATGAGAAGTTCAAGATCCAAAATTTAATATTTTTTAATTGAATAAAAAAATATATTACAGTGTTTTTTTTAAATAGTGGTTAAAAAAAAAAGAATGGAGGTTGTTTTTTATATATATCTTTTAACATTAATATATTAAAATTATCTAAAAATACTTAGAAATATCAAGTTAATGTTTTTTAGTTGAAAAATAATTTTAAAAATATAAGCTACCATGATGTCAAACGATCACTAAATTGATTTGATTGATTTTTTAACGACTTGATTGATCTGATAAATTTAATTAGAGCATATTTGAAAATGTAATTACATTTGTTTTTTAAAATATTATTCATTAAAAAATATATCAAAATAATATTTTTTTTTATTTTATAAAAATTATTTTCGATATCAGTGCATTAAAATGATTTAAAAACACCAAAAAAATATTAATTTAAAGTAAAAAAATAAAAAAAATTAAAATGATTTCTAAAATACTTTTGAAACATAAAAATAAATAGGAAAAGTTGATTAAAGAAATAAAAAAACAGTAATGTTTTAATAAAAATAATTGACATTAGTTTATCTATTATCCAGGATTTAAATCAATGATAAATATTTAGAAGAAACTGCATAAATATTTTTTTAGCTTAAGGATTGGCGAGTGGATTGAAGGGCGATGAGAGTGGATAAAGTTGGAAAAACAAAACGGGGAGAGAATCGAGGGACACATGATTGACCACGACTCGTCTTCGACAAACACGCACCCCACTAAATCCCGAACATTTCATACTCTCCAACATCTTAACTCTACTCGCTCCTCTGGCTCGAAACCTGTTATATTCTCTCGTGACAAGAGGAGTACGGTCTTAGCTCGATTTACCGAAACACCCTTCATCAATTTTGTCATAACGCGGCGCCTTATTTCCATTTAATTACGCTTAGCCCAATAATCTGCTGTCCAAATAAGAAATAATTACTAATTGTTATAATCAATAAATCAGCGAAACGTACAATAAATCTTGTTTTATATTTATTTATTTAGGGCTGGATTTGAGTTTAAAAATAGTCGTTGCTCTCTAGAAGACTCGTTTTATTAAATATTCTTAACTATGTTTAACTGCTTCGTTAACAATCTTTAACAGCTTCGTTAACAAGCCGAAAGAGAGCGGGTCATGGCCTAGTTGGCCAAAAGGAATGACTACTTTTCTTTCTTTTTTTAAAAAAAAAATTATTTTTTAATACTTTTACATTGTTTATATTAAAAATAAATTTTAAAAAATAATAAAAAATATTCTTTTTCTAATAAAAAATACTTAAAAAAAGCATCTCACCTTCAAAGACTCTCATTGGTATAACCAGCTGTAATTGTCATCTGCTTTTATGTAGTGGGTCCCATCAACACTGGTAACTAAGAACCACTAGCCGTCACCATCGGTTTTACTAATCCAAACCGAGCAGAGGTTGAACCAGTGAGGATTCTTGGTCTGGTTCATTGGTTCAACCTCTTACAGGATGCATTGAACTGAATTGAATTCATAAATTTTAAGGAAATCTCATGCTTAAAATCATTAATTATGATTAAGGTTTTTTATTTTTGCGTTTAAACATGTTTTTTAAAATATTTTTAAAAAATATATTAAAAAAATATTATTTTAATTTTTTTTGAATAATTTTGATGTATTAATAGAAAATAAATATATATAAAAAGTTATTTTAATATTAATTGTATCCTTACAAGGGGAGAAAACAGGAAGAGGGTGAAGCGTTAGTGAATGGGGGGAAAAGTCAATGGGGGAATACGAAGCTGACTTGCGAAACGATCGCCCTCGGCCTTTCACCCCAGCCACAAGTCATCCCCCGCGGAAAAGCATTTTATGCCATAATAACAAATATATATTATGAGAATCTTTGTTTTTGTGTTTAGATAAGTTTTAAAAATGTGTTTGGTTTTAAAAAATATTAAATTAATATTTTTTAGTGTTTTTTTATAGTTTTGATATGTTGATTTTAGAAATTAAAAAAATTATTTTGATATATTTTCAAATGAAAAACACTTTTAAAATATATAATGCATTATAATATCAAACACATCGCGTGGTGTTTTCACTATAGTTATCAGACCCTACCCAAGGGCTGACCCGACCAAGAAGCCGGGTTCCCGGTTGCTTGGGTTGACTCGGGTAAGCCTAATAAAGTTTAAAAGATTATTTCAAAAGGTTTTTTATCTCATGTTGAAAAAAAATAACTTTTTTCTTATGAACATAGAATATATATATATTAAAAGGTTTCAAATCTCATATTAAAAATATAAAACATTCTTCTAATATTTATATAATAAACTTTAAAAAGGATTAATAACCAGTTAAAAAAAATAAAATGGGTCTTTCCTTGAAAAAAAAACACATTTAAAAAAAAAACTTGGGTCTCAACTAGGTTTTGCTAGGTCGCTCAAGTCACGGGTCAAACTGGCAGGTCAACCAGGTTTTTATTCATCCTAATCTTGTCTTGACTGAACCAATCCAATCATCGGGTCCCGGGTCGACCCGCCGGGCTGATTCAGGTTTAATAACTATGGTTTTCACTGTAATAGTAGCTAGTTACTGTAGATTGATATAATAAAATTATTTATTTACCCTTTAATAGAAAAAAATTAGGCCTTAAGGCTAATTTTTTTTTGTCTTTTTCACTAGGCTATTGGTAATGAAAAGATTGTTTGGGTGTGTATTTGCTTTTATTAATTTTTTTAATAGTAAAATTACTTTTCTATCTTTAAATTCAATAAATTTTAAAATTGTTAATCAAGTGCTTTCTTGCAATAAAAATACTTCTTTCCCTCAAAGAACAAAAAATTGTTAGGATGCTAAACAAGGGTTTTTTCATTATCCGTGTATAATACAAGTATGAATTTAACCTTGAATTAGACAAAAAAAAATAGATTTGCATTTAAGAGTGTTTTTTTTTTTAATTTTCACACAAATATTTTGTGTAATTAACAAAGTCGTGAGGGGTGTTTTTGGTGTTTTTTATATTTATGTTTGAATATTTAAATTAGAAAACTATTGACGCGTGTTAATCACATGTTGATGAGTGAGTGGCGTTTGCATTATTCAGGTGGTGCTTGTGACACTATTTGGTGGCCAAATTTGACCTTTTACAATCTTTCTAAATGCGCAACTGTGTTATTTGCCACACAGAATGACTTGTATCTTCTTGTGGTGGTTGAATTGTCAACAATGTTGTATGTTTTTTTTTTCTCTTTTTTATAACATATAAAACACACCTTTATTCTTTTTGTTTTTTGTTTTTTATATTTTAAAACTGTAGTTTTTTATTATTATTTTTTTATATTTTTTTTTTTAAACATAATATATTTCTAAATAAAATACATAATTAATAAACAATTTCTAGATCTACCCCACTCATCGAGACAAGCACTCTACTACCTTTCTTCTCTCTACACTTCAACACCATAGCACATTCTCGCGTGTGTAAAGGATGCCCTGGCTACCTTGCTGTTTGGTTTTTGTTTCTCCCTCGTACTCGTTGAGATATCGTTTAAAGAGACATTGTGATCAGACTAGAAAGCGGGACTGTGGAGATGAGATAAAAAGGGAGTAGGTGTTGAAGGCAAGATCGATTTGTGTTTAGTTTGGTGCATGTAACATAAATTTTCATCTTCATCGCTATTTAATTATTTTAAAAAAACAAGATAGAATAAAATATAGAAAATAATAAGTTTACCATTATTCATATTTTTGTGTATTTTATACTTGGAATAGGGATTTATATATTTTTATTTTTAACTTGAAATCAAACCTAAGAAAATTTCCTTATTTACTATTGAGGTGCCAATTGAAATGACTAAATTGCATTTTAAAGCAAATAAAAATTAAACTAACAATTCAAGGGCATTTAATTATTTTTATTATGGTTGCTTTAATTATAATCAATTTGAGTGGCATGTAATTCATTTTTTCAACAAGTATAAATACAATTAAAAAATAAAAGTAATTGGCACATGCATAGCAAGTGTTAGCAAATGAAAAGCCTTCATACTTTTTAAACAGAGAGTAAGGCGCCTTTTTATAATTAAATGTTGCCTTTTACAGTGGCATTGAAAACATTGTGTTATCCTCTTCATGATAGTTAGATGTGTGTGTACACAGAAACAATTGTTTGGCTCTTATGAACTGGAGGCCAAGGTTGTCAAAATCGCGTTTTGACTCGTAAAATCGTATGATTTTACGAGTCAAAACATGCATTACAGGTTGAATCGGTTGAAAAAATCGAAAATGAGTAAAATCGGGTAAAATCGCAAAAATCGGATGATATCGCGTAAAATCGCGATATCAGGACCGATTTTACGATTTCAATTTAAAGGCCCCTAATATAATTGCTCCAGCAGTCCAGCCCTCCCCCAATATAATTGCCCCCCCCCCCAAATATTATAATTGCTCATTTGCTCCCTCCAATATAATTGCTGCACAGCCCCCCCCCCAAATTAGCCTTGATTTTTGTGATTGGTTTCTCTTTTTAGGTTTTCAGTAGGTGGGATTCATTTTCGTGGATCTCACTAAAATTATGGCAAACATTTTGTACAAGTAAAGTATTTTCTTCAAGAGGCTTTTTTTCTTGGTTAGAAAATGTTTTTATAAAAAATATTATTTTTGTTTTTTTTTTCATATAATAATATCAAATTACTTTTTCTAACATGTAACTAGCTGTTTTGCGGACTTATAAATGAAGTAACATGTAGTGTGTATATATATTATTGTGGTGTATGTTGCTTTAAAAAAATAATATATATTTAAAAATATATACTATAATAATGCTGAATTTATATATTTTTTATTTTTTATATCAATATATATTTTTTTATTATGATGAATGCTTAAGGAATGATGAGGAAGATGAAAGGATTGAAGCTGGTTTTAGTTTACATGACACACCAGCAGATTGTTTGTTTTAAGTTTGTTGATTATTAGTTAATGAAAAGTTATTTTATATTATATATGACTTTTATTTGAATCCTGTATTTTAAGATACTTGAATTATATATGAATTTTTATTTGAAGGCTTGAAATATGCATGAAGTTTTATTTGAAACATGTTTTTTAATGTCCTTGAAATATGTATGAATTTTATTTGAAACATGAATTTTTTTTAATGTATTTCAAAATTCCTTACGATTTTACGATCCGATTTTGTGAAGGGCTTTCCGTTTCGTTCTAAAATCGCAATTTTAACAACCTTGCTGGAGGCCCTCGTACCCTCTAAGTAGTGTATAAGATTCCTCCCTGTAATCAAACGCTGTCTTCCACAATAAAATTGGAAGCGTTGCGTTGTCCTCTTCAGGATAGTTAAACGTTTGTGCACGTAGAAAAAATTGTTGGGCTCTTATAATCTTTTTTTTCTCTTTCCTGACTTTGAATTTCACATCAATGTAAAAATCAAATGTGTCATGTCGGTTTGTTTTTGTATTCATTTATCTTTATTTTTTTTATTGTTATTTATTGTGCTTTTGATGCCATTTGAAGTTTTTTTTTTAATTTCATCTATTAACATTTTATTTTATTTTATTTTTGTATTCAATTTGGTCTTTATTCTCTTAATTGCTATTCTTTTTTTTTATCATTTTCTTGATTTATTTTATTTTTCAGTTTACTCCCTCAACATTTTACTTCATTTAATTATTGTATCTAACTTGGTTCTTATTCTTTTAATTTCTATTTTTTTTTATCCCTTTCTTGATTTATTTTATTTTTCAATTTATTCCCTCATTATTTTTTCATTAGTTTTTATATTAGATTTTGCACTCATTGTTTTGATTGCTATTTTTTTCTAATTGTTTATGGCTAGGAATTTTGCTTCATGATTTTTTCATGTTTATCTTCTAATGGAAAGTCTTGGTCTCATTATCCAAGTTACAAATTTCAATGATTACTTCGATTTAAGTTTGATTTTTTTTTCTAGATTCTTTTAGTTGATTTTCTTACAATATTATCCTTTAATATTGAGTTATTGGGCTTTGAGCTCTATGATTTTTCTCTCCTTTTCTTTTATGTGAGGTCATCCCAATCTCATATCCTATGTCGCGGGGTAGTCAATTTTTTTTCAATATTTTTTTTAAATTGATTTTTTTTTCAATTTCGCATTTGATTATTTAGTTTGTTTGAGATTTAATCTCCATTGTTTTATTTATTAATTTTATATGGGGTTATCCTGGTCTCATGACCAGGCTACAGGGTCGGCATGTTGGCTAGTTACTTGAGAGTTGACCTCTGTTATTTTATTCAATTTCTTTCATGCAAGATTATCTTGATCTCATAATCGGGCCACATAGTTGATATGCTAGCTAGATGCAATTTTTCTTTTCTTTTTTTAAAATTATTTTTTTTTCCAGTTCTTCCTTCAATGTTTGTGTCAGTGGTAATTAAACTTTGGATTTCTTTTATTTTTCTCTTTATTAGATTATTCCATTATGATTCAATTTTTTTCTTTGTTATTAAATAACATCATTGAGATTTTTTAAAAATATTATAAAAATATTTTTTTTATAATATTAACAATTGCTCATTTTTTTCAATTAATCATTAACTATTTTTTGGTTATTTTTATTACCGTTGGTTTTTTTTGTTGATTTTGAACTCATTCGAACTAATAGTCTGAATCCCCATTTCTTCTTGCTTTTTTTAAAATGCAATCATTCTATAAACATCCTTTTATTTCGTTAAGAAAAACTTAATCCGGTCCATGGAGTAAATCGGTCTCCCTATGTATTAAAAAAAAACTAAAAGGGCTCAGGAAAACACTGTAACATGTGAGTGAATTCACTGTGGATTCAAACAGTATTTTTCGTTATAATCTCCTTATTCTCTCCTTTCTTCTCGCGTGATTTGATACACTCATTGGCTTTCTTCTCTGCACTTGCAACTTGATTGAAGCTTCAAGTTTTGGTGAGTTGATGTAATTGGTGTGATTGATTACTATTCGAAGGGGTTGGCTGCAACAATATATATATATATATATATAAACAATTATTTAGGGGACTTCATGATATGCGTGTATATATATCATTATAGCTTTAAATCTTTAGCATTTGAACCTTCTCCTAAAAATATGAGCTTTATTTTCGAGCAACAACAATGGAAGATGCAAAAAGAATTTAAAGGAAATAAAAATATTTTTATTTTTTTAATATTAAATATAAGAAAAACTAGATTGTATTTATTTGTAAAACATAAATTTTTATTAATTTAAAGAAAATAAAAATATTTTTATTTTCTTAATATTATGAAAAACTAGATTGTATTTATTAT
The DNA here is from genome assembly GCA_030145905.1 of Populus davidiana. Classification (NCBI taxonomy): domain Eukaryota; kingdom Viridiplantae; phylum Streptophyta; class Magnoliopsida; order Malpighiales; family Salicaceae; genus Populus; species Populus davidiana. The sequence continues at coordinate 8,267,268 of CM057803.1, forward strand.
AATATATAATAAAATTGCTCCGTGTTTCACTATGTATTGCATAATGCAGTCCACGGTAAAACGCTGAGCTATATTTTTTTTTCATGTTTTTATTTATTTATTTATTTGTTTGTTTATTGTTTTTTTATGCCTTTATGGGTTTTTTTGTGTTTTTTTTATTTTTCATGATTTTTTTTGTTTAATTTAGTTTGTTAATATTATTATTTTTATTTAGTTATCAAAATTTATGACATGAATCCCGGGTTTGACGAGTTAACCTGGAAATTGTTTTTTGCTTTTTTTCTTTTTAATTAGTTTTTTTCGTTTAGTTTAGTTTGTTAATGTTAAATTTATTTCTATTTAATTATTAGACTTTTATGACACGTATCTCGGGCTTGACGGTTTAACCCAGTTAATTCTGGGTTAACCCATCATTATTTTTTCTATTTAATCATCAAACTTTCATGACGTCAATCCCATGTTTGACAAGTTAACCTGATTTGAAGGGTTAATCCAGTTAATTCAGTTGTTTTTCTTTTTCTTCATTAGTTTTTTTTGTTCTAATGTTTTTTTTCTTTGTTTTTTTAATTAATCTATTTAATTATCACACTTTTATAACACGACCTTACAACCAGACCCACATCTAAGGCTCTTGGATTCGGTGTTGCAGCCAGACTCACTTAAACTTGAGTCATGCAAGTTTAATATTATTATTAATCTTATAAATATTACTCTTGGATGAAGCATTGCAGCTAGACCAAATTAAGGCTCCTGGGTATATCTTTTCAAAAAGACCTAACACTCTTAGATCTTAGTTTTTTTTATATATATTTTTTATGCAAGAAAAAAAAAACATTAACTCGTTACGTATGCCTTTTTTTTTCTCCTTTTCTTTTTAAGCTTTTTATTGTGGACTGCATAGTGTAGTTCACAATGAAAAAGCTGATGCCTTTAGTTTTTTTTTTTAATTTAGTTTCTTAATATTAAAGTTTTCTATTTAATTATCAGACTTTCATAACACAGATCCCAGGTTTGACAGGTTAACCCAATTATTCAGATTTCTTTTCTTTTTCTTCATTAATTTTTTTCTTCATGTAGTTTTTTTTCTTTTTGCTCTTTCCTTTTTAATTAATATTTTTTGTTTAATTTAGTTCATTAATATTAAATATTTTTTCTATTTAGTTATCACACTTTTATGACATGACTACTAGGTTTGACGGGTTAACCTAATTTGGCGAGTTAACTAGATTGATTCAATTTTTTTTTTCTTTTTCCTCATTAGGTTTATTCTTTTGATTTTATTTTTTAATATTGTATGCACTCCATAGTTAAAAGGCTTATGCCTTTTTATTTTCTTTCTATGCCTTTCACTATGGATTGCACAGTGCAGTCCACGGTGAAAAGGCTGATGCTTTTTTTTTTAATTAATTTTTTTATTTACTTTGGTGATATTAAATTTTTTTCTATTTAGTTATCAGACTTCCAGGACATGGATCTCAGGTTTGACGAGTTAACCCAATTAATTTAGATTTTTTTCCCTTTTTCTTTATTACTCTTTTTTCTCCTTATAAGTTTTTTTCTTTTATTTTTTATTTTTATTTAATTTAGTTCATCAATATTAATTTTTTTTTCTATTTAGTTATCGCTTGATGCCTTTAGTTTTTTTTTCTTTTTGTTGTTTTTATGTGCAGTCCACAGTGAAAAGGCTAAAGCCTTTTGTTTGTTTTTTTTCTTTTTAATTATTTTTTTTGTTTAATTTTGTTTATTAATATTCAATTTTTTCTAATAGTTATCAAACTTTCATGACATGGATTCTAGGTTTGACAGGTTAACCTGGTTTGATGGGTCATCCCAGTTAATTATGGGTAAACCTATCAATTTTTTTTCCTATTTAGTTATTAAATTTTCACGACACGAATCCAAGGTTTGACGGGTTAACCTGGTTTGAAGGGTTAATCCAGTTAATCCATATATTTTTTTCTTTTTCTTTATTAGTTTTTTCTTCATGTTTGTTTTTTTCTTTATTTTTTTAATTAATCTATTTAATTATCACACTTTTATGACACGACCTTGCAACCATACTTACATCCAAGACTATTGGGTCTGGAATTACAGTCAGACCCACTTAAACTTGAGTCAGACAAATTTAATGTTATTATTAATATTATAAATATTACTCTTGGATTAGGTGTTGCAGTTAAATCCAAAACTTTTAGGTATAACTTTGTAAAAAAACCTAATACTTTTAAATCTTAACTTTTTTTATATTTTTTATACAAAAAATATTAACCCGCGGCATCGCACGGGTCATGTAACTAGTTATTTTCTAAATGGTATCTTTCCTTTCCATCAAACCAAACATTACGGACAAAATCGAGCGCGACCACCTTTTACAAGTTATAGACCTCATCTTCCTGATGTATTCGGCATTGTAATTTCATAGTTAAAAGTTGCTTGAAACTGGACCTGTGAGTGAAAAGAAGAAAAAGGAAGCACCAAGGAGTATGGTACTTCCACATAGGGGTGAGCATTTCCGGTTCGGTCCGGTTTTCACCCAAAAAATTAACCAAACCGATTTATTTATTCATTTTTAAATCAAAACCGAAACCGAACCGAAACCGGTTCAAACCAACTAGTTTCGGTTCGGTTTGGTTAATTGAAAGAAAAAACCGGAAAAAACCAATTTTATCTTGGCCAAGCATATCGAGCAAGTTTTCTGATTATTTAAATTGATTTTTTTTTCAATTTCGCATTTGATTATTTAGTTTGTTTGAGATTTAATCTCCATTGTTTTTTTTTTTATATATATATATGAGGTTATCCTGGTCTCATGACCAGGCTAGGGTCGGCATGTTGGCTAGTTACTTGAGAGTTGACCTCTGTTATTTTATTCAATTTCTTTCATGCAAGATTATCTTGATCTCATAATCGGGCCACATAGTTGATATGCTAGCTAGATGCAATTTTTCTTTTCTTTTTTTAAAATTATTTTTTTTTCCAGTTCTTCCTTCAATGTTTGTGTCAGTGGTAATTAAACTTTGGATTTCTTTTATTTTTCTCTTTATTAGATTATTCCATTATGATTCAATTTTTTTCTTTGTTATTAAATAACATCATTGAGATTTTTTAAAAATATTTTAAAAATATTTTTTTATAATATTAACAATTGCTCATTTTTTTCAATTAATCATTAACTATTTTTTGGTTATTTTTATTACCGTTGGTTTTTTTTGTTGATTTTGAACTCATTCGAACTAATAGTCTGAATCCCCATTTCTTCTTGCTTTTTTTAAAATGCAATCATTCTATAAACATCCTTTTATTTCGTTAAGAAAAACTTAATCCGGTCCGTGGAGTAAATCGGTCTCCCTATGTATTATTTTCTAAATGGTATCTTTCCTTTCCATCGAACCAAACATTACGGACGAAATCGAGCACGACCACCTTTTACAAGTTATAGACCTCATCTTCCTGATGTATTCGGCACTGTAATTTCATAGTTAAAAGCTGCTTGAAACTAGACCTGTGAGTGAAAAGAAGAAAAAGGAAGCACCAAGGAGTATGGTACTTTCACATAGGGGTGAGCATTTCCGGTTCAGTCCGGTTTTCACCCAAAAAAATAACCAAACCGATTTATTTATTCATTTTTAAATCAAAACCGAAACCGAACCGAAACCGGTTCAAACCAACTAGTTTCGGTTCGGTTTGGTTAATTGAAAGAAAAAACCGGAAAAAACCAATTTTATCTTGGCCAAGCATATCAAGCAAGTTTTCTGATTCAGGAAGCTAGAAAGAACAAGATTCAAACGAAAATTTGAAAAAAATAATTATCACAACATCCATTACAGTAATCGCAACATGAATGGCAAATCATCAACCTTGTAAATAAATATAGAAAATAAATATATTATAGATCTACAGAAATCAAAAAGAAAAAGAAACATGGACAAAAATTAAGAGATAAAGATTGAAGAGAGGGGGCTCCAGAGCTGCTGTTTGGTTGTTAATCCATAAGCTTAGTCGATTATGTTTAAAAAAAAGGACAAAAAGATTAAGAGATGAGAGATAATGATGGTTCGTTCACCAGATCTACTTTGTGGAAGGAAGGGGGTTATGCTTAAAGCCTTAAAGAAAGGTTGAGAAGATGAGAGATGAAGACGTTGAGGGGGGTTGTTAGAAAGGTTGAGAGATAAGAGATGAAGATGGGGCTATGATAGGGATTTTAAGAAAGGTTGAGGGATGAGAGATGAAGATGGGAGGAGGGGCTATGCTGAGAAATGAAGATTGAGAAACATGGGCAAGAAAGGTTGAGAGTGAAGATGGGGGTGGGCGCTGAGTTGAGAGGTAAAGATTGTGAAACATGGGTGGCGGCTAGTGTTCAGAAAAGAGAAGGGGAAAGCTGAAAAGTAGGTATTTATAGTACTATTAATTTTTTTATTTGAACCGGTTCGGTTTATTCGGTTTCAGCCTTTTAAAACCAAAACCGAACCAAACCGGCTTGTTTTTTAATTTTTCTAATCGGTTTTTTTTTACGGTTCGGTTTTTTCGGTTATTTTTTTTTCCAGTTTTCTCGGTTTTTTTGCTCACCCCTACTCCCACATAAATCTAGAAGATAGATCCCATTGAAAAAGAAAATATTGTGAGAGAAAAGTCAGACAGGAATGCATGAAAGTCTTTCATGTCTGGTTATCCATTCTTTTCCTTCTGTCCTCTAATTATCCAAGAAATATACAGGTCTGGATACAGCAGTAATTTACATCAAGAAATCTGTGTGGTGCAGCGAGGCAGCATGTTAAAGGCTGCCTTGCTCAAACCTACTGGGAAAATTCATATAGTGATGTAAAACAACTTTCCATTACAAGATAGAGATGATCACAAATCTAAGGATTGATGTTAAAAATACTTAGTATACATGCATTCCAAGTTAACTGCCTGGTAAGAACTAGTACCTTCCCGTGTGATGGCAGCACAATGTCTACTCCTGACGTTCCCCATAACGGCACCTAACTTCTTCTCCTTCTATTAACTTCTCTATAGCATCCGAAGGCAGGCCTATCATCTCTAAAGTCTTCTCCCACACTTCATACGCGGTGTCGATGTTGTGTGCTTCTTCGGAAGGATTTGTTGGTCGACAATCTTGAGAAATGAATGCACAAACTGGCCACTCATCTGATTTTAACAACTCGCAGTATTCAGGAATCTGAGGATCAGTTGCTGAAAAAAGAGCACTCCTGGAACCTGAATTGGATGCAAATTATATGAGGTTAGCTAACAGTTAGAATATTGTTTTTTTTTCCTCTTAAATTTGAAGGCAGTTAAGCATAATAGCAAGATAACTCATATTTTGGTTCTTTCCATGGTACATTATGCTGTGATTCCATAAATTATTGACTGATTATGTTTTGTCATAGCAACTCTCATTGGAAATCGAAAAGCCATTTCTCTATAAAATCTTTTGGTGCAACCTAGTTCTCTATTCAATGTTACAAATAAACTAGATGGCTTTGCTAAACGTACAAGTTCTGCACAAAAATGGATTTGTGAGGATTTCCACAGAGCTTCAGACTCAGGTACCATGTGTCGGAATTGCTGAATATTAGACATCTTCAACAGTTCAAAACCTTTACATATAGCTGCTGACCACAAAAAGTATGGAATAGTAATAATAAATTCACTCTCAAGTCTTTCTTTTCTTGCCTAGGCGGAACACAAAGAACATCTACTTAGAAGTCTTTCCTGAGCAACTTGCTCACAGTTTGATGGGAAACCGTAAATGAATTTAGCTCTTTTGCAAGGAGACTATTTATGTGTGGAGACTAAAAAAAAACCTTGCTCCTAAGGATGGTGTTTATTGCAGCCAGTGGGGACCAACAGTGAAACAAATCATTCTAGCAGCAAATTGACATTGTTACAGGCCATAACGTCTAAGACATTGAGAATGCAAGACACGTGCAACAGCATCTGATTCACTAAAATGTTTTCATTTGTAAAATTCTTGTCACATGCATCTTAAACATAGAAAGATATGAATTGTCCAACAATCAATGCTTCTTGTTGGCATGCACAACCTCTTCAACTCTCATATTTCAGTTTCCTGAAAAAGTTCCTTGGCATTCACTGGGCAGAAAAGAGAGATAAAACAGCAGGCAGGAGATGAAAAACATCATGCACTTCAATACATCATGTATCGTGATCAGAATGATGACAAGAAGGACATCATAAGTCATGAATGTCATGTTAAAAATTAAAAGACAAGTTGTCACCATTATCCCACAAAGTTGCAAAGTGAGAACATGCTATCATTTGGGAGACTTACCTTCTTGGGCATTGAAGATAAAATACGGTATTAGGTGATAACCAGCTTGCACAATTTTGGGAAGATCCCTAGCCTGAATTTAGATAAAGTTGAAAGCAGGATGTAAGATACAATGATGTAACTAGAAAGAATGTTTATTTTGATCATACAAAGCTAAAGGAAAACCAATTCAACAACAGACTTGGTCTCTCTAAATCAATCCCATCATTTAGTCCCATCAAGTGTACACCAAGAATGATGTTCTACAACTTATTGTTTTTTAAGGTGTTTGTAATTTAGGTTAGCCTCTCTCTGAGGAATCAAACCGCAACCTCCCTCTTAAAGGACAAGTATTGCTACTAGTGAGCTAGAGCCCCATTGGTAGGGTTCTACAACTTCATTTAAAAACTACTATCCTATATTTTGTCAACCAACACACATCAACATGATCAAAACAGCTACAAACACTATATATTTCCAAAAAGCCTAACGATGCTTTTCCCTCCCAAAACATAAATGAATAACAGCTCCACTTTGGAACCAGCCATATTTAATCAAAAATAGCCAAAGGTGTCTGCTGCTTATCCCAAGCTAACACCCTTAATAAGAAGTTATAAATCTGTATCTTTCCACCATTGTGCCATATAACATGTTCTGAATAGTTAGGCCATACTCTTTTCATGTGAAAAAAGAGCTTGTCTAGGATGGCTTTATTGAAAGGAAATGTCTTTAATTGTTAATATATCTCTCTTTTACCCACTTCTCCCCCTTTTACAGCGTGGCTTTCCATCATGACATTCCCTCAGCATTTTCTTTTTTTAATAGCAGTAACAGCACAAATCATAGACATTATTGCTTCATCTGTATTTATACTGAAAACATATGCATCAAGAAACTTGTATGAGTAACCATATGCAGACATATTTTGGCACATCCTATTCCATTATAAAATTATAATGATTGATTCAAGAGACTTACAACATTCGTTTGGACTACTCCAGGTGAAACACATAATACACTGATGCCAGATTCAGCTGGAAGCCGCCTGTGCAGAACACTACTAAACATGACCTGCAATCCAAAGGTCAAGTTAATGATTCATTCATGAATGTTAAAACAAATTATAACAGATAGCAGCTTACTGAAATACAGTCAATACATCCTTTGAACATGTTCATGCAGTGATGTAGCACAGGAAAGGGATAATGTTGAGTAATATGATATTGCTAGAGCTATTTGAGTTATCTGCAATAATTCCCATGCAAAAGAATCTAAGGTATTTGTTCCTAGCAAACCAGATTTAACATTCCTAACAAAAATTAATTAAATCCACCTTTCTCCATCAACCGTTTGCATGGCAAGCATGTTTTGTAATGCAAACAAAAGCTGTGGTCTTTAACAATCAAACTTCCATATTAATTCTAAAATTTATCTATAATTTAATTTTATATCTTATAGTCAGAGGACAACTGGATAATTCACTCCCACATCACCTTTACCCACACGAGATTCATAATTTGAAGCCAATTTTGAATCCCACATCCAATATTTGGCAGAAAACATGTATGTTTGAGCTTATTCATTTGTTTTGACAAGTCCAAACTTAATCTCAGGCTCTTCCTAATAATTTAAACAAACAACACCAAGTGAGGTCAATTAAGAAAAACAAGCATGACTGTGGTAAGAGTTCAGTTCATTTGCATCCCTAAAAGAATATATCCAGTAGTTGAAACACAGATGCTCAACAGAAACTAATCCAGTTGAAAAACCACAGGAACTTTAACAGAGATGCCAGCATCATAGTTCTTTTATAGTTCAAAACAAAAGGGATAAAAAGAATCCAACGTGATTGAGGAGAGAGGTGAGCATTTTATATTGATACAGCAACTTCATGCAGCACAGACAATAGGGACATTTCCTTTGTTAATTTGAACCCGAAATAAAAATAACAGTTTCCAGAATTATACAGTCAAAAGTATCAAATATCAACTCTAAGCACACCTGTGCTAACTTGCTGCCGGTGTATCCAACTAAGCTTGTATACTTTCTCTTTCCAGAAGTAACATTCATGTCTTCAGTGTCAACAAAGCCAACATAATGCATCTAGAGAAGAGAGAAGCATTAAAAACCAATAAAAAATGTGAGCATATGAATGTTACATTAGAATTATGACGGGATTTAGATGCTATATGACAGCGAGCAGAACTGTTATGCAGGGGGCACAATTTCACAATCATATTAATATGTTTTCCTTTCCTCCAAGGTAATTGCACAAATCTGTGGAACAGGAAAATGATGGACATTGACACATCATGCCAGGACCGGAAAATTAAATCATTAATAGATACAGTAAATAGTAGCTGTTTTTCTTCTTCCAGATTTATCAATTGCACATCATTTTAATTTGCTGGATCTACCAATCACACAAGTCTATATCATTTAATAAGGAATGCTAGGCGCTATTTTATAGTTTCCTAAATACATTTGTAAGATCCTATATTGAAAGAGAACACAGCTAAAAAGAGGCAAAGTATATTTTTGTTGGCCATAGTACTCACAACTGAATTCACATTGATAATTCTGCTTGGAGAGCCTCTAATTAAGGATGGCAAAAGCAATATCGAAAGCAATGCTGGAGCTAGATGATTCACTTGCATGTGTTCTTCATACCCATCCTTTGAGAACTTTTGTGGTCCTTGATAAAACAAATTCAAAGCATACTAGTTATTTATGGTCGTAGATAAATATATAAGAAATGCATATCCAAAAAGCTTTTATGACTGAAAATAGAAACAATACTAGTTTACATAAATGCTCAACAGTACTCCATAAAAATCAAAGATTAACCAAACTTTTCAATCAAGAAGCAGCCAGATCATTAGCAAAACCTTGCATAGTTGCTAAACAACACTCGTCAAGAACAGTCTTGAACTAAAGCAGAAAGCTTGAAGCAGGACCATAAAAACTCAATTCACTCACAATCTCAATTATCTCCCCATCATCCCATCCCTAAATGCATGGCTGATCAAGGACTCATGAACAAATCAATGCAGCTTCTTAAATTCTTAGATTCTCGTGATTTTTGCAACCTATTCTCTAGAGAAAGTAAGCAAAACCTATAGAAAACCTGCATATCACATTCTCATTGGTCCATATAAAATAAAATACAAAATGCACAGGATGACTCCCTTATTTAAGGGCACCTGAAACATCTTGCCAACTATGTCATTGAAACTCTCTAATTAGTTCTACCTCCAAAACATTCACATTTGGCAGAGCAATGCTTTCTGTCCACCAGTACCCATGACCTCGACTAAAAAAGGCCACTTCTCCTCTGTCTCCTTTCCTTTGAGTGATTCTAACTGAAAGTCATGTAGGGTAGAAGAATGCTCTCCAAACATTCTTAAGAACAATGTAAAACCTTCAGGGACATTTGAACTAAACTTGAAGCTTTCACTTCTTTTGATCACAAACATTGTGAAAACACCACGAAATCTTGTTTTCTCCAACAATGCCCATCCCTCCGCGTAGAATTATTCCAGTAAATTTCTTATTAATATGTTGAATTCTTCCAAGACATGCCTGACAATCGAAGCCAACATTATCTTCCCATTGTCCTTACACACCAAACATCACCATTCAAGCCCAAAAGAACCCAAAATTTCTTTCTTTTTTCTTTCAAAAATTAATAACCCCTGACCATGGAAATGCGGTAATGCACACACCTTTCATCTCAGAAGATCCTTCAACTTTTTGAAAATGCTGCATATACATTTGCAAGAAACAGGCCATTCGTACAAAAGAAAAGACAGGACTTGAAGACGTAAATACATCACAGTGAGGCAACCATCCATGCTTTCTCTATGCCATGGCAAGCTATAAACAACAAGCAACCAAGCTAGTGGAATAACATATGATGCAAAGGCTTACTGTCCTTTTCACACAAGAAACCAAAAGTTTCAACAGAAAAGCCTATCATTGAGACTCTCAGGCCATGTTCATGTCATTCATGATGTGGACTTAGTAATATTAGCGAGACACAGGAATGACATCACAAAAAAATGGATTCCGACATGTCATCAAGACATGCTGTGGTAACACAAAAACTACTGCAGCATCTCTTAGGCAGGCAGGAGGATCCAAAAATGTATTTTTATCTGGATGGTCAAAAGGCTCTGGCTCAACAGAATGAACAAGGCTATTTTACAAAACAAAAACACCCTCCTCCAAGGATATCCTCTCTAAACTGGGAGAAAAAAAACAAGTAATCTGAAGCCAAGCATCACCCTTGGCTCATTTGACTTGATTTCCAATAACAGCACTTATCATCTAATTGTGACTACGACTTCTCATTGCCGAATAGCAGGAACCTTTGTATCAGTTTACTAAACTATACCAGCTGTTATAACTAACCATGAGTATTCACAAATGAAGGGATTCCACATTTTACTATTCCCTTCTCCTTGAGTACTTACCTGTTATACTTGGGAATTGCCAATACCCTACTTCCATACTAAAACATGAGAAATAATGCACAAGCAGCAGGCAACATCGCATTTACATATCAGGAAAAAAAAAAAGTTATAAAAATAAAATAAAAAAACCAACCTCTAATGGAAAATATTCCAGCATTATTAATAAGAACATGCAAAGGTCCCATTCGCGCATTCCACACTTCGGCAAACCTCGAAACCGATTCCAAGGACAAAAGATCAAGCTCCATCACCTTCAAAAATCACCACAACATTAATTTAAGAAAATCCAAGCACGTATAACAGAGATTAAACAGTAATTAAGGCCAAACTACCACCTACCTCGATATTAAGAGGAAGGCCGAGTTCAGTCCATTCGGACTGCCATGTATGAATCAAATCATGCGCTGCTTTGGTATTCCTAACAGCCATAACAACATGGGCTCCGGATTCCGCCAATTGCCTGGCGATTTGGAGACCGATACCGCTGGTGGATCCGGTGACAATGCAAGTGAGATTGTTGATAGGAGGTAAAGAGAGAGGGTTCTGCAAGTGACTAGCCATGATTCGCTGAAATAACATCTCGTATATTATGTACATCCATCCTCTTAGCCATTCTACCCATCCTAATCCTTGCTTCTTCTTTGGTACTGTTGTTGATGGCGTAGAAGATGACTCTGACGGCGTCGTTTCCATGGCTAGACAAGAAAGTTTCTTGATTTCTTGCGGTTCTTTTACGCGATTTGGAATCTTTAGATCTGAAGTAGTGAGTGAGTGCTCGCTTTTTTTGCTTGCTTGGTTCTGGTGGTGACTGGTGAGAGATGTGGAGAGAATCAGGGAAAAGTGACTTGAGACTTTGAGAGTAGTAGTGCAGGTGTCAGATTTCGAAGTGCCAAAATAGTCCCTCAAGTTTTCATGACTGTCTAAATTGGCTCTAACGGCTAGCAACAGATCAGTCCCCAGTTGCACCATAATAATAATAAATAAATAAAGGTGTGAGCTTTTGTTGATAAAATACTCTGCTAAATCAGCACGAGAGTCCAAGACCGTTTTAAAATAAGTACACCAGTGGTCCGCTCGCTCGTTTTAAAATAGTTTGGATTAATTTTTTTATAAAAAAAACTTAATTATAAATTCAAAATATGATGCCCATTAAATAGTATTTTTTTTTAAATATTGATACTGAATAATTTTAAAAAAAAATATTAAGATTTTGATATATTGAATTGACTTGAATTAATATGTTAAAATTACAAGTTAGGTCATGAGATTGTGATGATCCTATAAAAATTAAATTAAAATAAATTATAAATGTCAATTCCTCATTAACTCAATATTAAAAGATAAAAAAAAAAAAACAACTACTCGATTAACTTGCTAAACTCGCAATCTGAATCATAAAATCGGGATATCCTTGAAAAGCAAACTTGAAAAAGTTTTGAAACTCATTTTACAACCAATCTAATCTTGAAAAAATAAAAACTATTAACAAAAAAACCTAACTCAAGTCAACTCGGACTAACATATTAAACCTATAGCCTCGGTCACGAGACCGAGATAATTTCATAAAAAGAGAATAAAAAAAATTACAAAGATTTATTTCTAATATTGAAGTTTGAAATCGAGAAAAAAATTCCATTAGACATGGATAATTCCGCATAAAACAAATTATAAAAAATTATAAAACTCAATTCTCAAGTAACCTAATATTAAAAGATAAAATTAAAAAAATACTAAATAAACAAAAAAAAATTAAGTTGTTGGAGAGTTCAATTGAAAAAAATATATTCATGACCTAAAAACTAATGAATAGAGTCAACATGTCAAATTAGTAAACCGAGTCATTAGATTGAGATAAATTAAAAGAAAATAATAAAAAAAATTATAAAGTCCAATTAAATAAATATTCAATTAAAAAAGATATAAAAAAATAAACATAATCAACCCAGATTAATATACCAAACCTATGACTTGAGTCATGAAATCGGAATAATATCATAAAAATAAAATTTTAAGAAAAACTACGAAGCTCAATTTTCAAATAACTCAATATTAAAAGATAAAATTAGAAAAAACAGCACAAAAAATAATAATCTAAGTCAATTCATGTTAATTTGTTAAACCCGCAATCTAAGTTATGAGATCATAATAAATTCATAGAAAAAAAACCATGAAACTCCACCTCCAACAAATCTAGTATTAAAGGTTAAAATTGAGAAGAAAAAAACTAATTTCATGAGACCAACATACAACCCAACATAAAAAAAAAATACAAAGCACAATTCTCAAATAATCTAATATTAAAGAATAAAAAAAAAATTGAATTATTAAAAGGTTAAATTAAACAAAAAAAAAGCAAAAAATAAAAAAAATTATTACAATAAATAATATATTATGAGTGTGGCTATACTAATTTAGCCATACCTTTAGTATTGTATTAATAAAAATGAATTTTTGTTAAATGATAACAATAATTTTCATATATATAATTCAAGTGATAATTATTTTTCTTAACATCAAGAAATATTTGAAACGGAAATTCAATGTATATGTTTAATAAATAAATTGATAATTATATAAAGATTAACATATTTGATCTCCGATCTCGTGCTACTTGTTTGATTTTTCTCATTTAACTTAATTAGATGTCAATATTTTTTAACCAAAATAATAATCTATACTCCAGGATATAAATTTCACCTAATAATCTATATATATATATATATATAAGAATGATACTCTTGATTGTTATAAAAAATATATTGTTGATTTAGCCAGGAAGAACTTTATGAATTCCAATTCCAGCTGCACACCATGGATAAGTTTCAATGAGCAATCTAAGGAGTTTTGAACTCTCATATATTCAAGAACAGGTTCCATGACAGCATTTGCCTCGGTCTTTGCCCAGAAGGGGCACACAACACAAACTCTTTACTGTCTTTAAATGTAACAGGCAAAGAAGAATAGGACTTATACTGTTGCCACTCACCCTGATTGTAAGTTTTTGCAGGTCGGGGGAGCTTCTGATCAAGCATAGAGCACATGAAATTTCTTCTATGTTTTCAAAACGGATAGCAGCAGATAAATGAAGAATTCTGAGGTTTTAGAAAGCCTGTTCTCTATACACTGCCTAGAGCCAAAAACTCGGAGAAAAATCCAGGATATAAATTGTAGGATACAGGAAACGAAAAAGCTACATGAAACATCAGTTGATTACCTGAGAAAACGCTGCTCTGCATTTAGATTCTCAACCAAGTTAGAAGTTTTTCTGTCTCTGAAGTATTTCGCAGTTTCAGGGGTTCCATTCATAGAAATGGACACAGTTTCAAGAAGAGGAGTATTTTTCAATTAAATAGAATAAAAAGTTCCACAAATGGAAAGATACTTGAGATTAGGAGCACAGATCCCGAGGCAGAAGAAACGGGGGCAACCTTCCAATGTCGTTCTTTCTAGCAGAGGGCAATTAGAGATGAAAATTCCAAACCTCTCAGCTGCAAAGAGCACTTTCCGAAACTCAAGACTCACGAGCTTGTCGAATTCTTCGAATGCAAATGGGGGCTTAAATGCCATAGCTGTTGAAGGAATACAGATGACGCGACAGTTTATAGGGCTCGCCCGTCGAGACACGAAGGGTGAAATCTCCGATGTAATTCTCTGATAGGAAATATAGCTAGTGATCGGTATCAGAACAGTTCTCCAGATCAGAAACTGAGAAACTGAGCTTAACCAGAGCTTGTTAAAGAGCGATCACAAGTTTTATATACGCTCTGAACTGTCTAACTTGTAGCTGCAAGGGCAGTTGAATACAAGTTCTCATCGCATCCCCCTGCGGTGAGCGCATTGGGATGTTCTTCATCACATCGCCTGGTAACTCGGTGATTGCATGTATCGCAAGCAGATGTGGAACCAGACATGGTTGCCATTCTATGAACACCTGAAATCCTGTGAAATCAGCAGTGAGTTAATTCAAAACGTCAAAGCAAGCTGATCATGTTAAACAATGTCAGAATCTGTATGGAAAAAAAAGGTTTCATAAGTTAATTATAGCTTAATATTATACACGCTTTCATATATCCTTTCAATACATAAGAATCAAGCATTTGAAGAAAACATTTCATAATAATTAACCTTGTTTTCGATGAGGAATTATTGTGTGCATAACTCTTTGTTTGAAGGATGGAAGTCAATGAAGGAAGCTCGTATGAAATCCATATATGTTGACACCATTCAACTCCTCCAACTATGTCTCCAAGCAGGTGCTCTTTCATCTTTATTACAAAGTTCCAAGTATATTCAATTGTTGAAAGAAGTCCTTGATATAGAGCCATATTAGAAAAAATTAAGGAAAAAAAAAAGAATTCGAGTATGTTTAGGAACACAGTATAAACCATATTTTTAAAATTTTAAAAAAAAATTAAAATTTTTTTATATGTATTTTATATTGTTCTAATATACTAATTTTAAAAATAATTTTTTAAAATTAAAAACATATTATTTTAATATATTAAAATAATATTTCTAAATAAAAAATATTTTAAATCATAATCATTACCGTATCAAACACACTTCAAGCCGTGGTTTAATGAGAGAAACTAGGCATACAATAGCATGCAAGCTTTGCCAAAGAATGCTACAGCAGGCAAGATAGAAAGCATGCTTCGGCATGCAAATTGAATAATTGGAGGCTAAATGTAAAAAAAAGAAAAAAAAAATGCTGGGGACATGCAAACCATAGTTATTGACTTGATGAATTGATGACTTAAATCAAGGTTTTATTTTAAATTATTTTTAATATTAATTTATTTAAACTTTGATAAGACATGAATCAAATCAAATAATTTTTTAAAAATAATTAAAATGTTTTGGATAAAATATATTGATATGTTAATTGAGAATGTAGTTTCGGTTATTTTTCAAATAGCTTTTCATTTAGAAATGTATCAAAATAATTTTTTTTTATTTTTTAAAATCAACGCACAAAAAGAATTTAAAAACACCAAAAAAATATTAATGTTGGGGACATCACAAATCACAAAAATAACCATCAAAATATACTTTTATTCCTTTATTTATCTCTTCAGCTTTTTTTTTTTTTATATAAAAAAACAAGGTAAATATTAATAAAATACCTAATTGGCTTAATATTTTTTTAAAAAATTATAGTATTCAAAAAGTAATAATTCCTTTGCTTACCTTTGAAAAATAAAATATATAAAAAAATTAAAACTTCTGATCTAAAATAAAATAAAATTATATATATATATATGAAAAATCCTGATCTGTCGTTAGAAGTACAATCGACCCTTTAGCAGCCGAAGTAAAATTGTAGTGACTCTGATTGTTAAACTTAGTTGCAAGAAAACAAGTTTTAATTATGAAAAAATTATATAGAAATTATGTTTTTTTTCTTAATGGAACAATTTTATTTAGCTTTTATTTTTGTGGTTGGAAATTTTTTTTATAATTTTTTTATTTTTAATTTATATATATATATATTTAAATCGTTTTGATATTAAAAATAAATTTTTATAAATAAAAAATATTATTTAATATATTTATATGTAAAAAATACTTTAAAAATTAATTATTATTACAATACTAAACAAACTTTAAAACTTATTAAGAAGCGGCTGCTGTAACCTCTACAAAATAAAAATGATTAAGATATGTTTAATAGTGAGATCAAAATATTATTTGTATAAAATTTAATTAATTTATTTTTTAAAATTTATGTATTGTTTTCTTGTATTAATATTAAAAATAAAATTTAAAAAATAAAAAAAATATATATTATTTTAATATATTTAAAAAGACACTTTAAAACGTAAATTTTATAAAATTAACGAGGGTAAGTAACTCCAATCCCAAAACTGACTAAAAGTGATGTGGATGTGATTATACTATGTCGTAACGAGTCTGATCTGTTTTATCCGACAAGTTTTGTAATAAACCTGCATTTCACATGATGTATCCATGATTATCAATCACATTTGATCCATATTTGTTTGGATCAAATGGGTGATCCATTCACAAAATACTAACTCTATAAAGTTTTTTTTTAATTAAAAAAAACTGATTTTTTTTTTATAATTTTATATAACACCTTGAATAAATTATAATAAATTAAAGCAAAATGCTTCATATATTCTATGATTTCATTTCTTAAATCATATCTAAATTACTAATAATTTAATATTAGATGTTATTTAAAAATATATAATTATATAATCAATTATTACTAGTACCGATAATAATTAGTGATTCATGTACATTAATCATTCAAGACCTCCCTCACGCACTTGCATGGACTGGTTTTCATAAGCAAATGGTTTTTTTACTATTCATTTGAGTTTTTTAGTTTTTATTTTATTTTTAAAGGTTTTTATTTTTAATTTTATTATTTAATATGAAATTTTTATTTTTGAATTTTTTTTGGCCTTTTAGTTAATTTTTTATTTTAATTTCATCATTAAATATTACTTTTTATTTAATTTTTATTCAATATTGGGTTAATGGTAAATAAGTTTTTATTTTTTTTATTATATAATAAAATGTTTTTTAGGCCCTGTATTTTTTGGTCTAAAGGTTTTCTTATTTTAATTTTATCATTTAATATGGATATTTTATTGTTTTCAGGTTTTTTGAAACTTCCTTTTATCTTTTTTATTTTTTTTAATTCTATCATTTAATATAAAACTTTTATTTAACTTTATCATTCGATATTGAATTAGTTTTTTTTTTTTTACCTATTAAGTGAATAAAATCATCCGAGACAACTTTTATATGATTTAATTTAAAACTCAAGCTAAACAAATAGTCAGGCCAAGATTTTTAAAATTTGAATTATTGTACTGAAAAATTTTCAACAATCTAGATATTATTTTTTTACATTAAAAAAAACAACATCAAGAATGCAATCAATTAACTGGTATCATTCTAAAAGATATTTATACACTAAATCTAAATATTCTCAATAAATTATCATTTTTTACATCATATATTCATATTTTTAAAATAAACTTCAATTATGAAACAAAGTTAGAAGCTCAAGATACTTTATACTTTGTGATATAATATCATAATAATAATATATATTAAAAAATTAATGCAAAAGAAACATAAAGATAATACTTTTTAATATAACATCTTAATAATTATGCATATCTAAGCCATAAGATCATGATAACTCTATAAAAAAAAAATCAAAGAAAATCAAGAAATTCAATTTTCAACAAATTCAATATTAAAAGATAAAATTAAAAAATAAAATCAATATAAAAAAGGATATAATAAAAAGACCAATGTTTATCGGATTTAAATTTTCAAATATATAACCCGGGTTATAATATCCAAACCATCCCCATAAAAAAAAAAATCAAATCTTTAGCCATACATAAGCATATAGCAGGATCGTTATAGATTTAGGATTTCTATATATTTGAGAATGGCACTTATTGTCTCACCCCTTGGCACTACATGAGAATTGTTTCTATAAGCTTTAATCTTAATTAATTATGTATATAATTTTGATAATTTAATCAAGAAATATTAGTTCAATTACAAATCTTATTGTCTCACTCTGACATGCAAATCGATATCTGATATTAGCCAAAGAAAAAAATAAGAGACCGAACATTTATTTATACTTTAAATTTGGTGTTCTAAACTCTAATTATTTTAAATTATTAAAAAACAATAACAAAACATTTCTCATAAAATAAAATCAGTGAGACCAATATAAAATCAATGCAATGTTAATAAATTAAATAAAAAACAATGCGAGAGATAAAAATAAAAAATGAATGACAAAAAAAAGAAAAGAAGAAGAGAAAATCACTGTGCAAATCAGACTCTTAGTTTTTTCTTTAATTCTAATTTTAACATCCAATAATTAGTGGTTAATTATAGTATATTCTAATTCCATAATTTGTTTTGAATTATTGGCATTGCCTTGACAGAGAGGGTTCTCCAACCGAATATAACCAAATATCAGCCACGTGTCCCACATTATTTGTTTAATGTCCATAGTTTTTGCCCTAATCACTTTTGTCTTCCCTGTCAAAACAAGCAAGCTAGAGAAACACCTCTAAAATGCAAACAGACTAGTCCATTTAGCATGGAATTTTTAGCTTTCAGCTCCAACATATTTTCCTCAATTATACCTTGATTTTTTCTTCTTTAATTATTAAAATTTTAATATTATATCAAAAAACTATCTCAATCCAAAACCTAAACAATTAAATGAAGCTACAGCAATGATTTTATATTACTTTTTGATATTCAAGATTTCCATTTTCAAGCAAAAACTTCATGAATTTCATTTCCGGCTGCACACTTGAGTTAAGTTGGTAATGTTAGCCATTTATATCTCCATTTGATTTACAAGATACTTGTTCTTAGCTGCCTAGCTTCAGTCAAAAGCGTATAACGCAAGACATGGACGATGATGTTAAGAGCTCTGCAGACATAAAAAAAAAAAAAAAAAAACTGATCTCGATTAAGGAATCCCATGTAATAATATAAATTATATTAGGGATCTCACGTAACAGTTTAACTTATTAGGTTAAAATGATTCTTTAACATGTTATTAGAGTATTGATGACCAAGCGATCACGAGTTCGAATCTCAACATTTCTATTTATTTGATAAAAACCAAGCATAAAATAATGCAGACCTATTCAAGTTTCAAGTTTAAAAGGCTTTTATTTGAGAGGATATGTTAAAAAATAATATAAAATCATATCTTAAAATCTTACATAACAGTTTAAATTATTGAATCTAATACCATAAACATAAAAGAAATGTAGAGCCTAGAACATAGCCCATAAACTATAATCTTTGATTTACTGTATGAAGCCTGAAACATACAAAACATTAAAAGTATTAAGTTATGATTCATAGTTTAAAACCCGGTTTGGCTCGGCGGGTCAATTCAGAACCCGGTCGATCCGGAGTTGGAACCAGACCGAGTTGAAAATTTTGCAACCAGGGCGAGTTGAAAAAAAAAAATAGGGAAAGAAAAACCCAGTTGTAACATGTTGACTTTTTTTTTTTAGTAAAACAACATCGTTTGAGAATTGTGCTTTGTAACTTGGTCAAAACTTAGAATCCAAATCTTGAACTACACAGGGTCTAAAAACTATGATATGAACATCACTTAAGGTGAGAATCTTTGCCACTCCTTGTCTAATGCTAGCTAGGGGTTCCAAATGTGTGTTCAATTAATATACACCGCAATTTTATCATAAACTTTCTTTCAAAATCTTAATTAAAAAAAATATAATTTATAACATTTCTTAAACTAACCACCACGGTGCCAAACATAAACAAAGACATTAATTTGAGTAAGCAAGATTATCATTATGTTTACATTAAGGCAATATCCTATGATTATGCTCGTAGAACATAATAATATTAGAATATATGTTTTTATCTTTCAAGCCCTTCAATCTAATGTCAATTTCCACATTCCAGTTTCATCTTATACTCTCCTTGGGCCTCATCATCTTATATTCTCCATGGCACCCCAAACAACAAAAAGTTCACCTTTTGGTCCTTAGATTTTTGGATTTTTTTTTAATTATATCCTCAATAATATTAAAAAATAATATAAATTATATCTTAGGACCTCACCCAATAATTTAAGTTATTAGGTTGTGATAGTTTTTTTGATATATTATCAGAGCTTTAATAACCAAGTGGTTACGAGTTTGAATCTTATCATCCCCATTTATTTAATAAATATTAAGCACAAGGTAGTTTGAGTTTATGCAAGTTTCAAGCCATTTTTATTTAAAGAAATATATTATAAAATAATATAAATTATATCATAAAATCTCATATAACAACTTAATTTTTTGGATCGAGATACTTTTTATTTTATTTTTTACTAAAAAATAGCATTGATTTTTTCTATGTATTATTTGACTTGTGGACCAATATTTTTCCCCGCAGCAATTTCAGCAACAGACAGAGACATGGAGCAGGGCAGGAAGTGCTTTTCCAATGATCAGGGTTGAATATCGAAGAAGCTCCATGATGCATAATGAGGTCCACAGGACATGATCACCCTTCATGGGGTTACATTATTGGGGCTTATAATCATAATTTGCTGGACAACCAACCACAAAACCAAAGGTCTGGTTGAGCAATCCACTTTGTAATTTTTAATTAATTTCCATCGAAGCCCAAGTCACTCCACTCTGCAAGTTATTATGATGCAAGAAAAAAGTGGAAGCATAATTATTTCAATATTATTCTTGTATATTTCAAATCTTATTTTTATTTTTTGCAACGAAAAATCGGTTGTAAAGGCATAAATTTAAACGTGAACAGTCGTCATTGAGAAAGGACTAATGTACGCGGGAGATCTCTTACAAAAGCATAATAATTAAACACTTGGTCTGTTCAAGTTAATTTGATTTATCTGATTCTGATATCCAGTTCATGTTCGTCAAATAATTTGTGTTGTTGACTTTTCCCAATGAATTTATAATTACAAAAACCTGCGCTGTCAATTTTTTTCACTGTGGCGTGGTTGTCGCTCCTCTAATATTTAGACCAATAATCATTTTCGTTAAGCCTTAAACTATTCAGTCATGAGAAAAATCTAGTTTATTTTCTTTAATTTTAAAATAATATAATTTTAATTAATCTAGATTAACTTGTATGAAAATATGAAAAAAATTAACTTTACCATTAAAAATGGAAAAGAATAAGAAGTTTTTTGTTGCGAAGAAAAAAATCGTTACTTTCGGATGTCTTTAATTGACATTTGTTCCAATTAGGCATAGGCTCTGTTATCATTGACATATAAACAAAACCTGCATGACTAAACAAACACTAACAAATGCAATAAAAAGTAACTTTTATTATTTCACAAAACATTGAATTTCTAGCTTCTATTGCATAGCGTATAAGCATTTCCAACTTCTAGCTAAAAACAATTATAGAATATTTGGAATTTTCTGAATTGAATTGAATTCTAATATTTTAATAAAATCTCATCTTTGAAATGATTTTAAATACCAGGAAGTGAATTCAGAATTAAATTCAATTTATAAAAATGATATAAAAATAAATTAAAGGCCACATACTATATTAATTTTAGATCTCGTAGGATTAATCAAGTTGTGCATAAGCTGGCCTGTATATTTATATTAATAAAAAAAATTAAAAAATTAATGTTAAAACCTTTTTTCTTCTAAAATATCAATTTATTTTTGTGAGACATTTAAATGAATAAAAAAAAAGTATAGTAACGCGGATAATATAAAAAACAAAATAAATTAAATTGTATCTCTTATAAACAAACACACTAATTCAATTAAATTCAAACTGAAAACTATAATTGGATTCAATTAAAAATAAGAATTAATTCCAAATAGCTTATTAAAAAAAAACCAAGAAACACCCCTACCATACTGTACCATGGGGAGAAATTCCAGCCATTTGAAAAGAAACACAAAAAAAATGGACACTGTCTAGTCGAAAAAACCCACAGAGAAGCCTACTCAAACAACCTCCATTATCAGCAATAAAAATAGAAAAAAAGGGTATTGTTAATACATGAAAATTGACAAAACCCATATAAGATTACGTTGTGTGTGTGACAGGAGCACTGAAACAACCCATGCTTCTGGGATGGATGTAATGAAAATTGATAAGCAAAAGCTTCTGTTGGACCCAAGCAGAAGCAACTTCGAGTGACATAAAATATAATATCCCAAGGGCTGAATGATGCATTGTCTGTTCC
Organism: Populus davidiana; assembly: GCA_030145905.1. Classification (NCBI taxonomy): domain Eukaryota; kingdom Viridiplantae; phylum Streptophyta; class Magnoliopsida; order Malpighiales; family Salicaceae; genus Populus; species Populus davidiana. The sequence goes on from CM057803.1 coordinate 8,289,769, forward strand.
ATCACAGGAAATTAAAAAAGAGCTCCTTTGTAAACGACAAATTACAAGAAATCCAAGTATTCCTATAGGCATAGACCACCTTTCAAATATTTTGCCAGCATCCATTGACAAGGACTCTTGAACACCATGACTTACCTCCATTGAGATTCTGCATGTAGATTGTAGAACCGACAAATGACAATTATTCCCAGTTTGCTTAAATTAATTTTTGTTTCTTTGTGTTTTTTGTATGGTTTTGATGTGTTAGTGTTAAAAATACATTTTAAAAAACAAATTTGGGCACAAATACCATAAGCATAATGATCTTCGGAGGCTGAGGAGATCATGGATGGCAAGTAAATCTAATATTTACAATGGCATAAACAGCACGAGTACAAAACTAGTAGCTGTGGAGTATGGTAAATACAACACACTAATCACACACGAGATGGTGATTACCTTGACCTCCGAAAGAGAAACTTGAAAGCAGAGGCTTAACATTTCTTAATCCGACTCATCAGGATTTAGCATACTAATTAACCACCAATTAATGAAAAGCAAACTACCAAACCCCACCGTGGACGTCCATTTCCCTGACTCTCTGTTCAGATTCCTGCCTTTGGAGCCTCATTTCATGATTAACCTTTCTGATAAACTCTTCTGCTCGCCGGTTCAACTCATCCTGACTCATCGACTTCTCCCTCCTTAAAGAAACAGAATCATTAAACGTGTCTGATTTCTTCAGTTCTCTCCTGGCCCAAGACACCGGATCATCATCATCGCCGCAACCACCACCACCATCAGCAGTAACAATTCCATTGACTTTTTGCAACACCTTTGGAGGCGTGTCCCATGTGCCAATCTTCCTTAACTGCCTTGTTGGTGTCTTCCCTTGCTTCTCCATAATTGATGTCCATGCGTCCTCCAGGGTGTCCTGCTGATCTACCTCTTGTGTCAGTGGTTCCATGTCCATCTTTTTTTGCTGTTTTTTAGCAGAATCTGTCAGGCAAAAGTCAGGAGGGCAAGGATCCTTGGATAGGTCTGTATTCGTCTTTTCTTGCAGTTCTTTACCAGAACTTGACAAGAAAGTGTCAGGAGAGTAATAATCCTGAGAAGAGTCGATGGGTTTCTCAAAGGACAAAGTGGTATCCAGTTGTTTTTCCACTTCTTGAATGTCATGCTCTTGCCAGAGATCACTCGCATGATTGGTGCTACTTTGGTTTTGGCTTTTGATTTTCTTAGAACTAGAATAGGGTAATTTGGTATCGGGGTTTGGCTGTTGAAATGTGGAGGAAGCAACAATGGTGATGATGATAAAGTTGACGATGATGTAGATGTAAGGTGGAGATAACCAGCCACGGAGGGAGATCCACACGCTAGGAAGAGTGGAGAGAATTAGATTAAATGTGCAAGGAATTATAGCCACTTTGAACAAAATAAAAGTGGAAATGATCCCCACAGAGAGAAGCACCAACTTCACAGCCCAAATTGCTGTCTCAAATCTGCTTGTATTGAAAGAAGAAATTTCAAAGAAGCTGGCCATTTGGATGCAGAAATATGAGAACTCCTAAAACAAAAGGAACTGAAAATAAATGATCAAGAAATAAATAACTAAGCTTTCTCAAAAACTTTTAAGACTCTGACGACCACCAAAACGAGGAAAACTAAGAGACCTAAAACAGCAGTAAGGACCACACTCGATGCTATCTCAGTATAACAGATAGAGGAAAGAGTCGAGACCTTTTCTAAATTCTAAATAACTAAACCCCTGCAGTTCATCAAAAATCTCTTGCAGGAGTGACAACAAAACAGTACTAATCACTGCTAAAAAGAAAACAAAAGAACCCTTCAAAAATCAGTCTTGTGAGAAGACATTGGACTGTCTCCAAGATCCCTTCTTTTAGGGAAACTGAAAGCATGAGGCGTTGCTTTCAAAACTTCGAAAGTGCAAATTCTGCATCGAGATTTTGCGTTGTTATTGCGCAGAGGCATAGAGAGAGAGGATAGGAGAGGAGAGAGAGAGAGAGCTTTGCTTTTCTGGTTGCGTTAATGTAGAAGAATTATGACCAGCCAGGGACTTATAAAAAGGCTAGCTGCAAATTGATACAGTACAGGCCAAGGACCACAGTACAAAGAGCTTTCTTTAATTCAAGAGAAACGCTTAAATTCCATGCAACTTTACCTCCTTTGATTCAATCCTGGCCATCCACTCATATTCAAAAACACTGGACCTTTCTTTTCTTTTAAACAACTTTAGCTCTATTCTTTTAATTTAATTTAGCTGATTAAAAATGTAATCAGATTAGCCTTAAGGCCGCTTTCATAATCGGCGCCGCACTGCAAATTACCGGTTAATAATGGTACAGTGAAAATATTTTAGTTTTTACGGTTTAAAATATTTTTTATTTAAAAATATATATAAATAATATTTTTTTTATTTTTAATATTAGTATATTACATTTATTAAAAAAATAACTTTAAAAAAAGTTAAAATTTTTAAAAACATGATTTTAACTGCCTCTTAAAACACATTCTAATAATCACTTTGTAAATGATCACCTGATCATAAAATATGAATTTGTATGCGAAGTGGTATTTTTTAACTATTATTTCTTTTTGAAAAATCAAGATTTCTTTTCTAGGAAGATCATTAATATAGGACGAGCTATAACTTATAGGGTTGGGTGGGACAATGTTAATAATGTTTTAAATTCTTAAATCAAAATATCATTCCGTGACCTATTATCTATTTAAATAATAAATTATTCATATTAAATAATTTATAGACAAAAGATTTCACTAATATCTTTGTCACGGTTTGGCATGTGCACTATCTGGAAACTTCATAATGATATGGTTAACAAACTTATCATATGATCTCATATTTAGACTTAGATGTAAAATTAATGCATAATTAATAGAGTTTAACGTGGAAAATGATTCGAGAATATTATATTATATTGTAATTATATAACAAAAAATAATAATGATAGGCTGGAAAACTTGATGGAATAAAAGGGAATGGAAGTGGAATGTGATTAACCATCAGAGTCTGGGGTGGGCTTCCTGACGTGAAAGATGGAAGACAGAACAACATCACTTTTGGTCTTGGACAGCCAAAAAAAGGTTGGAAAAACTTATTTTTCATGTCACTTCACGTTTTCTCTAAATTGTGTTTTATATATATATATAAAAACCCCATAATTGCCTCTTCTTTCTTTTTTCCTTTTTCTCTTACTTTTTCCGTTCAAAAGGGTTTTTATTATGACTCAATATTTTCAGTTCTGTTTGATTTTGGATCAAAATAAATAATTAAATTGATTTTTTTTTAGTTTTTAAATCAAACCAAAAACCAGTTCAAACTGAAACTATTAACTATATTTTTTAACACTTTTATTTTTGAAGCTGAACAAACACAACACAAGGGATTTGAGAGATGACACCCTTAAGCAAGGGCTTGAATCCCCATCAAAAGATCTTGAAACTCTTAAAGCATATCCTCCGAGCTTTCTAACTCAAAGGCCTTTTGCATTCCAAGAAGCCAATAAATCAAACTAACCAAAGAAACTTCGTATATGAAAAAACTCCGGTAGTCCTAATGAAGCCAGCTTCAACGAATCGGCCAGATAGAAAAATCATCAGCATTTCACCTTTGACATGACAAGTTTGAGAGATGAGAGATAAGAAACTGAGAACATGTAAGATTGAAAGAGAAGAAGATAGATTTGAGATATGAGAGACAAAGAGCATGGAACATTTGAGAGATGAGAGACAGAGAGGGGGCAGCTAACGGGCCAAGAATGCATTTAGGTTTAGGGTTAAAAACTATTTATACTTGTTTTTTTTTTTAAGTGTTGGCCTAGTTGAACCGGTTCGGTTTAGTTTGGTTTGGTTTTAGACTTTAAAAACCAAAACCGAATCGAACCTTTATTGTGATTTTCTAATCGGTTAATTCAATTTTTTTTCGGTTCGGTTTTTTCAGTTATTTTTTTTTGTTTTCTTAGTTTAATCGGTTATTCGGTTTTTTTGCTCACCCCTAGTTTTTATAAGTTATTTTGAAAGTATTTTTTAATTAAAAAAATGTTAAATTAATTTTTAACATTAACATATATTAATGATTTAAAATCATAAAAAACATAATTTAAAATAAAAAAATAAAATAAAATAAAATACAAAAACAAACACACACTTATAAATAAAAATAAAACATCACAAATGGTATCTAAAAATTGAAAGGAAAGAAACTCAACTACCATCACCACGTATAGTTTTAAAAAATCTCGTGGAGAAAAAAAACAAAAAAAAAAAAGGTTGGAAAAGTTCCTTTTCATGTCAATTCACGTTTCTCTAAATTGTGTTTTATATTTGTATATAAAACCTTATAGTTGCTTCTTCTTCTTCTTCTTTCCTTTTTCTTTGACTTTTTGCTCATAAAAATCAAGTTATTTAAAAGATTTTTAACTGTTGTTTTTTTTTAAAAAAAAATTCAATTAAAAATGTGTTTATTTATTTATTTATTAATTTATTTTTAATATTAGCATATTAAATGATTTAAAATCATAAAAAAATAATTTAAATTAAAAAATTTTAAAAATATTTTTAAAACACAAAAACAAATATACTCTTGTAAATAAAAATAAAACATCACAAACGGTATCTAAAAATTGATAGGATACCATTAGTTCCCTTTCCATTATCAAATTGAAAAGAAAGAAACTCAACTACCATCACCACGTATATTATTCAAAAATCTTGTGGAGAGAAAAAAACAAACCAAAAAAAAATCACTTGACAGGTGTACTGTTCTTTTTTAGAAAAATTAACCAGTCGGCAACTAGTCAAATCTTTTGTTGTTATCCTTCCACTCATTTCATTATCTTTTATTATTATTATTATTATTATGGATATTCGAGCAAGTTTGCGGTTATTTTAACTAATTTTATAGGCTCTAAAATTAACAACTATGTAAATCTTTAATAATCCTGAAATTTATAAGACTTGAATTGATAATCTCTAAAAAATAAACTTATAACCTAACCAGTTGAGTTAAATCCATCGCAATTACCACTAATTTCATATCCTTTTTTTTTTTGTAATCCGGGTGTTCGGGGCAGCTTACGCGCACCACGATTAATCCCCGGACCCACTGAACATTCTACAAGCACAGTAGACAGGTAAGGCACCGCGAAGATGATAAGTATATACGCTAAGGCTTGAACCTAGGATGCAGAGGTAAGAAAACTCTTGCCATCGTTGAGCTACAAGCCTCATTGTACACTAATTTCATATCTTAATATCATTTGTAGTAGCATTGGCAGGTAGTATTAACATATAATTGCTAGCACATCCGTAATACTTGATGCGAATATTGGATGAATTTGCCTCCTATTCATCTTGTTGTGTTCAAATTTAAAAGGAGATTACAAGTAAAGAATTTCTTCTTTTTTTTAATTCATCAATCAATTTTTTTATATCCTACCTAATTTCCAATCAAAAGTCAATATAGTATTAGGATAGAAAACTAATCCAAAAATAAATTCATTAAAACAAAACTAGATTTTTCAATAATTATCAAACATCATCGAGTCAAATCTAATTTAGAGTTCGGATGAATTTTTTTAAAAAACTTACTGATGAATTTATATCTTTCAAAGTAAAACTTATATCTTCATATCTTCATATAAGTTATACCCATATATATATATAATTATTTCCATTAAATTTTCAATTTAACTTGTGGATCATAAAATTAATACAAGTTTATTAATTTATTTAAAATAATGATATTTTTTAAAAAATAATTATCTAGAGTTGATCACATATATCTATCAATGAAGACGTTAAATTTGATAAGATTAATGTTCAAAATTCAAAACGGTACGAACTACGAAGGGAAGCCCCATCTAGAAATCAAGTCAGGTTTTTAACCTAAGTTACGGTACAATTAGTATCTTAATGATTGAGAAGAATATTTAGGGCATCATCGATAGCCTGATGGCAAATTGTCAATGGGGACTCCATGTCTGGCCCTGGGAAACAGCCACCCTCCCCGAGCCCCCGTCCTCTTAATTGATGGGATCCCCTGTCCTCCTTCCTATCTTTCAAACCTACAACTGCCTCTCCATAGCCAATAACTCCTCACCACTTCATTCCTTTCTTTCATTTTCAGTGAAGTTGATAGTTGCTCTAACGTCTCTTTCTATCCATTGAACTTAGCCCTGCCAATTGAAAGGGGAAGACCCCTCAATTTGTGCAGGACAGATGGGCAGTCCTACACATTAATAACAGTAACAATTTTATTTGTTTTAAAAAAAATAATTTTTTAAATCATTTTGATATAAAATATAATTTTAAAAAAATAAAAAAATATATTATTTTGATGTATATTCGAATAAAAAACACTTTGAAAAACAATCATTACTACACTCTCAAACACCCTGTAAATAAAATAATATATATATTCAATTTATCATTAACTTAATAATAAATATCTCAAACAATTTAAACGTTAATTAAAACTAAATTATTTTTTAAACAATTCAACAAAGAGAGAGAAAAGGAAGGTCAGACAGTAAAAACTTTGATTTGGGATGGTTTCCAGCTGTTCTATTTGAATTTGAATTAGTGCTTCCCGTTTCCTTTTAGGCTCTGTTTGTTTGCAGGAAAGTGAATTCTTTTTGGAAAGTGAATTCCGGGGAAAGTGAATTCCTGGAAAGTGAATTCCGGGAAAATATTTTCCGATGTTTGGTAGTGTTATGGAAAATGAACTGGAAAACACTTTCCAGTGTTTGGTTATGTCATGGAAAATGAGCTGGAAAATAACTTATTAATATTTTATTTTTCTCAAGTTTATTAAAATAATGAGGAACAAATCTTACAAATTAAAAAGTTGAATGAGAATGAAATTGAAAAAAAATATATAATTTCATAAATTATCTCAAATAAAACAAATAATAATCAAAATAATAGGGATCAAATCTAAAAAAATAAAAAAAAATGAAAAATGAAGAAATTAAAATAATAATAATCAACATTTCATAAATTATTTCAAATAAAATAAGTAACAATCAAAAGAATGAGGATCAAATTTGATAAATAAAAAATTGCAATAAAAAATGATAAGAAAAAAGCAAATAGCAATTATAAAAATAAGGACCAAAGTTAATATAAAAATAAAATTTTAAGAGATGAAATTGAAAAATAAATATTCAAAACAAAATATATATAGCAATCAAAAGTTTGAGGATCAAATTTGATATAATCAGCAAATAATGACATTTCTAAATCTTTCACAACTTCCGGAAAGTGTTTTCCCCTCAAATTTTTCAGGAAAACACTTTCCTGAAAACCAAGCCAAATTTTCCTTTTACTGGAAAGTGTTTTCCATTGACCAACTTTCCTACTGGCAAACAAACACAAGAAAGTTTGGAAAGTGCTTTCCCGGAAACCACTTTCCGGAAAACAAACACAGCTAAAAGGAAAACACTTTCCTGAAAACCAAGTCAATTTTTTTTTTTTTTGACTAAAATTGACTGGAAAGTGTTTTCCGTTGACCGGAAAGTGTTCTCCGCTGACTAGAAAGTGTTTTCCGCTGACCGGAAATTGTTTTCCGTTGACCAACTTTCCTAATGACAAACAAACACAGGAAAGTTTGGAAAATAGTTTCCCGGAAACTACTTTCCGGGAAACAAACAAGGCCTTAATTAATTCTGGAGCGGAGGGGCGAGGGGAGACTTCTTGTTTTTTAGTTCCTTTTTAATTAATTCGACGGGGAGCCTTGTTAGTGGTAGATTTTGAAATCATACTTGTGTCTCGGTTTGGAGTCTAACCAGATTTAAAATTTAGGGTTATGAATTTATTAGATAAACTTTAAAAGAATATCATTTTGTTTTTATAAAACGAAACCACATGATATTGAATGATTTAAAAAGAAAACAATTAAAGTTGATTTAGCTAGTTTTCAGTCAAGTTTAATCAAATCAATTAAACTAGTTAAAAATTAATTTAAAATGAGCTTTGGCTCAAATTAGGCTTTGTATCAGCTCTATAGGAGGATTAAATTTAAAAAACTTTAATTTTGTAATAAGATTTTATTTTTTAATGGTTAAGATATTTTTAATGGGCTCTTACAATTCATACTAATCATTTATCGGAAAATAAAAAAACATATCCATTTACAAAACTTATGGAAACGCGGTTATATCTATATTTTTAAAAAATTAATTTTGTTTTTATTAAAAATTAATTTTTTCTATATGTTTTCAAACGTTTTGATACGCTGATCTTAAAAATAATTTTTTAAAAATAAAAAAATTATTTTGATGTATTCCGACATAAAAAATACTTTGAAAAATAACCACATCCATAACCACACTCCCAAAATAATTAAATCTCAAGAATTTCAACAAATTTATCACAGGATTAGTGCAATAAAAATTATGCAATGCTAATTTCCAAGTAGTAAAGGAGAAAAGAGTGTTTGATACATACTAGCAAGACAAGAAAAAAAAAAAGTCCTTATCGAATCCTTAATGCTCCGATTTTGTCAAGTATTTTTCTCACAAAAATCTTTAGAGTTGAGTTAACATTTTCTCCACCAAATCTATATGAATCAATTAAGTTGATTTATTCTTGGCAAGATCAATCTCAGAATTAATTTAAAATAAAATTTAATTAAAATTAAATTTTAAATTAATTATTTATTGGGATGATGATCAAGTCGGGTTAAATTTAATAGCTATAAATTGAATTGTATTATATGTTTTAATGACTAAGATATTTTATGATCCAATCATTTTTCAATGAAATTTTTAATAATTAAACCATTTATATCCTCAGCATTGATAAGAAATTTTGTCCTAGCCTCCTTTGACCTCCAGAGGATAAGAAAACATTTTCATTTACTATCATTCTAGTATTTTTACCACAATATATAGTAGAACAGTAGTTATTGTTTTTGTTCGTTGTACTTTTCTTGTATAGTAAAAATATATCCTTTTTTTAGAAGAAAAAACAAAAACTCCATTATTATCAACGTCCTTATTGAATTAAAATATCTTTCGTTGTCACTGGGTCTGCAAGCAAACAAGTAAGGTCAGTTGCTGGGGTTAGCTAGCTAGCTAGCTATAATATTTAGTGTGGGTTAATGATTGCGTTTTTAAGTGTGCCAAAGATTATTTTTTAAAAAAATATTTATTTAAAAAAATATATATATATTTTTATTTTATAAAATATATTTTTAATATTATTACATTAAAATAATTTAAAATAATTTATTAAATTACAATAATAAACATCACCTAGGCTTAATTGAGATAATAAATGTGTATTGGCCATCACTTGATGATTTAAGTAATAACTTAAATTATTAAACTCTGAAAGATGTAATTTAACTGATTATATTTTAGATTTGTTTTTTAAAAATTAATAGTTCGAGTCTCATAAATATTAGAGCCACTAAAAATTGACATGGTTGTTAATTTCAGGATCCGTAAAATTAGTTAAGGTATGTGCAAATCGACTTAAATACTATGTTAATAAAAAAAAATGTGATAACTTGGATCATTAGCTACTAGCAAATATCTCTCTCTATTTATCTCTAGAGATTATTTGTTTTTAACATGATTATTTTGTTTTTTTCATGTTTATAAGAATTATTTATATTCAGATTGATGTATTTAAGATTTTTTTTTTCATTCTTTCGTAAAATATAAATTGAAGTGATAACATAAGAAATGAGTATATATCATCCCTTCTCACCTTCCAGGGACGTTCTCTCTCTTTTGCCGGCGAGGGAGATGAGCACAAGTTGTTTCAATTCAAGAATGTCCTGGCTCGTTCTTTGACTCCGTATATATAGAATGGGACACAGGGGGTCTCACTCACTCACAATGGTAGGAGCTACGTGAGAGACTATAGAGTTGTTGCCACTAAACACCAAAGTGGTGGTGGTGGGTCTCCACCAGGCGGCGCCCTCTCCTTGCAGTGGTTGTCTTTTCTTTATACAGGAAAGGGTTGTTTGAGTTTTGATCAAGTATGTTGTCGTAGCTCCTACTGAAAGAAGGATCTCTTTGGGTCCCAGAAGCTATATCAATGGGGTAACCAATAGCATGCTTGAATTTGCTTAGATTTGAAGGTTTGGTCACCAATATGCTGGGCGGTTCATGCACTTTAGTTTCCACCACATGCTCGTGGCCCTCCGCGCACTGCCAGCCCTTCTGGTTTTTGTAGTGCCCTTCCTTTATTGCCAGTCTCTCTCGAGCTCTATGTTTTAGATATTGCATGATTCGTGCGTTTTAATTAGGGTGCAATTAGCTAGGTTTCATTTATCATCTACAGGGTTTGAGAATTGCTGGAGAGGAGCAATTTGTTGAGGCAAAATACCAATTTCTGTTGCATAATACATTATCTGGCACCAAAAAAGAAGAAGCAACCCTTATATATATTATCCACGTGAAATTAAAAAGAAAAAAACCCTTCATTTACTTCATCCTAGAATAAAAAAGGAATCCTAGGTTTGATTATAATAATTTTTTAGCATTGGAGTAATTCATTGGGGAATAAAAAAATAAAATCCCACGTCACAGGTTAAAAATAGTAAGGGAACTAGCTATTTTGGTGCAGTTGAGTTCTTCGAGAGCAGTGATAAGAGAATCAAAGGTTCTATTGTCAGAGCCTAAATAACTACAGGAAGAGGTACTAAAAGTGCAAAAAGGAAGGTGAGGAACATAATTAATACATATAATTAGTTTAATGAAAAGAAAATGCATTAAAGGGTTTCTAGGGCTCCTCAATCATATGTAGGCTTGCTTAGCAATGATCTACGATATTTTTCTGTTTTTTCTCAAGATCGTACGTAGGAGTTGAACTCAAGTTTTATCTTCTTCCCTTAATCCACAAGAGGGAATCATTAAACTAAACAATAATTGAGGAAGGAATGGTTATCGGTTAGGTCAAACAAATGATGGGTGGTCGTTTTTTATAGCTTGCAAAATCAATGGGAAGGGAATGCTATTGTTAAAGAGACACTAAAGAACAGGTTTGTAACACCTAGCAGGTGGCCATTTGAATGTTTTAGAAAATAAAGTAATTGATGATCTTCGGCAATGCAATACAGGATTTAATAATGTTCATTTGATGGTAATTAAGAGTATTTACGAGTGTGGTAACAGTTATTTTTCAAAGTGTTTTTGACTTGAAAATATATTAAAATAATATTTTTTATTAAAAAAAAATTATTTTGATATTAATAAATCAAATCGATTAAAAAACATTAAAAAAATTAATTTTAAATAAAAAAATTAATTTTGACCGATCTCTCTGTTTAAGCTGCAATTCCAAATAAAAACTTAGCATGTTTTTGTATTGTGTTAATTTTTACAATTGAGATTTAAAGAAATAAGTTTTAAAAAAGCTATAAATTGTAGCGGAAGAAATGTAAAATTTTTGTTATTATTAATCAAATATTTTCAAAAATATAATTAAAACAAAATACCAAACATTTCTTTACTGGTAATCATCCTAAAAAATTATTGAATATATAATAAGTTGTATTTTCTCATTTTACATCAAATTATTTTATTAATGAATTTCACTTTTGCACATTTTAAAGGAGAAAATACAAATCCAAATATATTGAATAATACCTCTGCACATACGTGTTCCATCGCTTTCCATAATATAGCACGTATTTAGTGTAATAATAAATCTTTTCTTTCTAACTTTCTATTTTTTTTCATTTAACAAATACACACACATATATGCTACTGAGAAACCAAAGCAAACTACGGAGATTATGATAAAATTGGAACGATTCCGAGGATTAATCATGAATTATTTATAAAATAAAAATAAAAAAATTAACAAGAGGGGGAAAGGAAGGAGGAGAACAGTTGAGATGTCATCTCCTTGAATGATAATGAGGCATAATCAATCAATGTGCCGGAATCCCAGCTTTCATTCTTAAATAGAGAAAAGGCCGGCCGCCAAACCATCTGAACGGAGCAAATTCCTCCTGTAGATCATAAACAAATGATCTAAACTTTAGATAGCACGAGTGCCCTCTTAGCTGGCTTGTCTTTTTTCAAGAAATCCTTGTTTATCCCCGAAGCCAAAATGCAAGAAGCAGTAGGAGACAATCCATGGAGATGGCTCTTGTGCTGTAGTGCCATTTTCAAAGTCGACAGCTTTAAGCAAAAGAAGAGATTCCATTCTTGAAGCTGTCCTTGCATGGCCAATACCTTCTTTGGCAACTTTTCAGCACTAAGCGAAGAGAATCTGAGGTTCTGTGCTTAAGGCTAAATAAGAATGGCATCTAGGGTTGTTTTTTATGAGCAGGGAAGCACTGGCCTCACAACTATAAAAATGTGGTCTTTCACCTCGTTTTGCTTTATATATATATATATATATATATATATATATATATATATATATGTGGGGGTATCCGAGCTAGCTTGTGCATACCTCGACTAATCTCACGGGCCCTAAAGTTAATGACCATATAAGTTTCTAGTGACCATTATGATCATTATATTAGCAACCACATGACTCAAACATGAAATCACAGGAAGAATAAATTTTTTAATCCCAAACTCTTACCATCGAATCATCTACTAGATGATTTGTTTTACAACAATAACAAACGTTTTGCTTATACCTCGTTTGTTGTTGTAGCTATTATTTGTTTTAATTTATTTTTTATATTAATATATTAAAATGATTTTAAAATAAAAAAAGTTAATTTTTTAAAATATTTTTAAAATGTAAAATAAAACACTCCTATAGAATTAATACGCTGAAGAGACAAAGCACTAATTAATCATTGTGTTCTTGGTTAGCATATATGGCTTAAATTACTCTATATGGAAAGACAAGATCAATCATATTGTAAATGCAAGAATTTCTGCTAGGTTATGCCTGGCAAATGGAATGAGCATGTTATTGAATTGCAGCCATAATTAATTGAACCGATATTTTTTTTAAAAAAAAATCTCTTTTAAATGGCACAATAATAAAAAATTATGGTTCTTATGAAAATTGAAGTAAAAAAACTTTTTAAAATCAACGTTTATGTATAATTTTTTCGGTTACAATTTGTAGCCCATATTTGAGATAACCCGAAGTTGTTAGCTATATTGGATTGCTAGAAGAAGAACTGTAAGGATATTGCTTTGTATCAATTTTTTTTTTTTAAGAATTTTTTCTGATTTATTTATAATATTTTTTTGAACAAATAAATTTTATTTTTGAAAATTAAAAATAGTTATTTTTAAATAATATTTCTAATATGTGTAGTTTTGTATAATATTTATATTTTTATTATCGTTTGTTTAAATAAAAAAAATTATTTTAATAAATAAATTTAGCAAAAAAAAACCTCGTAAATATTCGTCTTGTGAGATTAAATAACTTGATCTAAAAGTGTTTTTTGAATTTTTTTAATTGTTTATGACTTTTTTTTGTTTATTAACACACATGATTTATGTATGCATAAACTTTTTTTATTTTCACTTAGATTTTTTTTAATTGCAAAAACACATCATAAAAGCTTATGTATACAATTTGTTTTGTAGGAGAAAAAAATATTAAATCCTTTTATATTATTTTTTTAATTGATTTTTTTTAGTTTTATTTTTTAATAACGAGTTGATTGAGAACTAGACTTTATAACTTGTTTCAATTTATTTTATATTGGGTTGTTTTAGTCTCATGATCCAGGTTACAGATATGACAAGTTAACTCAGATCTTTTTTTGTTCATTTTTAATTGATTTTTTTTAATTCCATCCTTCAACATTAAATTTATTAAAAATTAAGTTTCATAATTTGTTTTGATTTATTTTTTATAGGGTTATTATGGTCTCATGACCTATGGATTGATAGGTTAACTCGGGTTGATCTGAATCAATCTAATATATTTTTGTTTCAATATTTATAAAAAAATATCATATTAAATATTTATTTTGAGTTAAACTATATTTTTATTGATTATTTAATTTATTTTTGAATTTATCAAATTAAACGGATCATATTAAACCAATCCTTGTATATTTTTACATTTTTTTTTATTAAAAAAGCATTAATAATATCTAAATAATTTTTTTTATATTAAAAATTTAATCCTCGACGCCGTCTATCACTAGCTAGATGGGAACTGTATACGAAACTGCATCCATATTTTAGGGAGAAATTTAAATTAATTCTTTTGTCTCACACGAAGGAGTTGAAAAAGGTAACACTAACCTCATGGTCCTCATCATTCTCTCTCTGGTGGTTTGAAAATAAACTATTACGGGCTTGTTTTTTAAAACTAAAGCATCATTGACCAAGAACTTTCCTCGATAACTCTGAGGGATGTTTGTTTTTATATTAAATTTTTTTTTAAAAGGTTTATTTTTATATATATTTTATATTTTAAATTAATATTATTTTGATATTTTAAAATTATTTTGATGTGTTTATATAAAAAATAAAATTTTAAAAATAAAAAATATTATTTTAATATATTTTTAATAATTTTTTTTTAAAAGCAACTTTTATTATAGTCTTTTATTAATTTAAAATTTAAAAAGAAGGGATTTTTCAAGCAACTTTTTTCAAATTATATTGCAATTCATTTTGAATTTTAAAAAGCAATATAATTTGAATTTGTATCCTTTCTTGCAGCAGTAAAATTAGACATTCATGAAATTTTGATTTTTAAATTTTTTTTAATTATTTTAATATATTTATGTCAAAAATAAATTTTAAAAAATAAAAAATAAATTTTAATTTTTTTTCAAATAAAAACCATTTTTAAAAGCTGACGTCAACACTGGTCTAAACCGTTTCCATTTCAAATTTAACAATTAATTTTGAATTTAATTATTTTGATCAGACAAAAAAAAATAACAAAAAAAAAATATTTTTTTTATTATATACTAAATTATATATGAACATTTTAATGATTTAGATTGGAGGGTCCCAATCCAGTAAGCTCTCCCTTACATGATAACTCTATTTTCTTCATAGTTACTGAAGGAATTTGGTAACTAGTTACACAAAAACAATGATTTGAGATAAACTTCAAATTGAAAATCTTTATTTACTTGGGATAAAGATGAAAATCTTGTTTTCAGATACAGCAGTGGCAGATTTGTCATAATTTGGAGGAAGTTCTGCTCCCCAGTAACTCTTGGATTCTCTGTTACCCATGGCTATTTCACATGCAGATGGAAATTAGAATGATTAACAAAACAATTATGATCATTAAATAAACTCAAAATCAATCAGAGACCAGAAACCATTTCAAGCAATACACTTCAAAACTATCAACTTGACGTTCTTAACCAGAGAAAGAGCTCATCACAAAAAGAAGTCGAAATTGTCTATCTTCTTGTCCTTGCTGCAAACAATATCACAGATTGAATTCTGGTTTGCCATGCTTCTGTTTTCTGTAACCTGTTTATGACACCAGACTTTTCTTGGCAGGCATATATCTCAAATGTTAATGATTTTGAATGATTTTCTGAACGTGAATTTTAATGATTTGGCCTTGATAGTCTCGAAAGAATAAAGTTTGAAGCTACTTTTGGATTTTAAATGCGCTTCATGGCATGTCCCATATGTTCATGCTAGGACCTTGCAACAGGATCAGTTGAAGAGAAAAGCAATTCATTAAGAGGAACTCTCCAAGTTCGGAGACTCATTGAAAGTTTCAGCTTGTCTCTAGAGATGAGCACGTTCATCATTATTTTTTTTATTAGATTCGAGGAAACCCCACCCTCAACAAGCGTACTTTGTAGGCTTAAATGAGCGAGTAAAACTACGGCTGTCCCAGGCTCTTACAAGAAATGCACGTCCTGACTCAAACTCAAAATCTACTGTGCAAATCTCAAGCCCTTTGCCATCATGCCACGTCCTTTGAGGACACGTTCATCATCATATTCATGGGAAATAACTTGAAGCCTATCAGGAAATTTTCACTTGGTTTCTAGTCTGATATTCGATTCACCTATATCACAAGCAGATGATGGCGAGGAGAGAGACCACGGCGGCGGTTCCTCCCCTGCTCTTCAAGTAGTTTATTGCAGTAACAGTTCGGTAAAAGTAATGCGAAATGAAGGGCCAATCGACCACAAAATTCTATCTAATGATAAACATTCTATGCTCCGGCCACAGAAGGTCCTCCCCTGAATTTCTTTTCGGTAGACAAAAACAGCAGCCCAAATTAAAATATAAAATAATCATTATTCAACACATTACTGATGAGGCATGCTTGCTGATATGGATAATTATAAAGCCATGTTTCTCCACTCTGAACAAGCTAGCTTCAACTTCTATCTCCGAAGCATTACTTCTCTCCTCATAGACATAGCTTGCAGAAAATTCAGAAAATTTCTAGCTGAGTTCCCGGAACTTCAGGATGCTGCAGCCGCATATTGCACGGGAAAAAAGCTCATCCAAATTATTCAGATTAAGTGTACACTATCATTTGGTTACTGCCAAAAACAAAACCAGCCAGCCTAACCCTGAATTTTATAGTTTTCTAAAGTTACACCTATGAATTTTTTGACAGATTTCCAGATGATGAACCTCCAAATAAATGCTTAAACCATCCATCGTTGCAAACTACTCTACAAAGAAACGATGTAACAAAACATCAATAATAAGAATATCCATGACCAAATACCTCCGAGGATAATAAAAGGACATAACTACCAGCTCAATATCCAGAATAGAAAATGAAAATCCAAAGTACAAGACTTATGGGTAGCTAATAGGAGGTTCTGCTGGTCTAAGTTGGCAGTCTGACCTTTATCTGATTCTATGGTGGAAGCCGGCGCTGGGAAAATCACAAATTGGGATTTCAGAATCATCAGCTAACCTATGTCCTCGAAAACTACCCGCAGGCAAGACAGAATGAAAGAATCAGCCAACAAGGTATTCTTATGACCATGTAGCTATCAAGTATCAACTTAAAAGAAGTGATCATGTATATCTAACAGGTTTAAAAGCAGATGTTCTATATTGGCAATCTCATGGACTCCAAGCAACGCAGAAGAACAAAAGCATAAAGAATTCTTTGGAATAGAATTCCAAGGCTTTACCATTAACAAAATTATCCTATACGTAATGAAAATTGTCTTTTGGAAACCAACCAAGAATGCCAGTTACTGAGGAAAACTACCCTACACCTTAACTTGTAGCAACAAGTCTCCTAAAGCAACAAATTCAAATCCAATGTTCTACAAATTTTTAATCTTGAGATTCTACGATGGAAACCATTATTATTCTCACATTTCAACACAAAAAAACCAGCAGTTTCACAAATAGGTAGCCAAGAGAGTCCCTGTAACCTTATTTTAATCTTGAAGTAGCAGACAACAATGAAGTTTCTGCAATACAGAAACACTAACAACACAAACTCCCAAGAAACAAGACACAATGGCACACTGTTCGTTCATATTTCAATGGCACACCAAACACCATATCTTACGTAGAGCATGTTGCCATCCTTCTAAGACAGGGGCCTCTGATATATCTGCTGCAGTCTTGCCTTCTGCACAGCTATTTGCACGTAGATCCAGTCCCATGCTTCGTCCAAGAACCGGAAATAGGCATGTCTCCAAGAACGCTTTAGCAGTAAAGCACCTGAAACTCCCCAAAAGAACACACAGAAACCGATTCCCGAAGCAGTATAAAACCATCTCCTGAATTCATCAACAACCGTTTCATTACCTTGGTTGTCATCATTAGCCAGTGGTCTTGGAGTCGCCTCATCTTCAGGACACTTACGTGTGACCGGCAGTCCGCACAAGGCAAGATTACCGGCAAATGCTGAAGCATTAAAGCTTTGCAGCTGAGTGCCTGATGGAATTTTCCCAGACAAGTTATTGTAGGAGAGATTCAAGTAACTCAAAAAACTTAGAGAAGCTGTGCTGGATGGAATCACTCCTGACAACTGATTTCCTGACAAATCAAGAGATTCTAACTGTTGCAGCTGCCCAATCTTGAGAGGGATACCTCCGGTCAAATTGTTTCCTGACAAGTTCAGTGCAACCAATTGTAAGAGACTTGTTATCTCTTCTGGAATTTCTCCGGTTAGTTTGTTTCCTGCAAAATCAATAATCCTGAAAAGTCCCAGACTCCGTACGTATTCATACTGTCTTCCTTTCCACTCAACCCATGCTTTGTCAACATGTTGGCCTGGTTGTCCCAAACTAAGTTTACCAGAATTAATATCAGCTAACTCCCCTTTCTTCTGAATCATAGCAGTATAATTGTTGAGGCATTTTGGAATGATTCCAGAGACGTTGTTCAGAGAGAGGTTCAATATCTTAATCTGTCTTAGCCGACAAAAATGAGATGGTATGCTTCCATAGAACTCATTAGATTGTAGGAAGAGGAATTTCAGAGACAAAAGGCTTTCTCCCAACCAAGCTGGTATTTTGCCATGCACTTTATTTATACTTAGGTCTAAAAACATCAAATCAGTGCATTTTTTTAAAGACAAAGGTAGTCGTCCAGAGAAGCTATTATTACGTAAATTCAATGTTCGAAGCATCAGTAGTGATCCCAAGGACGTAGGAATTCTACCAGAAAAATTGTTGTCGGCCAAGTCCAGAAATTTTAATCCATCGAAAGGGATTAAGCAATAAGGAAGATTTCCTGACAATAGGTTCTTTGAGAGGTCAAGCGAGATCAATTGAGGACCTGCAATCTTACATATAGCAGAATTTGTCCCTGAAAACATATTGTTAGAGAGATCTAAGGCAATTGTTTGTGAAGGAAAAGTTGGTAACGGGCCCTCAAACTGGTTGGAACTCAAATCTACCCCCATAATTTCAGGATATTTTGATGACAAATCAGGCAACATACCTCGCATGTTGTTGTAGGATAAGTTTAAGAGAGTCAAGCTGGAATTAGACAGATCCCAAAACCAATTGGGGATTGTATCAGAAATTCCAGTACCAGAGATATCTAGCACCCATAAATTATTTTGATTTCGAAGCCATCGAGGGAAATGAGGTCCCAAATTGCAAGATGAAAGATGAAGGTAATTCAATAGAAAAGGGGGAGCCCAGTCGTACGTAAATTTCAAAACCAGAGAGTTATGAGATAAATCCAAATCCTGTAATTTGGATAGATTTGAGAAATGAGCTTCAGACATCATACCTTGCAGAGAATTCCTCCCAGCATTCAATTTCTCGAGCTGAGATAAGCTTCCAATACTTTCAGAAACATTCCCATCTAATCGATTGTTATATATATGGAACTCTCTCAATGATGAAAGCATCGTAACATCTGGCAGTGATCCAGTGAGGTGGTTGTCACTCAAGTTCAAGAAAACAAGTTCAGAACGTTGTCTAAATCTTTTTGGTAAAGATCCATTCAATTTGTTATGAGAGAGGTCCAATTCAGTAACGAAAGAGAATCTTGTAAAATCAGGCAAAGAACCATGAAGTTGGTTATCACGTAATTGCAAACTCTTCAGCGAGTTCTCTACGCATCCATGCATGTTTCGAATAGACCTGGGAAGGGGTCCACTGAGGTTGTTGGAGGACAAATCTAGCTCACGTAAGCTACACATTCCTCCAAAGGATCTTGGAATTCCTCCTTCAAGTTGATTATCGGCAAGATGAAGATTCGTGAGAGAAGTCATTTTCCCGAAAGCATCTGGAATAAAACCTTGAAACTGGTTGGCAGATAGGTCAAGATCAACAAGGCTATCACTGGAGTTGGAGAACCAGGGGACTATTGCCGAAGAAAGATGGTTGAATGAAAGATCAAGGATAGCAAGAGATCTTGAAGAATTGACGAAAGAAAGAGCTGGAGGAACGATGCTTAAAAGGCTACAAGCACTTAACTGCAAGTCTTTTAGGCGAGGGAGCTTGTTAACCACTTGCATCCAATCACTGGCTTGGGTAAGGTGATTTCCAGTCAGGTGAAGATGCTCCAAAAAAGAGAGACGAGAAAGCCAATCAAGGCTTTCAAAACTAACATCAAAATTATAGCTGAGATCAAGAGATTGCAGGCTAGAGAGGTTCCCAAGCTGATATGACAGCCTTCCGATTAAACCATTGTTGGAGAGACTCAGGTATCTTAATCTCCTGAGGGAGCCAACGAAACTTGGGAAAGGATTCCCATAGAAACTATTATCACTTAGGTCTAAATAATTCAAATGCTGCAACTCAAGTAATGAATCGGCAATGTTACCTCCCACAGCCAAACCATGAAGATCAAGCATGGTGATGCGACCAGTTCTGTTGTTGCAACCAACTCCTACCCATTTACAGCAATCACTCTTCTCTTCGACATCACTTCCCCAAGAAGAAAGAAGACCAGAGGGATACTCAAGTTCTTGTTTAAAACTGAGGAGTGCTTGTCTTTCCCTTTCTATGCACCTGAATTCTGCCTTCCGCTGCTGAAATGAATCTAGGACCTGGTTTCACGTACAAGAGTAGCACAATAGTAAGGATATAAAGAAGATGAACACTGGACAATCTATGCATTATCAGCATGATTACAGCAAAGATGGAATGGTTATGGCAGCAACAAGAGCAACGAGAATTTTCAGTTTACTTTAAATTCAGAGAACTCTTTTTCAAGTCAAGGTGAGTCAAGGACGTCCACTGTAATGGAAATTCATGAGGCCCTCATAAATTATGAATCCGCGTTAAGGTTCCATCCGTGTGGCATGAATTCTTGACCTTTCTATTAGGGAGCTGGTGCAATTTTTCCTTCGTAGACGCAACAAGTCCACTACTTGTAGACCCCTTGATCTAGAGGTTTAAGTTTGAAGATTAGCATACCTATCCTTTTCATTTTTCTTATTAAAAAAAAGAAAAAAGTGTTTTAAGTTTGGCCTTAAAAACACTCTGGTCTATCAGTCGAGGATGATGAATGAACAGAAGACTCTTCCGTGCTTCATCTTCATCTTCTTTTAATTTTTTTTATGGGTTCGGTGTCACAAGGTATTCTAAATTTGACTGTTAAAATTCCCAGAACAAAAAAATGCCATTCTTGCTTCAAACATATTAATTTTAATTTATATACATAAAAAAATTGTTTTAACAGTGAAAGCCCAGCTTTTATTTTTCAAAATTATTTTTTTTCTTATTCTGGATCGTTCATTTATGCTTATTAAATTGATTAATTTGTGAAAATTTTCTTTCATGTATATTTTTTTCAGATTCAAATCCGAGATTAAAAAAGAATTATTTATCATGTAAACCAACACTAATTCTTTATATAAAAATAAAACTCCAAAAATAATGTTAACAATAATTTACAGTGTCAATTTGTATGCGTGTGTGTATGTGGATGCATGAAGAAATCATACCTGTTCAATTTTCAATTTGGAAAAACCACCCCAACATGATCAAAACGGTATATGAAGCTGTTTGGCGCTGCGGTCCAAACAGCTTTTTACAAAATTTCAATTTTTTTTTTTTTTTAAATTGAGTGCGGTTTGTACTTTCTGGATCGTTTTGATGTGCTGATATTAAAAATGATTTTTAAAAAATAAAAAAATATTATTGGCATGCTTTTCGGCACGAAAAGTTATTTAAAAAGCAACAGCTACCACACTCCCAAACACCCTCGATCATATAACAGAGGCCCAAAGTCCAAGAATTAAAAAAAAAACAAAAATTATATAATTTAGATTATGTGCAAGGTAGAACTTTACCAATTGAGCTTAAAAAAAAAAAACTTAGATAAACTTTTTAAATCATGATTAATCTCTAAAATATATAATTCGTGAAATTTTAGACTTGTACTCAATCAAAAAGCTTGATTATTAATCAATTTAATATTGAAAGATGAAATACAAAAAAAAATGTAAGAAATTTTCTAAAGTTAAAAAAAAAATAGCAATCAAATAAATGAGAATCAATTTGTAACCAGTGAAATCCTAGACTTAGATCCATTCAAGAAACTCAATTCTCAACTAATTTAATATTTAATGATGAAATCAGAAAAAAAAATCAATTATAATTTTTTTTCAAAATAGAAAAAAAGCAATTGAGAAAATAAGAATAAAATCTAATAGGAAAAAAAAACTAAAGGAGGATAAAATCATTAAAATATATATATTTTAAAATTCATCTCAAATAAAATAAATTGACATAAGACAATAACATATAAATTGAATAAAACAAACTTGACCTGAATCAACTTAGATTAAGCCGCAAAATTTATAACCCGACATATAAAATCATGGTAATTCTATGAAAAAATAGAATTAGAAAAAAAATCAATTATAGAAAAAAACATAAAAAAACTTAAATCAACACATGCTAACCTTTTAAACCTTTAACTTACGCCCTTATAATTAAAGCTATTTTTATTAAAAGCAAACATGGAAAGATAAAATTCTCTATGAATGAAATCTTAATAAATAAAATGTTAAGAGATGAAATAAAAAAATGAAATTTTCAGTCAAAAATATCTAAAATAAATACAAATTAAAAGAATAAATATCAAATATAAAATAAAATAAAATAAAATGTTAAGGTATACAATTGAAAAACAAATTTAATTAAAATAATAATAATTAAAAGGATAAAAATCAAATAGAAAAATTCAATTCAATAAATGATTTAAAATAAAATAAATTATAATAAAAAAGTAATAAAATGTGAAAAATAAATAAATTAAAGAATTACTTGAATTTTATAGGGACATATATAAAAATTTAAAATTAAAAAAAATTAAAAATATAATCAACGTCAAACTAGAAAATACGCTGATCTGACGCACCATCCAATGATAAAAACGATGCTTTGAAGATTCAAATGCCAACGTGAAAACTGACATCTAGCCACCAAAAAATGATGCTCACTTATGGCGTCCAAAAACCATGGACGCAACTACGCTCATCCACGTGAATAAAATGCACCATCGATTTTTTAATATTAAATAACGTTTTATTTCTATTAAAATATCAAATTATTCATCATGATTAAAAAAACTGAGAAATTTAAGATAATTTGAATTTAAAAGCAATATAGTACTGATGTAAAAAGGAAAAAGGAAAAAGAAACTACCTCATTACATTTACTGCTAAGGGGTTTTTTTTTTTTTTTCCTGGGAAGAGTAAAATAGTAATTCTACTGTTTCCATCCACCGTGCAAAATAAGTCCAGAGCTGTAATTTCTAGGTGTCAATCACAGGAAATTTGTCTGAAAATATAGCTATTTGCTAGCTGCCATCAGTACTCTACAGAAAGCATAAAGAGGGAAAAAAAAATGACACTCATTTCGTTTTTGGAGGAAGGAAATAGAGGTGTAGAGAGAAAGAAAGGGTTTCTTGTGGTGGGTTTTCTGGGAGTCTCTTAGCTTTCTTGAGGTTTTTGAGTTTAAGAAATAAAAAAAGGAGACATTTTTATTGTTGGTAACTAAAAAAATTCAAAACTTTTTACTTTTATGTTATTTGTTTTATAATCTTTCGGTCATTGCTCATATATGTTTGACTGGTACTTGTAGCTTTCTGTGTGCTAGTCTTTGTTTGGTTGCCAAGAAACCGCGAGAAAACATTTTTGTTGAGCGTTTCAAAAATGGGGTTAAAAGGTTTTTGTTTTCGTTGATTTTTTTTCCGGGTTTTCTCTCAAAAACCATTAATCTTTTGAGTTTTGATGGTGTTTTATTGTAGAAAACAGAGGAGGTTACTTTGGTTGTTGTCCTCTAATTTGTTGTGACGAAGCCTTTAAGGGTCTGTGTGTTTGCGTGGAAAGAAACTAAAAAGTGAAAACTTTAACATAAACCTTTCAAGACTATTTGTTGGGACACCGAACGACCGTTTTTGGAAAATGGGTTTTGATGTTTACGAAATCTGATTACCCCTGGCTTTATTTTTACCAGTATATTTTGTTGTTTCTTTTGTTACCCTCTTAATTTTTCCTGCTTTTTTTTCACAAAAAAAATATCTCTCTTTTTGTATGTTTTTTGGGACGAATGGTAAAAAAGTAGAGTCAGATTCTGTTTGGATGATGAGAAAATAAGAGAAAGGCCATTCAATTCTTGTGAATCCTACAAAGTGTTGGGGATTGGAGTGATTTTTTTTTTTTTTTAAAATAACAATTATTAGTATAAACATGTAAAACAAGGAATACAGCGAGGTTTTTTTTTTTTTTGTTTTTTTTTTTTAAGGTTTCTTGGCTACCAAACAGAGGATATTGACATTTTATTGTAAGCTGTAAACACTTCTGCTTTGATGCTTATATGCTTCTTATTAAGAAAAAATGCATTTAATTAGGAATTATGATGTGCATGTTGTGCTAGCTAGAGGCCTTTATGTTTGTTTATTTGTTTCCCAAGAACACAATAAAATTAATCCCAGGGCTGTAGTCATGAATTAAGAAAGGATGTGATTTTTTCTGACAAATTTGCTTATACTCAGGGTTCATTGTTCTTGATTGACCAAGTGGCATTGAGATACCTGTTCCTACGTTTAATGTGTTGCTAGCTAAACACTTGTGGTGTTTTACATTAACTCCTACTGATTTTCATCCACTTTTTATGCTTGATAGATGAGATCTAAGTTAAGCAAAGCGGATTTATGATTAACTTGGGCTCTTTTTTCTTGGGATGCTATTTTTGATGGATTAGCTAATATCATGTCATTTTGCTTTCCTGTTTCTACCTCACCTTATTTTTGCCTCTAACGTGTATATACTCTTATCTTACTTGTTTCCATCTTCACTGTATTTTATTTTGGGAGAAATATCTTAACTTTAATTTTATATTAAGGGTTTATACAAAACAAGAAACATAAGTTTTTAAGCAGTGACAATCATTGAGATACTAGCTAGATATATGTATGTAAGAAGCTTCACGCTTTAATCTTTCACGTGCTTTCTTGAACATGTAATGAATTGTTTGGCATGATGCGCCAGGAAACGTAAACTACTGTGCCTTACTGTTTGTTTGTTTGTTTAATTAAGAGCTCGCGAAATGTTTCATGCCATCCTGCTAATTAGCAACATTTTTATTTTTAGTTATTAATCTTCTTTCTTTCTTTTTGTGTTGGTATTTAGATGTTTGTGTTGCTTTGTATGAGTTAAAATGGTGGTGGTAGCTGGGTAGCGGGGATTCTCATTTCTCATTAACTATTGTGTTGATAGATCATTATTTGTGCAATGACTCTTTATTTACATGAAAAAAGAGAGAAACGTGTTCAATCATATCACTCCTGTATGTCTTGTTGACTTCAAGATTCAATGACTGCATTCATTTTTTCTGTGATTTAGGATATGGCAGATTTTGGGTGTTTGGACACAGACATTCCCTTTGATGTGCTCTCCCGCTTGCAAACGAAAGATTTGCTGGGATTGAAGTGTGTCTCTAAAGGATGGAAGGACCTTATATCTGATCGCTCTTTCATCCAGGCTCAGTCACAAAAGAAAGAGCCACTGTCAGGATTCTTCTTTCAGCAGAGGCATCGGTACTGTCCTGATGACATAAAAACTATTACCTATTTTCCTGTTGAAAGGAATAGATTGCAGCAGGATGTCTTTGCTTTCCTCCCTAAGGATGTTGTGGTGTTGGCATCGTGCAATGGGCTTGTTTGTTGTCGAAGTTGCTACCCTTTTGAAGATCCAGCTATCTATGTCTGCAACCCCTTGAACAGTGAATGGTGGAAACTGGATTGGAAGGAACCTGGCCAAGAAAGCTTCATTGCTCTGGCGTTCAATCCCTTCCAGGATATCTCTGTCAATTTGACAAATTTCAAGGTTGTTAGACCGAGGCAATTTGAGACTGAGCAGGAGGAAGCATACTTTTCATTTGAAATGTATGCCTCAGGGACAAGGAATTGGAAGCTATCAAAAGAGGTTTGCTGGTGTGACAACAGTCTATCCAAGAATGAAGGCATTTTTAGTGGAGGGATCTTACACTGGCTCACTGATGGTGACCAAATCCTGACTTTTAATGTAGAGAATGAACTAGCTTTGCTGATTTCAACGCCACTCCCAGCTGGAGAGTTTAACAGCAGGCCTCACGCTTGCATTGGAGAATCTGAAGGTCAACTGTATTATGTACTGATCTCTGAAGAAGGACTTCATGTATGGGTTCTTGAGGACTACTTTGATTCTACTTGGTCTCTCAAGTCCTCGAAAACTCTTGCGCAGATAGAAAAGGAACACTCGGACATCATGATCAATTTATACAACAGAGTGATGCTCTGGCAGAGAATTGATGATCGCCCATGGATGGATCCCTTGGCCTTCAAAGATGGGGTCTTGGTAGTAAGGATATCTAATACCATCTACTTATATCATGTTGACACCAGCAAGATGGAGGAAGTTGGCGAGACTTCCAAGTTCGGTGCAATGTCCTGGGTTTCCCCCATAGTGCTTCCCTATACCATGAGCCTGGTTCCTTTAGGTCGTCAACTGGTATCACCTTAATTTTCATCCGCTGCTGACTGTGAGCTTATATAGCTTAGGAAAGTAGTGACAGGATTCTCAAATTAGCAGAGACCAGTTTTGAATCTGAGCTCTTATGGATCTTCACACTGTTAAAAGGAATCCTCTTTTGTCCATGATGACTAAACTTTTGAATTACTATATAGTTTCAGCTTTACCAGTTGTCATTTGTTGATATTTTTAATAATCTTTTGTAATTCTTGTTTGTTAATTCTAATCGGTATTCCTCTGTTGATTTTCATGCTCCCCTGCCATGGAAATTCGGAGCCATTCCACGGAATTCTGTTCAGTTCTCAACGCTGAACTCTGGGGTGGTGTTGGTGGTTTAAACATGGCTCGGGGACGAGGGACGCAGAAGCGCAGTGCAGTGGAACTGGACTCTGAGCTTGCTGTTGATCTCTTTCCCTGCACTGCAATAACCACCAGTCTTGTTTGCGGTGGGTTCGAACCATTCATCTCCTCTTGAGCCGTCCTTGGCAGGCGGCGCAGCCGAGGCAAGCAAAATAACGTGCTTATTGGTTAGCTAACCGAGCTCATCCCTTTAAGTTGATTTCAAATAAAGCTTAGCTTGAAATAAAGTAGAATCAATTAATTATATAAAAAAGAAATTGATATAAAATACATTTTTATCATTACTTATAATTTATGTATGTTCGGGTAACAATATCCTAATTAATACTCGAAGTCTAACCAGCTCGGGTTAGGATATCCGAAGTATGTAGCTACAAGATAGTGAAAGGAATTGATCATAGTTTTGGATGGGAAGGATAATACTAAAAACCAATCCATGAATATTCATGGTCATCCATAACTTGACTTGATCATAGAATTCTACGTCGATACGTCATCGTTTTCATTTCTCCGTAAACACCAATAAATTCACCCAAAAAATCTCTCTCTAAAAAATACACCAAAAAAAATAAAAAATCAGAAAAATCCCATTTTAATTCTTCAATAAAAAAAGGCGTCATGTCTTCCACCACCGCCGGCGTCCCGCAACTCTACTTCTGCTACCAGTGCAACCGAACGGTAACAATAACTCCACCAACCACCGCTCTCTCATGCCCTAACTGTAACGAAGGTTTCCTCGAAGAACTCGATTCTCCAAACCCTAGCCCTAACCCTTTCGATGCTGGTCTCGGCCCTGCCCTCTTACTCGACGACTTCGCCTCCATTTTCGGCGGCATGAACCCCACTCCTCGATCATCGACCACCTCAACAACAACAAACTCCTCCTCTGCGTCGCCACTATTTCAAGATCCCGACGGTTTCAATCCTTTCGTGTTCCTGCAAAATTACCTGCAAACCATGAGGGCCGGCGGAGCGAATATTCAGTTTGTGATTGAAAATAATCCTGGTATGGGCGGAATGGACCACGCCGGATTTCGTGTTCCGGGGAATCTCGGAGATTACTTTATCGGACCAGGGTTAGAACAACTGATTCAACAGCTTGCGGAGAATGATCCTAATAGGTATGGAACTCCGCCGGCCGCCAAATCTGCGGTTGACAATCTTCCTGATGTCAAGGTAACAGAGGAATTAATGCAATCGGATTCTTCACAGTGTGCAGTTTGTAAGGATAGTTTTGAGCTAGGGGAGGTAGCTAAACAAATTCCTTGTAAGCATATCTATCATAAGGATTGTATCATGCCCTGGCTTGAATTGCATAATTCGTGTCCGGTTTGTAGATACGAGTTGCCTACCGATGATCAGGATTATGAGCAGAGAAAAGGGAATGGGAGTAATGGGGTTAATCAAAATGTGGGTGGTGGAATTAATAGTGGTGGGTCGATTAGTGATGGTGATAATAGCGATGGT
Organism: Populus davidiana; assembly: GCA_030145905.1. Taxonomy (NCBI): domain Eukaryota; kingdom Viridiplantae; phylum Streptophyta; class Magnoliopsida; order Malpighiales; family Salicaceae; genus Populus; species Populus davidiana. Next base: position 8,317,972 of record CM057803.1, read on the forward strand.
AATGCTCAGACACCGAGAGAGAGAAGGTTTAGGATTCCATTTCCATGGCCGTTTAGTAGTGGTAGTGGTAGGTCAGCTGGGTCGTCGGCAGAGGCCAGCAATAGCCGGAGTGGGAACAACAATGATGGGGATTCAAGAGGGAATACCAACTTTGGATCTGATACTAGAGAAGAGGATCTTGATTGATTATTGCTGCTGGGTACTGTTTCTTGTAAACATACAACTTTTTTTACTTAATTTAGTTTCTTATTGTTTTTGTTTCTCCTTTTGTTTTCATTTAGTAATAAGTGGCTGTTTTTGTTAATGCTTGTCAATAATAGTTTGGTCTTATCGATGGTACAATTAAATATCTGTGATCTAGATGGGTGTGCAATGAATTGACGACACAACTGTGAGTTATGAGTTTTCTGTGTTCTGCTGATTGTGAAGCAATTGTGATTGACAGAGTATCTGTAGAGCCACGTTATTTTGTTTGGTGAAGATAGAATTCTTTCGCCTGTATGTTAATAGGGTTCTTACATAGAAAATAGGATTTTGAAGTTTTGATGTTTGCATACAGTGTATTTAAAATTGCCTTGGTGTTCTGGCATGGTTGCTGTAGTGTATGGATCTTGTTATTTTGGTTTTATGTTCATCCTTTGCATTCTCGTTTACATTTGCTCACAAAATGTCAAGATGAAAGTAGGATTGATGAGATTTACAGATGCTTGGCGTTAAAATGTGGCATGACAAGCATGAGCACAACAATCAATTGCATGCTTCTGACTCTGGTTTCTTTGGAGCTCTCAATTGCAAGCAGGATTATCGTGTTTGCCTATGAACAGAACACATGAAAGGTACTGGGGTGCACATTCAGAGTACATGTCTTTGTTGCTTAGCCCTCCAAACTATAATAGGAATATGATGCTTATGCTACAGATTTTGGATTAGTTGAAGAGTTTGGTGTCATCTCAGTGGGTTTGACTTGGAGATTTAAGAGCTTGATTTTGTACTTTCAGTTATGTCTTTTTTTATATATATAAAGATTAGGTATTCATTTGAATGTCTAGAATGTCTATATTCCTTGGTTCTCTCTCATGTTGAGAAGACCATGGTAGACAACAACCTGATGAGGAAGTGTGAGAAATTCACAAGTGATTTTTACATCAATGAAGCAGTACTCAAGCACAAACTCCTTGAAACAATTAGGATTTGATTACTTGAATCTGGGATGGTTAATAATATAGGATATCTCAATTAGCTAGTGCTGTAGGTCATATTCTGAGGCCTCTTAGCAGTAACAAGTTAGATTGGATAAAAAAAGTCCTGCTTTTGTAGCAGTAATCTGGTGGATTCCTTCAAACTTCTGCGCGCACGCGCGCATGTGATTAGTGAATGTGGATTAGTTTTGATGTCATTGTATCTGAATTGTGGTTTTTTTCTACGAGGATAACATTTTATTCTTAATTGCACATCCTATAAGACATTCATCTAGATTGGCCCCTTGCAACCTTTTTCACGTTGTCTATTACTTCCTGCCACATCTAGTTTTTGTGTCCTTTTGAATCAATGATCGAAGCATCACGTGATAACAATATCTTCAAAGTAGGCTGTATTATTTTGGTGTTTTTGTGCATCAAGATAAATGGATAATAGATTCATTGGTTTAGATGCATCAGCTATAGTTCTCTTGCCAAAATCATTGCTTGTATACCCTTGTTTTCCTGTAATGAAGCCAAGCCACTCTATCATGTCCTAGCTAAATGAGGCATTTCCTTAGGTTCATTGATTTGAAGGTTTCAGTAGCAAAATAAGAAAAGAGAAGGGATGGTGGTGTCTTTCTGGATATCTTGTTCGGTGATTTTTTTTGTGCTCGGAGCTGCATACAAACTTATCCATGAAATTTTATTTTTGCACACGCAGTCACTCATGTTGTCATACCTGTTTCATAACTAAGCATGTGATGCAGTGAATCTCAGCACGCATAGTTATTTATTCTCTTCTCTTTCTGCAGGATGATATCTGGAATGGTTGTTGAACGTAGAAAGAACTTGTGCACATTCTCTTCTTCTTTTCTTGCTCCATGCATGTTCTGTAAATGCTGGTTTTTAAATTATTGTCACAGTTGTTGCTAGCTTCACCTTCTTAGGACAAATTCATGCACAAATTCGCTTGGTTCTGTAAGTTCTTCTTTGTTTGAGCATCATTTTAGACCCCCAAAATACCTCTTTCTGTAGCCTTTTGTGTGGGTTTTTTTTTTTGGTTCGTGTTAAGCTCCCAAAAACTATTGTAATGTGTTTTAAAGCATTAGAAGTGCATGTTAATCCTTTTTGGCAGTCAAGTGAACATATCAGACAGGTTCAGCAGTGGATGAACATATCCCAAAAACTATTGTAATTATTTTATCAACCAAAAAAATATGTTTTAAGTTTTGTAATTTCGAGGTTAAAATCTTCGATTGGAGCCTAAATTGCACTTCTTTCCAAAGAACTCGACCGATAGATGTAGTGATGCATCAGCAATTAATTGTGGTAATTAACCTTTTTGTTCCTGAGAATAAAAGCAATCAGTAATTAGTATAGTTATCAGATATAGTTTGAAAATTGACCTAAATTATTAGATTATAGATTAATTCAAATTAATTATTTTTTATTAAAGTAAAGCTATTTCATTTATTTTAAAAATTAATCCAATTAAATTTTACTGCATCAATCGAGTTATAAATCAATTCATTGAAGTTAACTGGGTTTTATAATTTAATTTAAAACCTGATTTAAATTGATTTTGAATCATAAATTTCTCAGTTAACACTAGCAACTATAATAATTAACTTTAATGCCACGAGAGGTTTATTATTTTTGCTCAACCTTCTCACATTAAAAACAAATATTAAAAAAAAAGACCTACGATATAAATATAATCTCTTAAAAAAAAGAAGGGAAAAAAAAAAGGTGGACCATTTAAAAGGTCCACATGATGAATTGAATTTCGGATAAAAGGACATAATCTGGCTGCATCTTCTTGTCGGTGGCTCTGTGTTAAACTAAAACCGCGTGCGTCAGAAATTTGACATGATACATACATACATACATACATACAGATAATTCCTACAGCTCTTGGACTTCCTTTCTGTCCCTATAGTTGGTTTATGCTTCCTCTCTTACCCTTGTATTTTAAAAAATTATAAAGAAAAAGCAAAGGTATAGCATGAGATCTTTTGGAAGCTATAGGAATAATACCCAAAAATTCATACTATAGATACAGAATTGGAACAACAATAAATCTATAGGGATAAAATTGAAGTTTAACCCTTAATATATTTTAGGAGAATATTATTCTACTAGTGTTATTATTATTATACAAACAAAGAAAATCATGCTGCAAACAAAGCAATCCTGCCATTTTCTTCCTAACAAAACAAAACCTAAATAGTGAGTCAGAAGAAAAAATTGAAACTAGATGGGTAAATTTAGATAGTGATTGTTTGTGCAGCTGGACTATATTTTTTAAATTCTTTGATTTTTTCTAGTTTAAAATTATTATTTTTTAGATTTTGTGGATATTTTGATGTTGTATTATAAAAAATAATATATATATTATTTTAATAAAAAAACACTTTAAAATATCTCTGCCTCCTCCTCCCTATCTCCTTTGCCTAACATTTCAAGTTTTGCGGACTCAATTTTTCTCTGTCAATATATTTAATTATTTTTCCATATAAAATTTTTTAAAATTAAATAGAACAGCCTGGTGTGTGTACATTATTATTACACAGCAAAAGGCAGAATCCCATGAAGATTGGCAGAGTAATGTAATTTGTATTCCATTTACAGACACCCTTTAACAAACCCACCTTTATATTTATTTATTTTATTATCATCGTTTCATTTTCTCATTGCATTCATATACACCACTCTTCACAAGATTTTTTAGTTTTTTAGTTTTTTTTTTTGTTATGATCTAAGCACATAATTCTACTGTTGAGTCTTCCTAATTAACACTAGTGAAGAAAACCCAAATTGGGTTCTTTTCTTTTCTTTCCATCTTAAGAAGATAAAAAAAGAAAAAAAAAGAGCAGCAATTGATCTGAGTGTTAAGGGAAAGAAACCCAATGTCTCCTTCAAATAGTAATATTGGTATTGCTACTCGTCATGCAAATTCCTAGATTAGAATTATCAAATACAATATGAATGAAAAGGATAACAAATTATTATTTTTTATCAATAAAAAAAAATAAGTTGTTGCCTAGTATTTTGATCATTATAAACCTTAAATGATCTCGAACTCTAGGTAAAAAGACTGGTTGTGTATAGGGGAACATATCACTCCTAGCACATCATGCCTAATATAAGTTGTATTGTTTGTTTGTTTGATATAAATTAAAATATTATTATATTTTCTAACCATTGATCTGTCTAAAATTTAAGAATAGTCTTTCTCAGTAAAGAAATCTTTATCTTATCAGGTTAAAACTTAACCGTTCTAATATCAAATAATATAAATAAAATAAAGTGTTTTTTATTTAATATAAAGAATAAATTTTATGTATTAGTTCATAATTTCATATATTAAAAGAAAATAAAAATAATTTTTTTGAAATATATACCAAGTTCTCGTGGATTTAATAAACTGGATAGTAAATCCAAAAATATATATAAAAATATCAATGAAAATAATTTTTTTGAGTTTTTAAAGATGCTAAATCATGCCATGATATTGTTTTTAATTATTTAAGCAAATATAATTTTTTTTGAGATATTTGGTTATATGCATACAAATAAAAATATATTTTTGTATTTTCTTTCAATAAGAGAATTTTTGTTTTTCTTTTTGTAATTTTTTGATTTTTTTTAAATAAAAATGAGTATATTTAATATTGGGTCAGTATAAGCTTATAATCCAAATATTAAATAAAATAACTTGAAAACATGTTAGCGACTCAAAAATAATTTTAACATGGTTCCAAATTTTTTTCAGAATTTTAAAAAATTATTTGAGGGTTTTTTGGTAAAAAAAAAAAACATTACTAGAAAATCAAGATATGTTTATTTCTTATCTTTAGCTAAAAATAACAGGCTTTAAGAATTTTTTTTAGGATAAAAAGGAATTTCCTTTGAAATTTTTTTGGCCCAACTAAACACTGTCTTAAGGTTTATTATGGGCTCAATCCAAAACCCACGGGCTGGGCTCCTTGATACAGGACCGAACTAAGTCTGAATGAGCCTAAAAAAGAGAAAAAAAGCTTCTCACATTTCAAAGATCAAAACCAACGCTTTTATGAACTTCAACCAGCATCTCGTTTTTTTTTTTTTTTTTTTTTTGAAGAAAAAAAATTTAAAACACACCCAAGGGTCTCATCATACAACAAGAACATTACGCCATTGCATTTAAAGCAGAACAAAAGGACTCACACTGCCACACTGCCTTGGAAGCAAAAAGGAGAGACAATCGCTACTGTTGCTGGAGAACAATCAGCTGAAACTTCTGTTATGGCCGGGACAATGAGGCGCCGATGTTGCTGATGGAGAGGATGGAAGTTGCTATTTTCCGGATGTGAGCTGAAGGGGGAGATCACGGTTCTGTGGAGATGAAGAGTTACTGGACGTTGCTTGGAGCTGGAGTGAAACTGACCCTCTACTGGCGATGGGAACCTCTGCTGGACGCTTAGTAACGATATGTTTCTGCTGGAGGTGCAGAGAAGGTAACACCGCTGGAAGGAGGAGCTGTCATGGCTGCTGTTGGAAGATCCTTCTCTGTTGCTGGAACAGTTGAAAATGAGATGAAAGCTGAAGAAAATCCTTCAAGAATGCTCTCGACAAACCACCATGACTGAGAAGAAAGTCTTGCTGCTAAAGCTGCTCATGGTTGGAGCTATTGGAGTGGCTGAGGAACACAACCGCTGCTACTCACGGCCGAGAAGATGATAGACGTTGTCCTTGGAAAATGGATGAGCTTGCTGTCAGGGGCTGCTGCTGGAGTTCACATTGCTGGTCTGGAGGAACTTCACATTGAATGGAGGCTGGAACCTTGAGGAGCCGTCACTGGACTGAGAAGGTAAAGATCTTGCAGCTGCCACTGGATTGAGAAGGTGAAGATCTTGCTGAAACTGGTGTGGCTTGTGGTGGAGCAATCGACCGGTGCTGTGTTTGGTTGTACAAGCCAATTTTTCTATCGTCCAGACCAAATGGGGCTCTTGATCGATGAGTGTGGAATGATCTTTGCACATCTTGCCAAGAACACTTTGGACCAACCTAAAGCATAACCCTGCCTAAGCACAACTTGTTAATTCCCATGTCTACAGTTTCAAGAGCATGTGATCATAATCAACTTACTACCAAGAAATCAACTTAAAATACTAAGAAGGAACATATAGCCTGTAGGTTCAAGACATGCACAAAACCTGTGTAGGTGGTGCCCATCTCTCCTTGTCCATTTCCATGTCAAGAGAAGCTTCTTTGTTTGCGATTGATTTCTCATGGCATTCTCCACAGTATTTGTTTCCCTGATGTGAATTTACTGAACAGCACTTCAACTATATATCAGCTAAGGATGGATGGTCAGTTCATGAGACCGGATTCTCAATTGTACACGAAGAGCAGCAGCCTCTCTCACCATTCACATCTTCTGGGCGAATATTATGTAAATCAGTCGAGGATGGACCACCAGTTAGTCCATAAGAACGAGGCCACAAATGTTCCCCTGCAAAATGCAGCAGTTTGAGACATTGACATTGTTGCCACTTACAAGAACGCAATAACCAATACTAGATTTATCAGGAAAAGATGGTGAAAAGTTTTTCCATGTTTGATGAAATAAATGTTGTTATATACTAGAACATATAGCATCAAATTGGTGGAAAAATCCCTTGCACACAGTGCACAATCCATTCAAGGTTAGATAAATACATGATAAAATTGTTTCTCGATTCTCAATTTCTCATAAAAAAGATCTGGAAGAATGGAACCATTTTCAGAGTGGATGCTCGATGTCTCTACATCAAACATGTAAAAGGACATATAACAGGATATGGGCTAGTCATTACTGTCGTAATTTAAAAAGAAAAGGATAATCCCTTGAAGATTTTTAAGTACCATTTTTAACAATCTTCCCTCCTCCCTCCTCCATATCCAATGCCCTTCAACAGAAAGGTACCTTCATTAGATGGAATGGTTAAGTGGAAGCAGAACCGAGGAAGCATAGATATTAGGCATGATTGCAAATCCAAAGGGTTTCACTTGAGAAAAATGCAAAATGCAGCTAAGAGAAGAACTTAGCCTAAGAGGGAAGTAAAACAAGCACAGATCAAAGACATGCTTTGATATCATGATACAGAATGCCCACTTGCAGTAGGAACTAGAACAAGAACGCGCACAAGAAAAAACTACCTAAAGAAAATTTCTGCCTACTCACCATTCAGAAGATCAACAAAAAAAATGCATTGAAAGACAGAGCAACAACTTTAACAAGGTTTTTGGAAAATTACTACCAAAAGAAAAAAACAAACGAACCACTTCTCTTATCTATTCCATGCTTAAGGTTTTCCTGCTTAGTTCTTTGAAACAACTCTCAGTGAGTAAATTTAAAATCTGCATATACAAAACCCACCTCAATTATTACCATAAACAAGATTCTTAGCACCATCATCACAAAACCAAAAACATAAAGACAAAAGTACATACATCCCAGATGAAGCTTGAGGCCTATCAACATTTGCAGCATCAAGAACCTTGAGGTCATCCCAAACCTCTGTGTAAGACGGTGAGTGGTGCTCGCCTTTCACGCTAGCATAGTAACTGCTAACATCCTCACATCCATATGAAGAAGAAGAAAAATATAGATAATCTTGAGCAAGTGCAACAAAATTGAGGCAACAGAACAAGTAAATGGAGATGACTCTAGAAGCCCAACTCCATAATAAATTACCCTAGCAGTAGTAGTGCTGTTGTTGCAGCTTTGTTGGATGTGGTCAAGTTTGAGCTTTTGATGTTGAAGACACGTGTTTGAGTTTGAAAGAGGTGGAGTTGGGTGGGAGGTTCCATCTCCTCTTAGCTACTATAAGATGGGAGCATCAAGCAGTAACCAGGAGCCCTTTACAACTCCATGTCTGCACTTTGTTCACGTACGATGGAAACAGGATAAAAATACCCTTGAGTAAATTATTCTTCAGTCCCTATTTTTTAAATCATATTAAAATTTAGTACTTTTTTAAAGAGTTAAATGCTAGTCCCTTTACTGATCGTTTTCTTATTAAGACATAGTTTTTCTCCAAAAGACTGTCAAATGGCACGTCCGAGACTAGGGAAAAAAAAAAACATATGGTTTAATGAAACAACTGTCAAGGAGAGTCAAGGGACTAAGTTACTCGTTTTCAACATTAAAAGATTAACTCGTAAATGCATTAAAAAACTAGGGACTAAAAGAGAATTTACTCAAAAATCGTTGCTTGTTGTGTGCGTGACTGTCTGGGTTTTTCTGATGCCAGTTTTGGTGTTCTAATGACCAAACAATATTAACTATAGTGAAAAAATAAAAGGCAAATTACACCAAAATTATGTATTAAAAAGGGAATATGTAAAACCTGGAGGGTAATTTAGATTGTGATGAAATTAGACAATAATAAAGAGACGGTAAAATTTCTCCAGCCATTTCAAAGCAGCCCAAGTTAGATTCGCAGTGTCCTTCAAAATCCATCGAGAAAGAAAACAACCTGAGATTGTAAAGGAAACAAAATCCAGAACCTGAATCCATTGCACGGTTCAGAAATCTGAACCCTGGTCCAGGCAATCTCAACTCCATAGATACAACTCTAAATCAGCAGTGTCTACAAGCAAGGAAGTTTTACCACAATCACAATGCCTTTGACAACATTCAGAACATACAACTAGTTCACTTGCTGATTATGTTTTTGGCCCCATAGCTTTGCCGTGCATAATAATTGACGTGATAAAATCTTTCTTCCAATTAAGATCTATAAATTGCTCAAAAAAGTCAGCAAGTTACGTTTGATACTAACTAGTCGAGGATCTAAGATGGTTTATCTGTCTGCAATATAACATGACAAATAGTTCGAAATGGATGAGGTGAAGGGCTGTTCCAGAGACCAAAATTCAGGTTCAGAAAATTTAAAAAGCCTTGAAGACTACAAGCTCAACCTCTTACTAGTACTCTACTTCTATGGCCAACTCTCTCTCCCTCCCTCCCTCTCAAAAGACTCGATTGCAGTCCAACTACCAATTTCCTTCTCTCCTACATGGATTGAGAGATTTCACCACCTATTATTTGGTGGCTTGACCTTGTAGATACGAACAATCCAATTAGATGTCGTGAATGCCTCTTCCAAGTGTTCAAGTTTGATGTCCTTATTTCCAATTTCGACCCCCCTTGCTCGATCATACCTACCACAACAGAGAGCAATTACAAAAGGTAACAAAAATGAAGCGTGCTAAACCCCCCAGTATGATCAATTTCAAAAGAATGCGAGTCCATGCAGAGTAATCACCAGGTAGTACCTTCCAGAAATACTCATTGCCACCCAACAAGTGCAAATGCTAAACAACTTGCGAAAGAAAAGACAAGAAATGTTTTAACTTACCCTGGAGGTTTCCCATATTCTGTTACCAGCTCTCCAAATCGATAGTAGGATAGCTTGTACCTATTCACCAACAATCAAAAAACAATACATAACTTCTCTAAACTACAAAAATTGCACCACACTGGGTAACACATGATTAATATATGATCTTCAATTCATCAAAGTTATACTTTCTCAATGTTGGAATGCCAAAAATTTCCTCGAGGAAAATTATTGTTCTTTAGTTCACAATAATGTCAAAGGTCAAAATATCAGATCAACTATAACAAAGACCCTTGCTTATGGGAATCAGGCCTGTGAAAAACCTAGGAAATTTCCTTGATAAAGTAGTGCAATAAAATAATCAAGAAAGGCATAGCAATAGTCAAAGACATTGGAAATGACTCAGGCATGCAATTTTTGAGGAAAAGGAAAACTTACGTGACTTTGAAAAAAGAAAGATTCAAAACCAAAATATTGGCAAGTAATTTTTATTAAATATTACAGAATCTAAGCTAACAGAGAAAGCAAAAGTGCAGAACAAAGAAGTATAGGAAGCAATAAGAGAGAACAATGTACACCTTGTCTGTAGGACGCACACGTCTTTTATTAGAAGGCATGTTCTCACACAGAAAAGAAAGGCTGTTTTGGCACTACTATTGAGATTTGTTGGCCTGACAGCCCATATGTAACTATAGCATTTGCATGAGAAAGATATCTAGATAAACTTATGTGATTGTAAATCTTTAAGATTTTGGTGTGGGTACGCGACGCTCAAATCAGATTATTTGTCCTATCTTAAATGATGGATGCAATGCCCTCAAACAGAGGAAAGGAACCCTCAAACTCCTCACACCCTCACTCTACAAGATATCTGACAATTTTTGCAGTCTCTCTAGGCAGAACTTCCAACGAACCACGTTTCAGGTTATATTATGAAAAATAAAAAATAAATAAATAACAAATACTAAAGATAAAACAAGATCGATTGTGGAGTTCACATCATTCTCATCTTGCAATTTTCTTTAAGATGAAAATGACTAAGATGCATAAACTTACATGAGACAGTTCAACATCTTGGGAGCTGCACCTTTGTCAACACGATATTCCCCATTGACAAGATAGTCAGGTTCCTTAATTACTGGGAATACTCCACCTCCAATTCTCACCATCCACAAAAACCTAGTGCAAATGAATAGCTTTATTAGACACAAGAAAATTACATTACCCACAAACATTAAGAAGATTGGTGTTATCAAAGAGAAGCTCATAAGCCATAAATGAGAATAGCTAAGGAGGACCATATTTGAAAGCTTCGGCGATTTGTCCAACAAAAGAAATGTTACATATAGTCTACGGTTTTAAAGGGGAAAGAAATGAATTTAGGATGGCATAAAACCACTTCTCCAGTCTTCAACAACTGAATGGCATCAACATCTGAATTTAAGATTACATTAAACCACTCCAGCACTCCCTGACTGGGCAGATAATATCAATGGCATATGCTAAACTATTCAAATTCAAATTATTTAGAAGAAAGCAAACTGTAGACAGTTAACTGATTTGGGATCTTATAAAATGCAGATCACGTTCAATTAAAAACATAAACTAGAGCCTTACTTGTTGATATCATCAGAAGAATACCCTGTAACACCACCAAAGACGACTAGTACATAATCCACATCAAGTGATCTCATTATCTCATATGCCTCATCTTCATAAGATGACATTGCACGGCCAACAGTGGCAATGTGAGTATTGTTCCAGGTATTATTGTCAACAATAACTGTTCTGTTCCCCATGGCAGTGATCTGATACCCATAATCCCACCATGACATCACCTTAGCATCTGGAGGAGTATTCTGTCGAAGCCAATAGTATGCCTCACGGTAATCATCAAAGATGACCCTGTTACCATGGGCACCCCTTGCAGCCAAGACAATTGAGGGAGATGAGTAGGCCTCTGAGGTCACCCAGGTACAATGTATAGCATACCTACTGAGCAAGTAAAATGCACCGAAAAGCAATGCAATAGCACCATTTCTTTGAAAAGGCTGAGACTGATCAGGCAAAGCCTGCTTGCACATCAAATACAACTTGCGTTATTTTATGGCAACAACCAGAATAAAGCAAAGGGAAAACTTGCTCCAATGCAATAGCACTTGATAGGAGTATTATTCAAAAGTTGCAATAGTCCAGATGTACTGGAAGGAGCAATGACCACACACCAAATAATAGCAGCATTACTGAATACTGAAATTAAAGATTCATAATGTATTCAATGTTGTAAAGCAGCTCAACAAAAACTATTTTCTTACCTATTCCATGTAAAGGAGTAGACAAGAACATTGAAATTATTAAATAAATACAACTCCAAACTCTTAAATATACAGTAATTAATATCATCAAAACTACAAAGAGATAAGAACAGCAATATGAGCCAAACGTTTCCTTAGAAAACATCATTAACAAAAAAAATCTTTCAGACTAAATGGATGAGTTGTCTTAAGATCAGTAGCAGGTCTTAGCATGAGTAAAACACATCCTTTTCAGACTCTTAAAGCAGAGTTTAGCATGGCTGAATAATAATGAAAGGTGTGCCAAAACCAAATTTAAACATTATCCCACAAGTGAAGCAGCATAGAAATGTTACTTAGATCAGCTGGTTTTCTAAAATATATGACAAGCTTATTGGAACCTTGATTTTGTTCACCATCTTAAGGACAGTTGACACAAACCAAGAGAATAGAGAGATTCATTTCAGCCACAAGACTACCAGTTGTCTTCATAAATAGTCAAAAGAATAGAGAAGACACAGTCCAAATCAAGTGTAAAGAACTCACCTTAGAAGAACCCTTCCCACCGCTTGTTCCTTTAGTAGAACCAGTTTGGGAAACCTTGCTCTTAGTCCTTAACAGTGTAGTCAAATTCTTTATTGTGGCAGAAACAGCAATGGCACTAATGAGGCATACCGCAGGCGTAGCAACAAGAATTAACCGCACCATGACACCAGCAAAATACATGCTTGTAAGACCATACATAACTATGAATATTGTGGCATCAGACAGCCGCTTGAAGCAGAAATACAGACCAGCAGGGAAAAGGAAAAGCAGGATATGGAAATCAAACATGAAAGATGACCAAGCTGTTGGCTGATGCTCAGAAACAGATGCAATGATGGGAATGTGATCCTTAGCATATGTTGGATCCAACAGAGAGTAAAATCTGCCAGTCCACGGTGAAATATACCCAGATGCTGTGCCAACTCCGAGAGCAATAGCGCCTACACCTACTGCGCATGTCACAGTGATCCTCAAAAAGGCTTCAAACTTCTTTTTGTCACCTAGCAGGTGCTTAACCCAACCTAAGAAGTAAAACACCTGTACAAACAGTTCAGGGTCAGTGCATATCCAAAGAAAATAAGCATTTTCTACTCTGACTAAAATAGTTATAACTTGTAATGGTAGTATAAACCATCTTAATATCATTCGCAGTTATAATTAATATCATTCGCAGTTATAGGCACGAAGACTCAACAAGTATCGAACTTTAGCAGTTTTTGTGAGTATTTGGAAAAATCAAGTAAATGGACCTGATAGAGAGACTAAAGCAACACAAATAACATGTTTAAAATGTGATGATTTCAAAACAAACAACATATTCAAATTTCAAAAGTTTAACACTCGTTCAAAACGTCATTTTTTAACTTAAGACAACAGTGGTATCAATTCAAGGACTGTCAATTCGTAATACTGCATTTAAGAAAAACTTCTGTTACTTAGCCTCAAACTTGTCCATAAGAAACCAAACATAAGACAAGCAATTCAAGCAAACTACACAATTCAATTTCAAATCCATTACAGCAAGTAATAAGTAAAAGAAGAGAATAAACATCAAACCTGCATCAAGAAGAACACACCCATAGCTGCCATGTGCTCCCCAGATTGCACATGTTGAAACCCAACAAACCGAATCTGCATAGCAAGCAACATTCCCAACACATACATGGAATTATAGGCAACATACAGCCTCATCGAATACCTCCCAGTAATCAACAACACCAACACATAAAGTGGAACCAAATTAATAATAAAAACATAACCTCCCCAAGCCGAAACCATATAAAAATACCCAAAAGCCGACGCCACTCCCCACGCTAAAGACCCCGTATTCACTGCCTTGACAAACAAATAAAAAGTCAACAACAAAGCGAAGATCGCAACCCCCTCATTATCATAAGACCCTGCAACAGATCGCGATATATAACCAGGACAAATCGCAATCAATACAGCAGCAACCAACCCAGCACCAGTATCCCATATCTCTTTACCGAAAAAATACGCAACAAGTGTAGTATTGGACGCGAAAAATGGTGCCGTTAACACACAAACTTCACGAATATGAACAGCGAAACGTAAGAATCGGAGACCCCAGTACATAATGGCTGCAGTAACCATTAATCCAGGATAAAGGGTTCCTCCAATGATACGTCCAAGAGGGTACCAACTCTCGGAATCGAACCAATTCCAAAATTCATAAAAACCTTTTTGAGTTAAGAAGAGGGTAGTTCGATAATTAAAATATGGATCAAATTCATGGATCATTGACTCATAACGTAAGACACTAAACAAACGAGTAATGAAAGCTAAAACATAGACCAAACAGAGGATTGAGACACGGATCAGAAGCTCTTGTTGTTTGGTTTTGAGTTTGAATGATTTGAGTGAAAGAGTTGACATCAGATCTGACTTCACAGACACTGATGATGACGATGATTTGTTCGTTGTGGGTTCTGTTTTGGTGACTTCCATTGTTTGGTCTTTTTGAGAGAAATTGAAGTGTGTTTTTGCGACTTTTATGGTTTTAGCATTTTTAAGGTTTCATGCTGATGGAGAGAGAAGACAGAGTGGAGCTTGAGCTTTGGGGTTTCAAGGAGATGTGATATCAGATATGGACTTGTGGAGGGTTTTTATTTTTTTCTCTCGGGTTAAAGCCCTAATCCCTAGAGAGAGTGATTAAAATAGAGGTTAATTATGGTTTTAAGAGGATTAGAGATGGGAGGATGACTTGTCAATTTGTGATAGGATATACTTTGATCAATCAAAAGGGGAGAGAGATCAAGATTCAAGACTAGTCTTGAGTTCGGAATTTGGCATCTTATTTGCTAGAAATTGGATTAGGATTAAAAAAGAAAAATAAATAAATTATTAAAGGGTTAGTGAGTGGATGGAAAAGAAAAGATAAAATTATACCTTAGTCCCTATATTTAAAAACATAACCTTAGTCCCTATATTTATGAAAAATAACTCATATTCTAGTTTATTAAACATATCCTTCCTTCAATTGTTATTGAAGCCCAAAATAACAAGACACTTTTATTTGAAAAATAAAATATTATTTTTACATGTAATTCTTGGTATTTTATAGGATTAATAACTTAAATATGTCCTTATATAATAAAATAATTCTTTAATCTATCATCATATAATAAGAAAATATCACCCTAATTTCAAAATTTGTTTTTGCAATGAGTATGTAATAAAGGATTGGAGCCTATAATATATGCAAATTCATAGTTTTTAACTTTTATCATATGCGTGCTTGTAAAACTGATGCAATGAACTAATAAATTTTCGAGATTAGCCTGTTTCATTGTAAATTTTCAAAAGAAATCGATTTAGTTAAACGTTTGTTCTTGAAAAAACAACAATTTTTGCTTGAAGAAACACTCCAAAGCTCATAATCAATGACGGTGTTAGGAATTGTGTGGTGGTTGTGGTTCAAAGTACTTTTTTCTTATAACTATATTTAAATAAATAAAAAATTTAAAAAAAAAAATTTTAAATAATATGATTTGTATCACATGCCCAAACAAGATCAAGTATTGAAGCAGAAATAACATAAGTTAATTACCCCAGGTTAATTACTAAGAGAATTCCTTGGGCTTAGACAAGTTGGATCAAGTAAATGAGAAAATCTTCTTAAAAGTAAGGTGGCATTAGATTTATTGATAATTGTCCCAAAGGTACTGTGTAAATAAAACCATGATAAAAAATAATAAAAAAAAAAAACTGAAGTGAATTATTTAATAGATGATCTAGTAATAAGAACTTGAGATTAAAGAATTTGCTCTCATTATAGTTTCAAGTTCGAGCCATGTAGTTGCTAATATAATAGCTACTAGAAACTTATATGATATTTAATTTTAGAACCCGTGTAATTAATTGAAGTACACATAAACTGGTCCAGATACCCATATTAATCCAAAAAAAGCTGAAGTGTACAACAAGCTCGGAATTGGAGATTGAAGAAAATTAACTCACTCTTCATTGTTGGATTCTTGACATAAAAACATGCCGAATAATTTGATCCATGTTAAGGCCATGAATCTTAACATGTCTGGATTTTCTTTAAAAAATCCTGTTTTCTTCTAAATTACTTATTCTGGATTTAGTGATAGATTTCTGGTTGCATGAATACAAGAAGAATGAACATGATATGATCGATACGAGACGATGAGTTGAATTCGACAAACAATGGAGTGATGATCCCGGATTAGATTTCGAAGTACTCAATGAACTTGGAAAGTACTATTTTAAGGTTTTTATTATTCTCTCAGAAAGAACGTGAAAGCAACCAAGAAAAGAAAAGAAAAAACCTCTCTAAACATAAAGATTTACTAGATTGATGGCACTAGTTTTATTACCGGTTGGATTAATTTTTTTTTAATATACAAAAAAATATATTTAGAAATTGCTATTATTTATTTTCCAACACGTCTGGGTCATTGCAAGAAAAAGCCTAACCATGTTGATGGGCCTTCAAACTCAGGCTTGCATGTCTAATTTTAAATTTATTTTTAATATTTAAAAGGAATGGATGTTTTTTTTTTTTAAATACACATGTAGTGACATGTCGTCTGAGAGCTCAAATTTGGATCACCTAGTGATGCTCGAAAAATTAAGGCAAGCCTTTTTTGTTAAAAAAACTCAATTTTAAAGTTATTTTCAACGCAAAAACACCTTATCAACACCATCAAAACACTCATAAACCAATATATCAACTCAAAATACTCAAAAAATGTCAAAAACATGAAATCAAACCGGGTTAGATTTATCTTTCTTGGCTTATATATGTTTTTTCAATCAATATTAAGGTTCTAAACAATCACCATCAAACCCCTCTCATCTCATTAAACTCGTGAACATAAAAAAATAATCTATTTTAGTGGTTAGAAATGGCTTGAGCAGTGATCTTTTCTCTCGTTATTGAAATTCAACAACCCCTTTATTTCTCATTTCTGTAACCAGAAATTAAAAAATATTATAAATTTTTTTATATCATTTAAATTATTTAATTTATGTTATTTTTAAGTTTTACGAACCTAAATGTATTTTTGAAATTTTTCTTTTTGATCCATCTACTTTCAATCCCAACCTTACCTGTAAAAAAAATGAAAAGCAATTTTTTTAATAGATTTATACTGCATTAAATATTTCCCTACGGCTATAATCGTGCTTTTTATTTCGAGGGTTTTTGGGAATTAACTAGCTTAGTTGTCTGCTATCCGTCATGTCAATTTCGCATGAGCTTCTTCCACATCAAATTCATGCATTGGTAATTGAAAACATTAATAAAGCAATGATTTTTATTTGTCGAGGTAGTATTAAATGATTTTCTTAATAAGTTCTAAATCAATCATTCTAATTGAGATTTTGGAGGAAATTGAAAGTGTTTTTACTATTTACAAAGATAAAAAAAAAAAAAAACAAGAATGCAACATTGAAAAGACTTATTAAATATATTAAATAGTAGAAATAGTATGAGAAACCTCAATCTCCAAAATCTCTCAGGAATTATGATTGATTACTATGTGGATGGGTTAATTGTAGTATAAATATAAGAAAGTATTAGCAAGAAACGGGAAGGTATAGCTTCACAATTATCCTTGTGTTTTGAGAACATTTATAAAACAGCATTTCCAAAAACTTTATTTATTTATTTTTAAAAATTTTAATTTTTTTTTTTGTGTTTTAGATCGATTTGATGCGCTGATCTCAAAATTAATTTTTAAAAAATAAAAAAAATATTATTTTGATACATTTTAATATAAAAAATATTTTAAAAAGCATAAAACACTCTTATACATTTATAATATTAGTAATGTTAAATTTGCAGTAAGTACTTAATAAAAAAATGATAACTATGCAAGTAACATGTAAAAAGCTAGAAAGAAAGTAATGATGGTATAGGGTGTATGAAGGCTAGGCTCCACAGCTAGTGATAGATGAGCAAGTTTACATGAGAAGAAGATTTCTATTAATTTACACAAGAAGGATAAGGTTTATGTGAATGAAAGAATGATATGTAAAATTCTATTTGTATGATTTACAACTCCTTCAGTCTTTCTACTCTACCAAATTATTCTAAAAAAACACCTAAACAATATTTTAATCTTGCAAACAATATTTCAAAATAAAAAGTTATTTTAAAGCTTGGGTCAAAAACACAATTATTTTATTTTATTTTTAAAATTACAAATTTTCAAATCTAACAAGAATTGGGTACAATATTTGTATAGATGAGCTTGGAATAATAACATATTTAGCAACATTAAGAATATGATCTTAATAAAAAACATTCCTAATCCAAAAACCTAAATTAAAATTAGAAAAAGATATTGATGATGCAAATCAAAACAGAGAGGGTACATTGTTGGTTAAATCTGGGTCTAAAACTCTATGCTAGCCTTTGTAAGCAAAACGATGCCAAGGGATAAACAAAGACGCAAGCAGAAAAAAATTGAACTCAAGTTAAAAGATATTTTAGCCCCCCTTACCTAGCTCCCGGATTAGTCAGGATCTAATAAATTTTTAGATACCAGAATTTAGAAGAAAAAAAAAATAGCCAGGTCAACCAATAATAGGCAAAACTTTTGCATATTTCTATGGGAGAGGGAAATTAATAAAAAACGGAGGACATCAACTTCAATTATAGAAGTAATAACATGCAATTATATTTATCAAAGGGAGGAGCAAAAATCTTCCTTTATTCATTATAAACCTGCGTGGGTTTGGCTGAGAGAAAGAAGGAAACTACCAAGATTTTTCTTTTTTTGGTTGCACCGGATTATCAAGAATTTAAAACCAGACAACAAAACAAACTTAACTTGTCCAAATTAATTTGCGAGACCCCTCTGCTTAAAAACATCAAGCATTGCAACACCAATTTTTGCAGGGGACTCTACAACAGTAACTCCAGCTTCCCTTAGGATCTTGATTTTGTCTTGCGCAGTCCCTTTTCCACCTGAGACAATAGCTGCACAAAAAGAGACCAAACATAAAGATGTTTTAACACCTTGAAGACATTTCAGGGATTCCTATACCAAATTGCAATCGCTCTCAAGGATTGTTAAATTCTACAGCAACATGACCACATACAGAGGGGGTAGTCAATACAAGGACACACGCGTACGAAACTCATAGAAAAGCAATCTAGAAATATTCTCCAGCTACTAAACCTTAGCAGCATACAGCCAGGAAGCAGTGATTTCAGAAGCACAATGTTAAGCTCATGCACCGTACTGGAAATTTAACTCGTTCAAATTACAATAGTAATAATCAAGAGGTGTTTGAGCTGGACTTAGCGCTCACAAGTCATGTAGGGCAGTCCCGGAAACTTGAAAACGTACAGCTAATAATCGCCTAGGGTTCTAGGGTTGATGTGGATGACATTGGGGATACATTTTCTCTCAGAAGGTATGGGGACAAAAACATGCTTGACTAGTAGATTCAAGGCTGATTTCAGACCACCTTCACTGAAACAAAGGCTTGATGCTATAAAGATAATCAACAGAGTATTTCTGAGTTACTCGAAAGTCATTTGTGCCAGCACCCTCCATCCCAAAGCCAAAATCCTGATTTCCTTCTATCTATATAGTTGCCAAGGCCACTTTTCATTCATCCCACACTCAATTTGGAAGTGTTTATGCAGAGAATCTGTATTTTTAATTTGATTTCACACACAATTAAACCCTTAACATTCCACTCAGCACTCACCCACCCTCCTCCACCAAAATCTCTTTTATTTAAAATTTACATGGTCCTTCCACCACCTCCCCAGCAAGATGAGCCATTTATCTTGCATATTTTAGGCTGCCCTGCTCCTACTTCAATCTATATGAATGTGTATATCCACATACATGCACACACAAAAAGGCAAGCATAAAATTATATAAAGTGCACTACCAAAAACAATATACCTCCAGCATGTCCCATACGACGGCCTGGTGGTGCAGTAAGTCCAGCAATGAAGGCCACAACAGGCTTCTCAGTTCCACTTTCCTGTTAGAATGGATTCATTTGATCACATATAAACAGAAAACAAAGAAATGCTCCAGCAATGAGAACAATAATGCAGCAAGAGTCTTGTGAGGAACAAAAGATAAAGAAATAACATCTTATATACCCTACAATTTTTAATCAAACACTGACTTATCCAATATCCTCAATATTTTTTTTTCAGATATTGAAACAAACCCCACATGAGGTTTTGTGAAATTTGAGTTGCCATAAACTTCAAAGACTCAACACAGGCACATCTGAACAGAATCTGAATTGTTAACTATAATAAAATTGATTTAAAGATTACTTACACAAATCACTAGCATTCTCTAAAACACATTATCAACAACCCAGTTGAATTAAAAAAATACAAATAATGAAATCAAACTAAAAAGAAATGTGGACAAGCAACAATCAAATCATCAATCAAAGAATGACGACTGAAACAATATCTCGGCTATTAGATTTTTTCTACCTCAGTTCTTTCAAAACAAAGCGACACTAAGAGATTTGTCTATCCTCCCCCTTAACAGAACCAAGGTTTTGCAGTAGTTTTTTTTTTTGCTGTAGTAATAAAAAAAAAACATTTCTTTAAATAAGAATGGAAGCCATTAAAGTACAGACCAGAAGACTCAAGTCTATGCACCCATAAGAATCTGAGTTTAGAGCATCCACCAAAAGTGCATAAATAACAATAGACATACTCAGAATAGTAAATCTGAAAGCTTATTTATATATTAAATTTAAGTCAGCTACATAGAAGAACTCATAACATGTCATGCCCCCAGTAGATCCCATAATCCCACCAATACTTCAAAAAAAATATATATATATGACACATAATTTACAGGGATTTACTGTAAACCAATTATGAAATTGACTATATATACAAAATTTTGAGCTCAAACTGAATCTACTGACAGATGGGCAGCCATTACCTTTATTAATGCAGCAGCATCCTCTTCTGCAGTCCCTCCTATCTCCCCTATAAGAACGATACCTGAAATGCATAATGCAATTATAGCTCACATGTGTATCCTGTTTGTCCAATATCTACTGCAATTCTTTCTGGAACATCTATTGATATCAACAGAAATAAAGGAAAAACAGAGCAATAAAATGAAGAAAATAAAAAGAAGTGAAGAACATATTTATTAACCACCCCCATCCAAAATAAAATCCAGCTTAAGTAAACTGAAAGATGGTTTTGGAGAAACTCATTTATTAATCATGAGATAACTCATTCTTATAAGAAAATAAAAGGCAAAATACAGCTACCATATAATTTTATCATAATACTGTATGTAAGAATTTGAAGCCACAAACAGACTGACAACATGGACAATTCAAAGTATCTATGTAGTGCATCAGCAAGGTTAACCAATGAATCCAGACCATGTGCTTTAAACCATCAATAGTAAAGCATACTCAATGACAAAGTTTATATGAACATTGAGCATACAAGAGTTTGTGTATGTTTCTTTATGTGTGAAAATTCCTAGCGACAAATTCTGCAACATTCTTTTTTAACAAATAATTAAAACAAGCAGGCAAATATTTCTGGGAACAATTTACCTTCTGTTTGAGGATCTGCAAGAAACTTCTCTATGCAATCAACAAAGTTTGTTCCATTGAATGGATCTCCTCCTATACCAACACAAGTGGATTGTCCAAGGCCAACAGCAGTTGTTTGGAAAACCTGAAAAGTAAAAAAAAAAAAAAAATTGTACCCATAAGGCTGAAAACAAATAAATTAAGATGTAAAGAAAAAAAAAAACCTCCTACTAAAGTCACAAAACACTCAATGATATCTATTAAAGTATGAAGCAGATGGGCATATAAAACTCCACTTTTCCTTGCATATTCAAGGAAGCAATTTGTATATTTCAAAGCTTACCTGGGGAACACAGAGAAAGAGACGTTTTTTCACAGTAAAATTAGGCCTTGCTCTTCAAACAATCAATTCAATAGCATCTTATCAACACATTATCAGCAGATCAAATCAGGCCTTACCGCTTCATAGGTCAAAGTTCCAGATCGAGAAACTATTCCAATACGACCAGGTTTATGGATGTAGCCAGGCATTATACCTATTTTACATTCTCCCGGTTTAATGATTCCAGGACAGTTTGGCCCAATCAACCGAGTTTTAGTTTGCCTGTTCAGAGCAGCCTTCACACGTACCTGAAATTAATAAACATCATCTCAAAATCACTTTCAGAAGAACAAAGAAAAAACAAAGCAAAACATAATAACCGAGCCAGCCAGCAATCAACTACATATCGATCGGAACTCCAACCACAAGGCAGTATATTTACCAAAATTTAATTCATCAGGAAACCATTAATAAAACTAACAATACCAAAATATCAAATGACAAATAATATCATACCACTGAACATAATGCAATTTCACTTCTAAATTTAATCAATTTTAAAAATAAACATTTTAAAAAAAGAATAATAAATTTTACCATATCATGTTGAGGGATCCCTTCAGTAATGCACACAACAAGATTCAACTC
Organism: Populus davidiana; assembly: GCA_030145905.1. NCBI lineage: Eukaryota > Viridiplantae > Streptophyta > Magnoliopsida > Malpighiales > Salicaceae > Populus > Populus davidiana. Next base: position 8,340,389 of record CM057803.1, read on the forward strand.
AGCTTCCATTGCCTCCATAATCGCTGCGGCAGCAAATGGCGGGGGAACATAGATAACCGAAGCATTAGCCTTCGTTTCAGCCTTTGCTTCTGCCACTGTGTTGAAAACTGGAAGCCCTAAGTGCTCCGTCCCTCCCTTCTTCGGCGTCACGCCTCCTACCTACTTCAGCGAACAATCAAACAAACCGCACTTCAAGAATCACACCCTCACAAATTTTGAACTTTTTTAGGAAACATAAAAACTAACAAATATGAAATTTGTTATACCATTTTAGTGCCGTATTCGATGGCTTGTTCGGTGTGGAAAGTGCCGTTTTTTCCAGTGATGCCTTGGCAAATCACGCGAGTGTTTTTGTCGACGAAAACCGCCGGAGGTGGTGGTGGAGCCGCTGCATAATGGCGAGTCTGAGCCGCCGAAGACGGCGAGAGGTTGAGGAGAGAAGTGGTAGAGGAAGGCTTGCGTGATGCGATCGAGCCGAGTAGTTTCGCGACGGCTTGACGAGCCATCTAATTATTTTTTTCCTTGAAGAAAGAAGAGGCTTTGCTGACAGAAAGAAAGTTGGAAAGCAAATAAGAAAAGTTGGTCCCGATTCTCTTATTTTATTTTATTTCTCTGTTAAAAAAGTAATCATGTAATTAATAATTAATTTCATATATATATATATATATATATAATTTTATAATTTTAATACGTTATTATTAAAAATATATTATTTTAATATATTTTGAATTTAAAAAATATTTTTACAGCATGCATAAAATCTAATTACTTTTGATAATTATTTAAGATTAACCTCATAGTGATTAAAAGCTTAGGATTAATATTTATAAAAAAATATTAAATTCTTTTAAATGCATAGTAAAATTTATATGGAGAGGCAATTTTAAAATTACTTAAAATAAATATTTAGGATTGTTTAGGAACGTGGTTGCGATTATTTTTTAAAATATTTTTTCGTGTTAAAATATATCAAAAAAAAATTATTTATTTATTTTTTAAAAATTTTTTTTGAAATTACCATATCAAAACGATTCAAAATATAAAAAATATATATTTTTAATAAAAAAAAATTAAAAATTTTTAGAAATACGATTTGTACAGCATCACGTTTCTAAATAATGCATGGTTAATTCAATGCAAATACGAGGTGGTTCTAGAGGGATTTTAATTGTTTAATTTAAACCCTTTTTTTTTTCTTGCAAGCTTACACGAGATAGAATTCCTTGTTATGTGTGTTTACATGAAAATATTTTGATATTTTTTTAAGAATTTTTATTTTCTTGCAAGCTTGCATGGTTTGAATAGTAATGATGAGGATAAGTTTTTTTTATTTTTTTTCTCTTTATAATATGATTGATAAAATCACATTTATTCATAATTAACGTTAACATGTTTATAAAATTAAGGAAAAAACGTATAAATATTGATTGTTTATGATCTCTTAATGAACCGTGTCTCCAAAATATTTTTGGAACCCTAAATTTTGGCTTACTAAAATAATTTTAGAGTTGTTTAGTATTATGATAGTGTTATTTAAAAAAAAATTAATATATTAAAATAATATATTTTTTTATTTTTTAAATTTTATTTTTAATATTATTATATTAAAATAATTTGAAAATATTAAAAAATTTAATTCAAAAATAAAATAAAAATAAAAATTATTTAAAAAAAATTTAAAATATGTTTAAAATACAAAGACATATAATAATCGTATTTGGGCTATTACATCTAGTGTGCCTCTTGGGTTTCAAGGTTGTCAATTCCATTTTGGTAAGTGTTTCGTTTTTTCAATTGGAATGGAATGTTTCAGTTTCGGAATGTTTCGGTGTGCCGTTTCGGGGTTGTACTGTTTATATATATATATATATATATATATATATATATATTCAACACATATAATTCAAATTCAAGATAAATTAATTATAAATTATGCAATACAGACACAATGTCAAACAAATATAATTTCAAAATTTAAAATATTTCTAAATAGTGAAAATAGATTTTTAACCTAAAGTAATTCAACTTCAACAAAATATCAAAATATTATTAAAGTAAAATGTTTTAACAAAAATATTTTAAATATAAAATTATGTCAATATTATTAAGGCTAATGGAATAAAAAGCATCCCTTGTTTTGCTCAAATTCCTACAAAGTATAAGCATAAAAAAAACAACATGAATATAAACCATATATATTAGTGATAAATTCAATTTTAAAAAATTAATATCATTGTTAATGAAAATAGTAATAATATTTTTCAATATTATTATTAATATCATTGTTATTGAAAATAGTAATGAAAAAAAGCTTTTTATAATTGGATGGTTTAATTAATTAAATTGATCAAGGTTCAATTTGATTCAATGACTTTTTAAGAGCGGAATGAAATGTGTGGAATGAAACCGGAACATTCCGGGCAAAATTTAGCCGAAAAATTTAAAACGGACCGAGATTTAAAATGAGATGGAATTTGTTCCGTTTTATTTTGTTTTTTAAATTGATATAAAATGTTTCGGCCATTGGAACATAATTCACAACCTTATTTTATCATTATCTGTCATGAATGGAATCTTTTCTTCATATTCAAGACACCAATTTGCGCAAGTGGTTTTATCATTTATGGCTGAAACAATGTTTTATGATTTTTTATGATTATTTTTGTTTTAAATTATTTAAAAAAAATTATTTTAATGTATTGATATTACAAATATTTTTTAAAAATAAAAAAATATATTATTTATATGTATTTTTGAATATAATTTTTTTTTAAAAAATAATCATTACTATACTCTTAAATATTATATAATAAATCTAGTTTCCACGGGATATAATTTTGTGAATAACAATTGAAGTCTCTATACATTTTCTCATTCTATGATGAATGATTATAGACCAGAAATAAAATAAAAAATGGTTGTAAAAAGAAACAAAATGGAGCAAAATACTAAAGTCGCAATATATAGTTAGGGTTTTGCAGAGAATAAAGAGAAAAAAATTAGAAAAAAGATAATTGAGGGTGGAGTTTTCTCCCCCTTTAATTTGATATGCTTGTTTCTAGGTTAAGTTTTTTTATTCTTACGTGGCATTCTGTCCAAATGGCATAATATTACATGGAATAGTAATGAGTTGTGGGCATTACAATAGGAACTGAGTTTGATTACATGGAATAGTAATGGCGTAATTTTATTCTTATATTTAAATTAATATTTTTTCTCTCTAATTTCTTATTTACTGTATTTAGTATTTTTTGAACATCGGTTGTTTTTTAATTATTTTATTTGTATTTAATTTTTGAAGATACTATTTTAATTCAATTATAATTTTTATATATTTTATGTAATTCGAGATTTATTTGAAAAAATATTTATTTTTATATATATTTCTTTTAAGTGCAACCTTACAATATATTTTTTTCCTTTGATATTTTTTCCATTAATTTATGTGTATATGTTTTTAATATCATTTAATTAAATAAATAAATAATTTAAATAAACATGTAAAAGACATGTTAATAATTTTATATAGATCAAGTATATATTAAAAACATACCCCACTCAACTTTTCTAGAAATAAATAGATCAAGTATCTTGATTTACATCCGCCACTCAACTTTTCTAGAAATATATTTTGTTATTGTTAATGATTTTATTTATTTATTAGCATAGATGGTTCTTGATTCATTTAATTTGATATGTACATAAGTTTTTTTATTTATACTTAATATTTTTTATATAAAAAACCCTGTATGTTCAATTTTTTATTGGAAAAAAATATAATGAATCATCATTTTAACTTAAAAATTTAATTTGTTAGTAGAGGTAATAACCAACTGTATAAAAAAGAACATAGCTAATGTTAAATCAAAAGTTTTTAAAATAAGATAATAGATGTGAATGCTTTGTCAATGTATTTTTTTGAATGAAAAATTTTAATTGTGAATTCAAAATTTCATGCGTGTGTTTAATAAGAAAAAAAAAGTTCTTAGAAATTTTTTTTTTAATATTAACTAAATACTAAATCAAGAAGCTGATAAATTAATACAAATTAAAATATATATTTTTATGTTAAGGAGAGACTTTCAATTTTTTTTTATTTAATTATATGATAATATTCTTTTTTAAGAATATTAACAAGTTAAAAATTCAGATTACAAAGTCAAATATCTTAATTTATATTAATCTCAACTTTTCTAGAAACATATTTTGTTATTGTTAATGATTATTTTTATTTATTAGCATATAAGCATATATGATTCTTAATTTATTTAATTACATTCATGCATTGATTTTTTTATTTACACTTAATAATTTTTATATAAAAAAACCTATGTTTAATTATTTTTTTTGGAAAAATAAAATCTGACTTATGACAAAATATAAGTCAAATAACTAGTATATTATTGTCCGTTGTTAAACCAATTTAAAAATATAAAACATATTTTAATTAATTTTTTTTATTTAAAAAACAATGTTTAGAACACAATTACAATCAGCCCTTTATTCTTTCTCAACTTTAAAAATGTTTAAAATTGCGGTTTAAAAAAATATTGATTTTTTTAACTTAAAATAATTATTTGTTGTATTTTTACATTCTTGTTATATGCTAATGTAAAAATTAATTTTTTAAAAAATAATTTTAATGCATTTTTAAATAAAAAAAATACTTAAAAAAACAATCTTCAAACATGCACTTAATTTTTGGCATGCTTACAGCATTAATGCAGCTAAATATTGCAAAAAAAATCCATTCCAAACTTCTGCCATTTCTTGAGATCACAATTTCCCATTACATCATATATAATCAGATCACAATCTAATTCCTGATCAAACATTGCAAATTTGCGACAGTAAAATTTTGAAAGTAATTTCTCTAAGAGGTTAAGGATACTGCCGGAGCTCTACTATGTGGAAAAAGGGAACTACGTAAAAAAATTAATTTAATTTCCTATCATAGCATCCGGTACAACTATTCCACTCCCAAAGCTGTATGACACTCTATTTAAAATGTTATTGCCACCCTATTCATTTACAATTTTGCAGACATCCTCCACGAGTTAAAGGTAGATGATGGAGAAAATAGGTTAGGACACTGGTAAATTATAGTCAACTCACGCTTTCCACAACCTGACTAGATATCAAGATGATGTTTGAATATCACTCTCGCAGAACCTCCATGAACCATCATCTTGCCTCTTTAGAACATAAAGGGTTTTATAGGTGCTGCAATACATCAGAGACACATGTATAAAACAGAAATTATCAGAACAATACGCTTCTGGATTCAGGTTTTTACATGCTCTTTACTATTTTTTTTTTTTGTTGTTATTTTTTTATGAGAAAGTCAATTCATCAAAGTTGTGATTCATAAGCACTTCACAGCTGATGTGGGACATGGTTCGATGAAACAAATAATATAGTAACAAGAAAAAATCTGGATATACTGACCTGTAATAGTTTGGGTTTTTCTGCTGAGATTCATCAACAAGTTCTGCTGCTTCCTCAAGGAGAACTTCAATTTCAGCAATCTCCAAGCCATATCCATCTGAGAAAATGTCAGCTCGCAGAATGGACATTTGCAGCAAAACAAATCTCCAATAACAAGACTGTGCTTTGGCTGCTTCAGCTAAATCTTGCCACTGTAAATAAAAAATGCAACAAAGCAAGCAATCACAACACTTTAAATCTTTAGAAAGGAACAGAATTTGATAATTTGTATTTGTTTTTAAAATGTATTTCCATCCATTCATGCACATAAAAATATACAGGGGCTGTAAAAATGTCATTTGAACTAAGAAAAGTTATTAGTGGCTTAATTCATTAAATCCAAATTAAATTTTCTCAAACTCATCAATAAACTGTTTTGCAAATGATATCCCCAGAATCCTAAAAAAAAAGAAATTATACCCAAGAACAATGACTAAATTTCAATAGTTTTCATTCTGCACTGGAATTAATGTTCAAACCAAATTTGAAATATGTGATTTGGACCACAAGAATGTAATAGAATATCCATATCACAATCCACCGCAATAGTGTATAAGTTGACTAATTCGACTGTTATAGAAAAAGTGAATTATATTTTCACGATTTAAATTGTCATTTATGATTGGGTAACTTACTGCAATCCGATGACCCAAAAAATTCATTGCATCTTCAAAGTCACTTGTTCAACTTTACAAAATCATTAGATTGGCAGCTCAGTGGTTGAATATCTTATCACAACAAATATATGTTACCTGGGCAAGCATGGACTCGTCAAGGACTTCATATAGGCTGTGAACTTGGTACAAAGGACCCAGAGCTTCAGCCTTAATTGCCTGCCAATGATTAACAAGAGCTTCAGCTTCTTCCACAGGCATTTGCTTCCTAGATACAGTTTCCACAGAGGGTGATATACTAGCAGCAAGCCTTGAACTTTGCAATTTTTTAGTATCGAGCTGGTTTCCATTCTGCATTTTAAGCATGGACAACAGCTTACTCATTCTTCCAGCAATACCACTTCCTCTAATATAAACAGGGTGAACATTGCGATCAAGAGAAGAATCTGTTTTCCAGGCAAGGGAACTTGTGCCAATACTAGTTCTATCAGAGATCAGATTAGATGCAACTCTTATCCTTCTTAATCCCATGCCCGACATTTTAAAAGTAATAAACACAATGCACCCCAATACCGCAACAAAACTTATCTTTCTAACTACATCTGCATTTTGTAACCAACTTTCCCAAGTTCTTCTATTGTGAGCACCAATCTCTCTCTTCAATTGAACCGATGGCTCATTACTGTTGCTTCCACTGCCATTCTCAGTCAAGATCAATGAGCTTTGCAAATCAGTTGGAGACAACTGCTTTACAGCAGACCTGAAATGTTGGGAAGAGTTCACATATGGACGTGATTCCCCAGAATCCATTCGTTTCATAGCAATATCACACAATGGTCGACGGGACATGGTAGGAGTGGCTTGTGCAGGTACTCTACTTTTCTTGCTTCCAATAACTCTCTTTTCACCACCAAAAAAATTCACCTGTAGAAACGAACATTTGTAACAGAAGTTCCTGCTAATGCTAGAGATTATCATTCTTTTTATGGTTCATAGATATGATTCTCACCAAAGAAGGAGAGCAGTCTCTAGTATCCGAAAAGACAAGAAGCACAGAATCCTTCAGCCATGTTTCCTGGCAAAGTTCAGCAGGCATTCGGACATGAGAAAGTATCAACACTTAAGAATCTTCTAGTGCATGAACTTAATAAATCATGTCACTTGCCCTGAAACCATGAAGGGGAAAGACCACAAAGGGAATGAACATACAAGAGAAATGTCTTCAATAGTCGGATTTTCTATAATGAAGATAAACATAAAAAGGATAACATGGCCCATTAATAGGGACTTTAATATATCAACTTTGCTTGACACTGTACTCTCCCTGAATTTATTCATCAATACTCATTCTAGTTTGGAAACGACCGTTAGTGGAAGAAAAATCAAGCAGGATCTATTCAACAAGATTGTGTGGATATTGAAAGTGAGCTTGCACGTATCTAGTTCAATCATAGTGAAAGAAACTTTTACTAGAACAAGTAACTTCATGATGAAACATTAGCAACTAAATTGTACAGCATCCAAAATAAAAGTATAGGCTACTGGAAGAGGCTCATTAACTCAGGAGCTAACATTAAGGTCCCTTCCTCACCCCATGTAACTTGTCCTCTAATACCCCCTCCCATCCATAAGTGCAGCACGAACAGACTTAATCGGCCGCTAAGCAGCTGAAAATAACGAAAAGACAACAGGCATATATTGTAGAGGCTGAAGCACAACCAAAGTGTGTCTAATATCATATAAGAACATCCAACCTAAAAGCTTCAACATTGTTACATGAAGAGGGGCACTACATGAGGATACAAGAAATCTCATACGTGCCCAATATCAGGTCATTGAGAAATTTCCTGAATGTAAACAATATGAATAAAATAAATTAGAAGATGGTGGTTATTTAAAAGAGCAGCATGTAGGGCAACAATAATAATAATAATAATAAAAGCAGAACATAATAGGCAAGCTGTGATACCGTGTTAAAGCATATGCTATTGGGTTGGAGGTGCTCAATATCCCATATAGCACAGGAAGGCCATTGTGAATGAGGGACTCAAAAGCCCTCTTCTCCGCTCTATCATTGAGCAACCAGAGCATGAGCAAATATAGATGGTAAAAAATACCATACCATCTTAACATCCAATAAATTGATTTGAAATAAGTAAGGCCCATAGCAGTAAAAATATAACGACACCTAAGTCTATACTTCACTTGGAGCCTTCCTAACCGTGCTCCACTTGTTTTTTCAGATGCATGCATGTGGTGATGTTCAACTCACAAGGTCAGAATAAAAAGGCATACCAATGATGGTTTTACACCAGAGACATCTTTTATCTCCTTTCCTGGGACTAAATTCTGTGCAGCAGGATTTGAATTTGATTGTAGCTGCTGAAGCTTTTCAACTGCCTGGTCTTGATTGCCCTGAAAATCAAAGATGAAAAGTTCCCAAAGAGTTAAAAAAAGAAGTGCCAGAGAGAAGGGCATTGGACTGGGGATCAAAAAAGTATGGATATAAATTGACCAGTAAAAACCAAGTTATGCAATCCAAACATGCTAATGGAACTGTATCTGAGAAAAAAGGGAGCTCAAAAATACACCTGTCCAAGCAGAAACAAGCAGAAAGCTTCTTCAAATTTTAGATCAATACTCTCCGATGCTATCAAACACTCACATATAGTTTTTGCTTTGTTGATCTAGCAAACAGCAGAAAAATCGAGATAAGCAAGACAGAACCCACAGCTGTTTGACCACAATAAATGGTGCAATTTAGTATTTATACCAATTCTGTTTGCTTGCTAGAAAAACCAAGAGCAATATGAGCTAAAAGCGCCACGTAAAAACAATTGAAATCGATCACAACCCTTTGATTCTGCGACTCAAGTGATTTCTTATTCTTGCGAATGAGGACTAAATCATCCCAAGGAAGAAGATCAACTATTTCTGTAGCCATGAGTCTGTTAAGTGCTTGGCTCAGAAAACATGGCCAGTCTTGGACTCTGCATGATGTTTCCAAATCAAGGCCCTGCCTGAGCAATTCACGCAAGGCTGCAATTGCTCCTCGTCTCCGTTCTGCATTTTCAGGAGAGTGAGGCGTGCCTAATAATTCCAATGTGCAAGCAGGTGCAAGCTCCTCCAGGGATTCTTCTATCTAAAAACAAAATGCAACAAGTTTACATCAGACAGTGTATATGGAAACATACAGAACATGAGAAATGTGGGAAATAAAAGTTGCCTGATGCACTTTGTAAAATTTCAAGCATCATCATGTGTTGATATCGTGTCCTTCTAAAACTTTTATTCACGTGTAAATATTTATTTGCTCTGCTTCATGAAGAATGAGAAAATTCAGATTGACTTAATTGCAAGCACAATCTCAGGCACAAGCAATAGGAGGTACCATATTAAGCAGATATGATAAAAAAAAAAATCATCATATAGATCCTTAAATGGCAGGGGGGGAAAGAGCCACTGAATCACAATTACCTGAGATAGTAATGCCATCTTGCCAAGTGAAATTTTACTCCTCAGAAGACACTGAGCACGAGCAAGAGCTTCAAATCCAAATGACACTTTGTTCCTCTCAAAACCAATCTTTGCAATTGCACACTTCAAGAAAGGTGCATGATAAGAAAAGGGGGCATAACAAGCCTGCCACTACAAAATTACTCTAATTTGACCCCCTCATTGATTTCCTTACCTCGGTCAATGCCATGGATAGAAGCACATCGTGAACATATGGCTTGGCATCTGGATGCTGGAGCGCTGCTTGGCCAATATCCAGCACCAACTTCTCTTCTCCAACCTGTATCAGAGAAATGAAGATCCCACAATGTTAGCTTAAGACCAAATCCTTCTGCTAGAAAATCTTCCACATTCAACCACTGCCAACAAAAAGACATCAATCGTTCACTAACAAGATTGTTCAAAGGATGATAACATGGAGCAGAAAATGATGAAGAGAAACAAGTGCAACTATTAGTGAATGGAAAGTCTATGAAAAATGGCAATCTGTTCTCTGCTTAAAGACAACCCTCACATAAGAACTACAAGCTCATGGAATCTGGAATAATTACTAGAAAGGATTTAAGTAAGCCATTACTGACTCATACCTCTTGAAGTAGGCAAAGAGCACCAGGCAACCAAGCCAATGGAATACGTAGAGAGGATTTAGGAGGGATCTTGTCCCTCACATTCCCAGCATATTCTGGTTCAAAAAGAAGCTTATCCCTTACATCCATTAGAAGATCCTGGGATCAAAACAGCATAAGATAATACAAAATCCAAAATTGTCTTTCCAAGTCATAACATTTTTTTGCAAGTCAGAAAAACTACAAATTTCAATCTTGAGTCTCCACCTGCCGAGACATAACAGCATCCATGGTATAACCCTCTTCTACTTCAGCATTTTTCAATTGCATCACTGACCTAACAATCTCATCTTTCTCTGCTTTATCAGAAACACCAACAAGCTGCAAAATTATTCAACTGCAGAACGTGAATAACTAAAAAAAGAAACTAGGAACCAAATCAACTAGGTAAAAGCTGAAACAGGGCGTTGAAGAAAATGCCCAAGGAGAAGAGGGAAACACACTCTAGACCCTAGAAATGGGGCTAAAAAAAATCTATTATTGATACGCAAATGTAAAATTCTTGAATAAAAGTTAGAAAAATGGTGGGAAAAGCAGGAAAATTTATCAAGTCAGTAATTACACCGCATTCGATCAATATGGGTAGTAGCAAACATATGTTATTCTCTGTACTTATCAGCACAACAAGTATACAAGTGTCTTGACTAAATATCCATCTAGCAAAGAGCAAGAACCTCCACTCCAAAACACACAAATAAACATCTAAAACGTCAGCTTTATAATTTACTCGAAAACTTAATTCTAAAACATCTCTTATACCCATGTTCACAAGTATTGCTATACATCTTTTCTACTAAGAAAAAGAAGGCAGAAATACTTCAAAGACATACATTATTTACACCACTAAGCAGACAGTGCAAACTTTCCTGCTTGATATACACATACCAAAACAACCGCTACAGAGAAAGACTGAAATCAACTAACTTAATACGCCGTCTTCTTTCTCATTTCTGTTATTTTCAAGATCTAAGAGCTCACAAAACCCAAAATTTAATACGGTGTCGTTCTCTGAAATAACATGTCAATTAATTAATTAATATAACTTCTGCTAATTTAATATTAGATTGTTATTAAGACCATGATTTCTCAGCTATTTTCAATATCTAGTGTATGAAATCTCAGCTATACATAAAGAGAGAGCATTAGTGTGTTTATGTAACCTGATAACAAGTGACGGGGATTTCAGCAGTGGCGGTGGATGTGGCCTTCGTCGTAGCGGCGACATTGTGAAGGATGCGAGTATCAGTAGTGGCATTGAAAATCAACTTGTTGCTAGATTCAAAATCAGGCTTCCTCAAAACCCTAGAAACAGAAATTGTTTTCTTAACAAAACCTAAACAAAGAAGAGAGCAATCACTTTTCTGGTTAAAATGACAATAACAGCAACGACACGAAGAAGATGAAAGAATGGTCGGCGTCAGATTCAAATTCGACACTGCCATTTTTCTTTTTCTTTTTTGTTAAATCATGAAAAAAGGCTTCTACATTGGAGATGATGATAAAAATGCTTGAAATGTGAGGGTTTTTTTAGTTATTTACTTATTTATTGAAGGGGTGGAGAGATTACGGACTTAGATTTTTGTCAATTTCAAAAATAAAAAATAATTTGCTCGATAAAAATGAGAGAGAGAGAGATTTGTTTTTCTTTCTTTAAGGGGATGATCTAGAGAACCGTTGCTTTTGTTAAAGTTTTTGAGGCTTTTTGTGCAATTTTGTCCTCTTTCTATTAATCTTAATTCATGCAAGTCCTTGCTAGTATTTTGCTTCTCTACTATATCTGGGTATACTAGATTTATAGAAAAAGGACAAAATTGCACAAAAAGCCTCACAAACTTCAACAAAAGCAACGGTTCTCTAGACCACCCATTAAAGAAAGAAAAACAAATCTCTTTCTCTCTAATTTTTAACGAGCACATTATATATATATATATATATATATATATATATATATATATTAAAAAAAAATCAAAGCCCATAATATCTCCACTTCTTCAATAAATAAACTATACAATATACTAAAAAAGAGTTGGTAAAATACTATAAAAAAATAATTTTTTCAATTTTGTATCATAGCAACCGCAAAATTACAATTTTTTTTACTGTGTCAGTACTGTAGCGATGATAAATTTATATTTTTTAATTTTTAAAAAATTAATTTATTTTTTTCTCTACACTTGAAATATTTATCACTTTACACTTATTATATTTATCATCATTCTTCTTGTTGTTATTTTTACTTTATTTTTTTTACTTTTTTCTTTTTTTTCCTTAAACTTTTTTTGAAAAAGATAATTTTTATTTTTTATTTTTGACACTTGAAGTATTTACCATTCACCCTTATTTCTAGAGCAATCATTTTTTTTGTACAATCCATCATAATAAAAAAGGTTTTATTTATTCAATTCTTTTACTACAATCTCTTATTTGTTTGTATTACATAATTAAATAAAAAGTAGTTTTAAAAAAACCTTATTAAACTTAGTTGGTTTTATGAACTTGGTCGCATGTTTGTCAGGGTGACCTGAATTGATTTGATATGTCTTCATTTCAATATTAAAAAAAATATCATGTTTAATTTTTTTTAAAATCAAATTATGTTTTTTTTTTATATTAACGTGGGTATCCAGGCTAATTTGCGTGCATTTCGACTAATCTCATGGGCCCTAAAGTTAGCGACCATGTAAGTCTCCAATGACTCTGCAGTTTGTGGGACTCGAACTGATAACCTCTATGGAACAAACTCGAGGCTTGACCAGTTGAGTTACAACCCCTCAAGGTTAATCAAACTATGTTTTTATTAATTTTTTGGGTTGTCTTTAGACCCATCAAGTTAATTACTACAAGGTTTAATTTAAAATATAGGATAGACAAAGATTCTGGTTGGAAGGTTTCAAAGATGTCCAATCAATAAGGGTTTAATGATATTTCTAAAGAGATCTTCACGATAATGCACAAGCATTTTATCATTGTTATATTTTTAATACAATCACGTTAAAATTACTAGGGTGTTATTTTTTCTTAGAGTTTAAACTTGCTTTTGAAATAATGATAAAATATTGTATAAAAAACAAATGATATTGTTAGAGTTTTTGGAAAAAGAAAAGGAGCATGTTAATCTGACAAAGAGGTTTTAGTTAGAGATGAATATTTTATATTCTGGTTTTTAATTTTTTTTTTTTGGTATGTCTTCTTAATATTTTTGTTTTTTATTAAATAAATGACACTTAAAATATTATATTTTTTTTAATTAAAGATTTTGACAAGGAAAAAAAAGATCTTTGCTAGCAAATTCTTTTATTTCAATGAAATTTAAATTATTACTCTTCTTATAAAAAAATATTAGTGCCAAATAATTAAGATAAAGAAATTAAAAGGTTTATTGTGATATTTTTATTTGCATCTAATTAACTTCACGATTTTATTTTTAATATTTTGAGTTAATGATTAAAAAAATTATGTTGGGAAACACTTTAGTAAGGTTAGTACATTTATTTTTTATGTTAAAAAAATTGGTCTAACCAACAACATAGCACAAAATAATTATATAACTAAATCAAAATAAAAAATTATAACAAAACTTAACCCGAAAAAGAAGATCCTTAACATATTAAATACCACATGTATTGCCTAGATAACTTCCAAAAATCATTTGATTTCTCCAAAATCAACTCTTTAATGTTTTTTTTATCATATAAAATACCTTGTACCGACTTGATTTTCAGATGGTCCCCCAATAACACCTCCAAGGGGTCTCTAAGAGATTTTATGCAGGTATTCATTTAAGAGAAGATTTACAACCTCTGAAGGTATCCATTAAAAAGGAGACCGATATCGTTTGAAAATAAAAATTATAAAACACACCGTGAGTAATATACAAGGGTTTTTAAAAATAATTCTTTCTAGAATATTCCATGTGATTTTTGTAGTTTCATCTTCTTTTTGTATCAATCTTATTTATATAATATTTAGATGAAATGAATAGTTCAACTTCAATGAACAGATAAATATTCATTGGATATAATTATTATTTTAGAGTTTTCCATCAATGATTCTTCTTCCTTTTTTTATACAAAATCTCATTGTTTTTCGGAGCATAAATATTCATTTGGATATAATTATTCAATGGGTGTATATAGACAGGGAATCAGTTGATAAGTTTTTTAATGTTTAAAGACCTAGAATGAGATAAAGAACAAATAAATTGTTTGAGGTTATAGAAGTGGTGGTGATAAAAAGTATAAAAAGAGTTAGGAGAGGTTATAGTGAAGGGTGGAGGCATGTTAAAGGTTTGGGTGGGCTATAGCTCATGTCAAGATTATATCAATATTTTTTGATTAATTTTATGTAAAATAATTTGTAATTCTTGATTGAGTTATCAAAAAATTCTAAAAATTTGTGTGGAGTCTTATAATATGATACTTTAGCTTGGGTTATATTTTCAGAATTTTTTGAGAAATTCAGAAATTTGATGAAAAATCACAATTTGACCAATTATATGTTATTGGGCGTAATTTTCAATTCGACCATCAGATTGAGCTAAAATTTTACGAGAGATCTTAAAATATATTGAATAAAATCTGATTAAAATTTTAGGATAAACAAAGCTTGGTAGTGCTAACAAATAAAAAAAGGACTATCAAATAAAAGCAAAACAACTCATTAAGAGTAAAATGGTTATTTGCCATTAAAAAATAAAACAAATAAGCTCTTCCTTCTTTTTATATGTTGCCGATTGGGCAGAACTATAATAGGAAAAGAAAGAAACGAAAAGGCGAGAGAGAAATAAAGAAAAGTAAGGGAAAAACATAAAAAAAAAAATAAAAAAGTGAGAGAATAACTTTGCAAACTTATAAAACACTAATCTAAGGAAGAATCGAGTGAAGGAAGGAGGAATTGAGAGAGGAAAAAAAATTAATTACTTTATTTTCCAGTTGATATGAAATTGTTATTTTATCCCGGTTGAGGAATAGTTACAATATCGATTCAGATTCGATTATAGATAAATTATATTTCACAAAACATCAAAGGATGTAACTTTAATAATGAGTTTATTTTTACTTTCATTTTAATTTTTTTATACTTTTAAATTTATTTTTTAATATTTTAGATAGTGTATTTGAATTAAAAATTTACTGTGAACTTTAAAATTAAAAAATGGAAAAATTCTTGGCTCCCCTGGTTATAGCAATGGTACGGAGAATGAATTAATTCAAGAACAAGTGTTCAGCAGATGAATCCTTGCCACACTTTCTTTATTCATGATAGAATGAAGGCTAAAACCAACCTTTTTAACCCTTGACGGGAGCATCATAGCATGTAACTGGAATTAAGACAATATCATTTTTTCTTGTGACAGACGCACTAACAATCTCGCTCATGTCAAAATCTTCAGGCTCGATTCCATTAGGAATTTTCCAGTCAAAATGTAATAACAATCTTGCTAGCGGCAGCAATACCAAACGCCATTCCTGGGCAAATCCTTTTTCCAGAACCAAATGGGAGAAACTCGAAATTAGCACCTTTGTAATCAGTTGAACAATCTAAGAATCTCTCTGGATAGAATTTCTCAGGTTCAGTCCAGTGCTTGGGATCCCTCCCTATCATCCAGGCATTGATGAGAACTCTAGTTTTAGCTTCTAGGTCATATCCAGCAACCTTGCAGTTCACCTTACATTCTCTTGGATATACGCACAAGGGTGGGTGTAATCTTAGGGTTTCCTTGAGAGTTAAGTTCAAGAACTGTAATTCATGAACGTTTGATTCATCAATGTACCCGACATCACTGAAAAGTGCTCTCACTTCTTTCTGTGCTTTTTCCCTGACTCTTGGATTTTTCATGAGTTCTGACATTGCCCATTCTAGAACTGTTAACGTTGTATCACCTCCACCGGCGAACATATCCTGAAAACACACGCACATGCAATGCTTATTCCCAAGACAAGAACAATTATTTTGTTTGATTTTCATAGTAGTTTGAGACACGTAAATGTGTTAGTAAGATATTGAGACCTTGAATGCATACAGGGAAAATTATTTATCTCAAGAAGGGATGCCGTTTTATGTTAAAAAACGTATCTCAAATTTAGTGATCCATGGCTATGAAAAAGTCTGATGTTTTAACTTACCATTTAAAGTATAGTATATATATAACTTTTAAATCCATTTTAAATATGTCTTCATAATTATCTTATCTCAGTATATTGAATGGTCCTCCAAATTAAAAAAGAAAAAAATTAACAAGTTAATCTCTGTAAATTAGTATGAAACTATTTCTAATAGTCAAATTTAAAAAAAAAATCAAGATTTAGTCTCTATTTAGAATTGTTTTTTTCAATTTAATGTTTAACATAATAATATAACCAACTTGGTTAAGTAAAATTAACATGGTTTGTCCTAGTGTTATTCAAAATGAAAAAATACTTAAATATAATTAAAGATTTACTGTCTACACTAATGACAAAACCTTTATATATATCTCATCTTTTGTTTTTAAATATAATAAGAAATTTACTTTCTACATAAATATGAGTTTTTCTTTATGAACAAATAAATAGCTGCACGTAGGCATGAACATAGGATGAATTTAGTCGGTTCATGATTTGATTATATTTAAATATTTTCATTGTTATTTTTTTCTTCTTGGATAATGCCTAAATTTATCCTCATAGCTTAGCCATTATGTGTTGGCTCTTCTAGCTAAAAACAAAATTCAAATTTTGCAGTACTAGATATTGATTTGTGAAACTTCATGTGTGTGTTCATATCGGGGGGGCAAAAAAGCCATGCAAGGATTTGTGCTTAGAAATGTCAGCGTACTAACCAGGAGGAGTGCTTTGACGCATTCATCAGTTAAGGGGGAGTCCAAGCCTACAGTGAGTTGGAGATTTAAGAGAACATCAAGAAGATCCTCCACTTCATTTTCAGCAATCTCTTTGTCTCTCTTGCTGGCTTTGCGCTCCTTCATCAGCCTTTCAAGAATTTTATTTGCTTTTTTATGCTCCCTCCCGAGCCTAAACTTCCTCCAACTAAACATGTGAAGGAGCTTTTGGGATGGGTACAGATCAACCACATTGGCACCTCCTGCTGCTAGGGACAATTCTTTGGAAATTGTTGAGAAATCTCTGACGATGGTTGCGAATTCTTTTTGGTTTCTGCTATTCCTTCCAACGCTTATCCTCGAAATTATGCTATATGTGAAAGAAAACAATATCTGGCTGAGGTTAATGGCCGATCCTTGCTGGGAAGAAATGGTTCTTATAAGACTCGCTACCTCTTCTTCCCTTGTTGCTCTGAAAGTACGCACACGTATAGGACTAAGAACCTCCATCGTGACAATTTTTCGCAGCTGTTTCCAATAATCTCCGTATGGTGCAAATATAAGGTCTCGATTGCCGTAAAAGTAGACATTTCCAGCAAAGAACGGAGGCCTTTCATCAAAACAGCTCTCATGGGTTTTCATCACTTCTTGTGCTAATTCCGGTGACGATATAATAATGGTGGGCACTTCACCAACCTGGAGCAGCATGATCGGTCCATACCTCTCGGCCAACTCTCTGAGGCGAATAAGGAGCGAAGGTCCACCCCCGAGCTGGTGAAGGTTTCCAATGATGCGCAATGCCTTCGGTCCGGGAGGAGGATTTCTACCCGAGTTGTGATTTGTTTTCGGTTCCTTGAAAATTTTAAGTAGAAGAAAGGTCATGAAGAGGAGGAAGGTTGAAAGGGCACTGAAGGAGGGGAGTTGCCACTCCATAGTCAAAACGTAAAGGATTGGTAGAGGTTGATAGGTGATGCTAGCCCTTGAAGAGAAAAGGGCCCAAGATATCTTATATATATACGAGGATTGATTCAATTAGCTCTAAAAAATATATATAAATGAGCATTTATGGATTTGGTCTTTCCTATTATGTAAATTATAGATTATCACAATCTGATTTCGTCTTGTCTGGTCTGTGAATATCAGATTCGCATAATCTTGTACCCATTTCCTTACTGGTACACGTCTGTTTAGGAAAGATATAGTAATTTCTAAATTATCTTATAAAAAATTTAGTACAAAGGGTTGGTGGCCAGCACTTCTGTAACTTTTCAAGCTAGGTTCATCATGTAAATTAATGAGAGAAAAACATAATTTCTTGTAATACAGGTTATTATTGATTGCATTGTGTATTTATATAAGAGTATTTACAGTTATTCTTATCTACTGGAAATCAAACACTTTTTCAAACACTTTTTCATAATTCATTGTCCTATAGACTTAGTATTACAATAGAGAACGTATGTATACAAGTTATCCATTCCTAATATATCTCTAACAGGATTCCTAACACTCTCCCTCAAGTTGGAGAGTGGGTGTCCTGCACTCCCAACTTGTGAATCATAGGAATGGAGACATCTTTTTCCAAGGGCTTGGTGAAGATGTCTGCCAATTGATGTTCAAAATGAACGTGTCTCGTTATCACAGAATCATCTTGAATTTTGTCCCTGATATGGTAGTAGTCCATCTTGATATGTTGCGTGTGCTCATGAAAGACTGGGTTAGCTGCAACGTGTAATGCAACCTTGTTATCACAATGTAGCAAAGCAGGTTCATGATGTAAAAGGCCCAAATCCCTCAACAAACATCGAAGCCATGTCAACTCACAACATGCTCCTGTCATTGCACGATACTCTGCCTCTACAAAGGAGAGTGAGATAACATGTTTGTACCCAATGACATGTAATTGATAACATGTTTGTACCCAATGACCCGCTTCTTCACAATGTGTACAATAAGGACGCCCTCTGCCAAAGGTCAGGCGTTGTCTGTCCTGTTGAAATCGAAATTCCCTGCTGGTTTCTCTTGTAATTTGAATCCTTGTGACCCATATGAGTGGTCGAAGCACTTTGATCTCCTAAACCCTGCACCGAATGTTCTGTTGATCTATTGTTGCTATTACGGACAAGCATGATAGCACTACCATTAGAATCATCACTTCACGTATGCGTTGAGCTCAGGAGACGTTGTTTTTCTTCTTGTGAGATAGAGGAATATGCTTAATGCACTGAAGGAAGAGGAGTCATTAGGAGAATTTGTCTGCAAATGGCACTGTAAGATTCGTTTAATCCCATAAAAAAACCACATCAATTTTTGTTATTCTTGTTGTGTTCTGTGTATAGTGTCATTGTAGGAGGCTAGTTCATCCCACAACCTCTTCAATTTTGTGTAATAGGTAGAAACTGAGAGTTGCTCTTGTCGGAGGCAAGCAATGTCTCGCTGAATTTCAAAGATACGAGGTGCGTTGCTTTGATAAAATCGCTCATGAAGGTCTTCCCAAACTTCATGAGCGGTTGAATAATATATCACACTATCTGAGATTTCTAGACTAAGGGTGTTAATAATCCAAAAATGAACCATATCGTTGCACTAGGACCAGGTTGCATGTTCTTCAGGGTCATTGTCTTCTGAGGGAGATTTGATCGAGCCATTGACAAAGCCTAATTTATTTTTGGAGTTTAAGGCCAATGTCATTACTCTTTTCCACGTAGAGTAATTATCTCTATTTAAGGGCTTTGAGATTAAAATTAGTTTGGGATGATCTGAATGATGAGTAAAGAAGGGGTTTGAGAGATTTGCTTTTGTAAAATCCATGCTCTGAAGGTTTTCTGTTTTCTAGGTTTAAAGGATGGAAGGAGGAACGAAACACGGAAGATGAAAAACTGATGGAGATTTTTTAGTGATACCATGTAAATTAATGAGAGAAGAACATAATTTACTGGAATACAGATTATTATTGATTGCATCATGTATTTATACTAGAGTATATATAGTTATTCTCATCTACTAGGAATCAAACACTTCCTCATAATTCATTGTCCTATAGACTTAGTATTACAGTAGGGAACTTATGTATAAAAGTTATCCATTCCTAATATATCTCTAACACGATTCCTAACACATCAAATCAATCTTCCAAGGCTAAAATCCAAGATGACAATCAAGCATGTCAAAAAGAAATTCAACGGATTATGAGAAATGTAGCTCATCTAGTATAATTTAATTGATCATGTCTTGGGTTTGTTTAAGAGGTCACCAGTTTGAATGTCACAAATCTCAAGGCCACTAAAGACTTACCTGATCCTTAACTTCAGGATTTCAATGGATTAATCGAGATGCGCGAAAGCTGGTTGAACACCTACAACTTTTTTTTTTAAATAAGGAATTCAATTCACACGGTTTTCTCCACCACTTTATTGAAACGAAGAACGAAACAAC
The DNA here is from genome assembly GCA_030145905.1 of Populus davidiana. Taxonomy (NCBI): domain Eukaryota; kingdom Viridiplantae; phylum Streptophyta; class Magnoliopsida; order Malpighiales; family Salicaceae; genus Populus; species Populus davidiana. Next base: position 8,360,884 of record CM057803.1, read on the forward strand.
AATTCAAGACAACATGGCCAACAACCCATCAACAAATACATTCATGCTTTGGTACTGTTCTTCATTCTTCAATGGGATACCTGGTGTGCACTCTCATGGCCATGGTCACTAAGTCCCTCCCAAGAGTGTCTCCATCCCAATACTATAGGGCTATCTTACTTCTCCCTGTAAAGTACTCAAAACCACATGACAACACATGAGCCCTTTCCAATGACTCCATCCCATCGCTTTGGCTTATGCATCCATGTCCTCCTACCATCTTTTTCACTTTCCCTTTCCTCTGGAATGATCAATTGGTGCCCAGGACTGCAAGTATGCTTTTGTAGCAGAACTTATAGATATGTATGGCGAGCAAGAAATTATAGTCCAGTAGGAGTTTTTTTTTTTTTAATCTCTGCAACATAAAGTCTTGTTCTTATCATCCATAAACTTGCAAACTAGTCTTAATTCAAGAAACATAAAAAAAGGTACGTCTCTTGAGTCATGCGAAATGCATAGCTAGTATGAGTGGTCATTTGTTTTGGGACATGTGGTTGCCGAAAGGATTGCTATTTGCTATGTGTTTGAAGTTATATTTCAATGCTTTGCATACCAAAGTATTGAGTTGTGAAGTGTAGATTATGATAGATTTCATGTCGTATACAGTGACCATGAAAGGCTCTAAGGCCTGCTTGGGAGTGTGGTTGTGGTTCAAAGTGTTTTTCGCTTAGAAATACATTAAAATGATAATTTTTTTTAAAATTATTTTTGAGGTCAGCACATCAAAATGATCCGAAAATATAAAAAAAATATTTTTTTGCAAAAAAATTGAATTTTTTAGAAACACAAGTTGACATGCTTTTCCAAATAGGGCCTATGTTGAAGTTAAATATCTACTAGAATTTGGTTTATAAGAAATTTAATATTAGAGAGTAATTCTAATTAATGTAAAAATTCTTGTTAAAAAAATATTGGTAATAAATTAGATTATTAGAATCTTTGTTTAATTAGAATGTTAGATGATTTTCTTTAAGTAGTTTAATTCCTTGATTATTTGGGACATGAGGTTTATGAATAGACTTGTAATCAGAAAAATAAAACACAAGTATAGAAAAATATAAAAAAAGAGCTAAAAAGGTGTAGTTTTTTAGAAAACTTTTAATGAAAAACATCATTTCTCTTATTCTTCTTTTTATTCTTTAGTTTTTTTATGTATTTTTTTATAAATTAGATATCACATCATGTAACGGCCCGGCCCAACTTGCCATATATATTGTCCGCTTTGGGCCTTACCGCCTTCACGGTTTTGTTCCTGGTGACGCGAGCCCACTTCTGAACCTGACGCCCCAAAACGCGTATAACAAGTTAGCAACCAGCACCACTTATAAGGCCAGCAACACAACCCTCACCCGCCGATGTGGGATCTTACAATCCACCCCCCTTAAGGAGCCCGACGACCCCGTCGGCACAACCGGACAACCAGTGAGGTCGGCTCTGATACCAAATGTAACGGCCCGGCCCAACTTTCCATATATTGTCCGTTTTGGGCCTTACCGCCCTCACGGTTTTGTTCCTAGTGACGCGAGCCCACTTCTGAGCCTGACGCCCCAAAACGCGTATAACAAGTTAGCAACCAGCACCACTTATAAGGCCAGCAACACAACCCTCACCGCCGATGTGGGATCTTACACATCATATCCTTTTATTTTCCGACATTACATGCATTTGTTGGCCATTTTAAATAATGTATTGGGTTATCATTTTGGTTAAGGTCTTTTCAAAAATTATTTTTTCGCTCTTGTTATTAAAAAAAAAAAATTTATCTTTCTAGTTTGTTTGTTTTTTAAAAAAATAAAGAGAGAAAAAAAGCATCAAAAATATTATTTTTAGGGATTGCTTTTATTTTTTGATGTGTTTGTGTTTAATGATTGTCATCAGATTTTTTATAAAATAATTAAAAATAAAAAATCTAAAAATTAAATTTAAATGAAAACATATAATAATATTAACCTTTCGTGAAAAAAAAAATACGGTTTTCCCTTAAACATAATTAATCGCTTACATGAGTTTATGGAATTAGAACATGTTTTAGAATCCTTTTTTTTTTTTCTTATTACTTAGTGTCGAAGAAAATTAAAACAACTGAGCTTCCGTTTATTGGCTAATCAAATAAAGCTGATTGTGTTGTCTTTATATTATTACATCCTTTCCTTTTTCAGCATTCCTTTCTTATTTATTGTTAAGTACGACTTTGATAGATAAAATAAAAGATTGCTTATTTATATTATCACATCCTTATTTGTTTATTTTCTTATTTATTCTTTTCAAAATTTATTTATTTATTACTTGTATAAAATAATAAAAAAATGTTTTGCTTGATGAAAAATATTTTTAACTTTAAGATATATTAAAATAATATTTTTTATTTTTTTAAATTATAATTAAATCTATACATTTCTAAAAATATAAAAAATAATAATTTAAAATAAAAAATCAGTATAACCACAGGCTCATACAAGACCTACCGAACATTGATGAGATAAGACCTACCGCAACATTGATGAGAGTAGCTTAATATCTCAACAAATAAATATTTTTTTTATTGTTGCAAAAGAGTATAGTTTTGAAAATTGGCCGGTTTATCTTATACCCAGTTAATTTAGTGTTCGAATTGGACTGAATTTAAATAAATAAAAAAGGAATAATTTAGAGATGACTTGGCTAGTCTAACGGGTTGACCTGGAAAATTCAATAAAAAATCTAGTTGCAACCCGTTAACTTTTGATTTTTTTTTAAGAATTGACCTGGACGACCCGATCAAAACTTGATGACTCAATTAAAATTTGAAACCTGGGCCTTAGACCGGGTTAGGTTTAAAAACTATATAAAAGAAAATTTGAATTTGAGATTTTTTAAAAATAATTTTTTAAAAAATATATATATTATTTCAATAATAATTTTAAAAAAAACTTTAAATAACCCCAGTTGTAATATATGAGTGTGTTTGGTATTGCGGTAGCTGTTGTGGTTGTGGTTTGAAAAAAAGTTATTTATAAAAAGTGCTTTTAGTTGAGGTTGGTTTGAAAAAATTGGTGTTTGGTTAAAACTGTGATTGAAATTGAAGTTGGACAAAAAATAGTTTAATGTATTTGGTTAAAAATGCTTTTAAAATTGAAGTTATAAAATAATTTTAAAAATATATATTAATATTGATGATTTTTAATTTAAATATTGTGTATTTAATTATTACTATTACATCATGAAATAAATCATACTTAATATAAAACATTTTTTATTATTCTATAAAACCATCTACAATTCCATTACGTACAAAATACATCCGACAAGAACTATAGTTTTCATAATTTTTTTAGCATATAATAAAATTAGATAAAATATTATCTAAGTATAAAATTTATTTCAAAAAAAAATAAAATTAACACACTAAAAAAATAAAAACGCATGAAAAGCAGCCTTCAGCTGCTTCTTTCAATCCTCGTTTCAAATATAGAAATTAATAAGGTCCATGAACAGTAATCGGTAGTTTGTTTTTTTACAAAACACTTATCTCTTGCGTTTTACATTAAACGTGATTTTTAACGTAAACAAACGGCCTCATAAAGTATTCATTGTGTTGTCACTGTCTTTTTTTTTTCAGCATTCATTTTTACGTACGACGTTTTTCTTTCCATTAATTATCCCAACCCTTTTTTACACATCATTGTTTCTGAGTGGACTGTTAGCTTCTACTTGCCGATGGACCTCTATCTTATGAGGTAGCTTTGCTGTCTCTTTTTTCAGAGCGTGCTTCACACGTGGTTGTTGTTATTTTTTAAATAATTTTTTGTATTAAAATATATATTAATGATATTTTTTATTTTTTAAAAATTATTTTTAATATTAATATATTAAAATAATTTAAAATTAATAAAAAATAAAATATTTTATTTTTTTAAAATATTTTTAAAACACAAAAAATACATGGTAAATAATTAAGTGAAGCAAAGGACAACTAGGACGGGTAGCTCCACATTTGTGGAAGAGATGAGCATGGCTGTCGCTGTCTTTTCTCTCTCAACATGGACGCTTTTCCTCCAGAAATGAAACGTAGCATTGTTCAGAACCATAATATTTAAAAATGTCATATTTCACTACAGATTTTTGCTACTATATTAATTTCTTATTTTTCTTATATTAATTTCCTAATTTATCCGATAACAATGCAACATTTCTAGAAGAATACCTAGTTATAGTAAATATCACGTTTTAAAAATACAATAAGATGAAACGATGTTATTTCATTGATTATCATTAATTTCCTAATTAATCCTAGGAATTTTTAAGATATACCATTTGCGCATGTTGTTGATGGATTTTGTTAGATGATATTTTTACCCCTTTTTTTTAATGTTTTACTTTTAAAGGGTGTCTAAAATAAAGATAAATATTATTTTTTTACTTAAAAATATATTAAAATAATTTATTTTTTAAAATTTATTTTTAATATAATATATTAAAATAATTTAAATATATATATATAACAATAATTTAAAATAAAAAATTAAAATTTCATAAAACAATGATTGCGTTGCTGCCTCCAAACTAGTCTAACATTTTTTAATATTACCACTCTAATTTCTTAAAAAGATTTTTAAGTTTGCTTTTATCTATTAAATAACTAAGAAAAATTAAAGGAAGCTCACTTTTTATTTATATTTTTATTCTAATTATTTTTAATTCTAATAATTTTTCCATCCCTGGTATCTCACAAGAAAACCCAAACATCAAACTAAAATAAGGTTATTTATCGGCTATGGGTAATATGTGATTTAAAAAAAAATAGAAAGCATTTTAGATTTCATAAATATATGAATAAATGTGTAAGGATAAAAATAAAATGTACTCTTTTCACTCCTTGGAAATTCTATATGAATTAGTTATGGTATTTTTAATCATTTTGCAAAATTAGAAGAATAATTTATAATTTACTCTTTAAGAAACATGATTGGAGAATTGCAATATTAGTTTATATATTATGATTTTTATAGTAAAAAAATGTGTGTGCTATCTTAATTCTGTATTCGAATTTTTCTGTTAGTATTTAGTAAAATTTATTTTAAAGTATATTAAGTCGGTGAAATTCTCAAAATCATTTGAAGAAAAAATTAGTATTGATTGAAATTTTTTTTAATTAATCTAAAAATATCATTAACACTTGAAAAAAAAAGCATTTATATATTCTAATATATACAAAAAAAAATAATTGATTGTAATTCGGATCATTAAAAAAAATGTATTTGTTTCAACTAATCTTTAACTCATCATTACACTTGGAACTGATTTTTATTCCGAAGCCATTAATTATAATAATATGCCATGCTATATATGACTTAAATATATTTATGATAAAGTATATATATTTTTAATATTAATATATTTAAAAAAATTTAAAAATAATTTAATAATTTTTAAGTGTAAAAAGCTATTTGAAATACAGGTAGTAATTGACTGGAAAAACAAACACTCACTGAGGTCAAGCGGGCCCCAGACAAAACCAAAGTAAATAGAGCACCTCGACGGTCTTCACTGTAATATCCTCATCTCCATCTTTCTCTCTTTCGGTGGTTGTGCGAAAAGAGAGAAGCCTGCCTGATGGAGGATACCATAGTCTTGTACCCTTCACCTGGCAGAGGCCACTTATTCTCCATGGTGGAACTAGGAAAGCAAATTCTCGAACACCACCCTTCAATCTCAATTACAATCATAATCTCCGCCATGCCAACTGAATCAATCTCCATTGATGACCCCTACTTCTCCACACTCTGTAACACCAATCCCTCCATAACTCTTATTCACCTCCCTCAAGTTTCTCTCCCTCCCAACACCTCCTTTTCTCCTCTAGATTTCGTAGCCTCTTTCTTTGAGCTCCCTGAGCTCAACAACACCAGCCTCCACCAGACCCTCTTAAATCTTTCTAAATCCTCCAATATAAAAGCCTTGATTATAGATTTCTTCTGCAGTGTTGCTTTTGAGTTTGTGTCCTCTAGACACAACATCCCCATTTACTTTTTCTTCACTCATGGTGCAAGTGGCCTCTCCATGTTTCTTCACCTCCCTATCCTTGATAAGATCATCACAAAGAGCTTGAAAGACGTTGACATGATTATTGATTTTCATGGCATACCAAAAATTCCATCAAAAGATGTGCCACCGGCTATTTCTGACCGGTCTCACAGAGTTTACCAATACTTCGTTGACACTGCCAAGCTTATGATCAAGTCTGCAGGAGTCATAATAAATACATTTGAGTTACTTGAACGTAGGGCACTTCAGGCAATACAAGAAGGAAAGTGCGGCGCCCCGGATGAGCCAGTACCGCCATTGTTTTGCGTTGGTCCACTTGTAACCACTAGCGAAAGCAAAAGCGAACATGAGTGTCTGACTTGGCTTGACTCGCAACCAGCCCGCAGTGTCTTGTTTCTTTGTTTCGGCAGCATGGGATTCTTCAGTTCGCGTCAGTTAAAGGAAACGGCTATTGGGTTGGAGAAAAGTGGTGTTAGGTTCTTGTGGGTGGTGCGTCCTCCCCTGGCTGATAGTCAAACCCAAGCAGGCAGGTCGAGCACTCCAAATGAGCCATGCTTGGAATTACTTTTGCCAGAAGGGTTCTTGGAGAGAACCAAAGATCAGGGATTTCTAGTGAATTCATGGGCACCACAAGCTGAAATACTCAACCACAGCTCGGTTGGAGGGTTTGTGACTCATTGTGGATGGAATTCTTTACTTGAAGCTCTGTGTGCTGGGGTGCCAATGGTGGCTTGGCCTCTGTATGCAGAGCAAAGGATGAATAGGATTTTCATGGTTGAGGAAATGAAGGTGGCTCTAGCATTTAGAGAAGCTGAGGACGATCATTTTGTGAACGCGGCCGAGCTGGAGGAGCGTGTTATTGAGCTGATGAACTCGAAGAAAGGTGAAGCTGTTCGAGAAAGGGTTCTGAAACTTAGGGAGGATGCGGTGGAGGCCAAGAGTGACGGAGGATCTTCTGGCATAGCCATGGCTAAGTTGGTGGATTGTTTTAAAAAAGGTTAATAATTGTAAACCGCGGGCTTGAAAGCATTAGTGTTCAACAATGGGATCTATCTTGTTTGCTGATCATTTTTACCTGAACATGAACTTTCTATGTGTAATCTTTCAGAAGAAAAGTAGATTTAAATTAAGTTCCAATGTTCCTAATAAAGGCCCTGATGAGACGAGGATTTGTGATGTGCCAAGCCACTCTGTTTGCTAATGCGGCGGTAATAAATTGCTTGCTAGCATGATTTTTAAGTTGTTTTTTAGTTTGAAAGAAATATAAATTATTATTTTTTTGTTTTTTAATAATTTTAATATATTAATATTAAAAAAAACCCTAAATAAACATAATCTTGATATGTTTTTAATTAAAACATATTTTCATAAAAATATCATGCAATATGCAATGCATTATCAAGCAAAATAGATTATATATTCATGATAACAAATCGCAAATAATAGGGTATTGATAAATTGGAACAAAAAATAATATATGATCATGTTAAGCCTCTTGCACTCGTTGGTGACTAATAAAAAAAAATTTACATGTTACTAAATGAGATTATATTTGATTAACAAACTAGCTATAACGACATATGTAGATTAATATACTAGCTATATGACTCAGGTTTCGCCACATGTTAAATAATTAAATTTTTTTAAAAAAGCTCCTAAACAAAATAAAAAGAAGATGTTTTGTCTATTTTTTTTAGTTTTTGATTTTTTTAATCTGTCATGTCACTTTATTTTGTATTTAAACCAAAAAAATTTATTATCTTATATTGACAAAACATAAATATAGATTAAAATGCTTCAAATCTCACATGAAAAAAAAAATACATTATTATATTATTTATATTGTGAACTATAAAATGTGTTAGTAACCAACATAAAAATATGAGAAAACAAAGGGTCTAGGATAGGAGAAAAAACACATTTGAAAAGAAAAAAAGAGGTCTCTTCTAGATTTTTGTTATGTCGCCCTAGTTTTGGGTTGACCTTGCAGGTTAACTGGTTTACTCTTGGTCAATTGCAGACTTAGATTTTGAATGAAACAGGCCTATCCAACACTGCTAAGCCTAGCTTCCCAACAAGACCCAAAGCGTTGGGTTCTGCTTTGGGGATGGCCCAAGCTGTTGGGTCCTGGTTAGAAAAGGATTCAAAGATGTTGGGTCCTGCACACGTCAGGACCCAAAGCTATTTTGGGTCCTGCACACGTCAGGATCCAAATTAAATTGTGGGTCTTGCACCGGGTAGGACCCAGAGGTATTCTTAGTCATGTACCCGACAGGACCCAACACCCAATTGGATCCTGCACGCGTTAGGATCCAAAGCAATGTTGGGTCCTGCACCTAAAGAAATTTAATTGGCATGAATGCTAGGTCTGGAAATCAGTCATCCTTATTGATCAATAATCTTCCATTAATATTTAATGGTGGTGTTATACTGTAGTGAAGAAGATATACATGTATACGATATGCAGAGAGATAGAGAGGCGTTTTAAGTCCCGCTGAGGGCAGGACCCAATGTCATAAGGTCCTAGTGGAAGCTGGACCCAAAGTTAATGGGTACTGCTGCAGCAACCTGGCCCAACAGTGTTGGGTGTAGCTGCCAAAGCCAGACCCAACATCTATATTGTTGCCTTTGCTTCTCCATCACTCTTATCTTAATAGTGAATGTTAAATGAGCAACGCCTTCAGCCGCAATCTCAACTAAAAACACAGGAAAGAAACACCTTCATTGTATTACAGTGTCATCCACAGTTAATTATATCTTGGTCTACAGTGAAAAATCTACATACATTTTATTATTGTCTCTTGGTCTATAATATATGCATGTATAGTAAGTCCATAATAAATTGTTTTTTTAAACTATAGCACATTCATGTATAGTAGAAATGTCGCTGTAAAATACTTTCCAGGTGCTTGCTTGCTCGGAAGATAACTTTAACGAACATGGTTCAAGAAATGTTAAAGAATTGCTCTCAATTCAAAATGTCATTTATAAATTCAATGAATAATAATATCAAAAGGTAAAGTTAATTTTTAACCCTTTTCTCCACATTTATATATTCAATAAATACATGGTAAGTCATTCCAGGCGGATAGTCCTATATCCGATATGAATCCAATAATAGCAATATCTATGCCATTCTGATGTCTTGTGCTTAATAATTCCAAGGGTGTCGAAAGCTCGTCACCCACTTCTTTATTTTTTTTCTTTAATTATTTTTTCTTTAATATTTATTAGCTTAATAATTCTCTCTTGAATACTGTTCGAGTGCTATTTAAGTTAATCCAGCATTTAAGAGAATTAAAAGTTGCAGCTCAGTGAAGAAAGGACGTCGAGATTTGGTAGACAGTTCAAATGTCATACTTAATTAGGAAGGGGGTAATAATTATGTTATTTAATCTTGATTGATATTTAAATTTATCTAAAAATAAATACTATTATTGTGGAATAAAATAAGAAAAATAAAGTCTAAATCCAAACATACAAAAGTAAAGTCTCACTTGATGCATCGACCGATCAATTTCATTCGAGCAATAATAAATCAACTTTCAAATCACTCTAGCAAAGGGAAAAAAAGAAGAAAAAAACGCTCACAGAGCTAACATTCATACCCATGAATCAACGCGTGAAGAGATGGGCACTGTAATTTCATGGCAAGTGGTCACTTTTAGATGGGACAGGTTTCAACGCCTCTCTATCTAACAATTAATTCGCTATTTATTGACCCTATAGTCTTCAAGAAATTAAAAGAGAGTGGTCTAGTACATATCCTCCTTTCCTTTTTTTTTTTTCTTTTTTTTTTTGGGTTTAGATACGAGAGTACGTTTTTTTAAAATCATTTGAAAAAATAATTAAATGCGTAAATGATTTGAAAAAATATTCTTTGGATTAAAAAAAAGAAGTGACTTTAGGCTGTAGCAAGGAGAGTCAATTTACAAGGAATTGGCAATCCAGACCCCATCTAGCCCAAAATTTGCTAACTCTTGTTGTCACTGTTGTTAAACCTGGTCTGATCTAATGGGTCGATTTGATAGCTGAACTGGTCTAGATTTATTAAAAAACTAACTTGTACAACAAACTGGCAAAGCCCGGTCACCCTGCGGGTTGACCCATGACACGAACGAACCCGGATGAGACCGGTTTTTTTTTTTTTTCAAGTGTGGTTTTCTCTTATACCCCTCTTTTTTTTTTCTTGTTGGTTATTGATATTTTTTAAAGTTCACCATATAAATATTAGAAAAATATTTTATTTTTTTAATGTGAGATTTGAAACCCTTTAATATATATACTCTATGTTCCCAGAAAAAAAAAATTATTTTTTCAATGCGATATTTGAAACCCTTTCGTATATATACTCTATATTCACAAGAAAAAAATTATGTTTTTTCAATGTGAGATAAAAAAAACCTTTTGGTTTAAATACTTCAACTTAAAAGGAGAACGTAATATCTTTTCAATATGATATTTGAAACCCTTTAATATATACTCTATATTTCCAAGAAAAAAGTTATTCTTTCAATGTAGGATTTGAAGCTTTTTTGTATGTATACTTTATGTTCATAAGAAAAAAATTATGTTTTTTCAATGTGTGATTTGTAACCCTTTAGTATATATACTATATGTTTAAAAAAAAAATTATTTTTTCATTGTGAGATTTGAAACCGTTTTGTATATATATACTACAGGAAAAAAGTTATGTTTTTTCAATGTCGGATAAAATAATTTTTAGTTTAAATACTTTAACTTAAAAAGGATAACATAATATCTTTTCAATGTGGGATTTGAAAGCCTTTAGTATATATACTCTATATTCACAATAAAAAGTTAAGTTTTTTCAATGTGGGATAAATTTTTTTTAAAATATTATTTTAAACTTCATTATTTACAATATATATAGCCTATATTCAAATATATTTTTTCTTAATTTTTTCATATGAAATACAACATAGTTGGATTGAAAGTCAGAAAATCAAAGTGAAAATAACAAGTTAAATAGGTGGTGAATTCAAATTTCATACAAAAATTTTTATTTCAATCCCTTATCTTTTTTTGTTTATACGTGATCGACCCCTTTAGTTTTCAGAAATTCAATTTTGATATTGAAGTTTATTCCCTTTATTTTTCAACCCTTTTATGTGAAAGAGGAGAGAGGTTCACCTATTTGAATAAGAAAAGAAAAGAAAACAGGCTCAAGTGTGTAAGCCTGAGCTGTTCCTTTTAAAGGCCTAGTGTGCTGAGCCATTGGCTAGCCTTGTGGGGGGGGGTTTTTTACCCTCTTTTTAGATACTGAAAAAAATTAACCTTGTTAGTTTCATGACCCGGATTGTAAGTTCGACGAGTTAAGCCACAACATTCAGTCTCTTGCTTTTTTTGCTTAATGCACTTTTAGTACCTCAATTGTTTTTTTTTTTTTTAAATATTTTCACCCTTATTATCGATGATCTATTTTTATAATTAACTAAAAATTAAAAAAAAAAAAAAACAATTTCACCCTTTATTATTACCGATTTGCTTTTGTTGTCTCCAGTCCTAGACACCTTCAATTTTTTTTTTCTTTTTAAAAAATATTCATTAAAAAATATCACATTCGCTCTATTTTCATGTAATTGTATTAAATGAAACTAATCTATGGAATAAAAAATTATTAAATCCGATGACGTGCATGACTGGCATGAAAAGTTTTGTTAGTTGACTCAAGTTCATTTGTTTTTTTTTTTAAATATTTTTTTTATTTTGTCCTTCAATATTGAACTAACTCAAGATTAAAGTTATGAACTTGTTTTTTTCAAGATTATCCTGGAACTTTCATGCGTCAACTAGAATAATCTAGGTTGATCCAATGTGTTTACTTTTTAATGTTAAATAAAAATATTTTCTAATACGCAACAAATTCTAAATTTATTAATAAAATATTATAATTTTCTTAAAAGAGAAATTAGCAATGTCTAATTTTTTTTTATTTGATCATGTTTTCTTTTTCATGGCACGAGAATTACTTGGAACTGATTTTTATTCCAAAGCCGATTAATTATAATAGTACGTATCACATGATATGATTTTACTATGCTTGCGCATGATATTTTTTAAAAATTGCTTTCAATTGAAGTAATATATATAATATTAGTATATTAAAAATATTTTAAAAAAACAATTTAATACTTTTTTTTTTTTTTTTACTGTAAAAAGCCATTTGAAATACAGGCAGTAATCGACTGGAAAAACAAACACGCACTCACTTGAAGGGGAAGCCCACAGAAAACACCATAAGTTAAATTGCATATAAAGCACATCCAAGGTCCTCACAGTGATATCATATCTCTATCTTTCTCTCTTGCGGTAGTTGTGCGAAAAGAGAGAAGCCTGCCTGATGGAGGATACCATAGTCTTGTATCCATCACCTGGCAGAGGCCACTTATTCTCCATGGTGGAACTAGGAAAGCAAATTCTCGAACACCACCCTTCAATCTCAATTACAATCATAATCTCCGCCATGCCAACTGAATCAATCTCCATTGATGACCCCTACTTCTCCACACTCTGTAACACCAATCCCTCCATAACTCTTATTCACCTCCCTCAAGTTTCTCTCCCTCCCAACACCTCCTTTTCTCCTCTAGATTTCGTAGCCTCTTTCTTTGAGCTCCCTGAGCTCAACAACACCAGCCTCCACCACACCCTCTTAAATCTTTCTAAATCCTCCAATATAAAGGCCTTGATTATAGATTTCTTCTGCAGTGCTGCTTTTGAGTTTGTGTCCTCTAGACACAACATCCCCATTTACTTTTTCTACACTTCTGGTGCAAGTGGCCTCTCCATGTTTCTTCACCTCCCTATCCTTGATAAGATCATCACAAAGAGCTTGAAAGACCTTGACATAATTATTGATTTACATGGCATACCAAAAATTCCATCAAAAGAGATGGCACCGGCAATTTCTGACCGGTCTCACAGAGTTTACCAATACTTCGTTGACACTGCCAAGCTGATGATCAAGTCTGCAGGGCTCATAATAAATACATTTGAGTTACTTGAACGTAAGGCACTTCAGGCAATACAAGAAGGAAAGTGCGGCGCCCCGGATGAGCCAGTACCGCCATTGTTTTGCGTTGGTCCACTTTTAACCACCAGCGAAAGCAAAAGCGAACACGAGTGTCTGACTTGGCTTGACTCGCAACCAGCCCGCAGTGTTTTGTTTCTTTGTTTCGGCAGCATGGGAGTCTTCAGTTCGCGTCAGTTAAGGGAAACGGCTATTGGGTTGGAGAAAAGTGGTGTTAGGTTCTTGTGGGTGGTGCGTCCTCCCCTGGCTGATAGTCAAACCCAAGCAGGCAAGTCAAATGAGCCATGGTTGGAATTACTTTTGCCAGAAGGGTTCTTGGAGAGAACCACAGACCGGGGATTTCTAGTGAATTCATGGGCACCACAAGCTGAAATACTCAACCACAGCTCGGTTGGAGGGTTTGTGACTCATTGCGGATGGAATTCTTTACTTGAAGCTCTGTGTGCTGGGGTGCCAATGGTGGCTTGGCCTCTGTATGCAGAGCAAAGGATGAATAGGATTTTCATGGTTGAGGAAATGAAGGTGGCTCTAGCATTTAGAGAAGCTGAGGACGATCAGTTTGTGAACGCGGCCGAGGTGGAGGAGCGTGTGATTGAGCTGATGAACTCGAAGAAAGGTGAAGCTGTTCGAGAAAGGGTTCTGAAACTTAGGGAAGATGCGGTGGAGGCAAAGAGTGACGGAGGATCTTCTTGCATAGCCATGGCTAAATTGGTGGATTCTTTTAATAATTGGAACCCGCGGGCTTGAAACCGTTAGTGTTCAACAATGGGATCTATCTTGTTTGCTTATCGTTTTTACCCGAACATGAAACTTTCAATAAGTAATCTTTCAAAAGAAAAGTAAATTCAAATTAAGTTCCAATGTTCCTAAGAAAGGCCCTGAGGAGACAAGGATTCGTGATGTATCAAGCCATTTTTATGTCACTAATTACATATTGCTCTGTTTGCTAATGCGGCGGTATTAAATTGCTTATTAGCATGTTTTTTAAGTTGTTTTTTTTGTTTGAAAGAAATATAAATTATTATTATTTTTAAATAATTTTAATATATTAATATTAAAAATAAAAAACCTAAATAAATATAATCTTGATATGTTGGTGGATTGTTTTTAAAAAAGGTTAATAATTGTAATTGATTTCGGTGGAGGCAAAGAGTGACGGAGGATCTTCTTGCATAGCCATGGCTAAGTTGGTGGATTGTTTTAAAAAAGGTTAATAATTGTAAACCGCGGGCTTGAAACCATTAGTGTTCAACAATGGGATCTATCTTGATTGCTGATCATTTTTACCTGAGCATGAACTTTCAATATGTAATCTTTCAGAAGAAAAGTATATTCAAATTAAGTTCCAATGTTCCTAATAAAGGCCCTGATGAGACTAGGATTTGTGATGTGGCAAGCCACTCTGTTTGCTAATGCGGCGGTAATAAATTGCTTGCTAGCATGATTTTTAAGTTGCTTTTTTGTTTGAAAGAAATATAAATTATTATTTTTGTTTTTTTTAATAATTTTAATATATTAATATTAAAAATAAAAAAACCCTAAATAAACATAGTCTTGATATGTTTTTAATTAAAAGATAGTTTCACAAAAATATCACGCAATATGCAATGCATTATCAAGCAAAACAGATTATATATTCAAGAGAACAAATCGCAAATAATAGGGTATTGATAAATTAAAAAAAATAATAATAAATGATCATGTTAAGCCTCTTGCACACGTTGGTGACTAATAAAAAAAAGTTACATGTTACTAAATGAGATAATGTTTGATTGAATAAACTAGCTATAACGACACACGCAAATATATATAGTAGCTATATGATCCATGCTTTGCCGCGCGTTAAATAATCAATTTTTTTTAAAAGAGCTCCTAAACAAAATAAAAGAGAATGTTTTGTCTATTTTTTTTAGTTTTTGATTTTTTAATCCATCATGTCACTTTATTTTGTATTTAAACAAAAAATGTTTATTATCTCATATTGACATAATATAAATACACACTAAAATGCTTCAAATCCCACATAAAAAAAAACATTATTATAGTATTTATATTGTGAAATATAAAATGTGTGAGTAACCAACTTAAAAATATGAGAAAATGAAGGGTTTAGGGTAGGAGAAAAAAACACATTTGAAAAAAAAAGAAGTATCTTCCAGATTTTTGTTATATCACCCTATTTTTGGGTTGACCTTGCATGTTGACTGCTTTACTCCTAGTCAATTGCAGACTTAGATTTTTAATGAAACAAATATACCCAACACTTCTAGGCTTGGCTTCCCAGCAGGACCCTAAGCATTGGGTTCTGGGGATGGCCCAAGCTCTTGGTTCCTAGTTAGAAAAGGGTTCAAAGATATTGGGTCCTAATAGCAGAAAGGTCCAATTAGGTGTTGGGTTATGGTAGCAGGCAGGACCTAAAGTTCTTGAGTCCTAGTGACAACAAGATTCAATTAGGCGTTGGGTCATAGTAGGTGGGAGGCAAGGCCCAAAGTTGTTGGGTCCTGGTTCTGAGGCCCTATGTTGTTGGGTCTTGGTGAATGGGGTGGCGGGGCTCTAATTGTTAGGTCATGGTGTGTGTGAGGCTGGGTTCTGCACCGACATGACCCAGCACCCACATGGGTCCTACACCAGGCAAGACCCAAAGCTATTTTGGGGTCCTGCACATGTTAGGATCCAAGCAATTATGGGACTTGCACCGGGCAAGACCTAAAAGTGTTCTTGGCCCTGCACCCGACATGATCCAATACCCAAAAAAATTTAATTGGCATGACTGATGGGTTTGGAAGCCAGTCATCTTTATTGATCAATGATCTTCCTTTAATATTCAATGGTGATGTTATACTGTAGTGAAGAAGATATACAAATATACGATGTACAGAAGCATAGAGAGGCGTTTTGGGTCCTGGTGGAAGCTGGACCCAAAACTAATGGGTCCTGTTGCAGCAACCCGACCCAATAGTGTTGGGTTCGGCTACCAAAGCCAGACCCAACAACCCAACAACTTTACTGTCACCTTTGCCTCTGCATCACTCTCATTTTAATGGCGAAAGTCAAATGAGCAACATCCCCGGCCACAATTCTCGACTAAAAACACAGGAAATAAATGCCTCCATGATGCTACAATATCGTCCACAGTTAATTGTATCTTGGTCCATAGTGAAAAATCTCCATACATTTTACTATATAGCAAAGCAATCGTGCAAGTCCATGTATAATTGTCTCTTGGTCTATAATATATGCATGTATAGTAAGTCCACAATAAATTATTTTTTCAACCATAGCAAATTCATGTACAGTAGAAATGTCACTGTAAAATACTTTCCAGGTGCTTGCTTGCTCGGAAGATAACTTTAACGAACATGGTTCAAGAAATGTTAAAGAATTGCTCTCAATTCAAAATGTCATTTATAAATTCAATAAATAATAATATCAAAAGGTAAAGTTAATTTTTAACCCTTTTCTCCACATTTATATATTCAATAAATACATGGTAAGTCATTCCAGGCGGATAGTCCTATATCCGATATGGATCCAATAATAGCAAAATCTATGCCATTCTGACGTGTTGTGCTTAATAATTCCAAGGGTGTCGAAAGCTCGTCCCCCACTGCTTTTTTTTTTTTTATTTAATATTTATGAGCTTAATAGTTGTCTCTTGAATACTGCTCGAGTGCTAATTAAGTTAATCCAGCATTTAAGAGAATTAAAAGTTGCAGCTCAGTGAAGAAAGGGCGTCGAGATTTGGTAGACAGTTCAAATGTCATACTTAATTAGGGAGGGGGTAATAATTATGTTATTTAATCTTGATTGATATTTAAATTTATCTAAAAATAAATACTATTATTGTGGAATAAAATAAGAAAAATAAAGTCTAAATCCAAACATACAAAAGTAAAGTCTGACTTGATGCATCGACAGATCAATTTCATTCGAGCAATAATAAATCAACTTTCAAATCACTCTAGCAAAGGAAAAAAAAGAAAAAACAAAGCTCACAGAGCTAACATTCATATCCATAAATCAACGCGTGAAGAGATGGGCACTGTAATTTCATGGCAAGTGGTCGCTTTTAGATGGGACTGGTTTCAACGCCTCTCTATCTAACAAATAAATCACTATTTATTGACCCTATAGTCTTCAAGAAATTAAAAGGGAGTGGTCTAGTACATATCCTCCTTTCCTTCTTCTTTTTTCTTTTTTTCTTTTTTGGGTTTAAATACGAGAGTACGTTTTTTTTAAAATCATTTGAAAAAACAATTAAATGCGTAAATGATTTGAAAATATTCTTCGGCTTAAAAAAAAGACAAGTGACTTTAGGCTGTAGCGAGGAGAGTCAATTTACATGGAAATGGCAATCCAGACCCCATCTAGCCCAAAATTTGATCACTCTTGTGGGTCTTAACTTGCTATTTTTAGGCTCGGCCTCTTGTGGGTTTTGCTAAAGTTAGGTTAGCTTGTTGTTCCTTAGGATAGATTGGGCCATATGTAATATAGTTATATTTTCGGCCATCCTGGCTCAGCTCATGATTGACTTGACTCGGTGAATTCTTAAAAATTACGGTAATTTACTTTATTAATTAACAATACAATAAAACATGTGTGGTTTTTTACTATACCAAATCTCGCTGCACACTCTCTCGTTAATAATTGTGAACAGAAATAGTTATTTTTTAAAAAATTTAATTTAATCCTTAAACTTTTTTTTTTTGGTATAATTGAGCTCTTTTGAACTAAAATCTGCACTCAATTGCATTTTTTTTTGGAAGGAAAGGTTGGATTAAAAGTCAAAGGACCAAAGTGAAAATAGTAAGTTAAATAGGTGGTGAATTTAAATTTTATACAAAAATTCTTATTTTAGTCCCATATTCTTTTTGGTTTATAGAAGATCGACCCCTTAAATTTTTGGAAATTCAATTTTAATATCGAATTTCATTTTCCTTATTTTTTAGTCCTTCTAAGTGAGTGGAGAAAAAGGCTCGTTGAATTCCAGCTTAACAAAATAACATTATCATTTACACATATTCAAGTCATTAAAACAGTTGGAATCATTGTCAATGTGCTACACTAGATTAGGAGAGTTATGAAGATTTCTTTAAGCCTTGATATTGCTCAAAAAACATATCCAAGTCGAGGACAAGAGAACTTATTTGGTTTGATTTTGTTATTTGAGTTGTTTTTTAGGTTGCCAAATTGTTTTTTACATGTTATAAGATTGGTTTTTAGGTGTTCTTGGCTTTAAACAGGTTGAAAAATATGGTTTTGTTAGGTTAAAAAACTATATCTTTAATTTTTCAGTTACCATAATGGTGGACGACATCTGGGCTAGAAGATAAGGTGTCGTCTGCCTTGGCGGGTGGCGTATCATCTATGAATTTCAAAAGAAAAAAAGTAAAAAGAGATAGATGCTAGGTTGTCCACCCATTTAAATAAGAAAAAAAAAAAGAAACAAAAAATAGGTCCAATTGTGAAGACCTGGGTTGTTGTTTTTAGAGGCCAAATGATGTGCATAACTTTCATAATAAATTTGCATGGTTGACTCAAGTTCACTATCTTTTTAATCAAATGTTGTTTTTTACTGATTTAATCATTCAATATTGAGTCAATTTAAAATTGAGCTTTTCAAAGTTTTTTGTCACGATTATCACTATAAGTTTAGCATGTCTACCCATGTTAACCTAGGTGAATTAAATATTTTTCCTTCTTAGTATTATATCAAAATATCATTCAATTTATTGTTATAATCAATTTTATTTTCAGAAGACAAGTTATCAATTGCTAAATATTCTTATTTTCTCTCAAAAGAAATTTTATTATGCTCTGTGACGTAGCACAATGTATACTAATATATTCGCTCGCACTCCACTACAGGTCAAACTATTTTTTTCTAAAATTTAAAAAATGTTGAGTTTGAAGATTTTTTTGACAGTATTATTAAATCCAATCAAGCAGTTTGATCTTGAAACCTACCAACCCGGCTACTTGCCTAGCTCGAGTTTTGAATTACACCGCATGAGAGTTGATCCAAAGTGAATTATTTAATTTAGTGGGTTCAAAGACAACTTAGATAACTAATAAAAACATAACATAATATAACTTTTAAATAAACTTTAAGATGCTATTTTTTTTATTGAGACGATTCCAGATTGGATCGATCTCGATCACCCAACGACCTGGGTTATGGATTTCAATGAGTTTAATGACTTTGTTATTTTTATAAATTATTTATATTTATTTATATGATAACATTAGATATTTTCAAAGTCGCGTATCAACTCTAAAAAAAACATTTATTTGAGATATTGATAACCCTATAGAAAGTCAGAGAAAAAAAAAACCATGATTTCCATTTATCAACCAATCCAATATTAAATAAGACTGATTTAAAAAAAAGAATTATATAATTAAAAGACCACAAAACAAAAAAAAAAGACCATAGAAGGTTTGATAGGTAAACCCATTAAGCCTGTGAATTGGGTAACCCGGATCCACACATCAAACCTGCAAACCGGGTAATGAACTCTATTGGGATTAATAACTTGTTTTTTTCTTCTAAACTGTTGTTTATTTAATTATATGATAAAAAATAAAAGATTGTAAAATTAAGCGTCGAACCAACACTAAGATTTTTTTAAGACTATGATAGCCTTTTAGAAAATAAAACGAAACAAATTATGAACCTTAATTTTTAATCAGTCTATTATTAGAAGATGATATTGAAATAAATAAATTTATATATATATATATATATATATATAAAGTTAAACTCACCATACACGTCAATAGGTCCATAGACTTTCTAAAACTTAATAACATGTTTTTTTTTTCGAAACTATTTTTTTAACTATATAATAAAAATAAAAATAAATGATCACATAATCAAGTTCATTTTGAAGAAGAAAAAAAAGTACCTTGCTAAACCTGCAAAGAGGGGCAACCATGGTTATCTCACCAAACTCGCAAACCGGGTTATTGACTCCATAACTTTTAATAACCCAGTTTTTTAAAAAATTATTTTTTATTTAAATACTTTTTTAAAAAATAGATCATATTGTGATGTTGGGGTATTTTTTTTCTTATATCAACTTGATGCTAAGATTTTTTTTTAATATTGCAATAACCATATATATAAAGTCAAATTAAAATAAATTTAAATCCACATAGACAAATCGTATAAGTACTAAATTAAAAAAAGATTACTAACAAAAAATAAAGAGTCAAAATGTAAAATTAAAAAAAAAAACCAACACTGTAAATTATTATTGTAATCTATATACTAACAGTGTACTATATGTTTTTTGCAATAAAATAATTATAATGAAATTCACGAAACGACAACAAAAATTAAGCTTCAATCTCAGACTAGTTGTATTCCTCTGTGTAGATCCTTACTTTTACTTTATTGTATTCTACTTGATTATACATTAAATATTCTGGTTCAACATCAAAGAAAATATTGGGTTTGAGGCTTCATAAAACCATTGCCCAAGAATTTCTTTATTCGTCAGTACTGAGGCTTCATAAATTAACCTGGATTTAAGATAAAATAATTAATTAAGTTGGAGTCCGGTTGATCAATTATATTAATACTGGTTGATCAATTATATTAAGTAAACTTAAACATTATAAAAATAAAAATAAAAAAATAAAAAGCATGATTTTGATCTGAAAATCGAGATGCTTAAATGCATTGCAAATGCCTTCTTTTATAGGCCAAAATTTCAAACTATTAATTTGATGACTAATTGTTGAGTGGGTGACCACATCTTGACTTGGTGATAATCCTTATTTTCTTGTCTGAATAAAACATCATTGCTAACGTCAGAATTTAAATAGGTTTTTGTCATGAAAGTTCTAGAAAATTGTCTCAGCTTTCCAACAAAACAAGAATCGGTGCATTTGGAGTTCTAAAACTTGAGATATGGGCAGAATACTGAATAGTATCTTGCTGCAGGACAAATTCAAACTTCTCCGTTGTTGCTACAATTTGAACTTGAAAACAATATTTTTTTAATCTTAGACTCCTCATGAAAGTTTTAGGCCTATGTCTTAGCTTTACATCCACATACAACATACCTAAATCCATGTTCTAGAGCTTCAGTTATGATCAAATAACCGAATGGTATTCTAGTTTGGACTGAACCAACATCTCTTTTCTAAGCTTAACCCTCTCTTTGTCTTCTCAATTTCAATAGTTAAACTCATCAATCAATCCCTTGATTTATGTGATAGGCCTGCATTTAAGATGAACATTTACCATAGATTAAATGTATCTTATACTATAAGATATGTTATTATAAAACATGCTTTAGCTAAGAGTTATTAATATTTCAAGTGTAAAATGATGATATAAAAGCTTGATAAAAATGCACTTTTAAGTACTAATCATGTAACAAAAAACATGTATAAAATGTGTTGTGTTTGGGAATGTGGTTGTGATTGCTTTTCAAAGTGTTTTTTACTTGCAAATGCATTAAAATAATATATTTTTTTATTTTTAAAAAATTATTTTTAATATCAACGCATCAAAATGATCTGAAAACACAAAAAAAAATATTAATTTGAAACAAAGAAAAAAATTAAAAAAAAATTCATTTCAAAAACGCTTTTGAAACGCAAAAACAAATATTAATTTGTAAGGAATTTTTACAAAACTCAATTAAAAAAAATATCTAAAAACTGTTTCATAAAAACTATGTTTCAAACTTAATTTTGTAGTGGGTCCTGCAGCATAAAACATAATTTGGTGTTTTACCAAATACTTTGTTACGTTTGTTTTACCACAAACGCAAAAGCTAGCGGAAAACAATCGCAACCTTACAAATTAGGTAAAAAATAAAAAGGGTATTTTTGGAGTAGTAACTATTATTTTGCTACTTTTTGAAAATAATCAATTATTTTTTAAAAAAATTGTTATGACCTTAAAAATAAAATTTTAAAAAAAATAATAAAATATTATTTAAATATATTTTTAAATAAAAATATATTTTAAAAAATAACTACAACAATAAATATAGTTAGGAATAGGAAAGGAAGGCTCAAGAGTAATTAATGTCTAACTTTATTTTTTAACCTAATTGATTTGAAAGAATTATAAATCAGCATGACATTTGCGGTTAATATATGTATGTGTGTGTGTTAAGTGGGTATTGAGTTATCCATTAACTGTTAACATTGTGAATGCTGATGAGGCAATAATTTCTTATATTGACTTATTAAAGATTTTAAATTCTGAATGAATACTGTTCCATTACATGTTTTTTATATCAAGTTCTCTTACATCAATTATTAATGCATTGGATCTTTTAGCCATGTCAAATCTAAAAGCCTTAGAATTTTATTTTTAGAAAACCTTTTTTATAACATAAATTCACATAAAAGATTCAGAAAAA
Organism: Populus davidiana; assembly: GCA_030145905.1. NCBI lineage: Eukaryota > Viridiplantae > Streptophyta > Magnoliopsida > Malpighiales > Salicaceae > Populus > Populus davidiana. Next base: position 8,383,390 of record CM057803.1, read on the forward strand.
TATGATAAAAATTTAAAAAAACTACATAAATTGTATAATGAAACCTAAGCGCATATAGTCCCGTATTGTTAAAAAAATATAAAATAATGTTGTCGTCGGTGAAAAATCACAAACAACCACCTATTAAATAAACATTTTTTTTTCTGTGTGAGTAAAAAATAAAAAAATACAAATTCATAAAAAAAATAGAGAGAAGAATGAATTTCTATTGAAGCAATAACAAATTCATAAACATAAAAAAATAAACCACTTTAATAGAAAGATATGATTTGAATTTTTAGATTAGATTATTATGATGATTTGTTGTATATAAATAATTTTTGAACTTGAATTTCTGTTTAGGATATTTCAAGGATAATTTAAATGTTTTTTTATTTAAAAAAAAATTTAACTATGATTTTTGTTTAGGATGGATAGTTTAAATATTTTTTTATAAAAATAATAATAATAAAATTAAACATGACTACTAGATCCAAGTCGCATGTGCCGACATGGTTGCTAGATCCAAATCGCTTGGATTTGACATGACTGTCAGACCTATACGCAGGTCTGGTAAGGTTATCAAACCCACAACTCTTGGGTTTGGCATGGCCGCTAGACCCAATAGACTTTGGTTGATTTTTGTTGGATCTGGTATGATTGTTAGATCAAAGTCATTTGAGTATGACATGACCACCAAACTCAATGCTCTTGGGTCTTGTGATTTAGAGGACTTAAAATATTTTTAATATTTTTTATATTAAAATAAATAATATTAATCCGCTCGGCGATCTACTAGTGTGTGTGTGTTAAGTGGGTAAGGTATTGAGTTATCCATTAACTGTTAACATTGCGAATGCTGCGTGAACCCTTGGATATTGCTGAGGCAATAAATTCTTACATTGAATTACTAAAGATTTTAAATTCTGAATGAATACTGTTCCGTTACATGTTTTTCTATCAGGTTCTCTTACATATATATTTTTTTTAGAAAGTAAATAAAAATAAAAACGCAAATCCATGTCCTTAATTGATTGATCAAAACTCAAAAAATATACCACATCATCTGATCATAGAGAAATCAGCAGGAATATTCATTTTTCTACTTAATCGATCGAGCATATATATATATATATATATGCGCGCATCAATGATCAAACAGGAAACTTAATTTGGGTATAAATAATTGAAATTTCAAAATTTTAGAAAGAAATGAGGAGGACAAAAAAAGGATGTTGAGTGTGTACACTAGGGTTCAGAATAGAGAACCAAAGACAAGGTTCACGCGTGACCAAGAATGGAGATCAAAGGGAGTCCCGTGAACATGCACTGATTCGAAGCCCAAGGAAGAAGACAAGAGGAGGCACAATCAGCACCCGACAACAGTTCACTGCACATAAAAAAGCACTACATTGAGGATGACACATATCTTGGATTTTTCACTCCCTCCATGCATCAAAATAGATAGAGACCCGTGACATATATGTGGGCCAGCAATCCTTTCAGTCATATGATCGTCAAATCAAGATATATGAACCATGACATGGATCTCTAGGTAAAAATGCGCCAAAAAAAACAAAGAAAGGAGAAGGTGGTCACGGTGTTTGCTTCAGGGAAAAACATATTAAAAGTACATGAATTTGGATCTTAATGTCGGATGTGTAAAATTAATCTGAAAAGCACAGGTCGCTACATCAATCGTTTCTGCTGTATGTAATCGTGATTCAATTCACAATTGTCAATTTCAGATGAATTCCCACAAGTTATCCCATCATTACAGTTGATAACAGGCACATATCATGAAACTAGAGGCATATATGGTTAATCTAGCTCTCGAGAATAAATATTGTAGACCACTCATGAATTTAATTTCTTGCAAACCAAACCATGCTTTTCTTTTTTGTGGATTTAATTTCCTGCAAACCAAACAAAAGACAAGGGGCAATATTATAGATGATTACAGAGAATAAAATCATCAAGAATGTTTGAACTTGCTTCCTCGCGATGTCATTTTCTTCTTTTGTTTTGGCAAACCAAGTGAAGCAGAAGAAGTCATCACAGGAGCTTCATTTTCAACAAACAGATAAAAGAAAATTACAATAATATATGGAAGAAAGTGAGAAGTCTGTTAATTATACATATAAGCTAGATTTGCCTTTATTTTTTTGATCTTGAAACCCTTCTGATCAAAACCAGCAAACAAAGCACGCGATAGAACACAAAAAACCCGAGCAAAATGTAGATGTTTGTCCATCTCTGCCTCTCATGGAGCCCTCTCTTCTGCAGCACATCACCGCCAGTCACCATGCAAGTGCTGTTCTCTTGGTACCACAAGAAGCACTTGTTTACAAGGCAAGAATACTCATTTATGAGAAGTGCATCAAGGGCATACTTGTACATGGAAAAGAAGTGCATGAAGAGCCAGTACTTAGGCATACTATCCTGTGAAATGAAGTAGCCAGAGAAGAGAAAGAATCCACCAAGAAGTATTGTCACCAAAGAAGTTCCTGCTATGTAATTTGGTGCAAGAGAGCTCAAGAATAATACAAATGAGTTTCCCATCAAGACAATGACCCAAATGACCAAAACAAAGTACGCAAAAGCTTGCCAGGTACCACAGAGACCCACCATGAAATAAATCGAGACTGAGTAAATGATGGCAATTGCAAGCAAGTATGGCAAGAAAACAAGAGTGTTTGCTATGAGATAAGAAGATAGTCTATAAAGCCCACTTGATGTTTCTCTTAGTAGAATTGGCCTTTCATTGATGAAGATGGGGAGTGTTTCAGTAGTGGAAGAGAGAAGGAAAGTGAGAGTGAAAGCAAAGAGACCAAACCTTTTTTCTATACCTTGCTTGCCATATCCAAGGTTGATGTAAATGGTTCCTAGAACAAGACCAACAACAAGTGCTTCTAATGTATTTGTCAACAATAGCTGCCTTGTTCTATAAATAATCTTCCAAAACCTACTATATAGAACACAGATTTCATGGAGTCTTGAACTCTTGTTTTTGATACTTCTTGCTTTATTATCAGAAGGGGAGATTGTAGAATTGTCTGGTGATGGAGGTAGTGATGGTGGTGTGTTGGGTTTACTCTCCTGAAGCTGGTTTAGAATTTCCATGGCATATTCAAGGGCGTTGAGCTGTGGAGGGACAGTGAAGCCATTAGATAGCAAGAAACTTTCCAGTGAAGAAAGGCTACCATGGTGAACCACAGTTCCTTTACTCAACAAAAGTATTTTGTCGATAGTAGAAAGGATATTGAAGCTTGGTTGATGAATGGACAAAATCACAGTTCTATAACGTGAAGTAGCAATGGATTTCAGGGTTTGCATCACATTAAGAGCTGATTTACTATCAAGTCCTGAAGTGGGTTCGTCAAGGAGTAAGATACCTGGGTCATGAAGGAGGCTTAGCCCTATTGAAACACGCCTCCGTTCCCCACCGGATAGTCCATGAGCTAACCTTGCATTAGCCAAGTGTGTCAGGTTTAGCTCGTTGAGAAGAGACTCAACGATGGTGGCGATTTGTGATGATTTTGGGTTGAGAAGGCGAGCAGCAAAGGTGAATGTTTCAGATACAGTAAGCAACTGGAGGCATGCATCATGTTGAGGGACATAAGCTGACAGCTTGCGAAATGAAGAAGGATTGATAGGGGTTGAGTTGAGAAGGAGAATGCCACTTGTCGGTGAAGTTCTGGCAGCTAAAATGTCTAAAAGAGTGGATTTACCAGCTCCACTAGGGCCAACAACGGCAAGGATTTGAGATGGATAGGCTGTGAGAGACACTTCCTTGAGGATGTAACTCGGTGGGGTTGTCGTGCATTGTTTGAAGAGGAGGAATGGTGCAATAATGCTGTTGGAAGTTGTGGTGGATTTAACATAGGAGATTGACGAGGCTGTAATTTTGTAGGTTTTAAGTGGTGGCGGTGGTTGTGGTAGCGGTGGTGATGGCTGTGGTGGTGGAGAAGGTTGTGATTGATCTTCCATGAAGAAGCAGAAGGAGATTCAAGGATGAGGGGAGGATTATTTGACGTGTCCAAAGAGAGAAGAGGAGAGATATGTTCGTGAATATTTCCATCACTTTAGAGAACATAATGTTCGTAGAGGATAACAACAGTATTGAGAATTAAAAAGTGTGACAGTGCCCCAAGTTGGTTCATTTTTTATTTTATTTTTTAATTTCCATCACTTTAGAGAACATAATGTTCGTAGAGGATAACAACAGTATTGAGAATTAAAAAGTGTGACAGTGCCCCCAAGTTGGTTCATTTTTTATTTTATTTTTTAACACGAGTTATTGCTATGTATCATGTCCCTGTTTGTTATTGTATTTCTAAATGGGATTTAGTTAAAATTTGATTTTTTTTTTGTTTAATTTTTTTATATTTATGAATTATTTTTAATGTGCTAATATAAAAAATAGCTTTTAAAAAATAAAAAATATATTATTTTAATTTATTTTCTAATAAAAGTACTTTAAAAAACAGTTTTTGTGATTATAATTATTTTTAAATTAATATATTTTAGATGTATTTTTTTTAATAGTTTAATATACTAATGTTAAGAATTAAAATTAAAAAAAATATTATTTTAATATATTTTTAATAAAAAAAAACTCTTATTAAACACGTATTAAGTATCTGTATGATGTAACGATGCCGCTACCATTTCGGCAAATATTTTTTTATTATTATTTTTAAATATTTTTAATATATTAATGTTAAAGATAAATTTTAAAAGTTAAAAAAAAAATATTTTAATATATTTTTAAATAAAAATAATTTAAAAATGCAATCAATCATATCAACACCATCTGAAAGCAACCAGTGAAAATCAATTTTATTTCTTCCCTTGCATTTTTATACATCGGCACGGAAATACGTGGCTGTCATCAATCATTACTTGTCTTTACTATGTTGGCACCACCCATTTGTGGTTAGATGGAATAATTAATGGATAATTGTGTTTACACAGTGAATTTCAACGTGAGGAAGGCTAGCTAATTTTCGGTAATCATGTCGATCATGGACCCCACTCAATAGCAGCAAAAACAAGCTGATTAATATATGTCAATTCGAATAGTTTTTTCCTTAATGATTATAAATTATATATCCTTATTTATAATTAAATTGCTCATTTCCCTTCTCTCATGCATTCATTTGCTTTTCATGATTTAATTATTGTATAAGATAAGAAAAATATTGTAGAAATGTTGTACCTAGCGCATGTGAACATTGTACCAGCTTGGAAGGGAAAGAAGAGCTGCTCCTTCTCTAAGCCCTGGTTCATGAAATTTGGCATTGCTAGGCTAATGTAGGAGACACATAACAGGTTTTTAGCTTAAACAAGAATCCTTTAGTGTGGCTATAGTTTAAAAATAATATAAATTATATCTTGAAATTTTATTTAATAATTTAAGTTTTTAGATTGAATTGATTCTTTAACATGATATCAGAGCCTTAATGATCAAGTGGTCACGAGTTCAAATCGCATAAAATAATATAAGTTTGTGCAACTTTCAACGTCAAATGATTTTTATTTAAAGATAATATATTAGAGAATAATATAAATCACATCTTGAAATCTTCTAACTTAACAATTTAAGTTTTTTGGTTGAATTAGGCATAAATAAATTCAAATTCGGCTATGTTTATAAGATTTGGAAACAAACTTATGGATATTGATGATCGGTGGCTGTTAGACTAGAGTTGGCCAGCAATCAATAATTGTGATATATATATATATATATAAAGAGAGAGAGAGAGAGGAGTGCTTCTTCTTCCTCCTCTTCTTCTTCTTCCATGTGAGCTTTAAACAATAGAAGTTCCTTTCAGCCATTTTATACCAAAAAATAAAAGGTATGTAGATGGGGTTTGAGTGGAATTTGAAGGAGAGAAGAAACGAAAAACCGAGAGTTAAATTAAATTGTTTGTATCTCTATATATTTCACGAGCTTGCTGCTCTATCTCTCCCCCACCCCACCATGGATGTTTTTTGTCAATGGATAAAGCAACATGCATGGCCAACCTACACGTGACGACGAAACTAGCTATCAGCTAAAATTCTCGTATCCGTGATCTCTCATCTCATCTGTCCTAAAGGTATCTTTCACGGGAACAAAAGATTTTTTTTTTTATCATTTTTTTTTTTTTTTTTATGAAACCCAATGTAACAGACCTTAAATTTTCATCAGTTAATTATGCATAATCTTCCTAATCTCTTCAATAAGTTAAGTAAAGATGGATAGTGAAATTTTGTAGTATATGGATTGTGGGAATTTATAAATTATTACGTATTGAAAATTATAAGTGAATACATTGAAATAATAATTTCATTACAAAAAAATTATCAAATACAAAATAGAATACCAAAAAACAGAACCAGTTAATAAATCATTGTGACTTTCACCGACAGATATTACCTTAATATTTCCCTCGAGATTCTTCAACAAAAATTCTTTATTGTCCAATATCAAGAGAATTATTGTTGAAAATAAAAGAATGAAAAAAATATAATTTATTATTATTATACATAAAATTACCAAAAAATTATATTCATCACCAATACTCGTTAGTAAATTTATCAATAATATTTAAGTTATAATCTATGAGATAACCCCTCTCTTCTCCTTCCACTTTTTTTTTCTTGTTCTTATTCTTGTTTTTATTTTTATTCTTCTTTTTGTTAAAAACAATACACAACATTTTTATATTTTATTATAAATTAAGCTCTTATCATTTTAAATTTAGTCACTCTAATACTTAGTGTTATTTTGGTTCAATTTTCTTTGTAAGATTCGCTACATCAAACTACAGGGATCACGTGTAATTTTTTATCTAATATTTCAAGGAAGTGGATGTCTACGAGAATGTAGGGGACTAGAGGATTATTATTATTATTATTATTATTATTATAGTAAGAGCATTTTCAGGCCAGTTTGCATATTAATTAAGACTAAGTCCCTTCTTGGATAATTTTAAAGACGTTTTTGCATTAACTCGGCCTATTCAGAAAAAATTAATAATTATTTTAGATATTCACTTTGAAATTTAAACATGAAAAAAATAATAAACCTCTTGATCATAATACCAACATTATTATTCATTCAATGTTTCCATAGAATATGTACACCAAATAATATATGCTGGTAATGATTGAAAACATATATATATATATATATATATATATATATATATATATCTGTGTGGGGGGGGGGGGTTATTTTAATGTGTTAATATTAAAAAAATTAAAAATAAAAAAAAAATATTATTTTAATATATTTTAAAAACAATTATAATTATATTTTCAACAAGAACTGTGTATATAATGTTGGGTTTAAAAAAAAATCCACATCATGAAAAATGTTGAAACTAATTTCATTGGGCCTCCACTTCATCACAATCTTTGTTAATAGTGTGTTTGGGCTTGATGGGTTCTCAAATGAAAAAGGTTATAAATCAGGGCTTAGGCCCAATGAGATACAATTATTTTTACGTCACTTTTTCCTTCAAAGTTATTCTCCGAATCATCAACATCAATGGGAGCACTTATATAATTATCCTATCCTTATAATTATCATTAGATTAATATACATAGCAATAACCTTTTTCTTCTTCAAATAAACATGGATGCCAGTGTCACAACAATTCGCAACTTCAGGACAAAACTCCTGTCAAACATAAACTTCATCTGGTGAATTGAAACGTCGATGGATTGTTAATTAACACCATGACAGTGCGTATATATACACAAATTCAGATGATTTCCTTGTGACCAATTTACTAAAAAAAATATATCTCCAGATTAATCAAGCATTCAATACATATAAAAGAAACTAATTTAATTGATATGATTTTTTAGTACAATCGTTGTTTCTTACTCAATCATTCTAGGAAAATAAACACAGGCTACTATTTGATTTTGTGATGAAGAAATTTATGGTATATTTCAAGCAATGATGGGACGGGTATGATTTCTTATTTTATTTTATTTTATTTTATTTTATTTGTATCTATCTATCGCCTATGTTGTGCAAGTAAATGGTAATTAAATTAAGTTGAACAATATAAAATTTCACTTGATTAGTAATCAAGGTTAAGAAAATTAGAGGGAGAAGGAAGATCGTGTCTTGAGAACTCAAAATGAAATAGGATTGATTATTTTTGGTTTGGTTTAATTTTTTTATTAATACACAATAGCTAGGAAAACAGCAGCTAATTGGTGTCGCCATTGTTGTGGTCATTAACAACCTCCTCGGATGCCCTTATGAGCTCCTCTGCAATGGCTGCAAATCACAACTGAAAAAATCGCGTTTAGCAAAGAGTAGAAGAGAACTATAAGCACGCATCTGGGTCAGTCAATCTGAGTAGAACAATCACCATCTTCTTTCTCTCGCCAACTGCCACCGGATTTCCACTGTTCATGAAATTAATGCAAATTTTATGATGTTAGCATCTAACTAGAGAAATCTAGATTTAATGTTTATGATTTTTTGCAACTTTTCATACATGGCCTGCAAATATGAAAGGAAAGTGGTTGGCTAGTCACGTTGTGCTTCCTTTTGCAGAGCAAAAAACAATATTTTAACACAGAGAATAACAGAACCCTAATAATATCAGCAAGCATACCAATCACCATCCACAGTCTCATGATTTTGGTGCTTGTTCTGCCATGATCTGCCTTTTCAAAAATAGGAGGGAGGGGAAGTGCCAGTTGATCAGTGAGGAATGTTTGAATGAGAGCACTAAAAACTTTACACGGGATATATAAATGAAAAAACGAAGGTGGTGAAAACATATTTGTAAAATAGTTTGGTTTTTAGAAATTATCATTCAATTAATTGGTAAAAAACAAAGATGGAATATGGATCCATGCATGCTGGCGGATTGCATGCAAGGAATTTATGTTGATATTCAATGGCTCCTCAAGATCCTGGGCAAAAAGATTATGAATAAACATAACATAGAGTCAAGGGTGATGAATTCATGCTCAGAAATTAGAATGCCATGTCCATAAGGAATATAAGAAAATCAAAGAAACACCTTAATATCACTTGGCTTATAGGTTATTACATATATAAAACCATAATTGATTGATAAACATGATCGTAGATATTATATCAATAAAAAATTTACTCAGAATGCTTTGGAAATTAAGCATAAAAGTATGCATACCAGTTCTGAAAAACACAGGCAACTGATAGATAATTAACTGGGGAGAAAATGTGTTGTCATTCTCCTGGATTTTTAAGGTTCGCCCTTTTGATATGAACCAGCATGCCTACCATTAAAATGCCTGTAAATTCTCTTAAAGCAAAAATGAACATGAGGGAGCAATTGTGCCCATAACTTTGAAGGAAATGACAAAGCTATGTATTTCATAAGAACAAGGGTACTCTCGAACTCTCACCTTGTGAAAGAGATAGGCAAAATGATGCTTTTTCCATGAAATACTATGAACCGACGACGTTTTGTTTTGCATTTGGAGCATGCAGATTAATAAACTGAAAATAAAAACCACTTCTCTGCTCCCTTTTTACATTTCATGTAGACAATGCTTTCCCATGTTTGAGCTCATTTGGTCACGTAGAGAAGTCAAATTATCATCATCATTTGCAATATATTCAAATATTCTTAAAGATTAATATATTTTATTCATGAAAGTATCACATCAGTGGTCTAATTAGTTTTTTATAAATGCATTCATTTTGCATCAAAGGGGCCCAATTTTTATGTACCATAGAACTAACCCGGCTCCTCTACTAGGCTAACTTTTTAGTTGGATTTAATAACTACGATATATATACCGATTATTTATCAAATTACAGTTGACTCAATAAATTTCAAAATGTTGGTTGAGATTTGGACCCTACACGTAATAATATACAATAAGTTATTGCAACTTCTTGCTATGATTATGTTGCTAAGAAATATGCCAATTGAAAGTTGTGGTTTACAATAACTTCAATACATAATTAAAACAACCTAGCAATGTAGCTCCTTGATAACTAGAAAAATATAATGATAATTTTGTATTTTTACTAAAAAAATTTAATATTAATTTTTAAGAATATTAAAATCTTTTCATATGACTCTTTTGTTATTATCAAATTCACAACCGATAAAAAAATCTTTTCTCATCTTAATTACACAGTAAAATAACTAAAGTATTATTGGAAGCAAAAAAAAATTAAAATTGAGCCCAAGAGGTATTTTTATAATGATTTTTTTTATTATTATAATATCAGCTAAGGACAATCTAATATTTGATCAATTATAAAGATGATAAATAATTAAAAGGATATTGAAATGATCAAAATTCTTTTAAAAGCAAAAATATTAAAAATAAAGTTAAGGGGTTTTTTTGTCTTTTCACAATGATTTTTTTATCATTACCATGTCAACTCAGGGATAATTTGATACTTGACTGAATATAAAAAAAATAACAAGCATGTGTATGACACCACGAGGTGTATGGGAGATGCTCTCACACTTCGAGCAGTGTGTGCAATGCCTTCAAGTATCCAAACCACTTAACATGATTCTAAAAAAAAAAAATGAACACAAAGCTTGCATGGGATTAATCTGGATGGTAAAGAACATATTCATTAAGTTTAAAATTTCAAGTTAAGGACCTATTATTACAAAACAACTAAAATAGAAGGTAAAAACATTATAGCCTCCCTCACATTTTTATATTCACCATTACAAAGTGGTGGTTTTTTTGTCATCCTAGAAAAAGTTGTTTACCTTTGAACTAGGGGTATTTCTGTATTTTCATACAGTACATTAGTCATTATGGATTTGTTTGAGGGTATTTTTGTTTATTCAATATATTTATGAACAGTAAAATAAACAAAATACCTTTGAAATAAAAAAATACATTGTAGGGCAGGCGCGTGGTATTTAAAGGTGGTCGGTTTGTCGCCGATAACCCCTTTTTTTTCCTCCCCTTCATTTCTCTCTTTTACTCCAGAAAATAAATTATTGTCCTTATTGATGTTGGTGTTTAAAATTCAGTCATTTTAGTTTTGATTTTTATCATTTTTTTGTTGAAGTTTTATTTTTTTAATTTAATCCTCAAATTCTAATTTGTAAATGTAAATTTTTCAATTTGGACCGTCTACTTTTAATTCCTTATTTTTTTTCATGTATTCTTTTGATTTTGAATTCTTTTTTCTTGCCAGATTTTTTATTTTCTTTTCAATAAGAATAATATTAATTTCAATATGGTCCTTTTTCTTTTGATTTTTTTTTCTCCTTTATCCTTTTGTCAAAGTTTTTATGGTCTTTAATTTATCCTTCAAATCAAATTTATGTTTTTTGTTATTTCATTAATAATAATAATAAATCATTCTAAATTCTAATTTAGAATAATAAATTCTAAAAAATTCTAAGTTACATTTTTTAATAACTAAAAAGAAAGGGGTTTCCTTATAGTCATATAGGCAATTCATTATATTTTTTGTGGTTTTTTTTATTTTAATATATTTTATGTTTCGTCCTTCAACAGTAAATAATGAACAATTATATTGTAAATAATAAAATTTAAAATATTATTTCAAAAAGTTTTTTTATTCTATATTAAAAAGATAACATTTTTTTATTTTAAATTAAAGTATTTAAACCAAAAATAATTTTTATTACATATTGGAAAAACAATATATTACTATTACTTTGTTAACTATAACTTCTAAGTTTGAAAGCATTGCTGATTTTTAGTTATCAAAAAAGTTGTTTTGATTTTAAAAAGGGTAAGTTGTTTTTACCATATTCTTTGTAATAATCGAGGAAATTGCCCCCGTGATTCTCTAAGATCCAGTGAACTTGAGCAAGAAACTCTATTTTCAATGATTATTCTTCCTAATTAGGATGTTATTTTCTCTAATGAGAAAGCTAAAATAGGTCACATGATGCTAGAATCTATATCGCCTCGATAAAAATAGGTCACATGAGAAGCTAAAATAGGTCACGTGATGCCAACAAAAAGAATTAGACATGGAAAATCTATGATCCTCCGATGAAGATATGGTGCTGGCCTGCCTGCTCTTTTGTCTGTGTAGTGTCTCTTGGTGCACCGTATATACCCCCCGACTACATTTATGGAACCTCAAAAACTTGAACCATGCTTTTACTCTAGCCATCTTCGGTGGTTTTCTGCTTTTAGTGCAATGAACCATGCTTTTAGCATCCTTGTCTCGAGTTATGAAGTCCACCTCCTGAGTCACTCGAGGCCATGACCAGGCATGCATGTCTTCAAAGTGAACATATATACCATCTAATTATTCTTGCCCGAGTAATTTTAGAGAAAAATATTAGATTGCAGGAAGAAAAATCTCCCATGATAGATTTAAAGGGTGTTTGTGAATATATTAATGGTTATTTTTTAAAATATTTTTTATTTGAAAACATGAAAAATAATAATTTTAAACAGGAAAAAAATGATGATTCTTTATCTTAATTATGACAGTTTCATTTATTAAATAATCTTAAAAATTACTTTGAAATGATGATTGATCGTCGTTTATAGATGATTGCTGCATGCTCGAAGTCTCCGGCCTACAAACTAGATAATATAAAGGATAATTTGAAATTGGATCAACAAGTGTAGAGGATTTTTATTTTTATTATTATTAATGTTAGTATTCGAATTAACTTGCATGTAATTCAATTAATCTTGTAAATTCTAAAATTAATAACCATATAAATTTCTAGTAGCATTAAAATGACTCATACTCGTAATTATTAAAAAGTAAATTCAAGTCTTTAGTTACAAAAGTAGAGAATTTACTCGTGTGGCAGCTCAATTTTCGAGAGCTACAAACTGCGGATTGAAACCAAGCAACCCCGTCACCTGGTACTGAAGCGGGGGAGGTTGTGTGGTGGTTCAGGGAGGAGGCCAAGTTATGTTTTCTGATCACCTGGCATTTCTCGCCACCATGATTTTGTTTGGAAATTTGGTACCCCTCGTTGCAGATTGCAAGCTCTTTATTCCTCCTTTCAGTATATACAACCTCACTTTCTCATGCTTGTGCTTTGAAATATTTTCTAGCTCCTCCATTTTTCACATGTGTCCATGTAATAATGGTTGCTCTTTGAAAATTGAACTCTTGAGAATAATAACCATAGATTTTTGTGCTCATTTCCTGTCTTTGTGTGCCTTAGCAAGGGAAAATGGTAATGTCCGAGGTTCATTTCACAACATGTTGCATGTTATTGTACAGTCAGCTCTAGCCACGTTACTTTGCCGCTATTTAGAATTACATTCCGAGTAAAGTTTCATAACAAAATTTATTTTTATTTTAAATTATTCTTTTTATATTATCAGACTATTTTAATGTGCTATATAAAAAAATTATTTTTAAAAATTAAAAAACATATTATTTTAATATATTTTCAAGAAAAACACTTTAAAAAATAATTGTTATTATTTTTTAAAATTTCTCTTTATATAGGTTATGATGAGATGTTAACTAAAAAAAACTAGGCATATATTTTTTTTTATATAAAAAGAGTATTGTCAAATCATTTTACATCAATTAAAAAATAAACAATTTTTAAATACGTAAACATTTCTTACTGTAATATAAATTTTAACATGTTGGTTTCAAAGTTGAACTCAAAAAATTAGAGAATAGGGAAAATAAATTTAACCATCAAACTAACCTCTTAAAAATTTTAAATTTAGCAATTAAACCAACTAGAAAGTTGTGTAAATTTTAGACTTTAAATCATTATAACTTGGGAACCTTGCTTCAATTGACTTCACAAGGGTTTCTTGTGATGTTGAAAAAAGGTTTCAGTTGTAAATCAATGCTTGAATGGGCAAAATCAACTTTAATTTTATTAAAAATAACTAAAAGTTTAAAGACGAAATTGACAACCAAACAAATTCTAAAGACTTATAGTGTGTTTTTTTAGTAGCTTTTATGGTTAAAATTTTAAAAAAATAAAATTTAAAAAAGTATGGTTAGTCAGATTTAAATGCGTGTTTGGTAAAAATTATTATTAAGGTTTGTGTAGCAAAAAATAAGTATAAAATATTTGGTAATTGTGTTTGAAAGTGTGATTGTGGTTGTTTTTCAAAGTGTTTTTTACTTGAAAATACTTCAAAACAATTTTTTATTTTTTAAAAATTATTTTTGAAATCAGCACATCAAAATAATTTGAAAACACAAAAAAATATTAATTTAAAATAAAATAAAAAAATTAAAAAAATAAATAAATATTTTGGGAATGTAGATTTGGGAAAGGGAAGCTTTTGGGATTTGGGGTTTTTAACTATTTTTGAGCTAATTTGAGCCAATGAACAGATTTAGTTAGATTTTTAGAATGTTTTAATATTAAAAATAGTGTTTTTTTTTGTTCAAAAAGTTGGTGATCTAACTTTCTAGTCATATGAGGGCGCCAGCAATAAAACCAAAGGCGATGGGTTGTCTAATTAGTTAAAAAAATAAAAATTGAGTGAAAGATACACAAAGCGAAAAACAAAAAGTAATTAGGCTAGGCACGTGGGCCTAGCCAGGCAAGTCCATGTACACCTAACCTTGATTTTTTGCCCAAGAACTTGCCCATCATGTCAAGACTTGTAGGTTGTTTTTAATTGAGTTTGTTTTATATATATAATCTCATTTAAATAAAATTAAAAAAAATATTTTATTAAACACCATTTGATTTCGGGTTTGTTTTAAAATTAGATTGTAATTTTTATATTATGAGACACATTTTTGTATGGCTTTTCGTGATTGATGTTTTTTTTTCAAAGTTAATTATAATTAAATAAATAAAATTATATCCAATATATCATTTCATTAAAATCAATCGATTTCATTTTTATTTTTGGATTTGATTCTCAATTTATTTTAATAAACATACACGTTATTTTTCAGTTTGCAATTAAAAAACCATTAATGGTATGAAAGGAGTTGTCAATGCCTACATGTTTTTTTAACATTAATGAGATTGTGTCATTATCTTCAAATAAGATTACAATTCTTTATGACAGAATTGAAAGCATTTTTTAATATTAATTCTTTTAAAACAAAAAATAATATCAAAAAATATATTCAATTGTGTCATTAACTTCAATAATTAATAAGATTATAGCTCCAAATAATAAAATATACATATTTTATTCTCGTTAGATATCCATTAGCATATTCTTTTAAAAAAATACATATTAGGTTCAGATATAATTATCTATTTAATTATCACAATACTAAATAAAAACATTTCAAAAATTGTCTCACTACATATCGTAGGTACAATGGTTAGTTAAAAGAAATTAAAAGAGGACGAGGTTTTACCGTGTAAAACCTTATTTATCCTCTCAAAAAACGTTGTCCATATCATTGTTCACCGTACAAGTCTTCGTCTTCCGTCCCTTGTTTTTTTGTTTTGATTTGTTTCGGTCATCTTACTCCGGATTCTTCCAACTTGGTCCCTGAAACTTCCTTTATTTTTGTTCTGTATCTTTTTTCATTCTCTTTGGGCTGCATCTTATCACATTCCCTGGGTGTTTTACATTCTTTCAATATTTAATGGCGTGTCAAATTTATTCGGGATAATTTCAAATCATTAGAAAAAAAAATTAAGAGCAGCAAAAAAATACAGCGTTTTTCAATGTTCATTGTTATAAGGCAAGTAAATATGCAGTTTAGTTCCTCAATTTTAATTTTGTTAAGTTCAATCCCTTATGATTTTGGAATGTTCCTTTAGGTCCCCAAGTTTATTTGTTTTACGTTTAAATACTTAAAACTTAAAAAATAAAGTCATTAAAATTTTTTAAAGAGAGAAAAAACTTTCACGTTGCTAGAATCTTTGGTTTTTGTGTTTATAGATGGGTCCACCAGAAAAAAAAAAACTTAATGAATGCAATTTACACTTTTAATAATACTGAAAAAAAATGGTTTATGGATTTTTTTTTCATGCTTTTATATAAAAATAATTGAGAAAAGGTTTTCAATGAATGCTATTTTTTCATGTTTTTTTTTTTATTATTTTATTTGGTTGTTTTTCAATGAAGGAGATTATATGATGATGTATCTCAGAAATGAACGATCTCTTGTTGGAACCTACAGCAAGTTAAAGTCGTCAAGTATGGACCTTGTAAGATTTTGAGGAAGATCAATGATAATGTCTATGTTGTTAACCTGTCTGCATCTATTGGAATTCCAAGCACTTTTAATGCTGCAGATTTGTATGAGTATCATGAAGATGAAGTTTTTTATTTTAAAGATAACTCGGGAGTGAGTTTTTTTGAAGTGGAGGAGTCTGATGCAGAATGTTTGACAGAGAAATTTGAAGCATAACTTGATAGGTGCATAGTGAAGATGAAAAGGTCATGAATATTATATGCCAATATTTAAATAGCTTTCAATAAATATAATTAATCATGCAAGTTACAAGTTGAATAAATAAGCAATGTAAATGCCTTACAAGCACTTTTGTATTTTAAATTATTCAATATAGTCTTTAAGACTTCTCTCATTTGAACCTCTAAGGGTGAACATGAAAATCACTATGTGTATTTTCTTACTGTGTCACATGAGCTTAAAGATTTAAAGATTTAAAAAAGAATAGGATTTTCATTTTTCTATCACAATAGCCACCTCTAGTGACCATTAAACGTTAAACAAAAACTGTAAATAATATGTTTTTTTTTTATCTAAATAGTAAATTTTCCTACTCTCAATTAAAATTTGAAATGCTATCACCTTTTGTCTAACATTTAAAACTAATTTGAAATCTCATCCACAATGTAATTGGCTAATGAAAAAGCAAAACAACCTTGTAAATAAATTAGATGACTAATTTTTTCAGGGCAATCCATGTTGAACAGTTTCATCACATTCTTCTGTTGTCCTATGTGGAAAGCACTCCACCAAGTAATGGAGGAAGAAAATCAAACTTTACTGCATAGTGCAAACCGATCAAGTCATTTCAGTTATCAAATCCAGATATGATTACATTCTTGACAAGAATGACAACCTAAAATATTTCCATGGGTAACATAATACACAGCTGCAGACTACTACATATAGATTGGATACGCCAGAGATCCAATCTCAGGCTTCGTTTCATGTTTCTCATGATGACCCATCACTTTACAGACTACAGCATCAACAGCAGCTCTAATAAACCCTAATGTCTTCCCTCCTAACTTACATGATTCATGGCTAAAAAGACCAAAAACTACCCTGCTTTCTCTATTTTTTTTCCATTTCTTTCTCTTTACATGATAAAAACGAAAAAAAAACTAATAAATTTCTTTTCTTTGTATATTTCCCGCTTGTTCTCTCTTGAATGCCAAGAAATAAAGCTTAATTGGTTGCATTCTCTTCACTTGATGAAATTCTTGGTGAAGCCATTGATTTCTCGTGCAAAGGGTCACTTGAAAATCTCGACATTAAAGAAGAATCTGAAAAGGCCAACATGAGAAGAATGGTTAGATTTTGATTATAAATAAATAAAAAAAAGACTAAAAAAGCATGAATTCTAGAAAGCGAACAAAAGGGTTATTGGTTTTCTTACCTCTAGAACTAGAAGAATCGAAAGATTTCTTGCAATGCAGGATAGCACTTTGAATCCCATCATGTTGCAGCAGCAAAGAATCATCTCTCCTGCTCCCAGTTGGAGGAGAAACTCCTGTGGTCGCTGAAGCTGATTTACTCTTCCCAAGATGCCTAGAAACCACTCTAATCCCTGCAGGAAAACTCCCCTGCTTTTCCTTTGCCGGCACCGTTGCCGAGGAAGATGATGGAGACCCAACTGATAACTCACCGGAGAATCTCATCTTGTCGCTTTGTTTCTTGGAAACTTTGACGTATAATGGCTTGATTAGCTTTAAGTACTTTTGTATCATTTCCTTTGAAAATCTCTTTGATGTATCATTATCATAAGAATCATTAGCGATTTGCTTCCTCAAGCTGTTTTGTTTAGTGAAAAAAGAAGCGTTTGTGACCTCTTCAAGCTTGAGTTTGACAGTAAAAGACTTGTTGCTTTCGTGCTTTTTGCTATTTGCATTGAAGAACTCCGTTTCCCCTGTTTTCTCTGTTTTCTCTGATGCCATTGACTTTGATTTCTTGAACATGCGGACTTTAAACCTTGGAGCTGATTTTAGCAAGGAGATTGGTGACTGAGGTTTTGATGAAGAAATGGGTTCGATAGGGAGGATTTTTCTCTTTGAAAGGAGATGATCGGTTGAAAGAGCTGGCTGCTGAAATGTGTGTTGAGACTTGTGGCTCTCTTTGTCAGCTAAATTGTGGAGAGGCGCTTGTTTAGAGTCAAAGACGTTGCTTTCTTTGTCTAGTGGGTGATTGTTTTTGATGTTGGTGGTGTTGTTGCTGCCGCATTTATTGGTGTCAAAATCAGGCACAGTAAGTTCCAATTCAAAAAACGAGTCTTCTCCTTCTTCAAATTCATAATCTGTGAATGGGATCTCGGTGGTGTCATCACTGCTTCCACTAGAGGGTCGGTTTTCTTTATGAGTGGTGGTGGTGGTGGTGGTGGTGGGTCTCCAGAACTTGAGGAAGTAGAGAGCTTCCATATTTTGAAAGAAAAGGCTAGATGGGAGAGCTCTGAAAGAGAGAGAGGAGATGGGGTTGGCGTTGGCTTATTTTTAGGGTTTAGAGGTGGGTTTTTATAGCAGGTTAATGGGAGGGAGAGATTAAAGTGGGGAGGTTCTGGTTAAGAGATAAAAAAAGAAAAAAGAAAAGAGAGAGCTTTTGCACTTCGTTTTAGGATTTTGTTGTTTGTTATTGCAGTATTGAAAATGGTATTACAAAGGGTAAAGCAGAGAGGGCAAGTGAGGTCAGGTTAATTTTGCTCTGCTTTTCTCCAGCTTTTACAAGAGAGATAGATAGATAGGTCATAGTAAGCCAGGTTGCTTTTCGAATTTGGACACACATTGTTTGTACTTTTGGTTGTTTGTTATTAACATGAGAGGTCTTCAACATCCGCTCTAGGGCTCGACAATCTGACCTCTCTCATGCAACAAGACTCTCTGATTGTTCAAAAGAGAAAGTGTTTTGTACATCTTGTTGTGTTAATGGTGAATTTAGTCCCATTTCTCTTCACTTTATCTTAGTTTGGTCCCTCTATCTCTCTTCCCCTGCCATCATTCTGTGTAATCATCTACTCTTTCTGTTCAAATGTAGTTGTAGATGACATTACTCCTGTTGTTAACTCATGTGTTCTTTAAAAATTAATGCCAAATGGTGTTATCTTGTGAAGGCAGGGTGTGTTTGTTTACGCGATAACGCCATGTTTTTTAAAAAGTTTGAGTTTTTTTTATGTTTTTTAATCGTTTTGATATGTTGTTGCTAAAAATTAATTTTTTAAAAAATATATATTCTCAAGTGTAAAGTATTTTAAAAAATAATTGATACACCGGAAGCCAGCAATTAACATAAGGACCATATGATTGCAAGAAAGTACAAATAGAAGAAGCATAATGTTGGAATAGCCAAGAGTTGAGGTACCAAATTAGGGTAAGATTAAGATTAAAGGATCAAAATGCAACATCAATCCCATATTTCTGCACAGAGGATAGAGTGTGACATACTCTATAAAGTTGAAAGTTCAGAGTCCAGCCACGGACACAGATACTCTCTCCTCTCACGAAAGCAGAATTCTTACAGAGTTGCAGAGGAATTATTTATTTATAATTAAAATAAATAATTTCCCTGCACACCTATTCCAAATCTCCCTGACCTTGCAGTTTTCCCATGTATCCTAGAAATCATACATTTCCATTCTTCTAATTAAAAAAATAAACTGGGGAATTGAGGTATAATTAGCCAGTATTAAACCTGGGGGGGTCAATGATTATTTATTTATTGTAAAGCTAAAGCATGGTTCGTTGAACACGCTGCTCTCATCAAGATTTAACTTTAAATCGCAAACATTATAAGTTTTCATAGATTATAGTATGAGAGCTGAAGTGATTAGATCATAAAGTCGGAACTTAACCCTACTCTCTTTAATCACGAATTCTAGTTATAAATTGTGATCTTGGAGCTCTGCTGGATTTCTCAGACGAGGAATCACGACGTTGATGGGTGCAAAAGGGACGGAGGAGGAGGAGGAGGAGGGTGGGGGGAAGGTTCCAAAAAGAGAAGAGAAAGCAGGATGAAAGAGGAAAGGGCCAAAAAGAAAAGACTCGAAAAAGAAGAGGAAAGAGTAGGGTCACGTTACGTTGGTAAAACATAACAGTGGGCTACTTTGCTTTTGCGCAGAGAGGGAGAGGAGAGCCTCAAAAGGTCAGCTAGATAGGTCAGAAAAATGGGTTCTTTTACAAGGCAAAGGCTCATATTGGGGCAGCTGGGGCACGCATGCAGGACGAGCTTTTGGACCGTAGCTAACCTTTAAAGAGAGTCCAACTTCTCTTTATTACAATTTTAATGCCCTGTGCCATCAGGTCCAGCTCTTGCCCAAAAAAGGTTTGACTTGTAAAGATTGGCTTGGCCGATCTTTACACCCCCTCCCTTTTCTTTTCTTTTGAATTAGAGTGGCTATGATAAAAAAAATAGCTCAGGAAAAACGAATGGTGATTTTTAGGGCATATTTAGGATTACGGTTGCGGTTTAAAGTATTTTTTTATTTAAAAATATATAAAAATAATATTTTTTTTATTTTAAAAAATTATTTTTGAGATCAACATATCAAAACGATTTAAAAATATAAAAATAATAATTTTTAGAATTTTTTAGAAACACGAGTTGAACTGCATTTTTAAACAGTCCCTGGTATATAATGTTTGCCTAGAAATCCTTATGCTAAGAAGTGTATTTAGGTGGTGTTTGTTGTTAGCTGTATTTTTCATGATTTTTTATTTTTTATTTTTTAAAATTATATTTTTATATCATTTTAATATATTCATATTAAAAATAAATAATTAAATTTTTTTTCAATAAATTTTAATGCAATCATGAATCCTTCGTCTCAAAGAAAGGTGAGTGGATATATATATATCCAATGGTTCTTAAATATTGAAAACAAGGAAAAGAAATAAAAATTCTACCCTACTATTTCAAAGTTTTCTTAATTAAATCCCTTTTACTAAGTTTTAATTGTAAATTACCAAAATCCCAATTTCAATTATCATTTTTTTTCCCCTACCGTTGGCTATTTTAACGAGATTTTTGGATTTCAATATCACTCTAACTCCATTAAACCTTCACCATCGAAAACTATTTCAAATTTAAGGTTGAAGTTCCAAGAGTATTCAAGATTCAAGATTGAACTTTGACTGGTAGTTAAAGCTTCAATTTGAATGGTAATTGAAAATAATAATGATGCTTGGAATTCAATTATATTTAAGAACCATTTTGATATTTTAGAAAACTTTAAGGGAATTCAATTATATATTCACGGAACTCGATTTAAGTGAATTAATTAAGAAAACTTCGAGATAGTAGGGTAGAATTTTTATTTTATTTTCAATATTTAAGAACCATTTTGATATTTTAGAAAATACTCCTCCATTATTGCAAGCAAATGCCAGTCCTGGCTGCTCCCAACTCAAAAAAGTCACAGGTTTTGGAAGCTCATGCGGTCCTGGTTCCTGAGCCTTGCTCTGTCTCCACGAAAGACTGTAGCTTGAGTGTTGAAAGAGATGATCTTTTATTGCTTTGCAGTGAATTTTGCATCATCTTTTTCTTCAACAACAGGAAATCCCAATGATTATCACAATTAATTATAATTTTATTTTTTTTATCATTGTTTGTGGCAGTCAAGTCTTTGTCCGGTAATGTGGTTGATATTATCACATTATGTTTTTTATATATATATTAAGATAATATTATTTTAATATATTAAGATAATTTAATTTCATTAGAGTATCTTACCCAACTAGTTGCAACTTTGGAGAAAACCCATGTGTACAGCATATGCAATTTGCTTGTAGAGGAAAATTCAGCATGGCCAATTTTTGCTTGTTTAAAATGGTTAAAAAATAATTTTAAATTTAAATTTTTATATAAGATTTCAAGATATAATTTATATTATTTAAAATAATTTAAAAAAAATAATGAAATTAACTATTTGATCAAAATATTAATTATACTCCTCATTCTAACTTATTTTAGTATTTTCATTCCAATTCCAATTTCCATTTCTTATTTACGTTTAAATAAAAGGCTAATTTATTTTAAGGTGTAATTAACTGTATTTTTCTAATCTGGCTAAAAACAAAAAAAAAACAATGACTTTAGGATGGGAAAGATCCAAATTAATCCAAATCACCCTGCATCTCTGAATCATCTAGTGCAAGCCCCCCACGACTGCATTCCTGCAGGACTCTTTACACTCAAAAGGGAAGCTTTCGCCTTCATGGAGAAAAGAGCTCCATGTTCTTAGACCCAAGAATGCACGTAATAACCACATTTATACACAGATCAATCATCATCACAGGATTTTTGTTCTTATCGCTTACGATGAATTCCTTAAAAGTTAAAACTACTGTGCAATACGTGCTCGACCTAGCCAGGTGAACAGCAGCTGGTTCTTCATCTTCTGCACATTTTATCCGATAGCATCACACATACTCTGCAAGATTCTGTGCCCTAGATCATGGTAATATCTTGTAACTTTGGGATTTATTTGGGCAAACTTTGTCTTTACAGAGAAGAGGTATGTTCCCCACCATCATTGTTTTCATTTTTTTTTTCTTGTTTTCAATATCTCTGGTGGATGATACTGTTTCTCATCTGAAATTCATCTTCCACTCAATAGCGTACTGTGACTTTTTGTACTTATACTGATGCTTCTGGTTGTTGAATGTGGGTCTCTGTCTCTCTGATTTTTGAATTCACAAATCGATGGCGAGCTAGTCAAATTATTCCTTGAAGAATTTTGGTGAAAGTGGGGTCGCCGTGTTTTAGCTTGAAGGGACGCCTGATTAAGCAATTTTCAATTTCCATCATTCTTTTTTCCAGAAATTCAATTTGAATCATCGTTTGCAACTGGTTTTTCAAAGGAATGAGAAATTAAGCATTCGAATTATGACATACATCATTATACTCTCTTGAATCTATGCTAACTAACTTATTTGTGCTGAATCAAATTAAAAGTTAGTTTAAATAAATAAATAAAAATAATACATACATCATTATACCTTAATTCAACTCCTTTTATTGTAGAAATTTGAGAAAAAATTGAGTTTTATGTCAACTAGCATCTTTTCGATTGATAATAACAGTTTCATAAGTTTATCATGAAGAAACGTGCACTGACGTCAGCAAATTCTTATAATCGGAATTTTATTTATTTATTTTTAATTTGATAAATAAGGTGAAAAAAAATTAATGTTATCAAGAATAGTATGTTTACTAGACCAATAGTCTTAGATATGAGTCAAACTATAAGTTCGTGTCATAAAAGTGTGACAGTAATAAAAAAAGAGAAAAAAATCTAAATTAACTGGGTTAACCCTTCAAACCAGGTTAACCCGTTAAACCTTGGATTCGTGTCGTGAAAGTTTAATAACTAAATAGAAAAAAAAAATTGACGGGTTACCCAGAATTAATTGGTCTAATCCGTCAAACCCAGGATCCATGTCATGAAAGTTTGATAAGTAAATATAAAAAAAAAATTGAACATCAACAAACTAAAAATTGACGGGTTAACCCAAAATTAATTAAAAAAAACAAATAAAAGCCATCAATTTATATAAAAATAGCAAAAAAGCAAAAGGAAAAAAAACTAAAGGCATCAGCCAATAATTAAATAAATTAATTAATATTTATGAACAAAATTAAATAAAAAAATATTAATTAAAAAGAAAAAAATAAAAGAAAAAAACTAATGAGGAAAAAGAAAAAAAATCTAAATTAACTAGGTTAACCCGTCAAACTTGAGATCCGTGTCAGGTCTAATAACTAAATAGAAAAAAAAATTAATATCAACAAATTAAATAAAAAAAAAGACATCAACATTTTCACCGTGGATTGCATTGTGCAGTCCATCGTGAAAGACATAAAAAGTAAAAAAGAAGCAAAAAAAAAAAAAAAACTAAAGGCATTGGTCTTTTCATTGTGGACTGCATACAATACTAAAGATGAAATTGGAAGAAAAAAACTAATAATGAAAAAGAAAAAAAATATGAATCAACTGGGTTAACTCGTCAAATCTAGGATTCGTGTCATGAAAATATGATAACTAAATAGAAAAAAGATTTAATATTAATGAACTAATTTTTTTTTTTAAAAAAATATTAATTAAAAAGGAAAAAGTAAAGAGAAGAAAACCAACAGGAAAAAAAAAACTAATGAAGAAAAAGAAAAAAATTTGAATCAACTAGGTTAACTCGTCAAACTTGGGATCCATGTCATTAAAGTCTGATAACTAAATAGAAAGAAAGTTAATACCAACAAACTAAAATAAAATAAAAACAATGAAAGACGATAAAAACAAAAAACTAAATGCGTCAACTTTTTCATTATGGACTGCACAGTAAAAAGCCTAAAAAGAAAAAGAAAAAGGAAAAAAAAAGACATACATCATGGGTTAATTTTTTTCTTTCATAAAAAATATAAAAAGGACTAAGATTTAAGAGTGTCAGGTCTTTATACAAAGATATATCCAAAAGTCTTGGGTCTAGCTGCAACGATTGACCCGAGAGTAATATTTATAATATTATTAAACTTACATTACTCAAGTTTAAGTGAGTCTGGCTGCAATACCGGAACCAAGAGCTTTGGATGCGGGTTTGGCTGCAAGATCGTGTCATAAAAATATGATAATTAAATAGATTAATTAAAAAGAAAAAATCAAAGAAAAAAAACCAACAGGAAGAAAAAACTAATGAAGAAAAAGAAAAAGAAAATCTGAATTAACTAGGTTAACCCTTCAAGCCAGGTTAACTCGTTAAATATGAAATTCGCATCATGAAAGTTTGATAACTAAATAGAAAAACAAAAATTGACGGGTTAACCCGTCAAGCCGAGGATACGTGTCATGAAAGTCTAATAATTAAATAGAAAAAAATTTAACATTAACAAACTAAAATAAACGAAAAAAATTAATTAAAAAGAAAAAAGCAAAAATAAAATTCAGGGTTCACTCGTCAAATCAGGTTAACCCGTCAAATCCGGGATCCGTGTTATAAAAGTCTTATAACTTAATAAAAAAAATTAACATTAACAAATTAAATTAAAAAAAATCATTAAAAAAAACAAAAAAATAAACCTTAAAAGCATAAAAAGAAAAGATTGATCAACGTTTCACTATGCAATAGCAATTTTAGTATATTTCTAATTCTCCGTTTGGTTTTCATACAAATTTTAGGAGAGATCATAGAAAAAAATTAAAAATCGTAAATGCATCTTAATATCCAGTCATGAAGGGATTATTTGATAATAATAATAATAATAATTTTAATTATTGCTTAGTAGATAATAAGCAAAAAAATTGCATAATAAAAAATCCTCCATTTTGGATTAAAAAGACACAACCCGTCGGTCCTCTCTCTATTTTTTAATTAGAACTAAATTAAAATAATTTTTTTTAAAATTATTTTTCATAAAAAATATTTTTAAAAAAATTATCACAATATTAAATAAATAATTCGGCTAGTGTTCGAAAGTGTAGTTGCGATTGTTTTTAAAAATATATTTTTTTAATGTATTAGAATAATATTTTTTATTTTAAAAAAATTATTTTTGATATCAGATATCAAAATAATCTGAAAACATAAAAAAATAATTAATTGAAAGGCACAATTTACCAAAACTTTTATAAATGATATAGTGACATATACAACATAATAAATCCAACAATATATATATATATATATATATATATATATATATATATGCACCTAAAAACCTAACAGAGAATCACCAAATAATTAAAAATAATACAGAAAATTCCCTGTATACCACATCATTTAACATAATTTTCATAGAAGAAAGTTATTACCTACGTGGAAATCAAACAAAGTGTGAAAAAAAAAAAAAAGTAGAGATCGAGTTTATAGACATCAAGTGCTGGGGAAACGAAATGGGCCAGCTCAATAAACAAGAATCTGCTCTAATACAGTGCAGACCGAAGAGCTTATAGTCCATTTTGTATGTACGAGGAATGACAATCAAACCTTCTACGGCCCAATATACTTTCTTCTTGCTGATAGGAACCCCTTATTTTGTATTTTGTCTGGTTGCTCCATTGGTTTTCCATTATTAAGAACATTAAAACAAAAACTTCAAATTGTACTGTTTTAATGACTTTTTAAGTTTTCTTTTACCTTCTTAAGAAATAGGGTAGAGCCAAATAACAGAATAACCGGGTTATTAAACTGAAAAAATTAATTATAAAAACTTGGTTTGATTCTGTTTTAGTTTCTTACTAGTTTTTTAAAGCTATGCTATGCCACAAGTCTTTTTTTTTTTTCAGACTAAAAAATTACAAAGATGCTAAAAAGTTAAAAAATTAATTCATACAAGCCGGAACACTTTGCAAATACTTAAATGGTAACACGTTACATGACTTTTTTTAAAAAAAATTGAAGGCTAAGAGTGAAAAAAAAACATTTAAAAAAGGATAAAAAAAAGACCTCAGTAAACCTATATTAATGGTCAACGCAATGCCTTTGGGTGGGATAAATCTTTCAACCTTAAAAAAAAAGAGTTAAGGTGTCGCCATGATTTCCAAATAAGTCAAAAAAATTAAAGACTCGGATCATCAAATAAGTTGGGATAATCTATATATATATATATATATAAACTTCAATCTAATAACAAGAAAAACCGAGCAAATTTGGAAAAGTTTTCTAAACCATGGTTAATTTTTAAAAATCACAATTTGTGAAATCTCAGATTTGGGCTGAAAGCCCAATCCCCAACTAATTTAATTTTTAATGATAGAATTGGAAAAAAATAGCAACAAAAGGAACCTGGACCAACATGAAAAAAAATAAGGATGGAATCGCAAGAAACAAATAAAATTTATTAGTCATTTCTAACAAAAAAAATATCAAAATCCTATTGACTAAATTTGAGAGATGAAAAACATAGAGGATAAAATAATAATAAAAAAATTCAATTTGAAGTGATTTTTCCAAATAAAACAAATAAAAGAGGGATTAAATTTGAAGATAAACGAAGTTTAAGGGTTGTTGTGATTTTTTTCATGAACAATGCGCAAACCGAGAAAGATGAGAGAGAAATGAAGGGGAAAAAAGAAAATTGAATTGTCACCAAACCAGACATAATCATTATACACGCGCCACTCATAAAAAAAAAAACACCGGGACACATCAAATGACATGACATGATAATTTTTTTAACAATCGTAGTTAGCCATACGCACCACTCGAAGGTGACAGATTGGTTGATGTGCTGACATGTGTTGTTCATGTGTCAGTAGCTTTTTGTTTTTGTTTTTGTGTCAAAAGACAACATCACCCCATAACCAAATAGTTATTGCTAAAAAACCATTATGAAATAATGAATTTGCCCTTGCAAAGATACTTTAAAAATTTTCATTTTAATAGTGATAAAGTCATTACACTATTTTAAAAAAGTTAGAAACCAAGAATGCCCATAGCCATAGTTAAGTTTAATTTTGCTTTCAATGGTACTAAAGTAAATTCAATGTATAAAAAGTTTATGAAAAGATAAAAATACCCCTCAATAATTATGAAATAACAAATAAATTATGTGAAAATATCAATTTATCCCTGCGCAGGCTAGTTCAAAAGATTCTTTTAGGACAAAAATATAATTATATTGTTATAATCCATGATGAATCACATCTAATTAGTTTGTCTTTTTTAAAATTGGTCATTCAATTCAATTCGATTGAGTTTTAAAATTTAGATTCAATTAGATTTTTTATCCAAACCTCCAAACAAATCAATAATCATAACAAATCCGTAATAAAGTGTCCAACATACTTCCATTAATATGGAGGAACGAGCGAGTACATTAAAATCAAAATTTTTGATCTTGTTGACATTATATTTATATATTTTTAAATAAAAAATATTTTAAAAATAATTATTGTAATTATTGGTCCAAACATCCTCTAAATTTGTAGCTTATGACTATTTTTTTTTTGGAAAGTATAATTTTATAACTAGGTTATACAGTACAGAAAATGGCCAAGAATAAACGACAACTCAGCCGTAATGGAGGCACACATGTAAAGCATATTCTAAAGATACTCTATTATGCCAACAACAACCAAAGCATATACCATTCGAATTTACAAGTGCGTGGCATCATGCCTTCTCTGGTTGTTCGGAGGGAAAACAAAATATCAAAGCAAGTGTAAGCTAACCTTTCAAGCTTCAAGAATCCCAGCAGTCTCCTCTCGATAAAAAATAAGAAAAACACAGGTAATTTCATGATCTTGACCTCATTTGATACTTTTTCTGCAAAAATTGATTCATTTGGATGAATATATTCTTGTTAGTGTAAGATCCAATCTCTTGATTGATCATACAGCTTTTCTCTGTGTACTCTCTGCTCCTCTCCCTCAACAATGAAACAACAATCTCATGATACGGTTCCTCAATCTTTAATTCTTGCATGCTCAGAAATCCCAGCATCTGAATCAGCATTCTCCTCTCGATAAAAAATAAGAAAAACAGAGGTAATTTCGTGATCTTGACCCTATTTGATACTTTTGCTGCAAAAATTGATTCATTTGGATGGATATATTCTTGTTAGTGTAAGATCCAATCTCTTGATTGATCATATAGCTTTTCTCTGTGTACTCTCAGCTCCTCTCCCTCAACAATGAAACAATCTCTTGATATGGTGCCCTCCATCTTTTATTTCTTGCATGCTTAGAAATCTCAGCATCTGAATCAGCATTCTCCTCTCGATAAAAAATAAGAAAAACACAGGTAATTTCATGATCTTGACCCCATTTAATACTTTTGCTGCAAAAATTGATTGGATATATTCATGTTAGTGTATGATTCAATCTCTTGATTGATCATATAGCTTTTCTCTGTGTACTCTCCGCTCCTCTCCCTCAACAACGAAACAATCTCTTGATATGGTGCCCTCCATCTTTAATTCTTTCATGCTTAGAAATCCCCAGAACATTATATGATTAATTAATCGAGATGGTGGAATGGAAGTTTTAAGTTGCTAAAAAAATATTGTTACTAATTTTGGTATAATTCTGATCTGGCAGTTCTTTTATTTATTTATTTGTTATATCATCGACTCGCCGTTCATTTAGCTTCACCTGTTTGTTTTTGGGTCTGTTTCCTGGCCTGAAATAAATTCTCAGGTTTTTACTTTTGGGTCCGTTTGCTTTGCCCATTTGTTTAGAGAATTGAGCTCTTTGTATTCGGGCCTCATCTCCTTTTTAGGCCGCTGGCCTTTTGATGGATTCTACTGTTAAATAACAATAATAAAAAAACAAAATTAACTCAATTTTGTATGTTTTACAAAGCACTAGTTGCTCGCTCAATTTTAGATTCGAATCTAGTTATAGAGATGATCAACGTATAGGAATCAGAAAATCGTAATAGTTGATCATCATATTTGACAGATATATTTTGTATTTAGTGAAATGTACCAAATGTTATATGATATTTGGTGAAGTATGATCAGACATGGCTATAGTTTTTTAAATTTTTTTTAGGAAAAAGGTAAAATTTAAAGAAAACGGCATTAAAATCTTGTCAAATCATGTTTAAACCAAAACAATTTTGTAATTTTGTTGGAGCATTGTAGAGAAGACCTTTTCATTTTAATTATTAAGTCATGTTTGTTTTTTCACGGTAAGAAAGCTTTTATTGTTTTAAAAATTAAATTATTTTAAAAATTAAATCATTATAAATATTTTATTTTATGAGATTAAATATTTTAATTTATATTTATTTCTTATTTATTTCTATTTTTTAGTTATTATTAATATTTGTTTTTATTTACATAGATGATTATTATATGTTTGGATAAACTTTTTTATTTATATTTATAATTTTTTTTGTGTTTTATACAAATACATTTTATTTTTAAAAATAAAATATATTTATTTTTAAATAATATTGATATAGTATTTGGCCTTACATAATATTGTTTTTGAGCATGAGTTTATATGTGAGTTTCATTTGTATTTATCTTTTAAGTCATAAATTTTTTAGGTTGTAAATTTATTTTTTATTAATTTTAATAAACAAGTTTAGTAAACATAATTAAGTGAACATCTCATTTTATGTGATTTAATATCTTGATTTATATCTTTTAATTTTATCATTTTTTTTAGTTATTATTAACAATCTTTTTTTGTTTATTTACATAAATAATTATTAATTTATTTAATGAGATACTTGAATAAGCTTTTAAATTTATATTTTAATTTTTGTTATGTTAAAAAATATATTGAAACTGTCTATAATATAACTGGTATTTTTCTTAAAAAATTATTACCCTCGGCAAAACACAGATTAAATGACTAATAATAGCCTATAAATTGATGGGGGTGATGAGGTGATCTATAGATAGACCCGTGTCGAAGTACTCAGGTTTTTTTTCTTAGACCTATGATTCTAGTGCTAAAAAATATCTCATTATCCTTTGTTGACACCTGGCAGAAAATTTCTCCATTGTTGTCGGCCAGCAGCACGGATATTCCTCCTCTTAAAGGATGGGCTCAAATTGCTTCACGTGTCGCCTCAGCATGCAAGATTACCAGAGCATCCCTCCTTCGTTGTTTTAAGTTTTTAACAACTTTCCACCACTTAAATAATGCCACCTCATCATTAAGCCACCAAAATAGCCGGAAGGAAACGAAAACCAGCAAGCGCCGTCAGCTCTTACACGCCGTTAAGTCTCGAGCAGTGCGAAATGCGAGGAGGGATTAGGTGACGGCATCACAGCCCAATTGGGCCAATTTGCTCAATTAATTTAGACCAAGGTAACTATATAAAAATCATAGAACATTAACTACCCCCCCGACTTGCATCCGTACTTTATTTATTTATATTTCATATTCTATGAGGAATGGTAATTTATAACATACATAAAATAACAAGATAAAAAAATTATATATATCTTTTAGAATAATAATATATAAAACAAAAAATATTTATGTTTTGAAGAGAGGGATATTAAAATATTTTATAAATATATATTTTTTCTTACATTATTGTTGTATTATTATTGTTGGAAGATAAAAATTAGGTTATATGTTATAGATGAAGGTTGAGATGTTAGATATTTAAAATTATATCTAATATCAATATTAAAATTTTATTTATCATTATTTTTAGTGTAATTTTTGTTATAAACTTGAAATTTATACAAGTCTAAATTAAAAATAATAAAATTTAAATTCATAATTGCTTGACCAATACAGTTCTAATACTATATTAAATAATTATTTAAATTTAAATAAATTTTAAAATATAATTTATATTATTTTATAAAAATCCCAAACAAAGAAGTAAATAATAAACAACTAAAAAAGCTAAAGAAATTAATTACATCAAACATGGAAATAACAGCCACATCATTTCCTCATGTAAATGAGCTTCCCCCCTGTCACCATTCCCAGTCCACCTGCCAAATTTCTCCCTCGGTTTCCGTTATTTCCCATAACAAGCAGTAGCCTCGTTCTCCAAACCTCAGCCTCGGACTTCCCACACCTCTCAACGGCCCAGATCCCATCTCTCCCTCCAAAACTCACACTAAAAAAACTTGGAAAACAGTATATAATTACATCGAAAACACTACTCTATCGCTCTGAGAGATCCATCAATGGCGGAACATGAAGGCGAGCGTGAGCGTGAACCAGTGGTTGAACCAGTGGTGGATAAGATAACAGAGAAGACCCACGATCATCATTCATCATCTTCTTCATCAGATTCCGATGATGACAAGTTGGATGCTGTGAAGTCGAAAATCTTTCGTCTTTTTGGTAGAGAGAAACCCGTCCACAAAGTCTTAGGCGGTGGAAAACGTAAACATACAATAACTAACATCTCTCTCTGATTGATTAAATATCTTGTTTTTATTTCTTTGATTCGTAGCTAGATCCTTTTTTTTATATTTCATTTTTATTTGATGTTGTTACAGAAACTTGAAAATTGTTGCTTGGTGTGGAAATTGATATTAAATGATGGATTTAGTTTCTAAAACCATGGCGTATTAAAAGAAAAGAAAAGAAATGAAATGATGTTAAAATCCCTTTTTGTTGTTTCGAATTTGGAATTTCTTATGAAGAGAATGATTTGACAAGAGATTTATAAGTGAAGAGCGGTTTGTTGCTTGACGATGCTTGCTAGCTAGCGTTAGATCACTCGATTCTTTCAATTTTGTTTTTCTAAACACACGCACAGAAACATTCCCTTTATTTGTCTAAATGAGACGGGAAAATTTATGCATTTCCACTGTTGTAGGATTGAGCACTGTATTGGTGAGTAGGGAAGCAAGTTTGGGTTGCATTTGTTTTTGTTAGATGGGACTTGGAAAACCAAGTTTTGGCATTTCCACAATTATAGGATTGAGCAATGTATCGATGAGTAGGAAAGCAAATTTGGGTTGCTTTTGTTTTTGCTTGACGGACTTGGAAAAGCAAGTTTTCACATTTCCACTATAGATTGATCGCTTGATTTCGTGTTCTCGAAATTGTTTGTCTTTCCTTAATGATTTTGGTTTTGTTTTTTGCAGCTGCTGATGTTTTCCTATGGAGGAACAAGAAAATCTCTGCTGGTGTGCTTGGTGGTGCAACTGCTGTCTGGATTTTTTTTGAATTGCTTGAATATCACTTAATAACTTTAGTTTGCCATTTATCGATATTCTCTCTGGCTGTTCTTTTCCTGTGGTCCAATGCATCCAACTTCTTAAACAAGTAAGGATCGTTTGATATTCTTTACATCCCTTCAGCTTTGGTAAATGTATATTCTTTCTAACGGTGTTGGCTTCAGCTTTGGCGATGAATATTGTTTCTAATGTTGTTGGTTTCAATTTCCTCTGTACTAGATCCCCACCTAAAATCCCCGAAGTCTTACTTCCTGAAAAATGTGTTCGTGAAGTTGCATCTGGGTTGAGAATTGAAATCAACCGAGGATTTGCTGTCCTGCATGATATTGCTTCTGGGAGAGATTTGAAGAAGTTTCTTGCTGTAAGTGATCTCTTCCTATCATTGATATAGCGTTTGATCTTCTGATGGGGAATATCATATTTGGAGCTGTATTTTACACATCCTTGGTGATTAATGCTTACTTCATCAGACACTTCTACTTTTTTAAAAAAAAAACCACTCTGAATTCCATTTTGTAGGCATGTTAATGGATTAAAGCTGCGTACTTCGTCCTAATACATGTCAAGTTATGTTGGATTTATACTTTATAGAACTAATTATGAGTTGTTGCTGCTCATTTTGTTGTCAGGTAATAGCTGGCTTGTTGGTTCTGTCACTTGTTGGAAGTTGCTGTAACTTCCTGACCTTACTCTACATATGTAAGGAATTCATATGTTCATTACTTCTACTAGATGCAAGATAGGTTTTTATTAGACTCTGATTTTTATTTCTTCTTTGAAACAGCCTTTGTTTTGCTGCACACCGTACCAGTGTTGTATGAGAAGTACGAGGACCAGGTTGATGGATATTCTGAAAAAGCATGGATTCAGATCAAGAAGCAGTATGCGGTGTTGGATGAAAAGTATTTAAGCAAAATTCCAAGAGGACCTTTCAAGGAGAAGAAGAAGGATTAGAGAGAGGGAGAGAGAGAAACCAGTTCTAGTGTTCACTAGGTTGAATTTTGACTCTCAGCAGGTCTGTTTGATTAAGCTGCTCTTGTTGCGACTTGAGTATTTTACAAGCCCTGCCTCTGCTTTATGTTTATGGGGGTGTTTAGGTGCTCCCAAATTTAACTAATATCGTATTCGGTAACCTCTGAGTTACGTAGATTCGCTCACTTTTATAATAATAAGTTATTGGTTTCCAGGAAAAATCTCCGTCTTGTTCTTACTTCTTATATCGATTGATCTCCTGCCTTTGGCATCAATGAGCTCAAGTTAATGCTTGTGGGCTTTAAAGGGTCACTAGACACACACATATTTTATTTTGACAGAAAATGGTTTTTTATTAACAATATAGTTCATTGAATAATAAAAAAAGGCAACCAGTATAATGATTTGAAATAAAATGAAAAGAACAATTCTGAAGGTGTTTGTTGATGTAAAATGTTCTACTTTTTCTTTTTTATCATAAGGTACAACATGTGCTTTCCTCTTTAAATTCTAATTAAAAAGAAAATCTTAAATCTATATGCTATTCCAAGTTAATATTCCAGGGAGAAGAAGATGAGCTAGACCTGGCAATCAATCTTGTGCTGTTCTATTCTTACTGCTCTAAGTACACTTTCTTGGCACATTTAATCACATTGGTACCAGCTGCCCTAAATGTGTAGCAGATTGAGTTCCATCTCGCCCTTTTCTTTTCTGGCCCTTTTCTTTTCTGGTTAAATTGACTTCTGAATATTCAGCTATAATCTTCAACAATAGAGCTATAAAGAAAGAAAAAGAATCATACCACAAGAGTAAGGAGGAGTATTACTACCTTTCACGAAGACTGATGTACAAATGCTACCCTTAATATTTGTTCGTAAACTACAGACTATCTTGAAAAACCCAATACAGATTCCTCCCAAATTCCACAAACCCTTGTGCATTTCCAAGCACCACACAGTCACATAATTACAATACTAAAAATGCAGTGGCAATTGCTTGTAGAATGGTCTAAAAAATACTGACAAGTGAGAACCCCCTCTTTCGCTTCATCTACACATTTTTCTGACAGAAACCTGAAAGTGTACGTTTTAACTTCTCTGTAATTTCCATCATTTCACTCTGAGGATCTGGTGTCGGGCATTCTGCGTTCCATTCGACACCCGCTGCTGCATGCTTGTAAGAAAATGTTTCAGTTGCAAGGGAAGGCCATAACCTCCGACGTCATACAAAGAACGTTGCCAATGACAGGTTGACTGCTTCGTAAAATCTAGAGGAAGTAAGTTAACTGTTGCTTCTTTCTTGAACCCCCTTCGCCATACAACTCATTCCATTGCTTTAGCTCATTCATTACCGTACCCTCAGTTGCGAAACTTGAAGCAACCTGCAGATACATTATTTAGAAACATCCCTAGACAGATACATAAGATTCTAGATTTCTTTTACTTTCATGCTGTAGAATGAAATTATCAAGATGGTCATTGGTTCGAATCACACTGCATTCATACATAACAAAGAAAACATGGCTACTTAAGTAGTTGAGATGTTTCTCATCTGGGAAATAATGCTGTTATGATGCTAATCATAGAAAATTTAACTCCAATATAGTGCCAGCTACTTGAATTTCAAATCATAAGTTATGGACTATAAGTAGAAGAAGAAAGTATGAGAGTCTGGTGACAGAAGAATTTGAATTTGAAAAGACTATTTGCTCATGGATTGAGGGTGATAGATGCAATCCAAATTTAAAGGAAATTCATGTAAGATCACCTGATTCTTTGCCTGTCTCATATCATCCATGTTTAACGGCCTTAGAATGATCACGCTTTCTTCTTTCCCTTCTTCCTTTGTACCTGCAGCATCTTCTGAGCTTGTGCCTTCTTCAGCTTTCTGCTTCTTTTCCTATAGAGAGATTAAAGGAGCAGAAAACCAGGAAAAGTGTCAGCAAGGACTAAATATGAAAAATACATCTGTAACATGGGAGAAAAGGCTTACCTTATCCTTCACTCGCTCCTGCTGTAAAAGCTCTCTAACTGGTCGATATGCTGCTGTGACACACAGGTTCTGTTTACAGCAATCAATAACATGAGCTAATCAGTCCATTATGAATTGGTTTGATGAATGCTATAAATGTTCTGGAAAATAGAGAAACAGAAAGAACAAACCTTAAGATCACTTCCAGTATACCCTTCTGTCATGGTTGCAAGCTCCTTGAAGTCTAGATCTTCTGTTTTTTCTTTTGACATGAGAGTTTTCAAAATCCTTTCCCTGCTCTCAATAGATGGAAGACCAACCATAATTCTGCCCGACACAAAAAACACGTTGTAGTTAGCAAACATGATGTGAAGCATGAAAATATTTTACATGGAAATATTGAAGCTTACAATTGAAAAGTCATGATGGAAGCTAAAGATATCTGAGAAGGTTTCTTGAAGAGGTCAAGACAGAAGGTGAAAAAGAAAGGAGTTGCGATGATGTTGGTCAATAAAACAATTAGAGGAATCAGAAGAAATAAAACGTACCTGCGCTCAAACCGCCTAATAATTGCTTCATCAAGGTCAAATGGCCTGTTGGTCGCTGCAAGGACAAGAATACGCTCACCAGGTTTTGTCAACAGTCCATCCCAGTGAGTCATAAACTCATTCTTAATCTTCCGCATGGCCTCATGCTCACCATTTCTAGTCCGCTGCCCTAGCATGCTATCAACCTCATCCACAAATATGATAGTCGGGGAAACCTTTGCAGCAAGTGTGAACAGAGCTCGAACGTTCTTCTCATCTTCACCAAACCATTTTGAAGTAATGGTGGACATCGAGACATTTATGAAACTTGCTCCGGCTTCTTTGGCTATAGCTTTTGCCAGCATTGTTTTTCCTGTTCCGGGTGGACCAAATAGCAATATACCTCTACATGGCTTGAGAAGCCCACCATTGAAGAGGTCTGGCCTCCGAAGAGGCAGCATGACAAGCTCCTGAAGTGATTCTTTGGTTTCATCCAAGGCACCAATATCTGCAAATGTTACTCCAATCTCATTTGCAGGGATAACCTCTGGTCTGATTCGTTTCTCAAACTCATTGTCAGGAGGAACTTCCTGCAGGAAGTAATGGGAATCCATCGGTTAGACAATCAAAATAATATTGACAGCTCTTATCTAAAGTATAAAGGATTTTGACTTACAGGGGCTTTAGGTTGATTCTCGCTGTCCTTCTTCGCTCCAGTAACAGATTTCTCTTTTTCTGTCTTACTGTCATTCTTTGCACCAACAGCCTCTTCCCCTTCAGCTTCCTAAAATTGAAAAAAAATGTAACACCAACCTTCTATAGTGCTCACTGTGTAATAGACAATATCATGCATAGAACTAACCTTGCCAGCTTCGGCATTAGTCTCTAGTTTTAGTGTATCCTTCCCGTCACTTTTACCTTCTTGGAATATACTCAATCCATGTGACAAACTGCTCCAATGAAATAATTGTAATTAAGAGACTGTTGTCTATTATCTTCCCAGAGGATATAACAAAAGAAATCATTAAATCAAAACAGGTATCCACCTCTTAGCTGATATAAGAAGCTTTCCATTTCGGTATTCTGGATCCTTATTATTCATCAGATGATATGAGATTGCTGATACCACGATTTCTTCAATATAATTGCTAAGGACCATTGTGTCTGCATGGCAAATAGAACTCAAACCATCGCATTCAATATCATTTGCCGCAAGCACCTCAGCAATGTGGTTTTTGTTATCTTGAAACTGAATCTTCTTCATGTCCTCTTCCAGTTGGGCTTTCCAGCTGACAAGATGAGTCTCATCTTCTGGTGGTTTGATCTCAATGTTGTATGGGAATAACATTGCGAGCCTTTCATCCGCTTCTTTGCAATCATCTTCTTGGTCCAACATCCGGGAACCAAGTATCAACACATTACCTGAGACTTTCTTCAACAACTTCTCGAGCAAGTTGTACATCCTTTGTGATTGAAGAAGCAGCTTCTCAGCATCCCTAAGGTATAAAATGATGGAACTTCTTTCTGATACTGAAACCAATACCTGTAAGAAAAACATTTTGACTGTTCATAAGATCTTAAGAATCATGCAGCGTAATAATCCTGACGCTGAAAATCAAATTTTCGTGTACATTTTAACATATAGTTATATATGCAGTAGAGACTCTCATTCAGAAGCTAAACAGAAATGCTGTATAACTGTGTATTTTCAAGGAAAAGTAAACTTTTCACTAGTAACAACATAACGAGCTAGTGTCTTGAATTAAAAAATTAAACATCAACCACCGAAAAATCAATGAGCACACCAGTGACAATATTTTTACCTGGTAAAGTGATTGCAAAAATAGTTTCTCATCAAAACACCAACTGCTTGTGTGCTTGAGAGGAGCTGAAAAAACAAAAGAATCCCCAGAAGCAGTGAGTTCAATAGATGTTTAAAATATGCAGATACCTACAGCCAATCTAACGTTCATAAGAAAACTAAAGAGAACACGGTTGATGATCTTCGAGAAAACCATGCATTATAAATGAATTAGCATTGAGTTCTTCATAATTATATAATATCAGTTATGCAGAAAATATTACAGACAATAATAAAATTGCTACCAATATGAATGCTGGGAATCAAATCAAGAAATGTAGAACCTAAAGTTTGTGGATTCGAGAAATAGGACAACAAACCTAGGAAAAAAGTCCTATGTTCTTTCAAGGCTTACATCTCCTGGGATGAAACCGATTAAACAGGACAAAGCCATTTATCTTACCAAGTCTTATCACTGAAACCAAGAGTAACTGAGGATACCGCAAAGAAAAGATTGGAAACAATAACTGAGTGATAAAGTTTCTGGTGAGAAATCATTTTAGTAAGATGTGATCTAAACATCGTATCAAGTTTTGTAAATCCGTACATTACAAGGCAGTGGTGGTGGAGAAAAATGGATTCATTTCCAGCATCACTGTCCCTTCAAGGAAGTTCACTTCATTTAACAAATTGTAATGAACTTTCCAATAGTCAATCTTCAGAAAAATCAACAACTATCAACATATATATCACATTTGTAATAGTATTTAGGACAGCAACAAAAGTTATCGAATTCTGATGTGTAACCTGGATTCATGGAACCGGACTGTGAAGTCATACTACTCATATCAGAAGCGGTGGAGGTGCTTCTGCGAAGTTTGGAAGAATTATGAGACCCTTCCTTACCCCTGCAATATACAAAGACACAATGTTAGAGCTAAAAACATTTAAATCCATGCGAGATCTTTAATCTAACCACCACATCAGACCAGCTAAACTCAGCCAAGACCTATTTCTAGTGCAAAGGGATGATGAACTGAGGGGTGTGCTTGTGAATACCTACCTTGTTTCTTCCTTTGGAGAAAGGATTGAGAAAGAACCAAACAAAGAGGACATTCGTTCCAATGTCACCCCAGAAATGGACGTCTTGAAAGACTACAAAAACAAGCAAAGAAATCAGGGTACTTAACAAAATGAAGACGTGAAGCCATCTGCAATCCTCTAACCAAATAATAAAAACTTTACTCATAAAATGCATGCCATTAAACATGTCTACATGGTTATTTTCCGACCACTTAAATGATGAAAAATATAAAATGATGCAGTAACACAGATTCAACACCCACTACAGCATTTTCAATTCATCAGAACGAGCAGGAGAAAGCTTACAGATTCTTTTTTACTGCATCCATATTTGCTTTGCATCTGCAGTGAAGAAAGCATGAAGAGTATAAGTACTATTCAATGGCAACACGGAGAGAAGGATTGGAATTTGTTCGTAGTCACCTTCATGGAAAAGTCACTAACATCCAACAACAGCAGCTTTGATTCAAAGTTATGTGCTAAAGCCTTCGCAAGCATTTGGTGATAAAACTCTTCATAAAATTAAAATTGCAAGAGATTAGGTCGCTGCCATCTTTAAACACATAATATTCAATTGAAAATCACAAAACATGTCCTCATTGCTTACCAGCAGGTCCTGAGAGCAAAATCGCTCTACTAGCAGGAGAAAGATTCCGGGTGTGCTTGGAAAAGTCAGCATGCTTTAAATGAACAAATGCCGCACTTGTTAATAACATTCGAGTTTTCTCACTGCAATCAACCATACAAAGAAATGAGAAAGTAAAAATGGATTGATTATTGAAAATCTTCCCTAAGAATGAATTCCAGAACACATATTGCAGCAGTATCTGAACTAATGCCATAGAAGGACTTCATAAAAATGTTACAACTTGTGCTCTGTGTAGACCAATATGGTTTACTTTCCATGCCTCCCACAATCCAAGAACAGAGCAGCAACTCAGCCAGAAGATTTTCTCAAGCTTAACATAACTGAAATCTTGATACAACTATATGACTTAATTCCCTTCATCTCCAATAATCCAGGAAGAAGTTAGCAACTCATCCAGATAATTTTTTCTCAAATTCAACAATTTCAAGTTGAGTATTCCAAAAACAGTACAGGGATCCATCAATAATTAGATGCCTCATAACAGTTACAAAAAACAAAAAAAAAATCCAGCAATACCAGTGAAAAACAGAGAGAACTGGCAGGCTTGGTATCAAAACCCTAAAACATTAATAAATATTTGACATGCTGGACTAAAATCCTCCTCATGGTTCAAAAAACAATTCTGAGATTACATAAATTCCTGACTTTTCATTGTGGCATCTATGGATGAGTGAATTTCCCCTATTCAACAAGATGAACTTAAGGCTAACCTGTCCAGAAAGAGGGAAATCAAATTCAATTATTGAAGAGATCCTTCAAATTTTAAGCACTCATTATAGGAGGAAATCTATCAAAATGAGATGATGCCATTGATTAACTACAACTCCAAAAGCAAACTATTTAATATAACATTCATGATTATTATAATCATGTCCAGGGAATATCATCATGTCATAGCAGTTAATTTCCAGATAATGATAATTAAAGTACCAAAACCCCATATGTCAGTAGATACATAGAATCAACTCAAAATCCCATAAACAAAGAAATAGCACAGTTTCTTTCTCAAGATCTTCAAAATGCTGGTATCAAAATAAAATAATTTTTGGACTGTATAATACAAGCATGCGATAAAGGTCGAAAAGCTAGCAGAGAATAAGAAGCATCATCTTGCCTGAGATAATAAGGGAACTCATCAAATGTGATCTTGCTGTTTCTTCCATCAACAACCTGCCTCATCAATTCTTGCTCAATCTGCTCAGCTGTGACACCATCTATAGAGCCACATCCACCAGCCCACCCACTTACTTTTTGTCCAGAGGCCAATCCTAGCCCCATACCGACCCCAACCCCAACACTCAAAGCAGACAACAACATATGCTTCTGTTCCATCTCTCTCTGATTTTTGTTTTTCTATCTTCCCAAACTAACAACACCTTCAAGAAGACTAAAAACGCTCAAGATTTTAACATGAAAATGAAAACATGATCATATATGCACATAAAAGTGATAAGTTCTGGACACCCTACAAGAAAATGGCTGTTACAATACAGTAAGAGATTTGGAGGATAAAAAAAGAGAGATTTTCAAGCAACAAGAATTTAGCAGTAAAAAGGAACGATGAATAAAATCTTTTCTCGAAGAGACTAGAAAATCTGAAAATGGGTTAGGAAACGCTAAAGGGTCCCAAGAACAGAAGCTTTGTCTACAGTCTTTCTTGACAGGTATGACTCTGGTGCTATGTGGTCTGGCCCTCTTCAACTATTTATAGCATGCTCTCCTCCTAATGAACGTTAAATTACCGGGAAAATTTACTTTATATATATGTATATTTTAATGTTTTGGGTTTATTTTATTTTGGTTGGGAGGTTTTCTCTTTTTAACTTTTCTGTTAGGTGGTTCTTTGCCTTTTTCTTTTGTCGTATATTTTATTTGCTTGCGTGTCTTCTATATAATAAATAGTAGGTAAAGTAAAAATACCTACTTTCCATGCTTTTTTTTTTCATTTAATTTTTTTTTATTATTAAAATAAATATTTAGATCAATTTACGTATATCTCGATTAATTTTACAAACCTGAAATAAATAAGCAAATCTAGAATATAATCATATAAGTTATATCCCTCATTATTTTTCATTTATTTTTTCATGCCTTTTGCTTATAATGGTCAATGCTCCTGTAAATAATTGCTTTATTTTGAAGACTATTTATTTTTGACAAAGAAATTTTCCATTGAATCGTGACGTGCAAAATTGTCTTCAGAATACCTGGATTATTAAAATAAAATAAAAACCATTTTCTGCAACTTAATTTTCATTTTTTTTGTTTTTAACATGAGAGAAAAATACATCGACACTCTTAGACGAAATCTTGATATATTTTCTTTACCGGTTGGGTCATATTATTTAAATGATCAATCATCAACTTCTTAGCTTATTATTTTTCATAATAAATAAGAACACTTAATTACACATGTATTCTTGAAATATCAATTTTAAATCCGACTCCCGGTGTCCTATTTTAGAGAATAGTGTATAAACATGTCTAATCAAATCTAAAATAAAAAAAATCCTTAAAAAAAATAATATCTTATGTACAAATCTTAATGATATGATTTCTATTAGACGTGTCATATGGTTTAAGGGGTAATGAGCAATATGATAATATTTATATTTTAAAATATTTTTATTTGAAAATATATTAAAATAATATTTTTTTAAAAAAATTATTTTTAATAATAACACATTAAAATAATTTAAAAACAAATAAAAAAAGTATTTTGAAGCAAAATAAAAAAAATAAATTTTTTAAAAAATATTTTTAAAACACAAAAACAAATAGACTGTTAATAATTTATGTTACTAATTGTTTCTATAAAACATCACAAGGATTTTTCAAAAGCATAAGTTCATGGATTAAGAGTGTATTTAATATTATGATAGTTGTTGTTTTTTAAAATAATTTTTACTTCAAAACATATTAAAATTATATTTTTTTAGTTTTTAAAATTTATTTTTGATATTAACACATCAAAATAATTTAAAAACACTAAAAAAAACTTATTATTTTTTTTAAAAAACAATATTTATGCTGCAAGAGCAAACAAGATTTGTCAAAATTATTATTGGACAATAGATCAATTTCGTTGGTCAAAATTATCAGATGGGAATGACCGACTTTACACAAGTAATTATTTAACCCTTTTTGGCGTATGCGTCGTCTTTGGTTTTGGAATAACATCAATGGTCCACACCACAAGTAATTTCGAAGACAATGGCCCTCATGTGTAAAAGCATTCGCCTAGACCTCGTGGGTGCAAGGGGAAATTCTTTGATCTTCAAGGAGGTTGGAATTAAAAATCATAATATAAGATGCAAAT
The DNA here is from genome assembly GCA_030145905.1 of Populus davidiana. Classification (NCBI taxonomy): domain Eukaryota; kingdom Viridiplantae; phylum Streptophyta; class Magnoliopsida; order Malpighiales; family Salicaceae; genus Populus; species Populus davidiana. The sequence continues at coordinate 8,426,419 of CM057803.1, forward strand.
TAATCTGCCAGTACTACCTGAGCTAATCTTAGAATTTAATATAAGATGCAAAAATAATTTAATGTAATATAAAAAAATCATAACTTTCTATTAGATTCTTTTTTGTTGGGGTTAAAAGACTCAGAATTTCGGAGGATCCGTTCATTTTTTTCCTCGAAAACACCTTTATTATTATTATTGAGATATCGGAAAGAGGCTTTAATTTCGAGAACAAATGATTTAGTAATGAGGTAAAAGAGGAATCATACAAGACAAGTCTTTTAAGAAAGTTTGAAGGCACTTTTTTTAAAGTACATAGAATAGTGTTTTCTGCTTGGTCCATTTTGCTTTACAGAGCAGCACATGGTCAGTTTCAAAAGAAATCGGTAAGCATTTGCACGTTTTTACCTTGTATATTGAAAAACTGCTTTCTTGGCCAATACATGAATGCGCCGCCCCCACTTGAAAGGGACTCCACGACTAAACTGAGGCGGCTCCTCCAAAAGCCTGTGGTTTTCTTATACTCTCCGGCTCTCAAAAGACAAATCCACTCTGGCTTCATGCTCTCCATCATATGCCATCATCAACCATGAGAAGCCACTTGGCTTTTCATTGTTTGGCTGTATAATTAGGTTGCTCTATACTGCCAGTTAAATTTTAAAAAAAAATGGAATATAAAAAATAATATTTTCATTGTGGAGAAGGATTCTTTAATATTTGTTATTATTATAGAATAATATAAATCATATCCTGGAATCTTACTAATAGCTTGAGCTATTGGGTTGAGATGGTTATTTGACATGGTATCAGAGCTTTAATGACCAAACGGTCACGAGTTCAAATCTCATCATCCCTATTTATTTGATAAAAATTAAGCACAAGGTAATGTGAATTTGTGCAAGTTTAAATTCCGAAGGGCTTTCACTTGAGGGGTTATGTTAGAAAATAATATAAATTATATCCTGAAACATTACCTAATAGCTTAAACTATTGGGTTAAGATGATTATTTGACTGCCATGAAATATGATCTTTCATTTCAAATTAAAAAACTCATGACCCAATTTAATGTCTAGCCTAAATTTTTAATTAAATAGTATAAGAGTTGCTTTGACATGATCTAGTTAACTTGACAGATTTAAATAAAAAAATAAAAAACATTCAATTAAACCAACCAGAACTCAAGTCATGAACTCAATTAAGTTTAATAATCAAATTTCTCTAAGATATTTTTTATTTAATTATATAATAATAAAAACATTCTCTACGAGAAAGCAGCCAAATATATATGTGTATATATATATATATATATATATATATATATATATATATAATGTATGAATTCCATATAATTGGTATATGTTTTAATTAATTTATCAGGAAATTTGTATGGTCTAACATTGATAGTTGGTGCATCCATTGGGACCGCATTAGCAAGCAAATCGGACGATTTAATTTGACATTCTATTCATGATGTTGTTACAGCTTGATAAAAAATAAAATAAAAACTTGGAATCAAATTTTTAAAGTCACGAGATCCCATGCATAAAGACATACTAGTACTTAAAAACTTTCACCTAACATTGTGAACCTTTTTTTAAAACAATTCTCTTCAATTACATGTGACATGAATATAAATAAATAATATAAAGTCAAATAATAATCTTATAAATAAATTTTATAATAAATATTGCATTTTTTTTATTATTATCAATATCGTTCAAATGAGAAAAAATATAACATAGGACAACAACAAAAAATAACTTATAAAAAATCAACCAGTGATTCAATTTAATAACCTGATAATTTTTTATACAATTTATTTATTTTCAGATGTTGATAATTAATTTTATGTTCTTATTGGTTTGGTTTTAAGTAGTTCTAGAGTTTTAGCAATCTAGATAAAATACCATATTATATAGTTTAGGAGTGATTTAAGTAGCTTATTTTATGTTATTTATAGTTTTATATGATGTGTAAATAAAAAATAATAAAAATGGGATTAATCTATATTTTAGGATGTATTATAAGAAATTGGGTATCTTCTTAGGAATTATTAATTTTATTTTTAAAAAAATTTCCATTGTTGATTTTTTTCTTGATTGGAAATGAGATTGAATTTACTTATTAGTATTGATAATATTCTATAATCTTAGTATTATATTAAGATTGTAATAATTAATAAGAAATTTCAAAATAGTATTTATTTTTACATATAGTTATGCACATAACATAAAGACATGTTATTCATTATTCATGAGAAGTACTCTATTTTACCCCAACATTATCCTTAGTTATTAATCTATATTAAAATCCTTTACATTTCACGATAGAAATGAATAATGAAATGCCAATACCTTTTATATTTTGATCATTAAAAGTTTTGAAGATTTTTTTTTTAATTTTATCATTCAACATTGAATTTATTAGGTATTGGATATCATAATTTATTTTGATTTTCTTTCTATAAAGTTATTTCGGTCTTATGACTCAAGTTACAAGTTTTATGGGTTAATCGTATTGATTCAGGTTATTTTTTTGTTCGTTTTAATTATTATTTTTTTCTCAATTTCATACTTCAACATTGGATTTACTAGGTATTGGATTTCATTATTTATTTTGATTTGCTTTTTATGAAGTTATCATAGTTTCATGATCCAGATTACAAGTTTTGCAGATTAGTCGTGTTGACTCAAGTTATTTTTTTAATGCTTTCTTTATTTAAATTTTTCTCAACTTTATCCTTTAACATCAAGTTGATCGAAAATTGAGATTTATAATTATTTTTTTATTTTTTTTCTATTGGGTTATCACAATCTCATGACTTAGGTTGAGAGTTTTATGGGTTAGCCAAGTTGAGTCAGTTTTTTTTTTTTTAATTGAATATGTTTTTTTCAATTTTAATTTTTAATATCAAGTTTTTTTCAATTGAATCCACTTTGCAATTTTTGATAGAAAAAAAGTGAAATTCAAGGAGAGGAGAAAGATGAGAAGAAAGAAAAGATGAATAGGTCATTAGAGTCACATTCTGGCTTTCCTCTACAACACACCACCTTATTCCAACGCCATCAAGGATTACTATCTACAGTGGAGTGGTCTGAGAAAGTTGCACCCGCCTCCAATGTGTGGCGATTCTCCCCACACAATAGCACATGTGTTGCAAGTATCAATCAACTTTCTCATGCTTGTTCACTTTCGTCTCTAATCCTGCAAAAATATAGCTAGATATTTGTTTTGGTTTCAAATTTAGTCCTTGAAGCCTTAATATTAACATAATTTAATTTATCTTGCCAAACCGAGTGCTAGAATTTTTATTGACATTGTAAGATCCCCATATCCAGGCAACAAAAACAAACCATCAAGTTCAATCATTAATTAACTAAGTAAATTGAAAGTTAAAATTAAATGTAATTTCAATACAAATTAGTTGTGAAAACCAAGTAAATTTTAAGTTAAAAAAGCTTTCACTTGAAAGGTTTGCTAGAAATAAATTATTGTTAATCTCATCTAAGAATTTATTTTTTTGGATTGAGATAATTCTTAAACAACATAATTGAAAATGTAAATTTATTTTTATTTTAATCTAAATTAAGTGATTATTAATTAATATTGTCTCTCTAATATTGTATCTAGTCAGATTTCTATGAATAATGTAGTGAATGGACTAATGATTTTTAGAGGGTCTTTAATCTTTATGCTATTGATAGCTTAAACAATAATGAATGAAATGTCCTAATTATTACGCAATTGTTTTTAAGAAGAATGTCCTTGCATAATTGAGAGGATGGGGGCAACAAAAAAAAAAGTGATTGAGGAGGAATGATACAAGAGTATACCTCAAATTAAATCTTTAATAAAACAAGCATTGATGTGAATATAGAAGTTGCAATATGGATTAATGAAAGATCCATCTTCCTTGAATAAGATCACTTTAAGGAGGTGAATTTGTGTTTTTTCTCTCTCAAAAGAGAGCTTTTTGATGTGGTGATGAGCTAAAAGGGGAGTTGTATTGAAGTTGAGCAAAAGTATCTGTGGTGGCATTGCGTGTATCCCACAAATCAAAATGCAGCAAAAAGATTTTCAAAAACGAAAGCAGGCGAGGCTTAGGTGGAAGGGCGCAAAGGAATTTCATTATTTTAGTTGTTTTTCTTGCTTAGTTCTCCATGATTTTTCTCAAAAAATTAAGACTCTCTTATTATGCCCTATCGATATGATCGGTTGATAAGAGCACTTGCCACTCACATTTTCACCTTTATTTCCTTTTGGCAAATTGCAAATTAAAGCCAAAAAGCCTCAAAGCTACAGCTTTCGTAAAGGACCCAACACATGCAATCCCCAGTTTCAATTTGAAGAGAATGGAGAGTAAGAAATGGAGATAGCGAGGAAGAATCCAAATTAAGACTTCTTTATTTTCTTGTGCTTGCTTGGTCACTTTGTCCACAAAACCCTTTCCTGGTAGCTCATGCCTCGTCTTGAATCAACTCGACCTTTCCAGCTCTTACCAGTTTTTCTTTTCGACATGTAATTTGATGTGAATAGAAATCACTTCTTTGTTACGAAGAAAGAAGAACAATAGAGGGCTTAACCCCCACCATGATTGATGAGACACAAATTCCATACAAAATTTCGACAACCATGAGAGGAAGCAAACCATTTTTAGGCCTTCAATGTAACCTTTTACTTGTAAGTATTAGAAAATAATATAAATTATATCCTGAAATCTCATATAACAGCTTAAATTATTGGGTTGAATTAGTTCTTTGACATAGTATCAGAGTCTCGATGATCAAGCGGTTACGAGTTTGAATCTTACAATTTCTATTTATTTGATAAAAATTAAGCACAAAGTAGAGTGAACTTGTGCAAGTTTCAAGCCTAAAAGGCTTTCACATAAAGAGATGTGTTAGAGAATAATATAAATTATATCTTGAAATCTTATCAGATAGCTTAAAAACTAATAAAAAAAAAAAAAAAAAAAGTGACCTCTTCGGTAAGTTGCCAGCCTTCAATTGGGATGCAAGCTAAAATGTGCATTAAGAGATGCTTCTTTTAAATCATATCGTCAATAAAGCCAGCTTTATAGTCTTTAGCTTTTCTATTTCTCTTAGCTTTTGTAGTCTTACATTAATCCCTTTTGCTTATTCATGATGGAATATGCTTATTCATGATGGAAAATTACATTATTATTATTATTATTTTAAATTAATTTTTATTAATATTTTCAGATAGTTTAATTTATTGATATTAAAATTATTTTAAAAAATAATTGTAGAACAATCTCATAGTTTCTTGCTACGAGAACCTTTGCTGATTAGCTAAGTAAGCATCGCTACCTCAAAGAAAAGAAGAAAGCAAAAGGTTTCGACTTTGTTAAAAGCAGGCATGCTCCATAGGAGAGTTTTGACTAATATATTTTAACCTTTTTTCCATTTGCAGAAAGTTTTGAATCTTCAAGATATCGACATAACCCAAGATTCTCCACTAACATCCAATAAGGTTTCAGAGATATTAGCAATGTGTGCCCATAGTGAATGAATCAAACTATAGCCGTTGATCTAGGGTAGGTCATTATGGATCTAGCAAGATTTAACGTTTCTAAAGTATCATAGATGACGGGAACTGCTTTAAAGCACAAATTTGCTGCTGGTGGTTAAGCATGATAATTGACGCAGACCCAGATGGAAAGTTAAAAGAAAAAACATAAAAAAAAAAGTTAGGATAGATCGATACACGGAGCTACGTTGGTGTAGCCAGCAGGCCTATGAACACTTTACCATTTGAGATATCACACGTTAGTTCGATTAGAAATGCAAAAGGTTGAGATTTTTTTTTGTTAATATAATTGTTTGAATTGATTTATATATTTTTTAATTAATTTTTTAAAATTTTAAAATTAATAATTATATAAATTTTTAATAATTCTAAGATTTATAATATCGAAGTTATAAACTTTAAGAAACACAAAAAGTCGAGTTTTTATATATAAAAAAGATGGATTCATTCGTGTTTACGGGGAACATGTTTATTTTACAGTGCCCCGCATGGCACTTTAAAGACCCATTAGTCAATAGTAATCGTGTCCGGTTGAATATTTTTTTCTAGTAAAGAAAAAAGTAAAGTGTAGTAGTTAACAATGTATTTCTTGTAACAATAATTTATTATTATTATTATTCTGAGTTTTTTTTTATCATGAGTAAAATCCATTGTAGAGGGCTGTAAAAAGAAGTTGCCCACTAATATTACAAAAAATAATGCTATAAAACTTCATTAAAAAAACAAAAGATAAGAACAATATTTAATAAAAATAACAAAAAGAAAAAAACACAGTGCAAAAATAACCATAAAGAGTTGTAAGAAAGAAAAACGCTCGCTAATATAAAAAATGCTATGATTTCATAAAAAAATTGGAATTTCAAAGGTATTCAGTAATTTCTTTACTTAATTATTTTCTAATTAATCTATTTGAAACTAACAAAAAATGTAAATTACAAAAATATAAATACAAAAAAAAAAAAAGAAGTTAGGTGCTCTCATGGGACTTGAGAGCTTTTGAGAATGCAGTGCAAACCGTGTTCTATCTAAATTTAATTTTTTAAAAAAATTATTTTTTTATATATGTTTTGGACGTTTTGATATGTTGATTTTAAAATTAAAAAAAAATATTATTTTGATATATTTTAACACAAAAAATATTTTAAAAAATAACCAACTATATTCTCAACCAACTACAAAAAAGAGGCATGGCTTGGTCATCAGGTTTTATATTTTATATTTTTTATTTTTTATAGTAAAATGTTTGATATATAAATAAAAAAAAAATGTCAACAACTACGGGAGGGTCGCAAAAAAATCAAGGCATGAGTGTTTTATGCCTAAAACTTTGATTTTCAACAACATTTTAATTGAATTTATGGAATTTTTTTTTTATTGAAGTCAAGTCTAATTACTTTTGTGGTCAAAATCGATACTAATCAAGACTTTCTTTTTTTTACTGTTAAAATATGGTAATCATCTCTCTTATTTTAAACTAGAGATTGAAAAATAAAATTTTGAATCAAAATAGAATATTTTAAATATGGAGGGACCAAAAACTTATCATTTAGAAAATATGAGGATCAAAATGAATATTTTAATCTACTTTTGAAATAACCATCCGTTTTCTTTTTCTTTGTCACTTTGGCCGTCTTTCTTTGAATCTTTCTCTTTCTCAACAAAATTCAATTAATTTGGCCATCAATTTGGTCCTAGAAAAGCAAAATAAAAATAAAAGTTTGGTAACAGAAAAAAAAACAAAGCACCCATCACAATCCACAATACTTGGCATGTGGTGTTACAGTGCGTGGTGCTGTAGTAAAAGCACTGTATCTTTTGTTAATACATGGAAGATGAGGTTTTATTGTAATAAGATTGGATACACAAGTAAAATCTGAGTGAACAAGCATCATACATATAAAATGTAGATGAATGGATAATCACGTTATCAAAAGGAATTAAAATGTCCATTTGTACAGGTATGTGGAGCTTGATCAACCTCTCACTTTTTTTTATTTATTAATGCAAGTGTCCAAGTCAGTTTACGCATATCTTAACTAATTTCACGAGCCCTGAAATTAACGATCATGTAAGCCTCTAGTAACTTTGAGATTTATAAGATTTAAATTAGTAACCTCTTGGAAATAAATCTAAAACTTGACTAGTTAAGCTACACCTCTTATAATTTTGATCAACATCTCATTTACTAGCTATAATGACAAATAATACATTCATTTCATGCATATATGCCATAAGGTCACTTTTTTTCTACTTGGCAACGACCATAACATCATCTTTTCTATCTAACAATGACCCATCAACAAATTATACAATCGGACAAATCTCATGGCTACAAAAATGACCATTAGTTTTTGGGTTAGCTAGGGTTTCACAATCTAAACTTTTTATTTATCATTTCTTCTCAGCCTACACTATCTTCTCAAGCTTATATTATTAAATTTTTTTGTGTTTGGAAATTTAATATTGATTTTTGTTTAAAATATTTTTTGTTTAGAAATATATTAAAATAATATTTTATTATTATTTAAAAATTATTTTTAATATAAACACATTAAAATAATCTAAAAACATATAAAAAAATTAATTTTATATAAAAAATTCAAATTTTAAAAGAACACAATTTAAATTGTGTTTCCAAACAGACTATTAGCCATCAAGAAACTTTCATCCCACTAGAAAAGCTTGTTTTGCAAGCATTCTAATGAACCCGGCCCTACATTATCAATCTCAACTTTATCTCATGAAGAGTCCTAGTTTTTCAAACCTTATCCTTCATAACCTAATAACTTGGATTAAAGATGATATTCATTAAAGTCTATGACTTCCGTATGCATAAGTTCATATAAAAATATGTATATTCTTCATGAAAATCTCCCTCAAGAGACCACAATTTGCATGAAAATGTCGATATGTTACCAAGTATAATAATAACAAATGTTTTGATTTTTTTTTATTTGTTTAAAAATAGGTACTTAAATTAAATTGGATACTCCACACCCTCATGTTTTCCCTTTTCTTTTATTTTTTTATTTTTTTTGTGAGTGTTGAAGTTGCTCTTTTTGATGTAACTATGGCTTAGGTAAACTTTATATTGTGCCACTTTGTTGAGAGGTGGGACAGCCCTCAAAATGGATGCCAAATCAAATCAACTTGCTGTGGTGCTTTTGGTGGAAAGCCCAAGTCTGTGGCCACAACTTTACAAATGACACGTCGTCAAATAACCTAAGTCAGCATCCACAACTTTCCAGGTAGATCTAAGATTAAGAAAAGACAATAAGATGTATATTTTTTTTCAAAAAAAATAAAAATTTCCTCAAAGCTTTGTGTTAAATTAAGGAGCCAAATCCCACAACTCATGTCCAAGATTTCTCATTCAAAGGAGGCTAGGATGTTTCCTGAGACTAAAGAAATCACAAATTAGAGCCAGCCAATGAGCTTTGGCCCGACCCACAAGCTGTAAAATCAAAATCCCCTGACTCCACTAGAAGCCAAACCAGCTTAGCCAGGTTGGCCCGTCAAGGGATTGCCGACTGGCTGTTTTTGTTGTTAGCGTCCAGCACAAAATGGCAGCACCACCGCCGGAGGAGGTCAAAGTGGAGACAAGAGACAACAATGTGACAAGACCACCTTACTTTTACAGAAACAGTGGTCTGTAAAAGAAGGGCTCTAAAGCCACAAGAAAGTTGAAGCCTTCTCAATCACCACAAGTGTTCCTTTTCTTGGTATTGTGCTCGAAGAAGTAAAGCACACAGTTGTGAAAACAATGGCCTCATCACTCTATTGAATTTGATTTTGAAATGCCAATCTTTTTTCTTGAATTCTAGAGAAGGACGGCAAGGCATATTAATGCTTAAAACAAAACTAAAAAAGGAGGAAGTAAATTGTGGATAAACATCAAACCACGAACCCAGCCTTGATCCATTCAATTGCAAAGTTGAAGTCCTTGTCGCTGTAATTATATCAGCTAGGTATTTGTCGTTAGTTTCGCATGTTGAAAAATAATTTAAGTTATTAAATAAGATTTTAATATATAATTTATATTATTTTTTTAATATATTTTTTAAATAAAAACATTCTAGACTTAAAACTTATAAATACTCATATAATCTTGTGTTGAATTGTATTAATTAGAATAAAATGATGATATTCGAACTCGTGATCTTTTAATTAAGGTTTTGATACCTTATTAAATAATCATTTTAATTTAAAAATTTTAAATTATTAGGTTAAGTTTCAAGATATAATTTATATTATTATTTGATATAATTTTTTATATTATGAATTCAGCTGTAATCATTCAATAATGTATTGTTTCGATGATAACATTGATTCTTGAAATAGGGTTTGAGTTTGATTGAATCGATTAATGATACACGAGATATGTTCAAGTATCCATGTTTATTTGTGCTTATATGAGATTATTCAATGTATCATTGGTCTGTAATTATTGTCAAGCAAAACGTCAGCTGAATCTACTCTCAATTGGCCGATTGTTGATTAAAAATGAATATTATTATACAAGTTATAATTAATCCACTCGAAAGCATTTGGATATGATGCAATGATGAAAGGTAAAGTTCGAATGACCACTTTTTCGTTTTTGTTTTATTGAATTGTGGAGGTGGAAATGGATGTTCATGTAGCAAACCCTTCACCGCCGCCGCCGCCTCCTCCTCCTCCTCGGAGACAAGTAACCTCTATAATTTTAATCCGTTCTCCATGCATGGTTCTTTCCTTTAAGTAAAGTATATAAGATGAAAAAATAAAACAATTTACATTTGTCAAACAAATTTAATCAAAGTAATCTTAGAAAAAAAAAAATACGTGAATTATTTTAAATATATAATAAAAATTATAATTATACATAAAAGCATGAAACTTTCAAAATCCAAAACCATGAGATAAAAATCCAAGTATACACGAAGACGAGGAAGAGGAACATGAGAATAAGGTAAAAGAAATAATATAAAAAAGGAAGATAAAACTAGGTTTAATAATACTAATTAATTTGGTTAAATAAAACTAGGTTTGATACAATTTAAATGTTAACACAATCAAAATAAATAAATATCCAATTTAACATCGCTCAGAATCGGGTCAGATTATTTTGGACTTAATGAATTTGGTCAAATTATTGACCCTGTTTATATTTTTCTTTTATATTTTTTTTAAAAAGAAAACGATAAACGCTACCAAATCACTGTAATTAAGTTAATGAGCTGGATTATTGTAAAGTGGAAAACAACGGAAGAAGAGGCCAGCTAATCCCATGTCTATGTTTCCACCAAAATATTAGGTTGGGCCGAATTCTGTGTTTAAAGAGTATGAACCAACTTCTAGCCCATCAAGCTACCATGTATTCCACATTTGGGCTTTAAGGGGACATCGGGCTTTTACTGGATTAGTCGATCCGAACTAGGCTATGGCTTAGCTTGTAAAGCCCAATATCGGTATCATGAGAACCGGTCCAGGTTAATGAAAAAACCGGGTTTTTGAATAAAAAAAAGATGTTCCAAGTTATTTTTTAAAAAGTTATAGTTTAGATTAACTCATGAACTACGACCTAAAGTCTTGGGTGGGCTGCTCTTATAATTGTAGCAATAGAAGAGAAATTATTAGATATGCTACAGTTTTATTTCCAATATGAAGTGAAACCAAATTCAGCCCATTAGAGGAGGTGGAGATGGGCTGAACTGTACATAGCCCAGATTGAACTCTTGATCTTTTTTATTGAGTTAATATAATCGTGTTCTCTTAAATTTAAAAAAAAAATATTATTTTTTTATTTAAATAAATTTTTTTATATTTTTATATAATTTTGATGTGATGATATCAAAAATAATTTTTAAAAAATTAAAATTTTTTATTTTAATACATTTCTAAGCGAAAAATATTTTAAACTATTAATACTACTATAATTCTAAACACACCCTTAAATGGTCTAAACTCGAGGTTTTAGAGTGGGTTCGGAGTACAAGTCATGAAATCAGAATCCACCATAACAATTATCCTTTAGATTATGGGATCATGTATAATTTAATTTGAAGAAACGATTTTTTAATAAAGTTATTTTTTCAACAATAAACGTATCTTTTAAGTTAATTTATACGTCAATCAAATTTAAGTCCCTCTTTAAGCGTATATCGATTTAAGTATATTAAAAAGAGATGATGGCTTCATGATTAAAACTTAATAAATCAAGAAAAGGAATAAACCTCTTTACCCACCATACTAACCCAAAATTGTTTAAAAAACGAGAAATGAGATAGAGCGTGAAAAAAAAAAAAATTCAAGAAGAATGGGAGCTCTGAATTCGGTCTCATGTCAAATTTCCATCAACTTTGAATTCCTCGACAAACCACCAATTGTCGCGTCTAGACTACTTCTCTTCCATTTCATGAACCACCATTTCAAGTAAGACTCCTAAAGGAATATCCATGTTTTCTTTTGATATTTTCATTAATCAACAGAACATTTTAGATTTGATTTTTCTTCTTCTTCTTCTAGAATGAGAGTATATATAGTTTTGATGATGAATATTTATCTTTGCCGGTAAATTCATTAATATTGTTAGGATAAATAAATTTTTGGGCTAGCTAAAACCTTAGCCCATGAGAACAGAGCGACACCCAAATCTTTGTTTAAAAAACGAGAAATGATATAGAGCGTGAAAAAGAAGAAGAAAAAAAAGCAAGAAGAATGGGAGCTCTGAATCATGGCAGAAGATCTTAATAAAAGATTTTATTTTATTTTTTGTTATTTTTAATGTTTAACATCGCTACGCTGCGTATAAAATTTTCATCTAAAAGTAGTAAATTCAAGATCAAAAGAGTTTAAAATTTGGAAGTGATATATATATTCCAAAAGAAGAGGAAGAAGAAGAATGCCCGTGTTTTGATTCGATAATTTCGTCATAGAACACATTCTAGATTTCATGAATCTAGTCTGTATACAAGATAATCAAGTACATGACAGTTTTTATTTATTTATTTAGCAAAGGAGTATGTTACTATAATTATCTGCACTGCCGTTGAAATAAAAAAAAATTAGATAATAAAAAACTCAAAAAATTTAAAATTCAACCAGCATGGGCTTATTATGTAACATTTCAACATGATATTGTTTTATACAAAATACTAAGTTATTGATTTATTAGATTGATTAGAATCAACATAACATAATTATTTATCTACTCAGAATTCTACTACTATATTAGAGGAGATTGTTTTCAATCTAAAAATCCATTTTCAATCATTTTTTACTTTAAAACAACTAAAAAAACCATTAAATCATTTCTAAATCATCTAATAACCTTAAAAACCAAAAAATAGGTTGAAAAACTGAAATCCAACCTGAATTTAAAAAAAAAACTTTATGAACCCAAATATACAATCTCATGCAAGTTTAGAAAAAAAAAATCACCACATCAAACTCTTTTAGTTAAATGGAACTTGTTGATATCAATAATATTGATTTTTTTTTGCTTGAAGTGGTTAAATTGATAAATTTCTCATTCTTTATCATTTCCAAGTAACTTTCTCTTTTATTTTTCTAACTCATGGACCAAAATGTAACAAAAATGAATTTTAAAACCAAATTAAAATTATGAAGATTAAAAAGAACTTTTTTCAAGACTTTTAGATTGGCCATATTATTTCTTCTGTTTTATACTTTGGCTCCTTATCTTTTAAATTTTCTATCCTTTAAATATTTTGACAAATTGATAGATAGTTTGGTCTGCGAGTAGAAAAAAAATTGAGAAAAAAAAAACAAAACAAATTGAGGACCAAAAAAAAAAGGAAAACTGGTCATGAAGCTTCAGTATAATACCTAGGCGTTGTAGGATTGGATAAATAGTTACGGATTCCCGAAGGAGTTAATTTGATTTTCTTCTTGGTTTTGGTTTATTTTAAAATATTTAAGAGCACAGTAATAATTATTTTTAAAAGTGATTTTTTATTGAAAAATAATTAAAATAATATTCTTTATTTTTAATATTAATATATCAAAATGATATAAAAACATAAAAAAATTAATTTTAACAAAAATAATTTCAAATTTTAACAAAAAAACAGATAAAAATTCACTCACAGACAATAGATAAATACATTGCTACTAGATGTCATGCTCACGCGAAGCTGCGGGCTTGTGGCATGTTAATTTGTACGTTGTCGTGGATTTATAAAAAAATAAAAAAAATTATATGGAAAAAAACTATTGCAATCCACAATGTTTTCAAGTAAAAAACTACAAAGCTAAATATTTAACTAGATTAATATTTAAACAATAAAATGAACAAAGAAAATTTGAAAAAAATCATAACAAAAAAAAAAGAAAGGGAAAAAACCATGTAGGGAAATATTGTAGCAATCTATAATGTTTCATGAGAAAATCTACAGTTTTAATTCTCAACTAACTCAATATTAAAAATAATAAAATCAATAAAGATAATTTTAAAAAAAAATCATAACAAAAAAACAATCATGTGAAGGAACACTATAACAATTCACAATGTTTTAAAGAAAAAAACGATGAAGCTAAATTCTCAACCAGCTCAATATGAAAAAAATAAAATCGACAAATACAATTATGAAAAAATAAAAATTATAAAAAAACAAAAAAAAAACCATGTGGGGAAACACTGTAGATTGAAAATATTTAAGAGTGTTTTAAAGGAAAAAAACTACAAAGCTAAATTTTCAACCAACTCCATATTAAAAAAATAAAATCAACAAAAAAAATTCTAAAAAAAACACAAAAAATTGAAAAAAAAGAAGAAGACAATTTTGGGAAAAAAACAAAAAAAAAAAGAGGAAAAAAACATGTGGAAAAAGTTAAAGCTGAATTCTCAACCAGCTCAATATTAAAAAAAAAAATTCAATGAAGATAATTTTGAAAAAAAACTTGTAGGGAACACTGTAGCAAAATAAAAACCATGTGGAGAAACATTGTAACAATCCACAATGTTTTTTTTTTTAAAAAACTACGAAGCAAAATTGACAAAGATCATTTTGAAAAGAAAAATTCATAAAAGAAAAAAAAAACCATGTAAGGAAACATTGTAGTGATCCATAGTGTTAAAAAAAATACATAATAAAATTTTCAACCAGTTCAATATTAAAAACAATTGATAAAGATAATTTTGAAAAAAAATACAAAAACAAAAAAGAATAAAAAAAGAAGAAGATAATCTTAAAAAAAAACATGTAAAGCTCAAAAAAAGGGAAAAAATAAAAAAAAAAACAACGTGAGGGAAAAAAATAAATAAAAGGAAATATAAAACAAAAAAAATAAAAGAAAAGGTCTGTGGTGGGGAGAAACTATAGTACTTTCCGGCATCTTTTAAAATATTGTTAATAACTTTACTTTTTGTTTGTTTGTTTTTTTTTTTTTTTTTATAGGAAAGTGTGGTTATTTTCTTAACGAAACAAATCCAAATTATTCATGTTGGAAAAGGAGCGAGGAGACTATCAGCTTCAACGGCGGTGCTTTGATGGCCTGGCACTATCAGCTTCAAGAGCCATTCGTTAAACGTGATGTACGAATATGCTAATAGCATATTTTTTGTATTTAACAGTGTAATATATTTTTTAAATAATTTTTTATATTGAAATGTATGTCAATAATATTTTTTTATTTTTTAAAAATTATTTTTAATATTAACATATCAAAATGATTCAAAATATATAAATCATGTTAAATTTTAACAAATTTCTTTTTTTTTTTTTTTTTTTTAAAATACAGTTACAACCGTTTTTCCAAACGATTTCTAAAGCTGCTAAAGCTGGGTTCTTCTGATGTTTTAGGTTTGGCTCACCTTTTTTCCCTAGCACCCGATCACCAATTGTTCATGTTGGAAAAGGAGCGAGGAGACTCCTACCAATCACTGCACATCCACTCTTCCAACCCACTAGTTCCAAATTCTTCCCTTTTGTTTCGTGTCTCTTATTAGGTCTCGTGTCAAATTTCCATCAACTTTGAATTCCTCGACAAATCACTAATTGTTGTGTCTAGATTCTGTTTGTGCACATAGCGAAAAGTTTTTTTTGTTTGATAATACATTATAGTATTTTTTTTTTAATTTTAACTTCACCACATTAGAAAATATAAATGATTGAAACGCGCCCAAATACGATATTAAACGTAAAAATAAACAATACCTAAACTACTTGTCTTCCGTTTCATGAACCACTATTTCAAGTAAGACTCCTAATGGAATATCCATGTTTTCTTTTGATATTTTCAATCAACAAAACATTTTAGATTTGATTTTTTTTTCTTCTAGAATGAGAGTATATATAGTTTTGATGATGTATATGATCATGTCTACTCAACATGTCTGGATCAGCCAGAAGATTGTGTGCCGGAGGAGAGCATACACTTGAATCAATCAACGAGCTTGTAGAGCAGAGAGGAAAAACTTCACCAGCAAGGTTTGAGCTGTTAAGGAGAGGTTTGTTAATGAATACAAAGATTGTGTACTGATTTGTAGTTATCCCAAGAAAAATTACCATTCACGAACACCATGCACAATCCCTTAATTAAAAATAAAAGAGAAAAAACTCGAACCGTTCACAATGCCATGTACGGATGTGCTGATACCAGACACCATAATCGCTCGTTGTCAAATTTTATAGTCATGTAATTCTCAGGTTTTAGGTTCTGTCCACCTTTTGTCACCCAGCTTACTTGCATTGTAACTTTAAGGGAAAGTTACTTCGATTCTTCTTTGTTTAGATGTTCTTTTGATTTGTATCAATTCTTTTAAATTTATAATTTATATCCCAGGTTAACTCAATTTTAATATTATGATGGAAAGAGCAAACTACCCTCTTTTATAATATCACCTCAGTAATATAAGCTAGAAATCAGTCAACATGAATGGAGGTGAATATTAGCTACAACTTTTCGATGACAAGGGTGATCTATGCAAACTAGATGGAGATGATAGATAATAATGATGAAGGATAAACCTCTTTTTGATTACGACAATGTTGCCACATTTAAAGTTTTGTTGAGGATTCGTAGTGAAATAAGTTATTTCATACCCGATGCACTATAAATAGTAATATTTTTTATTTGAATATTGATAATGATAGTTGTAAAAATATTATTGAAAAAATACTACTAATACTTCAATAATAAATTTAAATGGATTAAAGCTATAGAAAAAATAAGGGTAATCCTATGTCTTAAAATACATCTTTTCATTATAAAATATAGGAATGAGACTTATTGTGATGTGGTAAGTATAGATGCGTGTAGTTTGATATTAAGTAGGCTTTGATAATATATATATGATGTAGATATACATTACTTAGATAGAAAGAATTTGTATAAAATTAATAAGGATAATATGAATTATACTCTTGTATCTTTGAAAGGAAAGCCCAAACCCCAAGCTTTTAAGGTAGAGGAGAAGCAACTTGAGGCACCAGTTGTGTTCAAGTTGAATCCAGAATCATACACACGTAGTTTTCTAGCTTCGGTGACCAATGTTCTTAATGATAAACTTATTCCGAACTTAATAAATATCGATTTATTGGTTACAAAAATGTAGCCGCCCGTGGACTTTCCATTTCTTCCCCGAAATAGTGGGTTTTGGAAACAAATAAATTATGACATCTATGGCTGTATATGGGGACCAGAAACATCAATGTTCCAGAAACATCAAATGTTCTATATATATATATATATATATATATATAAACACACAAGCTTGGCTTGATGTTACCTGGTTTCTTGTTTTACTCGCTTTTTTTTTTCTTTGCAGAGCTGGAATGATAGCATTCCTGTTCTTGACAACTCATTCTCTCGTATATTCCTCACATATTTAGCTATACAATCACTCTGTTTCATTCTTGCTCTTCAAATAATGATTTTATTACTCTCCAAATAATACCTCTATTTATAGATTTTAATAACCAGTATTCTTGCTCCTTTGTCAACAATGATGCAACCTTTGTCAATAATTGATGCAGCTTTTTTTGACATTACCAGCTGTCACCAACAATCCATCCATTATAGTCTTTTTTCTTTGATAATAACAGTTCTTTTCTAGAGTAGGGCTGCGGATATTGGTGTTTATTAATAGCAACATCCCAGCAATCTATGGCTGTACGTGTGGACTATAAACATCAATGTTCTTGTTAGAGATGCTATGTTACTCATGATGGTTTCTTGTTTTATAATTTCCAGACTGTCGAAGATTGACGGTGCAACATGCTCCATTTATAATTAAATATTGGATAGAAGAAATATAGTTTACAATGAAATTCTTTGACTTTTCTGATTATTAATTTTGTAAACAGCTTTGCATTAGAACAGTAATGTATCTGTCCCATTCAAGTAGTTTTCGGTTTGGTTTTGACTTCTCAATTAATGTTGTTTATGCGGTCCATTTGAATATCGACTGTCTTTCCATTTATTTGTTGAATTCTTATCACAAACTTAAAATCAAAGCCACACGTTCTTAGTTGTTTTTATTACTTGTTTTCCACAACCTTTCAATTCCAAAAGGAGCTCTCTCTCGGTTCGTCTTTAGATACAAAAGAGATGAAAACGACAGCGACATGTCTTTTTATATTTTAAAAATATAAAAATTCACTTTAAAATTTTATTAGATTTATTTTTATTTTAACCTCTATTTTTAACTAAATACATTATTTTTATCTTATTTATATTGCTTATTTTATCCAAGAAACACTAAATGGATCTGGATGAGATAAGACTATCCCTTTAAGATGGGGAAGTAGAACAAAATGTTATATCTTATTTTATCCAGTCTTTTATATCAAATTAATGATGCTTTAATTTTTGTTTATAACATTACTTCTATTAAAATTAAATGGGATTTTTTTAAGGTGTTTAGAAATATGTTAGTGGTTGTTTTTTAAAGCGCTTTTCATTCTAAAACATGTTAAAATAATTTTTTTTTTAAAAATTATTTTTGACATCAGTACATTAAAATCATCTAAAAATATAAAAAATATATTAATTTAAATTAAAAAAATTAAAATTAAAATTAAAATTTTTCAAAAGCATTTTCCAACTGTAAAAAATAATAATAATAGTAAACTAGAGAGATGTGATTTAAAATCTAGCAATTTTTGTTTATGTTTTATAATCTAAGTCGAACTTACCTTGTTGATTAAATTATACTAATAATTTTCTTTAGGATGGTTGATAATGATGATAAATCATTTAAGCCATTATTATTGGAATTAAACTTGAAGTTTAGAGAACGTAAAAGTGAGTTTTTCGAAAAGTCTTTTTAGTTATTCTAAGCTTAAATGTGCAATAGATTAATTAATGATATGAATATCTTCTTGAATTCTAGAATTCTAATGGTCTATTAGGCTTGTAATTAAGTCCAAATCTAGAGTTACATAAATATAAAAATAAAAATGAAATATGTTCAACCGTGTTTTCTTCCCTTGAATTTGATTAACTTAGCTGCTTTGTCTATTTGCATGAACGCGTCATTCTCAAATAAGCAGCACTACTAGTTATCAAAACAAGAGTGCTATGGACGTAATGTTGTTTTTTCTAGCAGATGGCTTGCCTTGAAGACTCTCTATATACACTGCTGTTTATTGTTGAAAGACACGTGTTAGCTTTTCTCATTTCTTCCTTCTCCTATCCACATAGGTCTGGTTTTCCTGTGCTTTTTTTGGGGAGCCGTCTGCTTTAAGAAGGAGAAAAGGAACACAGATTTTTGCTGCTGATTTTCTATTAGCTTAGATCTGAGCTCTGCCTGTGTTTCTGATTAACTACGATTTTCTCAAGTGTGGCTGCTTGAGGAGGTAAGTATCGTGTCATTTTTTTGAAGTGTTTACCGATTTCTGGGATCCGTGTGCATGGTGTGTGTGCGCGCGCGCGCGTGTATTAGCATGTCAGTGTACTTTTTTCGGTTCTAGCATGTGAAAGACCTTATGGTTGAAAATGGAAATCAGTTGTACTTTGATTTGTTGAAATAAGCAATCTACTCAACAGTGATAAGATAAGATTTGTGGCTTCTAATTAATTAGTAAAAAGCATACTGTACTGTCCCATCTCTGTCATCTTCTGGTGTCATACTGTGATATGCAGTCGTTGATGAAATGATTCATGTACTTTAGTATGGAGTTTGACATGGACAGTTTTGATCTGATATGTACAAATCATCTTCAGCTAGCCTAGATGAAGATGCTTTATTTCCTTGTCATCAATTTCTCCATACAAGAAAATCCAATATGCTTTCCTCCTGTCCTTTCTACTTTTCAATTTGAAATCAAATAATAATTGGTTGGTATTTGGGATACATTTTACAAGATGATCATTTTTCTTCTTTTGTTGGAACTGGAAAACTTTACTTATGTTTTGAGAGTCTGCAGTTTTTCCTTTTTTAAGTTTCCATACTGGTCAAGACTATTGGATTGCTTGTCTGGAGATATTCTCCAAAAACATGGGACTGTCCTGGACCTTTTCACCAGTATTTCAAGACCAGGAACCTGATAACCAAATATGGAAATGATGACTAACATGGATAAATATGTAGTTAGCAAGGTTTGATTTATGTGTTTTAGGTGCTGGTTCCAGTTACAGTGTCATCTGTACCATTTATGTTCTTGAAGAGTCTACAATACAAAGATTGGCTTAGGGTTAATCGATTGACTGTAGTTTTTTTTTTAATTCTGATTTATATTTAAACAAGTTTTGGTATTTGTTAATTTGATTGAAAGATGAAATATGTTTGTTAAATAATTGATCTTTGTTGAATTCTACTATCCTTTCAGGGCAACTTTTTATGATGGAAAACAGAAGAAATGTAGATTTAGAGAAGCAGATTTTGCCAGAAGCACTTCCTGCGCTCATCCAATACATCACATCAAAGGAAGTGGAGGGCTTTGATGGCATTCAACTAAATAAAATCTTGAACAATCAGCTTCAACCAAGTGATTCTCAACCTTTTAGTACATCAGCTATGGTATGATACATATATTATGATATGTTACTGAACCATTTTAGCCTGATTCTGCAGAAATTCTTGGGTGGTTTTGTGTTAATTTCCTTCTGCAGGGATTTGATGGTAAAGGCATAACATATTTCTTATGTTGGTTGTAGCAGGGAAGTGATACTGCTGCCTTTGAGAACCAAACTGATGAATCTCAACCCATCCACCTTCCAAGGAAGCATTCTGTTTCCATCAGCTTGCCAGCTTCTCCCATAGCAGCAAGCTCAAGGAAGGCAAAAAAGGTCCTTTTCAAAGAAGATGGTGAAAAAACCTTTGTTTATGGAAATCCAGATTCTTCTGCTGCATCTAAAATTGTCGATACACCACCTAAGCAAGTTAAATTCCACTCTCAACCAATGGCTAAGGGAACTGCTGCATTTGAGGTTGCACTTGACGTTCCAAACCATCCTAATAACCATCCCAGCTTGAAAAAGTCAAAGGATAAAAGATATGATTCTTTCAAAACATGGTCTGGGAAACTTGAGAGGCAAATAACAAACGTACGTGTGAGGCCGCGAGAAGATTCAACAGAGAAGACTGCTGGCCCAAAAGCAGAGAAAGATGCTTTACCTGTAGACCGATACTTTGACGCGTTGGAAGGGCCTGAGTTGGAAACTCTTAGGGTATGTTCTTAGTGTTTACCTCCCCCAATCATTTAAAATAATTTCTTCGTAATCTGAGATCATCCAGTAAAAGGAAACTTGATGTCCACTTTGTCCCTTTTCTTTGTGGTATGAAATTATGATGCACATCTGTCTGTTGCTGCACTCCTAGCCTGCATTATAAACTGAGTCTATCTCGTCAGATTTCCAGGTTCACTGAAGTCACCAAATACTGATGAATTTTGAATCTAGATATGATCATCTAATTATAAGAAAGATCTGGTTTTTAATGAATTGGCCTTGTAAATTGAAGACATCCGGATGAATGACAGCCTTCCCTTTTCCTTCTATAACTTCTTTTCTCACATGTAGTTATTGATGCATTTTGTATTGCCAAATATCATATATTACTGCTGGTTAAGCTGATCGTTTCTGATCAACACTATGCATGCTGCTACTTTACAGCCTTCGGAACAAATAGTGCTACCAGATGATAATACATGGCCATTTCTTCTCCGTTTTCCCATCTCTTCATTCGGTATCTGTCTTGGGGTTAGCAGCCAAGCAATAATGTGGAAAACCCTGGCCACCTCTGCCTCCACAAAATTTCTCCACATAAGCATCTACGTAAATCTTGTCCTATGGTGCATCGCTGTTGCTCTTGTAGTCATCATTGGTTCCATATACCTTCTGAAAATGATTCTCTACTTTGAAGCAGTTCGTCGTGAGTACTACCACCCAATCCGAGTGAACTTCTTTTTTGCACCATGGATAGCTCTGCTATTCTTAGCTATTGGAATGCCTCCTTCCCTTGCCGAAGACCTGCATGCAGCGCTGTGGTATGTTCTCATGACTCCATTCCTCATTCTGGAGCTTAAAATATATGGACAGTGGATGTCAGGAGGACAGAGAAGGCTTTCGAAGGTGGCAAATCCTACAAACCATCTGTCGATTGTTGGGAACTTTGTGGGGGCACTGTTGGGTGCATCAATGGGATTAAAAGAAGGGCCTTTATTCTTCTTTGCAGTCGGGTTGGCTCACTATACAGTCCTATTTGTAACTCTGTACCAGAGACTTCCGACAAATGAGACACTCCCTAAGGATCTCCATCCAGTTTTCTTTCTGTTTGTTGCAGCTCCAAGTGTGGCTTCTATGGCATGGGCAAAAATTCAAGGTTCATTTGATAATGGATCACGGATTCCTTACTTCATTGCCCTATTCCTTTATTTCACACTGGCGAGTCTATGCCCTTATTTCTATCATACGTTATATTTCTGTTATGTACATTCTCATAAGCTATCAACTGTGTGAAGAGGATCAGACTATATTACTTTATTTTGCTATTTAAGATTTATCCCTTAACAATACTATCCTCTCTTTTTTTGGCAATTTTGCAGGCAGTCCGTGTTAATTTTTTCCGAGGATTCAAGTAAGTCAATGCCACTTGAAGTTGTTTTTTTCTTTCTCTTACCATTTCGCTTCTGAGGTTTCCTAAATTTAACGATCTCTTGAATCTACAGGTTTTCATTGTCATGGTGGGCATACACTTTCCCGATGACCGGCGCTGCCATTGCGACCATCAGGTACTCGAATGAAGTCACGAATGTAGTCACCCAAGTTCTTGCCGTCATATTCTCTGCTGTTTCCACACTCACTGTATCGGCTCTCCTTGTATCGACAATAGTGCACGCATTCGTACTCCAGGACCTCTTCCCTAATGACATGGCCATCGCTATCAGCAACAGGAAACCAAGACAGCATCACCAGAGGAAGTGGTTCCATCTAAGACGTGGAAGCTCGGATGAAAATGAGATTGAACATTACTTAAAGTTCACAAACTCAGATGGTAAGGATATAGAATCTTCTCTACACCCCACCACTTCCAGCTCAGATTGTAGTCATTGAGTTTAGGTAAGTTTATGTAATGCACATCACAGGGAGGCTTATGTTTCGCTTCCTTAGCAGGTCCTTCGCCATTTTCTGAATCTTCAGCCTAGTCATGTAAGGAACTCGTAATCTAGCAGTTATGACAGTTTCAATGAGCATGATGAATCAGAGAGGAAATGAAGATTCATGCAGTAAGAGTAGAGTGCTGTCCAAGGAAATAATAAGATGCGTGCTTGTATAGGATGAGTATCAGTAATATCTATGCTTTTGCAAACAGGCTTTTCTGCTTTTATCAAAAAACAAAAACCAGCTAAATCAAAGTTGCCAAGACCATTTTACAATTCATATGCTAGAAACAAAAATATTCAAATGTACAGAAAATTGTAAATAGAATAACCCCTGCCTTTTCAGCTGGACGAGGTGACCAAGTGCCTCATCAATGTAGCAATCTGGGTTGTGCAGATAGCAGGTTGAACAGCATTGTTGGACCTTCAATGATTTTGAATGTTCAGGTTTAAGCTCCAACCACTTCCATAGACCCCAATTGAAGAGGACTAAGAAATAATAAATTGATCTGCAGCGGAGAGGACACCAATTCATTGGATTTCATCTTTTAAAAATTAAAGTGCTATACAGTACAGAAAATGTGACTAAACGTAGAGTCTTAGACAAACACTACCATTTCTAGTTGTGCCACAACATAATTGACAAGACTAGGTGAAGTTGAAGCCACAGCAACCTCCTCGTCTATTATCCCCAGCGACTAATGAGAGACATAGTTTTGTCGACCACCATGGCCACCATTAGCAGTGATTTGATCTACATTCTTCATCCTCTTTTCCTTGCGACCCAACAACCACCATCTCTGCCATTTTTCTAACCACAGAAATTGACCTTCACAACCCCTATGCCACTCTCTACTTGATCGATCACCGCACCCAAAACCTAGCCTCCACGCCACTACCAGCCACCATAGAAATCATCTCACAGCCCCACATAACAGTAGTAATAACAACAATACTAAGAAGAGAGAGAAGATCGACAGTGGGAAGGAAATTCAAAATTCAGGTGATCCAATCTCTTAACATGAGCAACAATGAGTTGCATTGCCGATATAGGAAGAAAGAGAAGAAGAAGATGCACTTGTTCCTACCCTTCAAGTGCCCCCAGTCTCATCGGAGCAAAGGTTCAAGCACCAGCAGCTTCCCTAACCCACCAGCCCATCTTAGTCACGCGCCGCTGCTATCAAAGTAGTTCCATCAGTATTTTTGTCACCCCCAGCCACTATACAAGGCGATTTTAAACCTCAAAAATAAATTCTGGATAATTTTTAAAGCTGATACGGTAAATAAAAGGGTGAATTACAAAATTAATTTTTTTATATAATTGTGTTTATTGTTAATTTTATGCTATAAATCATAAATCTCAATCTAATAGTTAAATTCAGCTAAGATTTATACATGAATTTTCAGATATATTTTTCTACATTGATTTAAAATTTAATGTCAATTAGAGTTCTAAAAAACATCATAATATAATTTTATAACCATCTTTAATGATCAACAATATAGTTTGCAAGTGTGTAATGATTCTCTTAATGTTTTAAAATTCTTTTTTTAGGAGGATTCATTATTTATCCTATATACATAAGCAAAGAAATTAAGAGGCAACAACTATTACAAAGATTTTAATATTTATTTAGGAGAGTTAAAATTGATTTTGGACTGATTTTTTCTATTATATAGTTTTAAACCAACAATCATGATTTTTTATTCAACCACTAGATCAAACTGAAATTTTATCAAAAGTTTTCAAAGGGCTGGTTTTGTATTAGGTTAAAAGTTTAGATCAATCAGACATAGAATAGACTTTGCAATAAAGTCTAGAAGCTACTGTACGAGAATTTAAATTGGTTTTTTATTTGGTTATATATATATATATTATTTAGAACTATTTTATTATTTTTTTAAAATTTCTTAAGATATTTTTTTTTTAGTATAAATAGAGTTATTTAGCTTTTATTTGGGTTTGCTTTACAACCATAGGGTTATTAGCTTTTTCTTTTTTTCAAACTTCTTTTTCTAATAATGTAAAAATTCTTGTCACACTTAAAAACTATGTTGTTATCCATTAAAGATCATTATAAAACTAATAAAGCTTTCTAAAATTATTTGTTGGATATCCTTTCATTATTATAAAAAGAATCCTCCCTAAATATAAAGTCCACAAATCAAAAGGCAACAAATAAAAAAAAGATATATTGCATATGTTGATCTGTAATGCAATACATTACAAAACTCTAATTGACTTGGAGTTTTAACTCAAAATATAACAATATGTCTAAAGATTTTTGGTAAAATTTTATTCTGATCCAATAGTCGGATTTAGAGTTATGCTTGATAACAAAAAACTAAACGGTAGACACAATTACTCTAGAATCCTAATTTTTTTATTCAACCTTTTCTTGGATTATTCGATAATCCACTCAAAAGCAAAACCTTAAGTATAAGCTAAATAATATTATTTATACTAGTTCAAAAAAAAAAGCATCCTAAACAATTCTAGGAAAAAAAAATAAAAGAGTTCTAAATAAAATAGAAAAAAAAAATCTTAAATCAACTAGAAAAATAATATAAATTCTTACATAATAGCTCTTAGATCTTGTTGTAAGGTCCTTTTGATGTCTAATTGATTTGAAACTTTAAACCAATATAAAACAAGACCTTTGGCAATTTATTGTAAAATTTCAGCTCGATCTAACAGTTAGATTGAAAACTATGTTTGTTAGTGTAAAATTCCGTATTAGAAAAAATCAACACAAAACTAACGTGAACCCTCTTAAATAAGTATGAGAATCTTTGTAATAGTTGTTGGCCCTTAGTTTTCTTATAGAGTATGGAAACTCCCCAAAAAATCTACTAGTAAATACAATAAGTCCTCATTTTCTTGTATAGCTAGGATAAATAAGGAATCTTTGTAAGAAAATAATTTTGAGACATTAAAGAAGTTCTTGCCGCACTTAGAAACTATGTTGTGATTAATTATTTGAGTTTAATTAAAATGTATGAATAAAAATATACGAAATAAAAAAATTGTAATTTTTTAAATAAAATATTGTTTAATTTTTAAATATAGATGAATTAAAATTTTAAATATTATTTGAGATGAATGAAATATATATGTGGGATGCCCAACCTAGAGGGTATTTAATTTTATTTGAAATTAATTAAATAAATGTATTCATCAACTTTTCGATTTACAATTACTATCTTTAATATCTAAAAAATACATTGGGAATGCTTGGAAATTCATTTTTTTTTGTTAAGTTTTTTTTATTCCACGATGAAGCAAGGGCCAATCAGCTAGTTGTTTCTATAAATCGTGAAATAAATGAGGATGATATGGTTTAATGTTGGGCCCTATCATTCTAATGTGATATGAACAAGTAATACATGATCCTTTTTAACATGTGATTTTTTTTTTATATAAAAAAATGTGTTAATTATTTTTATTATTCGCCAATCAATCCAGGATGATATCAAGCCTTGTACTTTGAATGTTGTTGAATGTGTGATTTTGAATTTGTTTTTATGTTTTAATTATTTCTATTATTTACAAATCAATTCAGGGTAGTGAGGTTCGATCTCAGGTTATATTCCTTGTATTTTCTTAGTGGAAAATGGAATCGATTAGCATATATAACTAAAGTGTTCATTATAGGCTATCATATTTCTAGGATGTGAATTATTTCTTTAATATCATGTATTTATTATTCTTGTTTATCTAAGAATCAACTCAGGATTGACACATGATCTAAATGGGTCTTGTCCTAAGAAATTAAAAGAAATATGGAAATGGTTGATATATGATAATATTCTCAAAATATATTGTTTTTTTTATATGAATTTTGACTCGTGGGTTCAAGAGTGTCCCCAACAATACCTTTACTATCTGGTTAACCGCCTTTAAGAAGTGATGTTATCTATGGTGACAATATTTTTTTTAAATATAAATGTAAATATTTGTGAAAAACATAAAATTAATCTTTAATTATAAATATTATTTGTAAATATTCATTTGTTATTTAAATTTGAATTTCTATGTTTGAGTTGATGTATGTGTGGATTTATTCTTTTATTCTATTTTTAGAATATAATTTTTCATGATATGAGCAAATATAGGATTGATCAATTTAATCTCCCATAGACTCGTTAAGTGTAAGTGATGATTTTTTGGGCCCATTTCACTCAATTTATTTTTGAATATGCTTATGCCTCTAATTGATCACCATTTTTTTTTTATCCAATGCGTCGTATTTTAAAATTAAGGATTAGGTCTTGCCATAAGATGCATACCCTAAATCACTAATTTGTTATGTTTATTTTAATGATAATTATGTTTCATTTAGACAATGACAATAATGATAGTGATGGTATTATCAATATTATCCTCATTGATAATTTAAGCCAATGTAAGCAAAATAATTTATTAAATTGTTGTTTCTGATATAAATTTTAAAATGAAAAAAATTGAAGTTGATATCTAAAAATATGATACACCTGAAACAAAAAAAAAAATATAAGGGATGGGGGTTTGGAGAGTCTTGATTGGACATTCACAAGATCGAGACAAATGTGATTTAAACTCAAGGACGATTTTTTTTCAACCTAGGGAGTATAAGGATTTTTAGAGAGAGATTATTTTTCTTTATTATTATTATTATTATTTTCAATTTAGTTTAAGAAAATAGTTTTTTATGGTGTTTTTTTTATTCTATTTAGTTTAGAAAATCAAATATTAAGATTGATAATTTTATTTTTTTCTTAATTTGTTTAAAATTTTTATTGATTTTTCTTTATTTTCAGATTTGTTTTTAATAATAATTGAGTGGATCTAATGAAAATCTAGCAAATATAAACACAAGTGTCCATTTACACAAGAGTAAAAAACAAGAAAATCAAACAATTCAAATCTTTATATAACGCAAAGTATCAAGTTCGAAAAGACCGAAAACATTTCTAATTTATCCAAGTCCGGATACTTCTGGCCCTATGTATAAGTCCATTCATGTGTACTTAAAATTACTATCCTTAGTCTTCAATGAAGAATCAAATTAATAACTATATTCCAATTTGACATCTCATCATCAAAAATTATTTTGAGGTTTTCTAATTTATTTAGCTTCTTAATTTTTAAGCTTATTAAGGAGATGCAAACCTCTTAAATAAAGAAGTAAAATACATCAAAATTATTTATTTAGTAATAAAAATATAAATTATCCGTATAATAACTTTACTTGACTTAAATCCGAACTTTCTAGCTTATTATTTTATTTTATTTTTGTATGTTTTCGTCTACATTATTTCCATCCTACGTGTAAGGGATGAAAACTGCTAGGAAAGACAATAAAATCATATGGATCTCCATGGGACGGCATCCAAAACTAGTATATATGCACTTATTGTCATTAATAGAAACCAAATGGATTAAATGTTCTTGGCCATGGGCCATGTCTACTAAATGTTCATTGTGATAATCAGCACCTCTAGTTGGTTACGGAATCATGTCTTTCTATCTTTTAAAAAACATCGAAAATGTAACTCATTGACATTGACCCTGTCTCAATACATGTATACTTAAGAGTGGTGCAAGCTCTGCAGAGGGAGAAGTTTTATGTATTATTTCATTGTCTGAAAACTGGCTACATTGACCCTAGTATGATTACATCCGACATTAGGCATGATCAATTAAGTTGTTCATTTAACCATGAGAGATAGTTCATTTGGTCAAGTCTTGGGTTTGCTTCTCAATTGTTATGGGTTCGAGTTTCCTCAAGATCATTAGAGACTTATATGATCATTAATTTTAAGGCCCGTGAGATTAGTTAAGGTGTGCATAAGGTGGTATAGACACCAATGTTAATAAAAAAAAATTAAGTTGTTAATTTTTGTTGGTTTCTTGTCATTACATGCTTCATTTCTCTAAATTTGTATGAAACAGGAATGGGCATTGATGATACAATATCCCACATCAGCAAGGAGTTGTAGGCTATATGCCTTTTCAAAGTAAAACCCACTGCAAGGTTATGGCTTCGGTGGCTGGCTTGACAGAAAATGGTTTCTATTTCAAAATCTTACGCACCTAGTTTTCTAGTTTTGGTGACCAATGTTCTTAATGATGAACTAGTTACTTTATTTATAGATTTTATTTTCAAAGAATTAGAAGAGCCACGATTATTAGAGAAATAATTTAAAATAAGAATGACAATTTAATCTGATACTAATAGATACCGATATATAGATCACGAAAATGTAGCTGTGGTGGACTTCCCATTTCTTCCCCGAAATAGTGGGTTTTGGAAACAAATAAATTATGACATCTATGGCTGTATGTGGGGGGCTAGAAACATCAATGTTCATGATATATATATATATATATATATATATATAAAGAGAGAGAGAGAGAGAGAGAGAGACACACACACACACACAAGCTTGGCTTGTTAGAGATATTATGTTACTCATGATGGTTTCTTGTTTTATAATTTCCAGACTGTCGAAGATTGACGGTGCAAGATGCTCCATTTATAATTAAATATTGGATAGAAGAAATATAGTTTACACTGAAATTCTTTGATTTTTCTGATTATTAATTTTGTAAACAGCTTTGCATTAGAGCAGTAAAATATCTTTTCCATTCAAGTAGTTTTCGGTTTGGTTTTGACATTTCGATGTTGTTTTTGTGGTCCCTTTGAATATCAAAACTATCTTTCCATTTATTTGTTGAATTCTTATCACAACCATAACCTTTCAATTCCAAAAGGAGCTCTCTCTTGGTTAGTCTTTAGATATAAAAGAGATGAAAACGACAGAGATATGTTTTTTTTGTACTTTAAAAGTATAAAATCTCACTTTAAAATTTTCCTAGATTTATTTTATATTTTATCCTCTATTTTTTTAACTAAATATATTATTTTTATCTTATTTATATTGCTTATTTTATCCAAGAACACTAACTAAAATAACTTAGAATCTTTTTTGAAAGTCCTGCTCTTTATGCTTAATATAACATTAATTCTATTAAAATTAAATGGGAACTTACCTTGTTGATTAAATTATACTATTAATTTTCTTTAGGATGGTTGATAATGATGATAAATCATTGAAGCCAATATTATCATTGGAATTAAATTCGAAGTTTAGAGAATGTAAAAGAGAGTTTTTCGAATAGTCTTTTTAGTTATTCTAAGCTTAAATGTGCAATATATTAATTAATGATATGAATATCTTCTTGAATTCTAGAATTCTAATGGTCTAATAGGCTTGTAATTTAAGTCCAAATCTAGAGTTACATAAATATAAAAATAAAAATGAAATATGTTCAACCGTGTTTTCTTCCCTTGAATTTGATTAACTTAGCTGCTTTGTCTATTTGCATGAACGTGTCATTCTCAAATAAGCAGCACTACTCGGTATCAAAACAAGAGTGCTTTTGACGTAATGTTGTTTTTTCTAGCAGATGGCTTGCCTTGAAGACTCTCTACATACACTGCTGTTTATTTAGCTTTTCTCATTTCTTCCTTCTCCTATCCACATAGGTCTGGTTTTCCTGTGCTTTCCGTGGGAAGCCATCTGCTTTAAGAAGGAGAAAAAAAACACAGATTTTTGCTGCTGATTTTCTATTAGCTTAGCTCTGAGCTCTGCCTGTGTTTCTGCTTGAGGAGGTAAGTATCGTGTCATTTTTTTTTTGAAGTGGTCATCGATTTCTGGGATCTGTGTGCATGGTGCGTGCGTGCGTGCGTGTGTGTGTGTGTATTAGCATGTCAGTGTACTTTTTTCGGTTCTAGCATGTGAAAGATCTTATGGTTGAAAATGGAAATCAGTTGTAGTTGCTGTACTTTGATTTGTTGATCTGAGCAATGTACTCAACAGTGATAAGATAAGATTTGTGGCTGCTAATTAGTAAAAAGCATACTGTACTGTCCCATCTCTGTCATCTTCTGGTGTCATACTGTGATATGCAGTCTTTGATGAAATGATTCATGTACTTTAGTATGGAGTTTGACATGGACAGTTTTGATCTGATATGTACATATCATCTTGAGCTAGCCTAGATGAAGATGCTTTATTTCCTTGTCATCAATTTCTCCATATAAGAAAATCCAGCATGCTTCCCTCCTGTCCTTTCTACTCTTCAAAATGAAATCAAAGAATAATTGGTTGGTATTTGGGATACATTTTACAAGATGATCATTTTTCTTCTTTTGTTGGAACTGGAAAACTTTACTTGTATTTTGAGAGTCTGCAGTTTTTCCTTTTTTTTTAATTTTCCATACTGGTCAAGACTATTGGATTGCTTGTCTGGAGATATTCTCCAAAAACATGGGACTGTCCTGGACCTCTTCACCAGTATTTTAAGACCGGGAACCTCATAACCAAATATGGAAATGATGACTAACATGGATAAATATGTAGTTAGCAAGGTTTGATTTATGTGTTTTAGGTGCTGGTTCCAGTTACAGTGTCATCTGTACCATTTCTGTTCTTGAAGAGTCTACAACACAAAGATTGGCTTCAGTGTGTATATACGGTTAATCGATTGACTGTAGGTTTGTTTTTTAATTCTGATTTATATCTAAACAAGTTTTGGTATTTGTTAATTTAATTGAAAGATGAAATATGTTTGTTAAATAATTGATCTTTGTTGAATTCTACTATCCTTTCAGGGTAACCTTTTATGATGGAAAACAGCAGAAATGTAGATTTAGAGAAGCGGATTTTTCCAGAAGCACTTCCTGCGCTCATCCAATACATCTCATCAAAGGAAGTGGATGGCTTTGATGGCATTTAACTAAATAAAATCTGGAACAATCAGCTTCAACCAAGTGATTCTCAAACTTTTAGTTCATCAGCTATGGTATGATACACATATTATGATGTTACTGAACCATTTTAGCTTGATTCTGCAGAAATTCTTGGGTGGTTTTGTGTAAATTTCCTTATGCAGGGATTTGATGGTAAAGGCATAACATATTTCTTATGTTGGTTGTAGCAGGGAAGTGATACTGCTGCCTTTGAGAACCAAACTGATGAATCTCAACCCATCCACCTTCAAAGGAAGCATTCTGTTTCCATCAGCTTGCCAACTTGTCCCATTGCAGAAGGCTCAAAGAAGGCAGAAAAGGTCCTTTTCAAAGAAGATGGTGAAAAAACCTTTGTTTATGGAAATCCAGATTCTTCTGCTGCATCTAAAATTGTCGATACACCACCTAAGCAAGTTAAATTCCACCCTCAACCAATGGCTAAGGGAACTGCTGCATTTGAGGTTGCACTTGACGTTCCAAACCATCCTAATAACCATCCCAGCTTGAAAAAGTTAAAGGATAAAAGATATGATTCTTTCAAAACATGGTCTGGGAAACTTGAGAGGCAGATAACAAATTTACGTGTGAGGCCGCGAGAAGATTCAACAGAGAAGACTGCTGGCGCAAAAGCAGAGAAAGATGCTTTACCTGTAGACCGATACCTTGACGCCTTGGAAGGGCCTGAGTTGGAAACTCTTAGGGTACGTTCTTAGTGTTTACCTCCCCCAATCATAATTTCTTCGTAATGTCCACTTTGTGCCTTTTCTTTGTGGTATGAAATTATGATGCACATCTGTCTGTTGCTGCATTATAAACGGATTCTATCTCGTTACATTTCCAGGTTCACTGAAGTCACCAAATACTGATGAATTTTGAATCTAATTATAAGAAAGATCTGGTTTGGTCAGATCTTTCATTCAAGTTAGCATGATCTCCGCGCATTATCTTTTGCCTTGGCTTTTAATGAAGTGTCCTTGTAAATTGAAGACAGCCTTCCCTTTTCCTTCTATAACTTCTTTTCTCACATGTAGTTATTGATGCATTTTGTATTGCCAAAAATCATATACTACTGCTGGTTAAGCTGAACGTTTCTGATCAACACTATGCATGCTGCTACTTTACAGCCTTCGGAACAAATAGTGCTACCAGATGATAGTACATGGCCATTTCTTCTCCGTTTTCCCATCTCTTCATTCGGTATCTGTCTTGGGGTTAGCAGCCAAGCAATAATGTGGAAGACCCTGGCCACCTCTGCCTCCACAAAATTTCTCCACATAAGCATCGACGTAAATCTTGTCCTATGGTGCATCGCTGTTGCTCTTGTAGTCATCATTGGTTCCATATACCTTCTGAAAATGATTCTCTACTTTGAAGCAGTTCGTCGTGAGTACGGCCACCCAATCCGAGTGAACTTCTTTTTTGCACCATGGATAGCTCTGCTATTCTTAGCTATTGGAATGCCTCCTTCCCTTGCCGAAGACCTGCATGCAGCGCTGTGGTATGTTCTCATGACTCCATTCCTCATTCTGGAGCTTAAAATATATGGACAGTGGATGTCAGGAGGACAGAGAAGGCTTTCGAAGGTGGCAAATCCTACAAACCATCTGTCGATTGTTGGGAACTTTGTGGGGGCACTGTTGGGTGCATCAATGGGATTAAAAGAAGGGCCTTTATTCTTCTTTGCAGTCGGGTTGGCTCACTATACAGTCCTATTTGTAACTCTGTACCAGAGACTTCCGACAAATCAGACAATCCCCAAGGAGCTCCATCCAGTTTTCTTTCTGTTTGTTGCAGCTCCAAGTGTGGCTTCCATGGCTTGGGCAAAAATTCAAGGTTCATTTGATCATGGATCACGGATTCCTTACTTCACTGCCTTATTCCTTTATTTCTCACTGGTGAGTCTCTGCCACTTAAGTTACCCTGGGCATGCCTTATTTCTATCATACGTTATATTTCTGTCATGTACATTCTCACAAGCTATCAACTATGTGAAGAGGATCAGACTATATTGCTTTCTTTGGCTATTTAAGATTTATCCCTTAACAATACTGTCCTCTTTTACCTTTTGTGGCATTTTTTGCAGGCAGTCCGTGTTAATTTTTTCCGAGGATTCAAGTGAGTCAATGCCACTTGAAGTTGTTTTTTCTTTCTCTTACCATTTCGCTTCTGAGGTCTCCTAAATTTAATGATCTCTTGAATCTACAGGTTTTCATTGTCATGGTGGGCATACACTTTCCCCATGACCGGCGCTGCCATTGCGACCATCAGGTACTCGAATGAAGTCACGAATGTAGTCACCCAAGTTCTTGCCGTCATATTCTCTGCTGTTTCCACGCTCACTGTGTCGGCTCTCCTTGTATCGACAATAGTGCACGCATTCGTACTCCAGGACCTCTTCCCTAATGACATTGCCATCGCTATCAGCAACAGGAAACCAAGACAGCATCACCAGAGGAAGTGGTTCCATCTAAGACGTGGAAGCTCGGATGAAAAAGAGATTGAACATTACTTAAAGTTCACATACTCAGATGGTAAGGATATAGAATCTTCTCTACACCCCACCACTTCTAGCTCAGATAGTAGTCATTGAGTTTAGGTAAGTTTATGTAATGCCCATCACAGCGAGGCTCATGTTTCGCTTCCTTAGCAGGTCCTTTGCCATTTTCTGAATCTTCAGCCTAGTCATGTAAGGAACTCAAAATCTAGCAGTTATGATGAATCAGAGAGGAAATGAAGATTTATGCAGTAAGAGTAGAGTGCTGTCCAAAGAAATAATAAGACGTGTGCTTGTATAGGATGAGTATCAGTAATATCTATGCTTTTGCAAACAGGCTTTTCTGCTTTTATTAAAAAACAAAAACCAGCTAAATCAAAGAACCTAACTTTTTCCAAGACCATTTTACAATTCATATGCTAGAAACAAAAAATATTCAAATGTACAGAAAATTGTAAATAGGATGACCCCTGCCTTTTCAGCTGGACGAGGTGACCAAGTGCCTCATCAATGCAGCAATCTGGGTTGTGCAGATAGCAGGTTGAACAGCTTTGCTGGACCTTCAATGATTTTGAATGTTCAGGTTTAAGCTCCAACCACTTCCATAGACCCCAATTGAAGAGGACTAAGAAATAATAAATTGATCTGCAGTAGAGAAGACACCAATTCATTGGATTTCATCTTTTAAGAATTAAAGTGCTATACAGTACAGAAAATGTGACTAAACGTAGAGTCTTAGACAAACACTACCATTTCTAGTTGTGCCACAACATAATTGACAAGACTAGGTGAAGTTGAAGCCACAACAACCTCCTCGTCTATTATCCCCAGCGACTAATGACAGACATAGTTTTGTCGACCACCATGGCCACCATTAGCAATGATTTGATCTCCGACATAGTTTTGTCGACCACCATGGCCACCATTAGCAGTGATTTGATCTCCATTCGTCATCCTCTTTTCCTTGCGACCCAAGAACCACCATCTCTGCCATTTTTCTAAGAAATTGACCCACACAACCCCTATGCCACTCTCTACTTGATCGATCACCACACCCAAAACCTAGCCTCCACGCCACTACCAGCCACCATAGAAATCATCTCACAGCCCCACATAACAGTAGTAATAACAACAATACTAAGGAGAGAAGATCGATAGTGGGAAGGAAAATCAATCTTCAGGTGATCCAATCTCTTAACATGAGCAACAATGAGTTGCATTGCCGATATAGGAAGAAAGAGAAGAAGAAGATGCACTTGTTCCTACCCTTCAAGTGCCCCGAGTCTCATCGGAGCAAAGGTTCAAGCACTAGCAGCTTCCCTAACCCACCAACGCATCTTAGTCACGCGCCGCTGCTATCCTAGTATTTATGTCACCCCCAGCCACTATACAAGTCGATTTTAAACCTCAAAAATAAGTTCTGGATAATTTTTAAAGTTGATACGGTAAATAAAAGGGTGAATAAGAAAAAATTTTTATATATATAATTTTTGTTGTTGTTAATTTTATGCTATAAAGCATAAATCTTGATCTAATCATTAAATTCAGTTAAGATTTATACATGAATTTTCAGATATATTTTTCTATATTGAATTAAAACTTCATGTCATTTAGAGTTCTAAAAAGCATTATGATATAATTTTATAACGTTCTTTAATGGTCAATAATATAGTTTTCAAGTGTGTTAATGATTTTTTTAATTTTTTTTTTTTTAAATTATAAGGATTCATTATTTATCTTATATACACAAGCAAAAAAAATTAAAGAGCAACAACTATTACAAAGATTTTCATGCTTATCGAAGAGAGTTAAAATTGATTTTGAATTGATTTTTTCTATTATATAGTTTGAAACCAACAAGCATGATTTTTTATTCAACCATTAGATCAAACTGAGTTTTCAAAGTCTAGTTTTGTATTGGATTAAAATTTCAGATCAATCGGACTTAAAAAAGACCTTGCGATAAAGTCTAAAAGCTACTGTACGAGAATTTGCATTGGTTTTCTAGTTGGTTTAGGATATATATATATATATTATTTAGAATTTTTTTTATTAATTTTTTCAGAATTTCTTAACATAAATTTTTTTTCTTAGTATAAATAAGGTTATTTAGCTTTTACTTGGGTTTGCTTTACAACCATAGGGTTATTAGCTTCTTTTTTTCTTTTTTTTTCAAAATTTGTTTTCTAATAATGTAAGAATTTTTGCCACACTTGAAAACTATGTTGTTATCCATTAAAAATCATTGTAAAACTAATAAAGCTTCTAAAATTATTTTTTGGATATCCTTGCATTATTATAAAGAGAATCCTCCCTAAATATAAAGTTCACAAGTTAAAAGACAACAAATAATAAAAGACATATTGCATCTGCTGACCTGTTATGTGCAATACATTACCAAACTCTAATTGACTTGGAGTTTTAACTCAAAATATAACAATATGTCTAGAGACTTTTGGTAAAGTTTCATTCTAATCCAAAAATCAGACTGAGAGTTATACTCGATAATAGAAAACTAGACGGTATACACAATTACTCTACAATCCCAATTTTCTTAGTCAACCTTTCTTCGATTATTCGATAATCCAAGGCTCGAAAGCAAAACCTTAAGTACAAGCTAAATAATATTATTTATACTAGGTTTTTCTTTTTTTTAAAAAAAAAAGCATCCTAAAAAATTCTAGGAAAAAAATAAATGAGTTCTAAATAAAATAGAAAAAAAAATCTTAAATTAACTAGAAAAATAATACAAATTCTTACATAATAGCTCTTGGATCATATTGTAAGGTCTTTTTGATGTCTAATTGATTTGAAACTTTAAACCAATATAAAACATGATATTTGGTTATTTATTATAAAATTTCAACTCGATTCAATAGTTGGATCGAAAACTATGTTTGTTAGCTTAAAATTATGCATTAGAAAAAAATCAGCACAAAACTAACATTAACCCTCTTAAATAAGCATGAGAATCTTTGTAAAAGTTGTTGCCCCTTAGTTTTCTTATAGAGTATGGAAACTCCCAAAAAAATCTACCATTAAATACCATAAGTCCTCATTTTCTTGTATAGCTAGGATAAATAAGAAATCCTTGTAAGAAAATAATTTTGAGACATTAAAGAAGTTCTTGCCGCACTTAGAAACTATGTTGTGATTAATTATTTGAGATTAAATAAAATGTATGAATAAAAATATACGAAATAAAATAATTGTAATTTTTTAAATAAAATATCGTTTAATTTTTAAATATAGATGAATTAAAAATATAAATATTATTTGAGATTAATGAAATATATATGTGGGATGCGAGGATATTTAATTTTATTTGAAATTAATTAAATAAATGAATTAAATGTATTCATCAACTTTTTGATTTACAATTACTTTTTTAATATCTAAAAAATACATTGGGAATGCTTGAAAACTCATTTTTTTTGTTAATTTGTTTTTATTAGTCTACGACGAAGCGCGAGCCAACCGACTAGTTATTTCTATCACTCGTGGAGTGATGGTATGGTCTAATGTTGGGCCCTATCATTCTAATGTAATACGAAAAATTTATACATGACCATTTTTAACATGTGATTTTTTATATAAAAACAAATATGTGTTAATTGTTTCTGTTATTTGCCAATCA
This sequence comes from Populus davidiana, assembly GCA_030145905.1. Taxonomy (NCBI): domain Eukaryota; kingdom Viridiplantae; phylum Streptophyta; class Magnoliopsida; order Malpighiales; family Salicaceae; genus Populus; species Populus davidiana. The sequence goes on from CM057803.1 coordinate 8,464,427, forward strand.
ATCCAGAATGATATGGTTTGATATCAATCCATGTCTTTTGAATGTTGTTAAATGTGTGATTTTGAATTTGTTTTTATGTTTTAATTATTTCTATTATTTACAAATCAACTCAGGGTGGTGAGGTTCCATCTCGGGTTATAATCCTTGTATTTTCTTAGTTGGAAATGGAATTGATTAGCATATATAACTAAAGTTTTCATTACAAGGCTATCATATTTCTAGGATGTGATTTATTTCTTTAATATAATGTATTGGTTATTCTTGTTTATCTAAGAATCAACTCAAGATTGACACGCGATCTTTAAATGGGTCTTATCCTAAGAAATTAAAAGAAATATGGAAATGGTTGATATATGATAATATTCTCAAAATATATTGTTTTTTTTTGTATTAGAATTCTAACTCGTGGGTTCAAGAGTGCCCCAAACAATACCTTTACTATCTAGTTAATCGCTTTTAAGAAGTGATGTCAGCTATGGTGACAATATTTTTTATTTATAAATGTAAATATTAGTGAAAAACATAAAATTAATCTTTAATTATAAATATTATTTGTAAATATTCATTTTTTATTTAAATTTGAATTTCTATGTTTGAGTTGATGTATGTGTGGATTTATTCTTTTATTCTATTTTTAGAATACCATTTTTCATGATATGAGCAAATATAGGATTGATCAATTTGATCTCACATAGACTCGTTAAGTGTAGGTGACGGTTTTTTGGTCTCATTTCAGTCTTTTTTAAAAAATATATATGTTTATGCCTCTTATTGATCACCATTGTTTTTGGTCCAATACCTCGTGTTTTAAAATTAAGGATTAGGTCTTGCCATAAGATACATGTCCCAAATCACTAATTTATTATGTTTATTTTAATGATGATTATATTGTATTTAGACAATGATAATAATGGTAGTGATGGTATTATCAATATTATCCTCATTGATAATAAGATAATGAGTGTTAAAAAAACATGAAAAGTGCTAAACAAAAAGAATATTGATTTAAACTATATTGATCCTTTTAATTATAAGTTTACTGTTGTCATAAAGGTAGATATGTTTAAGAGTTACGTGGACATAACACATATTGACAAAGCAAGTTTGAGGTTTGAAATTTATTACTTTGGAAGCCAATGTAAACAAAATAATTTATTAAATTGTTGTTTCTTATATAAATTTTAAAATGAAAAAATTGAAGTTGATATCTAAAATTATTATACACTTGAAACAAAAAAGAAGAAAAATAAGGGGTGGGGGTTTTGAGAGTCTTGATTGGACATTCACAAGATCGAAACAAGAGTGATTTAAACTCGAAGACAAGTTTTTTTCAACCTAGGGAGTAGAAGGATTTTTAGAGAGGGATTATTTTTCTTTGTTACTATTATTATTCTTATTGATTTAGTTTAAGAAAATAGTTTTCTTTATGGTGTTTTTTTTATTCCATTTAGTTTAGAAAATCAAATGTTAAGATTGATAATTTTATTTTTTCTTAATTTGTTTAATATTTTTATTAATTTTCCTTTAATTTTAGATTTTTTTTTAATAGTAATCGAGTGAATCTAATAAAAATCTAGCAAATATGAACACAACTGTCTATTTACACAAGAGTAAAAAACAAGAAAATCAAACAACCCAAATCTTTACATAACACAAAGTATCAAGTTCGAAAAGACCGAAAACATTTGTAATTTATCCAAGTCCGAATACCTTTTGGCCCTACGTATAAGTCCATTCCTATGTACTTAAAATTACACCATCCTTAGCCTTCAATGAAAAATCAAATTAAAAACTAATAGTTGAGTTTTCTAATTTGTTTACTTAATTTTTAAGCTTATTTAAGGAGATACAAACCTCTTAAATAAAGAAGCAAAATACATCAAAATTATTTATTTAGTAATAAAAATATGAATTATGATTCCTTATAATAACTTTACTTGACTTCAATTCTATTTTTCTAGCTTAGTATTTTATTTTATTTTTATGTGTTTTCGTCTACATTATTTCCATCCTATGTATAAGAGATGAAAACTGCTAGGAAAGACAATAAAATCATATGGATCTCCATGGGATGGCATCCAAAACTAGTATATATGCATTTCTTTTCATTAATAGAAACCAAATGGATTAAATGTTCTTGGCCATGGGCCATGTCAACTAAATGTTTATTGTGATAATCAGCACCTCTAGTTGGCTGCGGTATCATGTCTTTCTATCTCCTAAAAAACATCGAAAATATAACTCATTGATATTGACCCTGTCTTAATGCATGTATACTTAAGAGTGGTGCAAGCTCTGCAGAGGGAGAAGTTTTATGTTTTATTTCGTTGTTTGAAAACTTGCTACATTGACCCTAGCATGAGTACATCCGACATTAGACATGATCAATTAAGTTGTTTATTTAACCATGAAAAATAACTTATTTGATCATGTTTTAGGTTTGCTTCTCAATGGTCATGGGTTTGAGTCTCTTCAAGATCACTAGAGGCTTACATGATTATTAATTTAAGATACACACAAACTGGTATAAACACGAATGTTAATGAAAAAAAAATTAAGTTGTTAATTTTTGTTGGTTTCTTGTCATTACATGCTTCATTTCTCTAAATTTGTATGAAACCGGAATGGGCATTGATGATACAATATCGATCCCACATCAGCATGGAGTTGTAGGCTATATGCCTTTTCAAAGTAAAACCCACTGCAAGGTTATGAGCCCTAATGGGAACAATACTTCTTGAGGGGTCTAGTGGATTTTGGTCAACATCATCCTATCTAGGGAACAAGGGCTACTACATGTTCTTGGATCCTAAGCCCCTCGACTAGAAGGGCTATGATGATACTAGCATCCACGGTGGCTAGGAGTCTAGGGCTTGGACACCTTTTTTGTTTCACATACCACCTCTTTCTCTTCAAGAGGCACATTTTCTAGACAAAACCTATCGCGGGGCTACGAGCTCGAACGTGGAATAATACGTCTCGAAGGAATAACCATGTAGCGAATTTTGACCATCATAATCAGATATCATAATGACTGTTAACACATCTTAATTCTCTATCATGTTCAAACATTTATACCATGTTCATCATTGTACTGCTACTTTAGCTGCAGCCAGTGCCCACAACAAGGCTATAACCTCTACGAGGCTAGAAAGGAAGCATGTTTGCCATGAAAATTTTGGTCAGTATTAGCTGAGAATCAAACTCTAACATCTCCATGATTGCTGGTCTGCAATGGTGTTGAGTGTGAATTCTGTCCAGTGATCTGTGTAGTCCTAAATCGACCACTCCAGCGCAACCAGCCGTGTAATTTGTTTGTAGGTCATTTGTCCTTCTATAACAAGGTTCAGTTTTCACATTGAATCCAGCGTCCTAAATATCTGAGGACATAATTGAAGAAGCCTCATGTCCTCATCTTTGAATCTATATGCAATGTCTAGATGAAAACCAGTACTGTTATTATGACATGGAGTGTCTTGCTAGGAGATACAATTACCAAAGAATTGATAGCAGCGACAAGGAGCATGCATGATGTCTCGGTCCCCACAGCCATAAGAGAAACAAAAGTTATGAAGTTACCCTTGCTTTTGTGAAGAAGCAGAAAATCCAACTAGAAAAACAAAAGGAAGTAGATAGGAACAGAAAAATCAATGTTATCAAGCTTTGAACTTCTCCTAGCACAGTTTGCCATTGTCTCCCTATCCTACCTACTGACATGTGATGAACCCTTCAATCGTTGCCAAATTCTGCTTCAACCCTGATGGCCTATATTTGGCCAGCCATGCTCGGTTAGGATACTCTGTAATGGATTGAATTTTAGAACTAATTTTTTTTGTAGCGTAAAATAATGATGCTCAAGTTCTATAAATGTATTTAAAGAACAAAAAAATTCTATGAATCGACATCATAAAATGAGAATTGAAAAAATTAATGATTGTCAATCCTCCATAATTAAAAAAGTAGAATGATGAAATGAAAAAAAAAAATCTATGAAAAAACATCTTAAAAAACAAAACACTAACAAAACTAGGTGAGGTCGCCGAAAACTCGCAAGTAGAATTATACGAACAAGGTAATCTAATAGAAGGCAAAACAAAAAAAAATACAAAGTTTAATTTTAAAAAGGGTCGAATTTTGAAAGACAAAATCAAAAAAGATAAAAAAAAAAAAAAGTAACCTAAAAGAACATGGGTTGTTTGGACAAACTTTCTACCTAGATTATGAGATAGGGATGACTTAATTGAAAAGAAAAATGAAGAAAATAACGAAGCTCATTTTTTAAAACAAACAACTTCAAAGGATGTAATTGTAATAGAAAACAATGTCAACATGTGTTAACTTTTCAAACTTATAATCCTAGTTAGTGACTAAACTAGATGCATTACATCTTGAAAGCCACTATTTTAAAACTTGACTCGACCTAATGGGTTGACTCATGAACCAAGTGACCTAGGGCTTAGAGTTGGCCAAGTTTCAAAGGAAATTGGAGGAGAATTAATCCAATATAAGACAATTAAAAACCCAGGTTGCCCATGTCCTAGTTAACCCGGGGCAAATTCAGTTAAAATAGGGTCAAAATCCATTGATTATTTTTCTTTTTTTTCAAAATGGTATAATCTTTACCTTTTTATAAAACAAAAAAAAATTGATTGACTTAGGTGCACTCGAGTCAACCCGCTCAATCTGTGACCCGATACTTGTCCTAGATTAACTCTCGGATAAGGCCTGAAAACAATGGGAAAAACTAAGGAGACCAAATCCTAATAAATCAAATGTCGACTAATGAAAAAAAAATTAAGAATAAAAAAAATAGCAATTAAGAGAAAAGGAACCTCATTTTAAAAAAAAAAGATAATTTGAAATTTTGAATTGAAGGGAAAAATTGAAAAAAAAGGGATCAAATTAACAAATAAATCCATAATAAAATAAAAAATAAAAATCAAGAGAATGAGGATGAAATTAAAAACAAATTAATAATTAATAATAAGATTAAGAATTAAAATTAAAAATCAAAACATTAAGGGATAATTTTTAAATATTATTAGATTTTCAAACACTACCTTAAATTAACTATTTGAAGACAACCACATACACCTTCTAAAGGGCGGCTGGAGTGCATCCTAAATTTTGGTGTGTGCCATGCATAGGCCAGCTGCTTTTCTATGATTTTTTAACTCCCCACCCCCCAATTTCAACATTTTAGCAGCTACATTGTGCCAAGAAACAGATAAAGCCAAATATTGTTAAGAAAATTCAATTTTTAAGAGTATTTTAGTTATTACACTGTACAAGTAAAAGGTTAAAAGTGTTTTTACCCCATTGATCTTGTAATTAAAAATGTGTCCCGTAAAAAGTATAATATTACTCTTGAAAAGCATGTTGTAAGCCATTTCTAAGGGGACCAGGAACTCTCATTTCTCAGCTTTATACCAGATAGAATTGTCCCTGAAGATTGGTCTAATTAAAAAAAAAAAAAAAAACGCACTCATCAAATCACTTGGTTAGTGTTTACATAGTTAAATAAAGCGTTATAGCCACTGGTCTTGGGAAGATCTGCCCCGTTTTTATCAGATAATGGTCGTCGTGCTATCTATAACAGCCATTATTTAAAACTGTGCTTGGTTAGGATTTCAGATATAATTAGACATGGTTTAAGATCATGATTTAGCCTACTTTTTCTTGTTTGTTATATTCTACTGGCTAGGAGTGGACTTGGTTGCTTGGATCCAAGACAAAACTTGTGAGAGCTAACCATTATCAAATGATGTAGCTGCAACTCTAGCTTTCTTTTAGTAATGAGTAAGCACCATCTATGATAATTCTCAACTTTGGTCATTATGGATCAACGTTTTTTCAATTTGGTCAAGAAAGAAGCTGTCACTGCACAATTACAGAGCACAGAGAAATGTATGCTACAATACTACAATACCAATGATTGTGCTAGAAAAATCAGCCTCGAGGAATGGAAGTTTGCCCTAGAATGAAGCAAGTGTTTACTTTCCTTGGAATTTTCACCTTCATTGCACCTTGCTTTAGTCTTTACTTGATCAGTTGGCACCATGCTACACACAAGAAAAGAATGGGAGTTTTCTTCATAAAATTAGTAAACGTTGGTCTCCTGCAGCACATATTCCGTTCTTTTTCACCATCAGGAGACCTGCTTGCCGGAGAAATATCTATCAATAATGTTGAAGAATTTCTGGTACAAAACCTGTCAACTGTCAAAAAATCGATCAAACTTCGTCTTTTTTTTAGTGGGAATCAAGAACTTGCCTGATGATATTCGAATAACCAGCAGTCAAAGCTTAACCAATCAGTAAAAAATTGGCATTGTGTTCTTTCATTTGTGTCACAGGCCATGTCAGATAATCTTCAGCTCGTAGATTTCAAAGTTAAAACTAGGCATTTTGCAGGTGTAAGAAAAGAATGGCTGCTGGGACAGGACAAAAAAATAAATAAATAAATAAATAAAGAAAATTTAGCTTGTGAGAAACAGAGAAAGAAAAATAGTCTGATACCAGTTCTGACAGAGACACAAAGCAGAAGTAGAATCTGCCTGTAACTGCAATTCAATTTTCCTACCAGATATCTAATTTCAAGAAATCTTGGAAGAACTTCCTTAAATTTGGTCAAATTGTTATAGATTAACTTCTCCCGTGATTGCATTCCACGCCAATCGATCTTTTAAGGCAATTGAAAATCCTTCATATTAAACTAACATTGAATTCTTCAACATTTAAATGCACAAGTTAAAGTAGTTGAGAAGATTCTTTCTACAAGCAAGCGTGTTGGAGAGAAAAAATCAAATTTATTTGATTATGTAATCTAAGTACCGCAACGGTCGAGCAACACCAGCAAATCTTCTTCTCTTTTTTTTCCCTTTTCTTTTTGCCTAAACAATTAAGCAACAACATTAAGTAAATTCACCGAGTAAAACACCGATGAATCCAAGCTATACCAGGTAAAAAGATTGAACCCAGGAAGGGCACCTCAACTTTATATCCCTGAGGTTAATTCATCCCTTTCCAACAGGCTAATCCTAGTGGGGCTTTCTCGACCGTCGTTGTCCTGGAAGGCTCAACAACATGGTCCAGTGCAGGCATTTAGACATCTGAAAATGTTTATCGATAATTCTTAAAGGCAATGACAGTATGGTACAAATCTAAAAGAAAAAGGTGCCCTGAAGACAACTTGTGGAATTTGAAATTTGAAACAATAATAGAATTGAAATATAATGGAGATATTTAATGAATAGAATAATCATGTTTCCACTAAAAGAGAACTATACAGAAATATGGGAGAGAGTCTTTGTAGCTGGTAGCTTTTCTCCCATGAAGGAGAAGACAAAAACAGAACAAAATTTAAAATTTATCCTTAAATTCTTCTTCTTCTTCTTCTTTTCTCTCCCTCATGGCCCGACCATCCACGCAACTTCTAAATATTTCTTTATGAGAAAACAAATTTACATTATCCTCACAGAAGAGTAGAAGAAAAGAACAAGAAACAAGTGGTTGCTGGTCTTTCTTTATTCGTCTCTCGTTTTCTTTCCCATGTGAATATCAACATTGCTGCTTTCTTTTCTTCTTTTCGACTCCTTTGTACAGCAACCTCGATTTATTTCCCTGAAAAAAACAAAAACCAAAGAATGTTAAAAAACCCTGATAATTATGAAGTGACAATCATGGCAGGATTGAGATTAGAAAAAGGAGATAATCATAACTAGGTGAAGATTGACTTACCATTTGATCTTTTGCAATGGAGAACTGCCTCATAAATAGAGCTCTCAGAATCACAAGATCTTCGCCAACAATCGTCGACAGAATTAGCTACACTGATTCTTGGAGATGTTTCTGCTGAATATACCCAGCTGTTCATAACCTGAACTTTTGAATCAACATTTTCAGCTCCAGAACTTGACCTGTGGCCTCGAAATCTTCGATAAAATGGCCTAAGAAAATCCAAGTACTTCTGAATTATTTGCTTTGACACTCTCCTGCACCTTCTCAGTGAAGAGCAGCGACGAGGTTTACAACCTGAAACCACAGTTTTTGGGGGATGTGAAGAGGTAGGAAGGGCTGCGGTTGAATCTGAGACTTCATAAGGCTCTATCGTTAATGGATCGACAAAGAGAGGCATGACATAGCCATTGGAGAAGAGCTCGTCAGCATGAACAAGAGTAAGAGGAGATTGTGAAACGGGGAAGTCAAATTTGAAGTCCTGAGAATTTCTGAAGAATCTCTTCGATGGCGGCATTCTTGGGTCCATCTCGATGAATGAAGCTTCATCTGATGCATCAAGCGAGGCCCTGAAAGAACTGTCTAGGCTTTCCAGAGATGGTTTCAGGTTAGCTAACCAACTATATGAAAAGCTTTCAATAGAGAGAGGCTGTGAAGCTTCCATTGGGATCACTCTTGACAGGATATTTAGGAAAAGAGAGCAGACAAGATTGCTAGAAATATGAAGGGGAAGAGAGGTACAGTAGGTATATTAGCAAAGGTCCTCTACCATTAGAATATATCAAGGCATATATATATATATATATACATATCCTCTCTATAGCAATTGGGTATGTAGCTCTTGCAAAGGACACAGTGACGAAAGAAGTTTATTATAAGTTAAAACATTTATAAATAAAAAATACTATAATTATAAAAATTATACAAAAAATTTTAAAATATTTAATTTTATTCATTTATGTCTTATTTATCAACAGGCTATTATAAAATAACTAGAAAATCCTATTAGTACTTTTAATAGAAAAATAAAAATAAGTGTTTCTTTCTAATAAAAAAACTAGAAAAGCAAATAATACTAAAAGTAAAAGTAAAATAAAATTTATAAACTGAAAATAAAAACATAAAATAAAATTAAAATCAAATAAAATAATTTATTTTCTCAAAAAGCTTTTGTATTAATTTTTTTTATATCAAAACTAATTATTTTCGGGTGTAGTCATTTTATCTTGCATCTCTATTAAACAAAAACAAATATAATTAATATAATATTCTTTAAGCGAAACCTATTAAACCAAAAAAAAAATCAATTATCTTCGGGTGTGGTTATTTTTTTTCATGGATCCCTAATATTTTTGTGCAAATCACCCTATTATAATCACTTATAACTTTGTATATGTTATTTATTATGGATCTCATCATCAAGATTTTTAATAATAACACATAATAAATAACTATCAAGAATTATTAAACTTTGATATTAAATGACATAATGAAAAGTAAATAATATCAGAATTTATTATAAGTTAAAACTCTTAAAAACTAAAAATATCATAATAGACTCAAAATATTTAATATGACAATTCTCTCTCTCTATATATATATATATATATATATATATATAAAAGTAGAAAACTAGCAAACTAGAAAAATTATTCCCAACAAATAAACAAATAAAAAACTAGAAAAGTATGATAATAAAAAAAATAGAAAAATAGGAAAAAATAAACTAAGTAAAGAAAATATATATTTTTACTAAAACAATTCTTTAGAAATTAAGAAAAGGGAAAGAAAAACAGAAACGTGTGCCCCCTCAGGCAGTACCCATTATGTACTGTTTGCATCCATCTTTTACCCACCAATTTCCCAGGTTCATTACTTGGTAAGAAGTTGCCACAAGCCAATGATACAGGTGTGGACCATTGGGGTGAGCTAGTCATATCGAAACTTGATCCTAAAAGGACTGGTTAAAAGCTGTTAAGGTCTGTTGGAACATCGACATCAATTACGCCATTCAATTCAAAAGTCGAAGTCATTAAATTCGAGAATGATTTATACAATATTTCTAACAAATTGATCCCCTTATAATGCACTTCAGATTAAATCCAAGAGACGCGGCAACAAATTGAGTTTTTGTTTGTGCATCACCACTTTTTTTTAAATTAGTTGTCATTTAAAAAAATTATTAGATTAATGTTAATTTAAGTTTATTTGGATGATTTTATATATTAATATTTAAAAATATAAATAAAAAAATATTTTTAAATAAAAAATACTTATTGCTATAATATTAAACACCCAGAATTATAATCAAACTAGAACTTTGGAAAGATTTATATTTTATATTTTATATTTAATGAATTGAACCTGTATCGATAAATTTATCAAAAAATTATTTTAATTTAATAGCTTAAGCTAAATTGTATAAATTTAAATTATTTTATACTTAATTTTTATTAAATAAATAAAAATAATAAAATTTAAACTTATAATTATTTAATCATTAAAATTTTAATTAATTTAATAATAAAATTTAAGCTACTATACGATATCACAAATATAATTTATAAGATGAGTCAGCTGGTTCATGCACGTCCTGTAGCCAACTGAAAAGAGTCATCTAGAACCCTAGCTAACGCAAAAGGCATGCAGAAAAAGTGAATGTGTTGCTTGACACCATGTTTCTAGCAAGCCCCATGCTCTAAAGGGGGCAATTAATTAGTCTTTTTTTGAGAAACGGGTAAAGCCACTCTCTCTATTGTTTATCCAAGCTGCTGCTAGAGCTACAGCATAAAGGCAGTACAATCATTACTGTGCTTTGAATGTTTCTCACAAACATATATTCTATACTGTTTTCAAAGAAAGTCAACATTGCCTGGCCTGCTTTAGTGTTGTCATCTTCTTTAACTGATACATAATTCTGATGCTCGCAAGGCTCACAATAATAAAGCACGTCATTTAAAGAATCTATTACGATGTCCGAGCTCTGCTCTGTGCTCCGAACTGCATCGCCAAAGCGAGTAGGCCCTCGAGAATCAATGCTACTAGGCTCCAAATTGACAAGTGTCTCTAGCCTTATCGACTCGAGAGAGATTAATGTCAAACGACTTTATGAACCAAGAACTTCGGTTTACAATATTTCTGTCCTTGGATCGGTTAAACAAGATGCAATTGCGATATCAAGCAGGGGAGAAGTGGTTAGAGAAGAGAAACTATCACTAGGTTTCTCTCGGGAGTAGAGACTTCGAGCCTTTTCATCCACTAGCAGTCCGAGTGGTGGTGACTTCGAATCTTTCTCAAAAAAAAAAAAAAAAAAATGCTTAAGAAAGTAGTGTCATTTTCACTCAGAACCGTAACTACATGTTATTTACAGACAACGTTATAAAAACAAGAGTAACAGACAAGGGTCCCCTTTGGCTGTCGGAGAATGAAATGGACAATGACCAAGGTCTGTGGGACAAAAGCCAAAAATAAAAAGTGACTTGAAACCAATTGGTCCCCCCTGTGACATCCTCTCCGAGGCATTGCGCAAACAATTACTGGATAAAGCATTCAAACATTTGGAAAGGATCGAGCGGTTAAATTTCGAACAGAATACTTTATGTTTGAGGTTACTGTCCTGATCTCTACTCTCTATGGAAATTCTGTCAAATAACCACAGCTTGAAATTTTCATAGATTTATCATTAGTTGTGCTACTATTCGGTAGAAAATGTTGTCTCCAAACGTCCACAAATGGGATTTTGTAATAGGCAGCAGGAAAACATGAAAGTGAAAGCAACTAGTTGAAATTTAGGAACACAATTTGTGCCCGCACTTTACTATAGAGCTCAAATATTTTTTTTTATGTAAAAAAAATATTTAGATTATAAAATAGGATAAAAATAAATAAAAAATTGATCATAACAAATTTATATCCATATTAATTAAAGTTGAGTCAATCTAGAATATTACATCAATTTTATAACATAGATCATATGATTGAAATAACACAATAAAAATAAAATAAATTATAAAGCTTTTTTTTATATTAAAAAAAATACTATTAACTTTTCAAACATGTAACCTGAGTCATTAGATCCAAAACATTTAATTTACAAAAAAAAACATGAAGTACAGCTCCTAACAAATCATATATTGAATGATAAAATTGAAAAAAAAAATTAATTATTCAGAAGAACTTAAACACTAGCAATTAAAAGAATGAGAGTCAAAATTAAAATACAAAATAAAAGTTATATTTAATTGAAGAGTGAAATTAAAAAAAAAAATCAATTTAGTAAAAGGATAAAAATAAATTTTAAAAATGAGGCTCCAAATTGACATAAAAATAAAAACAATGTTGTAATTCAAAGGTGAAATTGTAAAGAATAAAAACTTTTGCAAAAAAAAAAAACAAAAAAAAAATCAAAACAATAATGATCAAATTAGAAAACATAGCAGCATCAATTTGGATTAAAAGATAAAATTGAAAACCATTAAAACTTTTACAAAAAGACCAAGAAAAAAAACTAGAAATATAAAGAATGAGATCTAAATTGGAGAATATAATATTTGATAAATTGAAACTCAAATATGAAATTGAAAACAAATAAAAATTTTACAAAATAATTAAGACCAAAAATAAAAAATAAAAATAAAATAGAGATTGAAGTTGAAATACCAACAACCAAAAAAACACGATGACACTTCTAACAACTTTATGAAAGGACATTTTTGGACACTGCATAGGAACATCCCACTCACTCTCGGGTGTGCCTAACATACACATTTTTTTTGTTTTTTTAAGAGTATTTTCATTGTTTTACTGTATATTTTAATTGTTTATTATTTTTTATATTTAGCAAAATACCAAACTTCCTCCTAGCTTAATAATGAAAACATTATTATGAAAATACAAAAATATCCCTTGATGTCAAGTTTTTATTTGTTTCCAGTGGTATTTTGATCATTTTTATATGCAATTAAGATGAAAAATATTTATTTGTCTCTAATCAATTTAAAAATAACAAATAAACAATGTTAAAAGAATTCAATACTCTTAAAATTCAGTATAAAATTTTAAAAATATATTTATATTATTTCAATAAACGATGCTAATATAAATAGAGTAACAATTTTATTTTTTTAGGTGTTTTGGGTTCTTCTAAGTTTTCAGCAAACTCTGCGATGTAAATTGTTTCTGGTTCCCTCTATGTGCAGATATGACACCCTGCTATCAACAAATGTTCACATCACAAATAGCTTTACTTTAATATATATATATATTCTTGAGAAAGCCAATTCTAAGCGGTCCAAAGCACATGGGAACCTATAAACAGCACAATCATTGTACTTGGGTGAGGCAATGGTTCCTTAAGCCAGTTAAATAATAATAATAATAATAATTCTATACAAGTGAGATGTCATTTCATTAAAAAAAAACTGAAAGGGTGATGTTGACACGCTACTACTATCAACAAATGAATTCACTGTTTCTCTAAGCAAGTTCCACCGTGGACAATAGCAATAAATTTATCTTCATGCCATTAAAAAAAAAAACTTTAGGGTATGGTTGTCTTATAATGAGGATATTTTGGTATTTTTAAATTGATTGAAGATAATAAAGTATTTGTCTTTTAAATTACATAGTAAAATATTATAAATACCTGTAAGATTAATATATTGTTGGATGTCATTAAGAGGTAAATTTGTATTTTTATTTATAAAATGCATAGTAAAATAACTAATTTACCATTTTTATTTGCAAAATCAAAATATCTCATTGCCTTTAGGGTTTAATTTTTTATGCCTTTAATTTAAGGATATTTTTGTTATTGCATTATTGATTTTTTTGGATGGCACATGCAATTGATTCCAGCAAACAAAATTGTTATTAGGAGGAGTCTTCAAATTTGTCCTGGTGTCTTCTCTATGTAACAACGACATGTATAGAGAACGGAGCTTTTCTTTGGCTTTGGCAACCATATCATTTTTTTTCTTTTCTCTCTCTTGAGTTTTGCACCCTACCTTGCTATTTTTCAAATCAACCCCTTAACTTCTCTTTGTTTTTTATTTTGCCCCTAATCTTTTAAATGATATTTGTTTTGTTTCAAGTAGCTTATAAAAATCAAAATTTATTTTAATTTCTTCCTTAATTGATTTTTTTTATGTCTCTTTGTTATCAATTTAGTCCTTGATCTTTTGATTGACGTTTGTTTTATTTGAAATAAATTTTGAAAATCAAAATCTATTTCAATTTCATCCTCATTTGATTTTTAAAATTTATCTTATTTGATCCTTATTTTTTAATTTCTATTTATATCATATGAGATAATTTTTATAATGTAATATTTTTTATGATTTCACCCTCGATCATTTGTTTTCATTTAGAATTTACACTCATTCTTTTTTTATATGTTTTTTTTTTACTTTGCCAAAAATCTTAATTTGGTATTTTCTTATACTCAATCCCATCATTCAACATTGAGTTGATTCATATTTAAGCTTCTTGGTTAAGTCTATTTTAAAATTTCACAGGTTGCAATTTGAAAAATTTGTCCAACTTAAGGATGTTCGCTAGTGGTTACTTTAGGTTTTTTTTAATCATTCTTTTAAGTTAATGTTTTTTCAATCTCATCCTTGGATATTTATTTTGTTGGAGATTAAGCTTTGTGTTTTTTATATGCTTTCTACTTCCTTTGTTTTTTTTTTTTTAGTTGGGTTATCTAAGGTCTTTTATTTTTTTGTTCTTTATTAAATATATTTTATCAAAATAAAATTTTTTCTTGAATTAAATATAATTAATTAATTAATTATAGATAGATAATCACTTCATTGTGTTTTGTTTAAATAGCTTTTCCAGAGCATTGCTCTTGCAAACCATGCACTTTTTTTCAATGTTATTTTGCATTCTTTTGTAGTGAACCTTAAACCATTTCAGCAAACTTTTTTGACTGTAGACAACATCCACGAAGGAGTGAAGGCGAGTCTTCAATATTCTTTTCTTCTTCTCCTTACATTTATGATATAAATAACTTATTCTTTTTAGTTAATTATTGTCGAGTTTTTTTTTTTTTTGCAATTCATTTGTTCTTATTATCTTTGATTTAAATCAAATTGTTAAATTAATCAATTTAAGTTAATGATTTGAGTAACAAATTTTTTGAACTTTTTTAATATTAAAAAAATTGAATCGGCATAGCACGGTTCCATTCTAGTTAAATCTAAATGACATTTTGTCAACAACCCCACTTCATAAGGGAACTTTGATTAGGTATACCTTTATTCCTGTGCCGTGCTATGTGAGCTAATAATAGAAATACTCAAGATTCTACCAAGCAGAATACAGCGAGCCCGCGTTTTCCGTTTATTTTTAGAGATTTGTTTTTGGGATTTGTTAATTAGATTTATAGGATTTGTTACATTTAAGAATATTCATTGATACTTAAATGTGTTTTTTTGATGTTGAAAACATGAGTTGCATAGAGAGACCAAATTTTTCTCATTTGATTCTCTCTCTATCTCTCTCTGGTACACACACATATATATATTGAAATCTCTGGGGGTACACACACATATATATTGAAATTATACCATTTAAATATAATTTTAAAATTTAAACATTTCAATTTAATTTAGTAACTATTGGGTTGTTAGTTCATATATATTATGTTGCAGGTTAAATCAATTTTTTTTAACGTAAAAAAATATATTTAAACATAGCTAATGTTTTTTTAATAGAAAAAATTTAAACCGTGTAGAATGAAATAAAACTGGAAAATCTTGACCATAATTTGACCGAGGAATTTAGAATAAACCGGGAATCAAAACTTATTTTAGTTTGTTTTGTTTTTTATATGGCATGAGATATACCGGTTATTTCAGATATAATGGAATAGAATTGACAAACTTAGCATAAACAACTTGAGAAATGGATGGAGAGGAAAAGGTAAGGGAGAAGTATGAGTGGCATGCTACATAAGAAAGAGGATTTATAAGAGTAGTAATGTTAAAACTGAGATTGGATGGGACTAGAAACTCGATGAAGCAGTCCCAAATCGAAGTGTAGTTTCATGATTCATACAAAATGAGGATTTTATTTCTTGAACACAACAAGTCAATTTGAATAAAGAAGACATCACCGGCTCGGAAGAAACCAAACCTGGGCTCTAGCTCCCGGGTAACAAAATAGTCCGAAGAAAGAAAAATTTGTAAGGCCCACGTATCATCTTTAAGCCTGAAGTGAGATTTCCAAAGGCCGGGCTCAGCTTTGGTAGTCAAATTACAAGAAAAGAACTCAAACTAGAAAATGGGGCTTTCAAGTTTTGAGGAGTTTTGCCTCAAAAGTCAAAACAGCATAAACAAAAAGTAAAAGTGAAGAGCAATCCCAATCTCAAAAAGTTGCCTCTTTAAACACTCTCTGGGTTTCTTGCTTCTTCTTCTTTTAGATACTGCTCTCTTCACTTCTTCGTTTACACAAATCAAGAAGCAGAAGGTTCTAGATTTCAAGAATCTGAAAAATTGAGATTGTTTCATAAATAGTACAACAACTGAAATCTTAATTTTTTTTATTTTTAATTTTTAATTCCATCCCTGTGTATAAGTATTCATAGTAATAAAATTGGGCTAGATATCTTAGGTTATGGTATTGGTGAAACAAAATATTTATACGACACTAGCATTTTAAAATACGCAAGAAAATTATATTGTACTGTTCACATATTCATTAACTTACTGTATATTTTTATTTTCTTACTTGATTCCTCAAACTATTATTTTTGACAATTTAATCCTAAATTGCATGTCAATTCCTTTTGATTTCTTAAGCGAAGTAAACATAAGAAGGAGGCTCTAAATAAAAAAGGTGGTCAAAATGGGTGATGTGTCCAAAGTTTTTTAAGAAAATAAACTTTAATATTCCTTAAGCTTTACAATTAATATAATTTACATATGTTCGAATGTTTAATATTTAATTTTAGTTAGAAACTTCATGTTTTTTATATTTTAGTTCATGGTTAGAGCGAGTAGAGAGAAATTTAGATCAAATTTTTTCATTCCCAATAAGAAAAGCTGCAACTAAGAATTTTAAAGAGAACTGTAAAATTTTGGTCATTTAGCTGAAGCAACAACATCTTTATTGAATATCAGATTAAAATACGAGATGATTCAAGTTTGCTGGACTTAACGAGCACAAAAGGGATATAGCAAACCAATAATCTAAGACGGTCAGAGCAGGCCAACAATTGCCAGAAAACAACATACGAAATACAAATTTCTGAACTCCTCCACTTCTACAAGGAGTTTTCATTTATTATTATCTTAGAGAGGCATAGAACCCTTATTAAGTTTTATTATTCGATGCTTGGCTTATTGCCATAATTTTGAACAAGATCAGTATCATGCCGGCGACAGAATACTGTTTTCCAGTGAGAGGATGATCCCCTCAACGTCATCTTCAGTAGGAGGATCCGGCACATAATCATTCAACTTCCAGAATCCGTTGTCTATTTGGATCATACCATTGTTCTTCACGTTCCACCATTTAGGAGGTATGTTATACTTATCCAGCAATAAGTCCAGAGATTTGTTTAGCAGTGCTATATCACGATCGACCACTAACTTGAACTCTTCTTCTTGCCCTTGGTAACCTGCTATTGTATGTAGATAAAGCTCTAAATTATGGGGTTCCGCCTTGGGATCCTTGAGGTACGGGGACTTGATACTGTCAATTTCCAGTTTTTCACCTACATCTTGGTAGCCCAGCAAAAATGCTGGTGGAAGACGAGGAATAATATCTTTCGAGTTTTTTATACGCAACACATGAAGATCGGTGGTGAGACCATTGAATACATCTTGGAAGCCTTGATCTCCGACGCGGGGACTTGCATATGCAAAGACTGTGACAGGAAATCCTATGTCCGAACCAGATGGCTTGTTAAAACCATTGGCAACCATGTCCACGCCATTCAATGTTGCAAGTGCTGCACCTAAGCTATGGCCTGCCACGGTTATGCTCACTTCCTCTCCGTTGAGAGCGTACATGTCCACAAGTCTCCTGACCTCAGCAAGAACCTGGCCAGAACGAACGCAGTAAAATAAATGAGATTACATGATTATATATTTCGAGGCAATGATAAAACATGGATTCAAGTATCGATTTTATTTATTTATTTTTACCTGCTCCCTAGCGCTGGTCTTGTTGTATTTGGACTTCGAACTTTTGGCCACATATACATTGTGAAAACCACGGTGCACCTTGGGATTGTTGGTCTCTCCAAAAATGTCAGAAGCTGGTGTTAAATCGAATTGAAAATCCTGTGACCATTCCGAGGCCAAGATTGTTCCTCTCCAGCAAACCAAAATATCCCTTCTCCCTAACACTCTCTGGCCTTCATCGGTTGTTACAGCCACGTAACCGATCCAGGCAGACCCTTCGAGATCCAGTTCGAGCACCTCTGCAATGTCTTCTGATTTCAAATAGAAGTACTTGGTTACTTGGTATTTGAATGGATTTCCGTTCTGTAGATTCACATTCATGAAAAATTCTTCTGGTCGGTAACGGGAAAGCGCGTATGAATCCGATGCCTTCACGTAGTTGAAGGCATCGCCGATGGCTCCAACCCTTTCACCATAGTGAATAAGATAACGGCGGAAATCAGTGTTGATAGGGTGGTCCAAAAGACCCTCCCAGTTCTTTGCACCACTGAAATCCTTCCAGTTATCTGCTATGCTTGCCATATCAATGGATCTCACGATGTTAAAACTTGAATTCCTTCTCTTTTTTGCAAGTTAATTATGATGAGATGTGCATATATTTCATGGTTTTGCATGCTTTATATAGAGCATCACTACTGTCTGCACCATTATTTGGAAGCTCAAATGGAAACACATGGAAAAGTTAAAACACGTGTATTGAAAAAAAAAATTCAATTTAAGATGATACATTGTCGTAAGAGAATTTTAAATAGATATTATACTTAATTATATATTTTAATAAAATTAATTTTTTATACATTTATTTTTACTTGACAATATATCAAAATTATATTTAACAACCTACAATAATTTTTACTGGCTGCCTTGCGTTAGCACTGAAAATTTAGAAAACACATGGAAAATCAAACGGTAATGGTGGTCTAGATCTGATTGAGGACGTGGAGATTTGAGAGATTGGATTAACTTAGAGTTTATTTTAATTAATTCTTGGATTTTCTCATTATTTATACAGCCTTTTTGCATGTGAAGAGGAATATAAGTACGAGTGAGATGGTATGGTTGTATTTGTTTTTTAAAGTATTTTTTATTTAAAAATATATTAAAATAATATATTTTTATTTTTTTAAAATTATTTTTAATATCAACATATTAAAATAATCTAAAAACACTAAAAAAATTAATTTAAAATAAAATAATTTAAAATATTTTTAAAATATAAAAATAAACAAAACCTAAGAGGTCATCTTATTCCGACTAAATATGTCAAAAAAAAACATATATATATATTACTGGCTGCCTTGCGTTAGCACTGAAAATGTAGAGAGCACATGTAAAATCAAATGGTGATGATGGTCTAGATTTGATTGGGGACGTGGAGATTAGAGAGATTGGATTAGCTTGGAGACTATTTTAATTAATTCTTGGATTTTCTTATTATCTATACAGCCTTTTGCATGTGCTAATCAAGAGGAATAAGAGCTCATCGTCCTCCGACCGAATTTGGCACAAAAAACAAATGGATTGGTCCATCAGGTTAAAAAAAAAATACCTTGTAAATAGACTAAATACTTTGAAATCGACAATAAAATCGTTCAATTATTTTTTTTTTTCTATCTCATTCTTGAGAAGCATGCTAACTCTTAAAAAACTCAATCCAACCCTTCAATAAATTTGTTTTTTAGTTTTGATCTCTTGTCTTTTAATTAATATTTTTTATTTAAAATAATTTATAAAATTAGAATGTATTTTCAATTTCATCCCCAATAAAAAAAATTTATCTTTTAAATTTGATTATTCAAAAAAATTAATGCACCCCTTCATTTAATCTTTTCTCTGGATTTAGTCCCTGACTTTTTGATTAATGTTTATTTTATTTAAAATAATTTATAAAATTAAAATTTGTTTTCAATTCCATCCCCATGGGTTTATTTCTATAAGTTTGGTCACCCTTTTTTCAATTATTATTTATTTTATTTAAAATAGTTTATAGATTTTCTTTTTCAAATTTCATCCTGTTTGAGTTTTTTTTTTCTATTGAATTTTATCATCAAATTTTTATTGCTATTTTTCTTCCTTTAAAGTTTTGAATTAGATTAAATCAATGGATTGAATATAAACATGAATTGCTTGGTGTTTTTGCTTTTTTGCTTTTTAGGTTGCCATTTTGACAACACAAGCTATCTCTTTCAATTATTAAAATAATTATTTTTTTCTTTATGTCACATTAATATCTTTTTTATCTTTCCTTCAATTGTTGAAATAATTGTTTAATAAAAACACTGATATTGATAAACCATCAACTAAATCTTTCTATTTTATATAAAAAGTAAAAATAATATCATTTTTTAAAAATAAAGAAAAATAGTCAACGAGTGTTTACTGGATTTACCTTGGATTCATCAGGACATGGATCAACTCAAGTTTTTGATCATTTTATATTAGATTAATTCTCCCCTAATTTCTTTTGAAACCTAGACCGGTCTAAGCCTCAGGTCACGAGTCATCCTGTTGAGTTGAGACGAGTTTTAAAATAGTGGGTTTCTAGATGGGGTGCTTCCGATTTATTCACTAACTAAGGTCACGAGTTCGAAAAGTTAACACAGGTTGACATCGTCCCCCCTACAGTACACCCTTAAAAGTTATTTCTTTTGGAAAATAAACTCTTTTATTTTCTTTAGTTTCCTTTAAATTAAGTTATCCTCATCTTATATTCCAGGTAAGAGGTTTGACAGGGTGACCTAAATTTTTTTTGTTGCTTGTTTTTATCCTTTTTTTAATTTTGTCTTTCAAGATTCGATTCTTTTTAAAATTAAGTTTCATCTTTTTTTCTATCTAGTTTTTTATTATGTTTATCTCGTTCACACGATCCTGCTCGCAACTTTTGACGGTTAATTCCCAGGTTTGCTAATGCATTGTTTTTTTAGCTTTTTTTTCACTATTTTTTTAATTTTATCCTTTTATATTTGGATATTTAGGAATTAACGATCTTTATTTTTTTCAAATTTTTATTATTATTTAAAGTTGTGATTTTTTTAAAAAAAATATGTTGAAAGCATTTAAACATTGCTTTTTAACATTACAAAAAATTAGCCCAGCTGAGCCTGTTTGGAGGTGTGGTTGCGGTTGCTTTTCAAAGTACTTTTCATTTAAAAATATATCAAAATAATATATATTTTTATTTTTTTAAAATTATTTTTAATATCAATGCATCAAAATAATCTAAAAATATCAAAAAATATTAATTTAAAATAAAAAATTTAATTTTTTAAAAAAATATTTTTAAAATATAAAATCAAATAGAACCTCGTATTACAGCGAATCACGGGCCACCTACATCTAGTGGTGTTCGAAAAGCCGTTTAGAAGTGATAGCATGCAAGACTTGTATTTTATTTTTTATTTTTATCGTAAATGCCTTCATTAATGTACGTGATTTAAAACTTTTGGTGGGCTCATTCAGTTATCATTTAATAAAGTTATTATCGGTATAAATATCTCCCTTCCTTCCAAAACTTGGAAGACTTGTGGTATTTGACGCAAGAGTTTATGATCAATTGGACCTTTACTTTATATTGATCGTATAAATCATAAAATCAATAAATTAAAGTCTTAAACTATTAATTTATAATAATCAAAAGGTTATTAAGTTTTAAAATAAATAAATAAAAGATAATAAATAACTCTCCATCAAGAACTTAACACTCGATACCTTAAAAATAAATAAAAGATAATAAAGCTCAACACTCGGTAAAAGAAAATGCTCAGCATGAAAACAAATTTGGACCACACCGTCCAATAAGAACATAATGATCTCACGTTTTCTTTGAAAAGAATGCATTTCATCGTTTGAAAACAAGGCAAAACAATCCTGGGATTGCAACAGCCATCGGAGACCTTAAAACCTCAATTTCATAAAAATAAATAAATAAATAAACTATGCATATGAAAATTGAAATGTCCAGGTACGAAGAATGGCGGAATTAGAAGCAAGTGGTCACATGCCTGCAGTGAAGGACAGTGGTCGCATGGTCGCATGCCTGCAGTGAAGGACAGTGGTCGCATGCCTGCAGTGAAGGACACTGGCACTTGTAAAGGATAAGGATGTGTTTGGGGGTAGTGGTACAATTATTATTTTATAAAATTTTAAATTTTTTTAATTATTTTTTATATTTTTTTATTGTTTTGAAATACTGATATTAAAAATAAATTTTAAAAATAAAAAAATATTATTTTAATATATTTAAAAATATAAAAAATATTTACCACCATCCCCAAAAACAGCCTAAATTTACAACGTTTTCAAACCAAACCCATGTAAAAAATGTGCGAGACGAGGGCAGCCAGTATTTAACACTTGAAAAGGCAATATTGAAGCTCTGTTTTTTTCACGTGAAAATCAACTCGAGACGTGCATAAGATTGCAGCCCACCTACTCCCACGTGGCACGTACAAGTAGAGGCGTTTAGGGGCCGAGTCGGGCTAGGTTTAGGCCGGTTTATTTTTCTCGAACCAAACCTGGCCAGACAAATTGGATCTTACTGAGCCTAGTAAAGCGTTAAAAAAAGAAAGAGTAAAGTCTCGAACTTTTTTTTCGCTGCCGAGTAATCATATATCCTTGTTAAGAAGGAAAAATAGAAAAGCTAGATTTACGTTTTTTTTTTTAAATAAACATAAGGTATTATTCTTATAAATTTCCCAAACAAAGCTGAGCTACTCGTTGATATTTATTTTTCCTGAATAAACGGTAATCAAGCAAACAAAAAAAAATGGAGAGAGCTTTTGTTCGCTGCAGTGGAGTATTCTAGAAAAAGGGTTCCTTGAAACCCTTCACAAAACCCAACACTCTCAAAACAACCGGCTCCTTGTTTCCTCTCCGTCGGTGCCTTTCAACACAAACCTACTCCCACCATAAAACCAGAATTTCTCCGCCGAAATCGTCCTTTTCAACGCCGACCCTGTCACCAACACAGAATCGTACTCCCTCGACGAGACCATCTACTGGCGTGCCCTCTTCGACTCTCTCGTTGGTAAAACCACTTGGCCTTATGGTTCTCGTGTGTGGTCCGAGAAAGAACGGGTCTTATTCCCATTGCTGCAAGTCATATTCAGTTTTCTTGGGTTCCTTTTCCACTTAAATTTGCATCCATAGGACCATCAAGGACAAGTCCATAAATCCCTCTTTAATTATTCTGTGTTCACGTAACTGGGCTCTGGTACACTTCTCACTCTTACATTCCTTTTATAAAATTTGATTTGAATCTAACCATTTAGATAGTAGTACAGTGATAAAAGTTTAGGATTAAAAAGTTTGTTTTTTCTGTAATTTCAAATTTAAATTTTAAATTATTTATATAATAATCACTGAAGATTTACATTATCATTAATTTTAGGATCCGAAAAATTAATCAAAGTATGCACAAACATTTATACTAAACTAAAAAAAATTTGGTTTGAATCTTGCAGCTGACTGCAGACTTGTTTTGGCCGAAAGTGGTAACGGAAACTCGCCCGTTCTGGTTTACACGTAGTCACTCTAATTGATTTTAGCCGGTTTAAAGTGACCGGATGTTTAATTATCCGGTCCAAAACTTTGTGTTTTAAAGTAGGCAGTGAATAAGGCGCCTCACCAATCCCTTCAATATCGTTTTCCTTGAAGGATCCGGCACATAGTCATTCAACCCTATTACACCTGTGTTTTTTTTTTTTGCTGATATAGTTATTTCTGTATTATATATATAAAATTGAGTTGAAGATAACACAAATAAGATAAAATGACACAACACTTCAACTAAAAAAAAATTAAGACCATAATCTTTTGATTTTTTGTACAGAATTTCTAAGGCCGCATGGTTTAATTATGAGCAATGCAACGAGTGTTACAAGTGGAATATGAAATTAATAATTTGAGTTTTATAAATTTTAGAATTATTAAAAATTTATATATTTATTAATTTTAGAATTTATAAAATTAATTGAAATATTCGCAAGTTAATTCGGATATCTATGTTAATAATAATAATAATAAATAATATTTGCTTGAAAGTTACTTGTGGTAAATACCAATTTTTGTTTTTTTAATTTCTTCTAGAAAATGAGTCTAATAAGATCGTGTGTTAGAGCATAAACACAAGCAAATTGAATTCTACAAGGAAATCCAAATTAATTGAGCTGACCACATTCCACGCATAGCGTAGACGGCAGAGTCGATGTTGCCATTGTGATCCTATTGGTTGCAAATTGAATCTTTATTAATATCATTATTATAATGCTAATGGCATATTGTCTTCCAGGAATGTAGCAGTAATATTCCCTTCAATATCATCTTCACTTGGAGGATCCGGCACACAGTCATTCAACTAATTCCAGAATCCGTTGTCCATTTGGATCATGCCCTTGTTCATCACCGTCCGCCAATTAGGTGGGACTTTATACTTTTCCGGCAATACATCTATCTGCAGATTTGTTTACCAGTGCAATGTCGCGATCGATAACCAACCTGAATTCTCCAAGTTCCCCCTGGTAACCTGCGATTGCATGTAGATAAATGTCCAAATTATGCGGTTCAGCATTTGGATCCTTCAAGTATGGCGACGACTTGCAGCTGTCAATTTCCAACTCTTCACCTCTAAGCTATGGCCTGCCACCGTTATGCTCACGTCCTCACCGTTGTGAGCATACTTGTCCACAAGTCTCCTGACCTCGGCAAGAACCTGGACAGCAAAATCAAGATCAGATAGTTCATTATGGGATATAAATACTTTTCTTCTACAGTTAAGCAACGACAAGGTATATCACTATTTACCTGTTCTCTAGCACTGTTCTTATTGTACTAGGAGCTTGAGCTTTTGGCCAAGTATACTCTGTGAAAACCATGGTGCATCTTGGGATTGTGGGCACCTCCAAGAATTTCAGGAACTGATACCAGATCAAATTGAAGATTTTTCGCCCATTCGGACCCCAAGATTGTTCCTCTCCAGCAAACCAAAATATCCCTTCTCCCCAAGACCATATTCCCTTCATCTGTAGTCACAGCCACATATCCAGTCCAAGCAGACTCCTTGATATCAAACTCCATAAAATCAACAAAATTATCCAGTTTCAAGTAAAAAGTACTTCGTCGCTTGATATTTGAATGGATTACCATTTGCAGACCCCCATGGGAGAAGAGTTCTTCTGGTGGATAACGAGAAACTGCAAATGAATTTGATGCCTTGACATTGTTGAAGCCATCACCAATAGCCCCAACCCTTTCACCGTAGTGAATCAGATAGCGGCGGAAATCGGTGTTGATGGGATGAATCAAAAGACCATCCCGGTTGTTGAATCCACTAAAAGCCTTCCAATGATCTGCTATGCCGGCCATATCAGTCTTATAGCTAGTATGTTTGATAACTCCTCTGGCAAGGCAAGTGTGTCGTGTTATCATATTGCTTGGTTTCGTATTTTTATTTATTTATTATTGTATAGAGATTATCCCAGCCCCGAAGCCTGTACAGTTGAATAATCCAACAGTAACCGAACAACATTGTAAGTTTGAAAACCTTTTGAACGATGTAATGCAAGGTAAATAATAATTAAATTTAATTAATTAGCACTCTTTCACTTTCTCGTCCTATATATATATATGTGTGTGTGTGTCAGA
This sequence comes from Populus davidiana, assembly GCA_030145905.1. Classification (NCBI taxonomy): domain Eukaryota; kingdom Viridiplantae; phylum Streptophyta; class Magnoliopsida; order Malpighiales; family Salicaceae; genus Populus; species Populus davidiana. The sequence goes on from CM057803.1 coordinate 8,489,997, forward strand.
ACAAATTCTATACAATAATGAGAAAAGGGGTTTTGTTAAGAAGTTATTTTATTATCTTTATTTTGAATCGTCTTTATTTTTTAGGTAAGTCTTCTAAATGCTTTCAGCTTTTATTAAATAAATAACATAGAAAAAACTGCTGGATTTTTTAAGAATCAAAGATATTAATAACAAAAAAAATAAGCCTTTACTAGCAAATTATTTTTCCAATAGAATTTAAATTATTACTTTTCTTATAAAAAATGATAATGCCATGTAATTAAGTTAAATAAAATAAAATAAAATTCAAGATCTTCCTTCCTGAAACACATGATTGGATATCTTTAATTTTGTATATTTCTTAACTTCACGAATTAGTATTTGATTAACGTTAAGATCTTTTTTTAGTATTTTTATTTATCTATTTTGTTAATCAAATATTGAATTAATGATTAATATTTTTCTTATTACTAAAAAAACAATTAAAAATACCTAAACATTTGTTTTATGTTGGAAAAGAAATTGTTACAACATGGGGCATATCACAAGCCAATTAGAATAAAACATGAACTTAGTCATGTACAAATTACGAGATGTATTTTTATTAGTTTTGACAGGAAAAAAAATTGACAAAAAAATAGAAGAAACATAATAACTTTATAATAATAAATTAAATACAATTAAACATATAAGAATAGATGGTATATAATCCTTAAAATATGGAGATATATGGAGCCTTTTTCTGGATAAACAAGCTTGAAAATTTTAACACTTCAAGCCAAGTCATGATCTGCATAATTTGTTTTTTCTCCGTCGTTTTTTCTTAGACATTTTCTTTTCACATTTGGACACCCAAATGTTTCTTCCTTTTAGCTTAGATCGCCCACTTTTCCACCAGGGATGTGCAAGCAAGCCTCTATCTCCACATCCATGGTAATGTGAAAATCTGAATAATTTCAATCTCATGAAAATGAATGAATTCTATGTTTATTTAAATATATTTTTAAATAAAAAAATATTTTAAAAATTTATTACGGCTTGACTTCCGAAATTCCGTACCAAATGCGAGGTTACATGTGCCTATCCTTTCGGCTGATCATTGCCCCACACATACACGACACGTGCCACAAAACCCATGGCTTATAGCTTATAGCTTATAGCTCTAGCCGACCATCTGATCCAAAAAAAATAAAATTTCAAAGTGTAGTTCACCAACCACTGTATACGTGTTATGATCTTCCTATTTTTCTTCTCTACATGAAATTCTTACACGCATCTTTGAATCTGTTCTTTCCCTCTCATAAATAATGCATGGCCAATGCTCTATTTTGTAGTTTTAGCTCTTTCAAGTTCTTGACATTAACACTCCTAGTCCACTGGCAGCCTGCAATTGCATGGTGCTGAGTTTGTGATCATGGCTAATTGTTTGGTCTTTTTTCTCTTGGTTTTAGTTTGGCTTTGGGCTGGGGCTGGGGCTAGGGCTAGCCACATTGGTTTGGGTTCAAGATTGATGGCTCGTGACCAGGATGAAGCATGGGTTTCAGATAATGGTACGTTTGCTTTTGGTTTAACTCCAGCGGCTAATGCTCGTGACCAATTTCAAGTGGCCATTTGGTTCGCAGATCTTCCTGGTGATCGAACCATAGTTTGGTCAGCTAATAGGTACGCTTGCTTATGAGTCCCTGATCTATATATCATTTTTAATTTAGTCCCTAAACTAGTTTATCTTCAATTGGATCCTCCATTTATCAGAAATCCTCAAATGGGTTCTGTCCATATCATTATCTTTTTCATTTATTTATTTTTATGAAATGAAATGAAACGGTGTCATTTAAAAAAAAGGGGAGAGAAAAAATCAAAGCCATTTATCCTTCTGTAGTCTTTACAGAAGCTTTCGCAGGTGACACTTTCTTAATTTTCTCAGTGATGATCTGATATATAGAAACTCCCTGGTCAACAAAAACGCATTCCTGGAGCTGGACACCACTGGCAACCTAGTTCTAATCGACGGCGAAAGAACAGTCTGGATGTCCAACACCTCCGGCGCAGGCATTACATCAGCAAGTATGGAAGAAACTGGCAACTTTATCCTCCACACTGACACTAACCACTCAGCATGGCAAAGTTTTGAACACCCTTCTGATACTTTACTTCCAAACCAGCCTTTAACAGTATCCCTTGAACTAACATCACCAAAATCACCTTCACAGGGTGGCTATTACTCACTCAAAATGTTACAACAGCCTACTTCATTAAGCCTTGCTTTAACATACAACTTGCCTGAAACCTACGATGCTTCACCTGAAGCTTATGCCAACTTTTCCTACTGGCCTGGACCGGATATTTCAAATGTTACTGGGGATGTTGTCGCGGTTTTGGATGATGCAGGAAGCTTTGGAATTGTGTATGGTGAATCATCAAATGGGGCAGTTTATGTGTATAAGAACGATGGTGACTATAATGGATTAGGTTCAGCTACAAATCAATCAAGTAATCGGTCAGCAGTTCTTCGAAGACTGATCCTTGAGACTAATGGGAATTTGAGACTGTATCGATGGGATAACAATGTTAATGGTTCACGGGTGTGGGTTCCAGAGTGGGCTGCAGTGTCAAATCCCTGTGACATTGCTGGAATTTGTGGTAATGGAGTATGTAATTTGGATAGAAGCAAGACTAATGCTTCTTGTACATGCTTGCCCGGTACTTGGAAAGCAGGGGGTGATAACTTCTGCGTGGAGAACTCATCATCGATTGGAAGTTGTGATTCACGAAATACAAATCAAACATCTGAGTTCAGGATTGCAGCTGTGCAGCAAACAAGTTATTTTTTCTCAGATTTTTCGGTGGTAGCAAATTACAGTGATATTCCTACAGTGTCAAAGTGTGGTGACGCTTGTCTATCAGATTGTGAGTGTGTAGCTTCTGTTTATGGACTTGATGATGAGAAGCCTTATTGTTGGATACTGAGGAGCTTAGACTTTGGTGGATATGAGGACACTGGATCCACCTTGTTTGTGAAGGTTAGAGGCAACGAATCGATGTCTCCAGGAGGCAATAAAAGGGGGACAGATGATGATAACACAAGAAAGAAGGTTGTGGTTATACCTATAGTTCTCAGTATGGCAATTCTTGTTGGCCTACTATGCTTATTACTGTATTTCAATGTTCATAAAAAGAGATACTTGGAAAGAGCTATGGAGAGCTCTCCTATTCTTCCTGGTGCTCCTATACATTTTACTTTCCGCGACTTGCAGATTCGTACCTGCAATTTTTCACAGCTACTTGGAACAGGTAAATAATTATCACATAAATACAGAAACAGAGGAACTGAAACAGGGAAAATTTGAGTCTATCGAGTTTTAGTTATGATTTATGCATGCTATTGTCGTATTGCAGGAGGATTTGGAAGTGTATACAAAGGAAGCCTCGGAGATGGAACTTTGGTTGCTGTAAAGAAGCTAGACAAGGTTCTACCTCATGGGGAGAAAGAATTTATAACTGAAGTAAATACCATAGGCTCTATGCATCACATGAACCTTGTTCGTCTATGCGGGTACTGCTCGGAGGGATTGCAACGGTAAGAAATGCTTCCAAGAAAGAACTTAAAAGTGTTGAAAACCTCAAATGTCGTTGATTCATCCTACATTTTCAGATACAAAAGACCACAACTCTAACAAATAGTTTTTTTTTCTTGAAAATTTGTTCATTTCCTTTGGCAGTCTCCTAGTTTATGAGTTTCTGAAAAATGGGTCACTGGACAAATGGATCTTTCCTTCGTATAGTTGCCGAGATAGACTACTGGATTGGTCAACTCGCTTCGATATAGCCATTGCTACTGCGAAAGGGATTGCGTACTTTCACGAGCAATGCAGAGACCGGATAATTCACTGCGATATCAAACCGGAGAATATTTTGTTAGATGAGAATTTCTGCCCTAAAGTATCAGATTTTGGACTAGCTAAGTTAATGGGAAGAGAGCATTCGCATGTTGTGACCATGGTTCGAGGAACTAGAGGCTATTTGGCTCCAGAATGGGTTAGCAACAGGCCTATCACTGTGAAGGCTGATGTTTATAGTTACGGAATGCTTCTTTTGGAGATTGTTGGTGGAAGAAGAAACCTTGACATGTCTTTTGATGCAGAGGACTTCTTTTACCCTGGGTGGGCTTTCAAGGTACCAGAAGTTTTCTTGCTCAACCTTATCAGCTACAAATGGTGTTTTCATGGCAATAATTCTCATTTAATCTGATCATGATATCGATGCTTTTTTGCAGGCGATGATGAATGATACACCACTGAAAGCAGCAGATCGCAGACTAGAAGGATCAGTTAAAGAAGAAGAGCTAATGAGAGCAGTGAAAGTTGCTTTTTGGTGCATTCAAGATGAGGTCTACACCAGACCTTCAATGGGGGAAGTGGTGAAAATGCTAGAAGGATCAATGGAGATAAACACACCACCAATGCCACAAACTGTCTTGGAATTGATAGAAGAAGGCTTAGATCAAGTTTACAAGGCCATGAAGAGAGAATTCAATCAGTATAGCTCCTTCACCACTGCTACTGGTCATCCATCATCTCATGCTACCTGCAGTTATTCAACAATGTCACCCAGATAGGACAAAGGACAACAAGATTTTGTTTGACTTGATAATGTCGCCTGGTTAATTTGACTTTTAACCTTTTGATGTGGCAATTGGGTGCTTAAGATTTTTGGTCAATTTTTTTTAATTGATTTAAACATCCAATTTTACAATGTTAAATTAAATTTTAATTTACCCTCACATGTGTTTATGTGGTTTTTCAATCTCATCTAAAATCTTTTATTTATTTCAATTTTATCCTCAAAGTCGATAGAATATCTCAATAATATCCAAAAAGCTAAGAATGAAAAAATTGCAACTGAAAAAATCATTGATGCAAGGTGTTTTTTTTCAATAAAGAAATATGATAAAAAAAATTTTTTCTCATTATCCAGTAGTCCTTTGACGATAAAGAATAAAATTAAACAAAAAACAGATATGATAAATAATAGTTTTTAATAAAATTAATTAACTAGAAAGTCTCTCCTACAATCTCTCACTAGCATATTATATCTACACTTTATATCCAATTTTCCATTAAAATCCTAAAATTTTTATTAGAGTTTTTACCATTTTTTTTAATTATCATTAATTTTTATTGAATAAATTGTGCTATTAATAAAAAGGATATGTTATTGTAAAAACAATACATGAATGAGAGAAGATAAGTTTGACTAATAAAATATATTTTTTCCTTAAAATTTAAGTGATTTATTTTATTATAAATATCTACTTTAATTTTAATATAATTAAATTAAATTAAATATTTAAAAAGTATTCTACTATAACATAATAGGTTCGTGTCATTTTACTAGTATCATATTAAAAGTTTAATTTTTTTTATCCTTAGACAATTAAATGTGTGTTTATCTATATGGTTGTGTTTGGTCCCATGTTTTAATTGGATTTTTCAAGTAAATTAAAAAAAATGTTTTTGTTTTAAATTATTTTTTTTATTTTTTTATTGTTTTGATATATTAATATCAAAAATATATTTTAAAAAATATTATTTAATATACTTTTAAATAAAAAACAATTTAAAAAATTCGTTGAACTTATCACCGCAAAAAGCATAATCTTAGCTCTGCGTAGGCTTAGAATTTTACGAGACTGAGCGACGAAAAAAAAAATCATAAATTTTGGAATCCTACTCCTAACTGGGCCTCATCTTGTTATTGGGTCGTGATCACATTACACTCAGTCCATAACACTTACCCAAACCCAATTCAACTTCCTTCTTTCTAACACTCTTTAACTTTTATCTTTTATAACCGTTTATTTTTATATTTTAAAAATATTTTTTAAAAAATTAATATTTTTATTTTAAATTAATATATATTTTTAATATTTTTAAATTATTTTAATACGTTAAAATTAAAAATAATTTTTTAAAAATAAAAAAAAATACCATTTTATATCTAAAATAATTTTTGAGTAAATAAGAATGTAGGCCTTTTAGCTTGAGAGAAAAGCCGTAGTTTTTGAAAAATTAGTGCTTTTAATTTAATTATTTAATTTTAAAACAAGCTAAGCTAAAACCCTTTTCCCTCTCATATCTCTGGCAAAAAGAAAAACTAAGAAGAAGAGAAACACCACTGGAAAGAGAACGAGTAGAAATGGCAAGCGAACAGGACATGAGTAACTGGACCGATCTACTCCACTCCTCCACCAAACTTCTCGAACAAGCTGCTCCTTCCCCTCAATTCCCTCCTCTTCAGGTTTTTTTTTCCCCTCTCGCACTCTCCTTTTTTCTTTTCTGTTTGTTTCTCGAGAAAACACGATGACAATTTTCAAAAGCCGAGGATGTATGCTTTTAGTTTTAGTCATTGTTAATCCATCGGTTCTTTTCTCTTTGTTAACAAAAATAAATTAATTGAAAGCTTGATTTATTTAACATTGTGAACTTTTTTTCTTTCTTTTTAGTATCCGATTTTAAAACAATTATACTTTCTTTTTAAAAGAAATTGCTTGCTTTTTCTATCAATTTCATTTATGTACTGTTCTTTTTTTTGTCTATTATTATTGTTATTATTACTCAATTAATTTTTTGACCGTTAGAATTAGTGCATTTTGTTGTTTTGTACTAATTTAGTGAGTTTATAATGTTTTTCTGTATGTTTTAGAGGAACTTAGATCAATTAGAAGCATTATCGAAGAAACTCAAGGCTAAAGCCATAAGACCCGAGGCTCCTTCGCAATCTATTGCCGCTACAAGGTTGGTTTTTTCAATCACTTTCTCAATTTCTCTCTATTACTGTTTAAATACTGTTTTCTATGACGTCATGTCTATTAAAGGTAGCATTGATTGGAATCTTGGGAGTAAGAAGAATCTTGAAGGGGTGGGGTTTATTTGTGTTGTTTTATGCTTTCACAGGCTTCTTGCACGTGAAGGAATAAATGCCGAGCATCTTGCACGGGATCTAAAGTCTTTTGAATTGAAGGTGAAATTTAGCTTATGTTTTAATTAATGAGTATAAGCTTGCCTTGGTGGACACAGTCGTGCAAATTTACTTTATCAAACAGTTGATGAATGACTATAGACTCCAAAGGTTTGTTGAAAAACAATTTTTTATGATGTGTTGAATGAAATTAAAATTTGATTAGTAGTTTGTTAATACTGCCTTGTTTTTGTGACCACGCTGAACTTGCTTTAGGCTACCATTTTGATTTTATGTTTGGGGTAGTGACGTGTTTTCTTCTTTTGAAGTTCCTGTTTCTTTTGCTTCAATGTAATATTCATGGTTCACAATTGGAATTTCATTATTTGTTACACCTGCCTTCTCTATTCCTAGACAACATTTGAGGACGTGTTTCCTGCCGAGGCTACAAGTGTTGAAGAGTATCTTCAACAGGTAATATTTTCTGCTTTTTTATGATCTGAGCAACAGATCTATGATACGAGCTGCAATTATTTTCTTGTTTCTTTAGTTCCTTAACTCTATGAAAGGTTTTTGTTGGCTTGAGAATATTTCACGCCGCTATTCTGTTGACTGCTCAAATGTGTAGTTGACATGCTCTGTTAAATTTAGCTATTAGTTGTACCAAATAACTAAAACATAAACACATAATCATACTGTTTGCTGGTTGATGGAAGTGCTCATGTACTAGTATTGAAATTACAAAGACCTTGAAACATAAAAACATAATCATACTGTTTGCTGGTTGATGGAAGTGCTCATGTACTAATATTGAAGTTACAAAGACCTTGAAATTAAATTTTAGTTTTTGTTATAAACACTGTTTTTTCTAACTGTGTTCATTTTTCTGAAAAGAAGAATGGTTTTTCTTTCCCCAGAAATGATTACATTCTGAGACTGCTTAAAAAGATGACTTTCAAAAATAGCCATCCAATTGACAATCTTCCTTTTTGTTTCATCAATGCATGATGATATCATTTTCTTTCACTATGGTTTTACATGCATGAAAACTTCCCAAAATTCTTTTGTAGAAGTGGCTGAAGGTCAATCGAAAGTTACATTTGGAACATGCTCTTTAAATGCCTAACAGATATGGCCCAAATTTCTTGCAAATCTCGAACCAATCTAATGGAACAAACAACATGTTGTTTAAGCTTCATGTCTGTTAGGAAGGGAAAAGATTTAGGAAGAAAAACTTCATGAATTGTCCTAAAAACATTCTTCCTTTTATGTTCAAGTCAGGGAAAAGCAAAATAGTATCCCAGGAAGCTGTTCTAATCTTTAAGCTGGTGCTAATGTGTCCATATATAACAGCCTAGTTTTGTTTTTACCATCTATTTGTTTGGAACTACTGAACTGGAACTTTCAATAATGGTGGTAATTCTCTCTTGTTTTATGAGTTTTTTCGTTTTCAATTACATATATGGATGATCATGGTGCATGCAGTTGGCTGATAAATGCTTTAATATCTTACACAATATTTCCTCATATGGTTGTGCAACTCTGCTTTGTCTCAAGTAGTTACCTCCTGCTATTTAGATGGATGCTTTTGCTTCCTACAAAGTGGTTGTTACTGGTTTATGGTTACACCATGCAATTTTTGTCCATAGTTTCATGAAATGGCAATGGTATCAGCAATCCAGGAAGCTCAGAAGGATAACGTAAGAAGTTTTAATGATTACATGATGAGAGTTTTGGAGGTTAGTGCCATACAGCATGTATTTGAACTGTTGGTATAATTTATTTATTGCCAGCGTATATATGCTGCTAAATCAATCACAGCTTATGGCTTCTTACTAACCATTTTTATATGCTAGGTGACTTTTAGTCCCTATTCTTTTCGTAATGGTTTACTTATAAAGTTTTTTAAAGCTGCAATATTACACACATGCAATAGCCTTGCTGCAATGTAGACTAATCCACCCAGAATGAATATGGAATTCAACGTAAAATAAATTTAATGCTTGCTTGGCATAATTACCCTCTAAATTTCCATCCTTTTTACTATCTGTTTGAATGGATAGGACCACAGTAAAGCAAAGTGACAACTTTAGGGGTAACTGTGCAACTTTTTGGACTTTAAGGAGTGACATGGACCATTATGGAAATTAAACTTAGTAATATATACTTTGCTCTTAACCTTGTCAGTTGCAAAATAAAAATAAAAAATTAGCATGTTACTTTCAAGCAATTACGTTTTAAGAAGTTAAATGTCATAACTAACTTGGTTGCTTCTAGAATTGTAAAAACTTAAAAATCACTGCCGCTGTAATATAAAACATGAAGGGGTAAATTGTTGTATGATGATCTACCTTTGATATAGGGCAAAGGCAGGGATTTTAGTGGTTATGATGTCCTATTTGAGTGCTTCTGAGTTATTTTTTAGTGGATGGTTGTTCATTCTGTTTAGACTTCTGTGAAAATGATGTCTTCAAAAACTGATTAAGAAGATTAACTAGTCACCTCTAAATTTATGCTGTTTAATGATGTTCCATTCCCTTGATTTTGTCTCTCTGTGAAATCTGTTCTGATTATTATGCCTGCCTTGTGGCTAAGGCTTGGCACAGTGAGATGGTGAAGGGTGGGAATTTAGTATATAAATGAATTTTCAGAGCTAGTTTGGTCATTTAAAGGCATGCAGTTTTGGATTTAAGAACCAAATGAGGCATTGAAGTTTCCTTAGAGGTTTCTATGCTCACTGTGTTTTTACTTTGGTTGATGAGTCAAAGTTGATATATTGCAGGAGGATTGGCAAAAGGAAAGACGTGACTTTCTTCAGAGCTTGAGCCGAATTTCATCATTGCCCAGGACTAACATAGTTGATTCAAGTACTGAAGGTACTCGTTCTGGTCAACTAGCTTCTCTGGCTTCCAGCCCTCATGCTTCTTTTAGTCCATCTGGCATGGAAATTGTACCTTTAGCTAACAAACCCATTGTGGAGAAAAAAGCTTCGGCCTGTGCTGAGGTTGTTAAGAATCTGAACCATGCGCGAGAGCATGGCTCACAATTCAAGGTAAGGCTGGTTTTGTTTGCACCTTTTCTCTATTAAAACTTGTTTCTACATCTTATTGAAAGAAATCTATTTCTTGAGTAGCTACAGACTAGGGAAAACTAGAAAATCAAAAGATTTGATAGCAACTTTATCTTAGAAATGTACCACAAGTGTCAGAGTGGAGAATGTATCTGCTAGAGAATAGAAAGAGTATTCCTTTTCAATGATAGTCACTGCTCACATCTCATGGATTTGGCAAAAGTAAGACCTGGGACAAACAGCAAATAATCAAGGTTTATATACAGTGTTTAGATAATCATTTAGCTGGTTGAAAGGCATTGATGACAGCATCGTGCATTTAAGAGTCAAGGTGCAGCATATTGAGCTAGAACTGTCCTTTTTGTTTTCCCTCTGTTTTGAATCATCACATTAAAATATTCTTCAGAAATCTCTAAACTATATCCTTGGAACATGGGTGACAATCATTATATATATAAATTGTATTTGGTAGTCCAAATCTAGGGATTCAATGGGGTAGGTGGCCTTGCCTTGATGCTTATTGGGAGCTTATTGAGCAACTATATTATAGAATTGTTTTTTAAATACCATAAATAGATAGACTAGCATCGAGAACTGGAGATGCATTATTTGTTGAATTATATTTGTGCAATGCACACTTTTGATGTATGATTGGGCCAGTATTTCCTCAAATACTTAATTGGTAAGTTTGCTTTTGTTGTAAATATCAATATACTAGAATCATTTTAGGAAGCATCACATAATCTGAAAGGATAGGGGTAAGGGCTATATTTCCAAGGAAGTGGCTGAGACTTGAGATTCAGTCACTAAGATTCTGAGGCACTATGCCTGAGAGGGGATGCGTCTCACATCTGAGGGGTATGGCATTTTGCAACATGCATAGATCACAAACGATTAGACATTTCTCCTCAGTCCTCTTTAACTAAGAGTTACAGCCATGTACTAACTTCTTTTAGCATGCATTGTTATGAGGCATTTCATAGCCAGGTAGCCAAGGACAGGTAGTCGCTTACAACTGCCTAGTTTAAACAAAGTGCACAAGCACCCACCTTTCTGGCTTCCAAGTTGTTCGAGGGTGAAATTTTCATCAGGACTAGGAATGATTGCTTATTGAGCCGCTTAATTTCCTGAAGAATTTGAAAATTATAGGATGACCCTCAAATCTAATGGGATGTTGGCCATGCCCATATGCCCTGATAATATGTTTCTTCAAGCTGTCATATGTAACCTACATTGCTAGGAAGTAAGATCTTCAAAGGACATTATACTTTTGTGTCATCTTCTCTTGTGTTTAGGTTCTCTTAACTTGATACTATTGATATATGTATATCTTATGTCCTGCTTGCTATTCCTGTAGCCTGCAACAGCTTTCAAAGGTGCTTATGAAAGCTTAGGTGTTGAAGCATCTGGTGGAAAATCTGTTAACATGCAAAAGATATGGCACCTTGTTCAGGTATACTTTTTATTTATTTCCTTATTTTCCTGAAATAGATTTTAGTGGGACCATTATAGAGTTTTTTAAGTTCTGTCTAATGAACAATTTTTTATATTGATAAATACAGTAACCATTTAAAAGTATTATTTTCCATCTAAATATATATGTGTATACTTTGACAGACACTGGTGGGTGAAAATACAACCATGCAACCAATCGTTTCAAGAAAAATGTCATTAGTTATTGGTGCAAGGCGCCATCTTGAATGGGGCCATGGAAAATACATCATGGATACAATACAAAATCATCCAGCACAGGTAGTAATTCTTTCAGTATCTTCTTATTTTGTGGATAACCTATTATTTTTCAGAATGACATAAATGCTAATATATGTGTACTAATAGTCTATTTGTTCACTGCTGCTACCTTTGGTCTTTGCTTCTAACAAATTGTTGCTTGGTAGTGTTGATTACCATTCATCATTTTTCTGTTCTCTTGTCAGGCTGCTCTTGGTGGAGCTGTTGGGAATCTACAAAGAGTTCGTGCATTTCTTCGGGTTTGTTAATGTTGCTATTCAACTTGAACTTGCTTGCCTGGACTTGTTCATTGACATTTTTCTTTACGTGAAATCATATTTTTCTTGTTCTTCTTATCTTCCCGTGCAGATTCGGTTAAGGGATTATGGAGTTCTGGATTTTGATGCAGGTGATACTCATAGGCAGCCTCCAGTTGATACCACTTGGCAGCAGGTCATTGATAAATTCTTATTTTAGGGCCTTGTTACACGTGAATTTTGCATGGGAATGCTTTTAATAGTTTTTGGTCTCCTAAATGCTTATTACATGAAAGCCAGAGGGCATTGTTTAAAGGGTTAATAAAGTAGGAACCACGATTCATCTGTAAGATAGTAACCTTTGTGTTTTGCTCTCTTAATTATGTGACCACGCCATTTTTATTTGAAATTGCACACCACTAATATCTATACTATCTTGTTTTAGAGAGACCTCCCCTGGCTAAAATTTATGGGGGTTGTTGCTATAATTTATCTAACTGAAAACAACAACAACCCTAGCAGTGGTAGTTAGGATAATTTCAGAAGCAAGAAAAATAATTAATATAGAGTGCATGCATGCGTCTGTATCATTTAGTTATATTCATTAATTTAGGTCAAGTCATTCAGCAGAATGTTAAATTCCTTTTGAAGCTATTTTGACAGACCAAAATAGCAGGATACTAAATTTATTTTCTGCTGTAACAACAAACCAGTTGTGTTTCTAGCAGAGTACCGAACAATTGTATTTCATAATCTTCTATCTAAAAAATCTGTGTTTCTATACTAAATCATATTTTTCTGTTCTCAACAGATCTATATTTGCTTGAGAACTGGGTATTATGAGGAAGCAAGAACTGTTGCCCTGTCCTCCCGTGCTTCACACCAATTTGCTCCTATGGTACTGATTTTTCTCTGCTTAAGATAAAAAGTTATATACTTTATAAGCAGCCTCCATCATTAGCTTTCCCTTTCACAGCTCATGGAGTGGATTAACTCTGGAGGTATGGTGCCTGCGGATATTGCAGCTGCTGCTTCAGAAGAATGTGAAAAAATGTTAAGAATGGGTGATCGGGTGGGTCGAGCTGCATATGACAAGAAAAAGTTGTTGCTCTATGCTATAGTATCTGGTTCTCGCAGGCAAATTGACCACCTGCTGAGAGATCTGCCAACCCTTTTCAATACTATAGAGGATTTCCTGTGGTTCAAATTATCAGCTGTACAAGAGTACCATGGTGGGACCTCATCTCAGGTCCTGAATGAAAGCTTGGTACCATACAGTTTGGAGGATTTGCAGGCATACTTGAATAAATTTGAGCCATCATATTATACTAAAAATGGGAAAGACCCTCTCGTATACCCTTATGTGTTACTATTAAGCGTCCAGATGCTACCAGCTATCTTATATTTGTCCAAGGAAGCTGCAGATGAAGGATACAATATCAACGCAGTCCATGTATCAATTGCACTAGCAGACCATGGGGTTCTTACTGAAGGTGCTGGAGCTGGGCAAAAACTTGGGGTAATGGATGCTTATGCAGAGGTCTCTAGCATAATTAGGCAGTATGGATCTGCATATTTACGTCATGGAAATCTCTCAATGGCACTAGAATATTATGCCCAAGCTGCAGCTACAGTAGGTGGTGGGGAAGCATCATGGACTGGGAGAGGTAATATTGATCAGCAGAGGCAGAGAAGCATGATGTTGAAGCAACTCCTCACTGAGCTGTTGCTAAGGGATGGTGGTATTCATCTTTTACTGGGTCCAAGAGGTGCCGGAGAACAAGGTGAATTGGCACGATTTTTTACTGATTCTAAAGAAAGACAGCAATTTCTACTTGAAGCTGCTCACAAGTGTCAAGAAGCTAGACTAGATGAAAAGGTTAATTTTCCTCTCCTTGCCTTTTGACCCTCTTGGTTTGGAAATCATTCCTTTTTGGAGTTCTTCAGGGAGTCTTCACATTTTTTCTCTAGTTATGCATCTCTATTTCTCCAGAAATGTTTATCTACCTCTTGGTAAAGCATTATAGTGACTAGCTGGTTTTTTTACCTCCATATTGCTCTTTCGCCTCACATTTTCTCATTGTTGATTTGCCCTGATCTGATTGCCAAAATCCAGTCCATTGAAATTCAGAAGAGAGTTGGGGCATTCTCTATGGCTTTAGATACAATCAATAAGTGCCTGTCTGAAGCAATTTGTGCACTATCACGTGGTAGATTGGATGGTGAGAGCTGGACTGCTGGTCTCATTAATTCTGGCAATGAGATTCTGGAGACATTTAAGTATTATCCTAATGAAAGGTAATTATGATCCTGTGTTTTCCTTGGCTTCCTTTTTTGCATTGTTAAGTTTGGGATGATAGTTTGCTTTTGATATTTTTTACTAGATTACAAGTGCTTGAAGCATTTATATAGTTGAACTGAAAGCAACTTTCGGAAGCACCAGAAGCTTCAATTTCATGGTTTATATTGTGAATGTTGTCTGCAACCTACGCTGTTAAATTTTTAAATTTGAGATTAAATTGTAATTGACAAGAGAAATCTCTAACTGCTGTTCTTGAAATTCAAGTTGTTGGTGATGACACATGATATAACCTAATCTATGTAATTAACATTTCATGCACTAAGTTAGCATTGAAATGTGTACCAATTTTCTGAATTCTTCGAAGTGCTAACACGTCTTTCACCCATATCTTTGCACTCATTTCAAGCCATCATGAAGATTTTTTACTTGAATGATGTTTTCATATTGTTGAACTTTGTTGATGGTGCTGGCTCCCCACATCTTGAACTTTATCCTTGCCATCAACTCAAGTTTGGAACTTTTTTCTGAAATCAATGAATTCTGAACTGTTGGGATTCTAACAAATTGACAAGGTTACTGAAGTTTGCAAAACAAGTTCCTCTGAGTTTTTAACATCCCTTCTCTAGGGCCTTTATGGTTTTCAATATCAGTGTTATATATTCTTTTTATATCTTCTCTATAGTTTTCCTTAACTCAAGCATTCGGTTATGGTACCAGTTTTCAAGAAAGAGGTCATGTCATAGAACAAGAAACAGTATTGAGACAGCTTGAGGCAACATTATCTGTTCACAAGTTGGCGAGAATGGGTCACTATCTTGATGCTTTAAGGGAGCTTGCCAAACTTCCTTTTCTTCCATTGGATCCACGAGTGCCAGATGTCACTGTTGACGCACTTCAGAATTTATCCCTTCATGTTCAGGCTTGCGTGCCATACCTTTTAAAGGTTGCTTTAACATGTTTGGATAATGTGACAGATTCTGATGGGTCACTTCGTGCCATGAGAGCAAAGGTATTTTGGAAAATTTATGCTCTGATCTTGTTATTTTTTCTTTGATAGATATCGGTGCTCCTTTGAAAATGCTATTTTGCTTGTGATCTCTTTGAAATTGCTTACTAAAAATTTGTAGTTTGAAGGATAGTGAGTAAAGGTTGTCAAAAACTGCAAGCTGGATCATAGTCTTATGATCCTATAGTCTAGACATATAAAATCTTTTGAATTGCTAAGAAGAGTGTGAGTGGGTACAGTCTTGGTGGGATTGCAGTAGAATTTGTAGGGTCATAGTATCATATAATCTTAATTTTTGAAGCAATTTAAGGCTTTTTTGCTTACTAATCAGTCTGAACAAGAAATATGGGTGTTGTTTTATCCAGTTTAAAAGACAAGTAAACTTGAAATCTGGATTGCGAAAGTATTTCTTGGCTTAAGTGGTGACATAAGTCCTCATTTTCTTGTAAGGTTTTGGTGACCATGACATCATTTAATAGATACATCCTCAAATTCCTAGCATGCCTTTATCGATTATGTCATTATAAACGGATGAAAATCTCGATAGATAAAAATTATAGTTGAGACACCCTCTTGTGAGAAAAAGTTCAGACCCACAAATGTTTTATACTTGAAAACTGAGAAAGGCCCATTCCTTAAAAAATTATGATGATGAGCTAGAAAAATGCTTGAATGGGTTTTCATACAGATTATATGGAGGGCCAGAAATAATGATGAAATGACACCGATGTAATATAAACTCATATATGCTGCCAATTCCGTACCAATGCATCCAATTCTCATTTCTATGATTTGATATGTATTTCGTTGTTTTCTTTGGGCTTTTCTAGTTATAAATCATTTTGATTTGCAAAACATATAGTGGCCATCAGGCGCATAATGATTTGATAGTGAAAATGAATTGCTGGATTTTGATCTTGTCAATTTAGAGTGCAACTGTCGTTGAAAAGTGGTGGTTCTTTTGAGAATAGGCAGCGAATGTTGTTGCCTGGTATTGTTATTATTATTTTTCTGGTACCTTTTGCAGATTACACAGTTCCTTGCAAATAATATGAATCGGAATTGGCCCCGTGATTTGTATGAGAAGGTTGCTCGAAGTTTGTGAAGTAAATTAACGGTGGTGGTTTGAGATGGCAATTCATCCCTCAGGTGGACAAATCTGATAAGAGGCAGTGTTTCAGGTTATTATCACACATGTAGCTCCTTGAACAGTCAAAAACATTTTAACCTAACCAAAATGAGTGTTTCTTGGCGAGGAAACGCAGCTGTTTCGAAATGAATTGTGCAATTTTGTATTTCAAACTTGGAAGATCCTCCTGTCTATAGCTCTAAATTTTGAAATGTGAGCTCCATATGATTCTTCGTCTTCTTCTTTTTCTATCTTTTTGAATAAGTTTATGCTGCCATTTTTTGTGTCATTAACCATTTCCCTCTTGAGGAGCCGAAGCTTGCTGTCAATTTTTGCAGAATATATATAAGCCACTGAGAATCGACTGTTGTTGGTTTTCTCCTATGCAATTGAAACCAGTGGATGACAAAGATATTTGAGGAAAAATTGATCGAGTCATTGAACATAAAAGTGCAGGTCGTCTTCAAGAGAGGTATCCTTTCTAGTTTTTTCATGAGCGGCGACATGGTTCCTCAAGTTTAGGAAATTGGTCAAGTCAGCCCCTGTACTTTTACTTTGTAAAGATAGGAAGGCAGTATCTAAAAGGACGGGGAAGAAAACTCCCCATGTCCTCTTCCACTTTGATTAGAAAAATTCTTTGAACATAAATTTAACTACTAATAAAGCTTTTACTACATGGTTAAAAAGCTTAGTAAACTTCTATATATAACATATAAAAAGCATTTTACCAATGTGAAAAGAAATAGTAATGTGAATGAGTCTTTTATTCCTAGTTGCATCCTGGTTTTTTTTTCTGAAGTTATAAAACCCGGTTATAAAGGTAAGGGGTTAATTAAAAAGATATTTATTTTAAATAATATTATTTTAATAAAAATTAAGTTTTTAATTAGATTTTATTTAGATCGTGAGTCAGTTCTGGTTTTAATGGATCATGTCAAGTTAATTATCTACTTTAAATAAATAAAAAATAAATAAATAACTGGACAAATCTAGATTCTGCATTGACTGGAACCCGAGTGAATTTGTGTGCAGGTTTTATAATAATACTTTCCTCAATTAACTAATATTTGTGTACATGAAAAGTTGAAAACCAATAAATATTTTATGAACCAATAGTACAATAACACATTATATTTTTGCTTCTAATTTGGGCATCTCCCCCTCTTTTAAGATACCATTCTCTTTTAGTTTTTTTAATCGTTAATTATTAATATTAATCATGAATTAATAATTAATGTTAATAATTTTGAGTCATTACAAAAAAAAAATTATTTTTTAAAACTTGAACTCACATTTTAAACAGGTTGAATTTCAACAAAAATTAAAAAATAAACTCAGTATAACCCATACAAAAACCTAATTAAATCTTGCCAAGACCCGAGTTAGCCCACCTCATATCTTATCCTTACCCATGTGTTCTTTCAAGAAATAAGAGCTTTAGTTTGTTGATTTTTAGGAGTGTAGTTTATTTAGATAAGTCTAGATTTATTTTTTAAAAATTATTGGTTTGAATTCTATAAATTTTAAAGATATTAAAAATTTATATGATTATTAATTTAAAAACGCTGTGAAATTAGTTGAACCAGAAGAAACACTCATATTAATTAAAACAAAAGAAAAAGAAAAAGAAGAGAAGAGAAGAAACAGGGGTATCTTGGGTGACAACATGCTAGTTGTTGAGTATGAAAATCAGGCCCATTACCTTGTTTTTGTTTTCTTACAAGTCCACTACATTTCAGTGTACATTAGCACTGAAACTTTAGCAACGGACTATTACAAGAAAGAAAGGATAATAATAATAATAATAATAATAGCGCCGAAGCTCCATTTTACCAAACAAATCTCTCTCTGGGTCTCCTCTTCGAGTTCTCCAAGGTACAAATTCACCATTTATTTCTTACAAATCTCTCTTCTCCTTGAATTAAAATCGCTTAAAATCTTCTTTTTATTACAATCTTAACTGTCTTAGGTTTTCTTTCTCTGTAGGGTTTGAACAGAAACATGGAGAACATGCAATATGCAGAGGAGCTAGTAAGAGAATTTCTTGTATTTAGAGGGTTTACTAATACCCTACAAGTTCTTGATAATGAATTATCCACTGATATCGGTCAAGGGTTTCATGTTGATAAGTTGTTAGACTTGATATTTGCTATTTACATTCCTAGATTTCAAGTTGATAAATTAGTGGGTTTGCTTAATTTTTTTAAGCATTGCTTTTCCAACTTGTCGGAGAATGTGCTTGTTGATACTTTGTTAAAATTGGAGGGTTATATTTTGCGGTATTATATTGTTTACGCAATTCAATCGGGGAGGAAAGATATGGTTCTGGAGTTTTTTGGGATCAATGGGAATGAGCTGGTGCAAAAAGGTCATGACTGGACTCCATGGTTCGGTAGGTTTGTTGGTTCCTTTTGTCCTTGTGGTTGAGTTTGCTGTTTTGGATTTTGGGTTTGTTTTATTTTTTTATTTGGGTTATGTATTGTAGCTATTCCTTATTTGAAGAATCCTAGCTTGGATCCTCAGTTTCGGATTTATTTCTCGAAGGAATGGTATGAAGGGTTGCTGTTGTCTGTAAGGAATTTTTTCAATGAGATCTTCAATGGAACTCATATCCTTTTGATTAGAATCACTATGATGATATGCTTTCTGAAATATTCTTTTTCCTTGTTATTGTTACCAATTTACCGTGCATTTCATATTAAGATGATGCATTTTGAAACATGGAATGTTATTTAGCTGGTCCATGCTTCACAGCCTAAAATGTTTCTCCATCAGCCGGTTGCCATTATATGTGAATTATTTTTGGATCATAATGTATTTGATTTGTGAATTTAAAGTTTCAATTGCAAAACCTGTGTCATCTTACGGTGGGGGGGGGGTGTTATGAGTTCCCTCAAATTACCAACACACTCCTTTTATGTAGAACTATCCCCTCTTCCTGCAAGCCTACAAGAAAGCTACGTGACCTTTTTGGCGTGAAATATTACATGATCAAATGTTGCATTGGTTTTCTGTTCATAATAAAGTGTTGTTACTGTTTGAACTGTGAAGATTTTTTCTTAACTAAGCCACGCATCCCTGCGCTGTTGAAGATAAGTTCAGATAAAAACACTGCCAACCATCTAAAAAAAGATATCAAGCAGCTTAATCTTAAACTATCTCAACTTCAGGCTTTATTGGAGGAGAAAGAGGCTTTGATATGCCGGTTAAGGAGGTAGGATGGTTTTCTTCCCTTCGATGGTTTATTTTGTGATTTGTTGTGACAGCTGATACTATTTTTGGACTCAGTAGTGCTGGTAATGCTCCATCAACATTGGGAACAAGTGTGGGACAAGCTAACAGTATAACTTCATCTAGTGGCATGGATGAAGAAAATTTTATTTTATCTGTAAGTGACAAGGAAATTGATGTTCCTGCAACCCTGGGTCTAGGAGAAAGAGAGCTCAATCCGGAACGGGCTGTTGGGGAACCTGCCAAAAATGTGTCCAGGCCCCGGAATGAATCGAGCTCTATTTCTGATATTGACATTGAAAGTGGTAAAAGTGATGTCAGTCATATGAACTGTGATAACTCTTATAAAGGTGGGTAATAATTCTGTATTAATTTTCTTTCTTGAATTATGATTGCTTAGATTCTCTCTTACAATCATATCCAAACATGCTGGAGAGTATGGTCTTCAAAAATGATCAGACTGGTAGACATTCATAGGTGGGAAATATAAGATTCATTATTTGTTTTGATTAAATATGAAGCCTAGTGAGAGCGAGGACTTTGAGCTGTATTACTGGAAAAATGATGGAATGCAATGTTATCAACCTGATATTGTAGTCATGTACTGAGTGAACTAATGCTACTAGTTAGATTTTTTACTTGCATGTTGATGTTATTAAAAGCTCGGCGCTGAGTGGGGTATACATATTTCCCTATGTTTGTGCTAGAGATATGTATCGCACTATGTCTTAGCTTTTAATACTTAACAAAATTAGATGCTTTTAATACTTGACAAAATTAGATCAGAGGGCTGTATATTTCTGGCTGCTAAGATGTTCTGTTCCTCTGATTTAAATTGCTTGTTTGTTACCGGAATTTATTGGCCAGTGATGCGGTTTTGAGCTTCTCTCTAGTTGAGTAATTATTGGTTGTGATATTACAGATGATGGTTGCGAGATGCAGGGTGAAGAAGAATTCCCAGAAGTGAAAGTGGACTTCCAGGTGAAAATGCATATGAAGGCTTTATTGCTCGTGGATAATTTTGTGCTTTTTATTATATAATTCCTTTCATGCCGTGTTGTTTGCCACTTTTTTTTTTATTCCTTTTATTATAGTTTTCTGACTCTTAGACGTGTTTTAGGAGACATTTTTAGGCCACACAAGTGCAATCAGTCGTTGCCGCTTTTCTGCCTCTGGCAACAATATAGCTAGTGCTTCTGTTGATGGCACAGTCAGGTACTTACTAATGGAGTGGTGACAGGAAGACCAAGGCATAACCTGATTAATTGCATTTGTTGTTTAACATCTTGATTGTTTGTTGACTTCCAATTGAAATTTCCTTCTCTTACCATGCATTTTTTGATGAAGGATATGGACATATGACTCATCAACTTCAGCATCAAGAAATGCAACCATATATTGCGGGGCGGAGATTATGTCTCTTGACTGGGAATGCAAATCTGACCGCTTGGTATGTATAGCGCCATTTTCTAGTAAACATATGGTTTATTAGAGACATGATAGTTTAATTATTGAAGATTAGAAATTTCCGTTGTTAAGCACTATTGTTCATTTTGACAAAAGCTTCTCATAGGCACCGCTGATGGAGGAATCAAAGCATGGAATGTTGATGCAAAGAGAGTTGTCTGTGATCTGAACACAAGTGAAGCATTTCCCAGGCACTTACATTAAAAACTTCGTCTGCATTTATGTTTTGCCTTCAAACTTTCTCTTAACATCTTTTGTTATCCTGCAGTGTCCTGGATCTAAAGTGCAGCCCAGTAGAACCAATTTTTGTTTCTGCAGCAGCTTCTAGAAGGTATTTCCTTTTATTTTTGGTCGAATGAAAAGTTGCTGAATACTGAATCATGTGCTTGAATGGAAATTCTCATGTAATTTACTTGCTAGCTGATTAGTTTAACCAATTTAAGCAGAACTGTTTGTTGGAAATGCTACACATCCTTTTTATTTCACTTTTTGAGCAAGCATACACGCTTAATTACGAGCAATTTAATTTTTTATTTCACATTTTGGCGCCATCTTTTTTTTTTTTGGGGGGTCATATCAAAAGAAACAGAAACCTAACAATCCCTGCTGATGAAAGAGAAAAAAAAGGCAAAACAGAAAATAAGACATGCTCAACTCCAGTTAAGGGAGCCTTATTCCAAAAGTTGGATTGGTTGAATGAATGATTTTCCTCTTCTACCTAGAGCCATATTTATATAACTCAGATGCAATGTGAAAATTGCAACTTGACTCCTAAAATTGTCTCTTTATCATGTTTGGTACCCGTGACTAATTACCAGTGTTATGTTTAATTGAGTTTGTGCACTGGGCTAAAACTATTTTTACCCGATGGAGTTGTATTTGAGAAGTTTATGATTATAATTTCGTTTAGAAGGCCATGTTTATGTAAATTTCTTCTACATACTTTCTGTATCATATTTAAGCTAGGTATTACCAGGGCCTCATTGTCTTTGCAGGCATGGCTCAAACTATATTGAAAGTTTGGGATTTGCTTCATTAACTGTATGGAACATGAAGACATGGAGAGCAATGGTATGTCCTTGTTTGTCCTAGATCTTTGTACTTGAGTGCAGTTTAACATTATTTATTTATTTCTTACTGAATTTAAATTTAATGAAGTCAGCTCTACCTCTTGGTGAAGATCCTCCGGCAATTACTTCCTTAAGCTTCAATCACAACGGAAAGATTTTAGCAGCTGCTGCAACTGATGGAATGATCCACATTTTTGGTATCCTTTTGTAATATTAGGTCCTAGTTTTCTGATTTTCCTTATTTCAATTTAGTGGTTATTGCTTTACATATGCATGAAAGAACCCTAGTTTCAAGGTTGCACATTCAAACCTATAGAAAAGGAAAGCTTTTCACATGCCCTGTGATATCCCCCCAGAAAACAATATTGTTCCTTTGCCTTGTTAACTCTGGGAGTACCCCAGTCATATCTTGAAAAGAAATGGTGACCAATTTATGTGCAGTTGAGGTTGCGTGTGCTGTCACATGCACATGGATATGTTTGCACTCACCTTAACTACCTAAAGACATGGCTGCTGGTCTACAAATTACTGGGTGGCCTGCACATGATACTGCTATAAGCTCAATTCTTTTTGGACCTGATGAGACAAGTATTTTCAGCTTGGGTTCAGATGGGAAGGTAATCATTATTTATCCTATATATCAACTTTGGTTGTTGATTACATGCCATCTGGGTTGTTATTTGTACTAGATGTTACTCATAAATGTTTGTTGATATGGTTAATTGCATGTTTTGACTATGTTATTGGCCTCATGGCCATTGCCCAATGCGTAAACCTTATAGGTTTGTTCAAATTATAATAAAATAAACAATAAAATACAAGAGAACCTGACAGAATTCTTTTGGTGGTGTCAGATATTTGAATGGAGTTTGCAAAATCAAGGTCATATCCTTTGGTCGAGGAATGATGCCAGGTACTTCTTCATTGCCTATGAGATAAACTATGCTGGTTGTGTTTCAAACAATTGGTTTCATCAATGTTTGAAACTGAAATATGTCTTGAAGTATCTTTCCTCATGCCTTTTATGCCAGTCTTTGATAGCTAGTGCATATGTATTTTTCCATAAATATGAGGAGTCATGGGATGTTTTTGTTGTATCACTTGACTGATTACTGCTTAGTTTCCTTGCCATTGTTTTCTAACCATAGCGAATTTATTAGAACAAAAATGAGTTGTGTAAGTTTGGAATTAAATGCAAGTAATGAAAAAAATAATATGATATCCACATGATGTTGTAAAATCTAATTTCTACCTGCTGTTTAATAATTTAGATAAACAATCCCCAACTAATATTCTGTGCCTGTGAGTGTGTGTACCTGTTTTCAAAGATTTAATTCCCTAGATCTTCCCCTTTATTATCCTGTGTTTTTAGCCAAGTGATCCAATATCGGTGCCTCCCTGACAGGATTTTTCACGTGCTATTGCATTTTATTTTCCTTTTTTTTTATACCAGACCTGTAGGAGTTGTAAACACATCTTTTTATTGGTTTAATGATTTGATAGAAAGTGCTTCAATTTTATTTCATTTTGTAGGTTCTGTGACCCAGGGACCTCAAAACATTGTAGACATGAAATGGCTTTGGATGCAAATGGAAGGAAACTATTGGTAACATCTGGTTCAGTAAGAGCACCCATATATCAGGTGAAGCTCTCTACCCCACCCCCGCCCGCACCCCCAACGCACACTATATGCACTCAAAGAATTGTTTCACTTTGTGATGTCAATTTTAGTTTGCTTGCTCACTCAATACCCCAAGGCTGACCTTCAACCAGCCTACCACAATCATTTTTTTTTAACTTTTTACCAATCTGACCATTTTAGTTTGACGCCCTTTGCACCACTAGATTTATAATAATCATTTTTCCATTTTATTTACTTGACTCAGGTTCGAGGGTATACGAATGGTCTTAAAACTCTTCCACACAGTGCAGCTATAACAACAGTGGATTGGCACCCGACTTTACCCATTTTCTTGACTGGGTCTGCTGACAACTCTGTTCGAGTGACATCTATATTGTAAATACCTAACATCTTTATTTCTGTTTTGATGTGTTTTGTCTGGTTGGTTGGATGAAACATGAATTTCACTCCTGGTTATGGCATGACAAATGTTTCTTCATGGGTTTGATTCATGATTGCGGAGGTTATGATGAAGGAAAGTGATTATGTTGTTTGGTGTTGAATTCTTTGTATCATAATGTCAGCTCCATTTTTTCTCCTTGTGATGTTTTGAGTTATTTGCATCATAATGTAACTGCTATTTCTCTCCAGATTCAATACATTACTTGATCTCCTGAGTTGCAGGTGCTATCCATATCTTAGGGTGAGTAAAAAAACCGAGAAAAAAATAATAAAAAAAACCGAACCGCAAAAAAAAACCGATTAAAATTTTTGAAAGAATTTTCGGTTCAGTTTCGATTTCGGAAACCTGCTCCTAAGCCGCTCTCTCACAATTCACAATTCACATTTCACACCTTCACCTTCACACACAAATCTGTAACTGTAACCAAAGGTATGGCTAGTGGGAGATTCTCGATAATGGTAAGAAGAAGATAAGATCAGAGTCCTACCTGTAGGATTTCTTCGACTTCATAGGCTCTTTCACTTTCCAATTCAGGCCTTCAATTTAGGAACTGAATACTTAATTATAAAGAGAAGGAGATGAGTGTCCATGGCTCGAACATATGCAAGTTTTTGCATATTGATGTGTTCTGCTAGATCTAATTGTAGCCTGGATTCTTCTGCTCTTTGTTGATTTTTTTTTTAAATACTTTAGGTTCATAATTCGATTATATTGAAAATTAATATAATGCTTTGAGATGTTTTTGTTTATTTTCGTTGATAAACTCTTGCTTGAAGATAACTTACAGTGAAGCTTGAAGGAAAAAACAGGTTTTCCGGTTTTTATGTTAAAAAACCCAAATGGAATTAAACCGAAACCGGTCGGTTTGAACCGGTTCTGGTTTGAATTTTTCAGTTTTTCAAAATTTTATTTTGATTAGTGTTTTAGATAAAACTAAATCGAACCGAAAATACTTAACCCTACTATATCTCTTCTGTTTTGATAAGAATCCCCTAGATTTCCAGCTGTAAATTAAAATATGTGATCAGCACGCATGGGATTGTGTCATACTACCACGAGTCATACGTTCTTGGAAGCACCAGCAGTGCCTATCAATTGCCGAACTCAAAACAAGACCGTGTGCTTTGCCCTCCGTTCATTTCTCTTCTTTATATGGAACTTTGAAACTTAATCTGCTTGATCACTAATGTTGAAACTGAGGCAAACAAGAAGCAGAGTTGTTCTCTCTGTGATAGTTTGCAAATTGAAACATCACAGTAGATTACTGTCATGCTCTTTCCCTTTCATGCAAATCTTAAAGGCTTATTATATATACACCAGGCTTCAGATAATCTCCCTGCTGCCCAATATCATTTATACAGAAAACTGTAATTTGGACAAATTTGAAGCAAAACGAAGGATTTTGACTGCCCAGGCTGTAGAAGTAGAAGCAGAGGTAATGCAACAACTAACTTTGAACAGATGGACGATGCAAGCTTCCTCCTAGACAGAAGAAAACCTGTCTTTTCTGCAACAACAACTATTCCTGATTTCAAAATCAAAGCATCAGCGTAAGTTTAATTATTTTATTTTAATAAGATGTTTTTGAGCTGGAAAAACTATTAAGGTCTTAAAGAAATTATTCTAGAAAAAATTTATCAGATTCTTACATTTATGAGCTGGACAAACAGATAAGTAAGAAGAAATGGTTTTTCATGTACCAAACCCAAGCCAAAATTTAAATTGACAAAAATTATCTTTTATAACCCAAAAGATTATTTTATAGTAAATTCAAACTTAATCCAAGCCTGACTTGAGGCCTAAGCCAGGGCATGTTTTAAACCTAAATCTCACTTTATTTAGAATATTTTTTTTCTAAATATTTGTCTTTTAAGCCTTATTTTAACTTTTTATATTCTCATTAAATAAATAAAAAAACAAACAAACAAGCAAAGCATGTTTCCTTACTGTATGCAATAGAAGTTTTTACAAGGTATTGAGTTTCTTTAAAACATTTCAACTAAGGATTGTCTAAAATTAATTTTTTATTCACCCACAACTTATTTAAATCAGATAAATATTTCATGTTAAAGAGCTTATATTAAAATTAAATTTTAATAAAGTTTTAATCCAAAAGATAAATACACTATATTTTTAATTTGGACTCAAATATATTTATTAACCATGTTTTAAACAAAATTTTCAGCATGCTACAATAAATTGTGTAACAAATATATTTATTTGTTTTATTGACTTACCAAAATTCATCAGTAAAATAAATTCTTTCAATGACAGAACTTTTCATCTCTAAACATGATTAACTTAGGCCCAGTTTGTTTGCTGGAAAGTAGTTTCTTTTTGGAAAGTGAATTCCGGAAAAGTGAATTATTTTTCGATGTTTGGTAGTGTAATGAAAAATAAGTTGGAAAACACTTTCTAATATTTGGTTATGTCATGAAAAATAAGCTGGAAAATAACTTATTAATGTTTTATTTTTCTCAAGTTTATTAAAACAATAAGGAACAAATCTTACAAATTAAAAGGCTGAATAAGAATGAAATTGAAAAAAATATATAATTTCATAAATTATCTCAAATAAAATAAATAATAATCAAAATAATAGAGATCAAATCTAAAAAAAAAATGAAGAAATTAAAATAATAATAATAAATATTTCATAAATTATTTCAAATAAAATAAGTAACAATCAAAAGAATGAGGACCATATTTGATAGATAAAAAAATTTCAATAAAAAAATGATAAGAGAAAAGCAAATAACAATTATAAAAATGAGGACCAAAGTTAATACAAAAATTAAATTTTAAGAGATGAAATTGAAAAATAAATATTTAAAACAAAATATATATAGCAATTAAAAGTTTGAGGGCCAAATTTGATATAATCAGCTAATAATATGACATTTCTAAATTTTTTCATAACTTCCAGAAAATGTTTTTCGTCTAAATTTTTCAGGAAAACACTTTCCTGGAAACCAAGTCAAATTTTTTTTTGACTGGAAAGTGTTTTTTGTTGATCAATTTTTTTAATTACAAATAAATACAAAAAAAATTTTAAAATAATTTTCTAGAAACTATTTTTCAGGAAACAGATAGCCTTAATGATTGTAAAATCATCATATAACTGAACGCTGAATTCACGCCAGCGAAACTCTTTGAATTCGAAAGCAGATTTGTCACCAAAGACGCGACTCTATTTTTTTTTCTGCCTTGAAGAGTGTCGCCAAAGAATATACTGTTGAGACTTTCCGTCGCTAAATCTGTGATAATTAGCGACGACATTATTATTAATATATTTTTATTATAAGTGATAATGCATTTAATGGATCAAAATTACTTAATTTAATTTTATGATTTGGGTAATGAAAATTTTAATAAACACAAACAATAGTACCATGTTTGGTTTTATAACTATTCATTTTAAAATTGTTATAGAAATAATTTTATATATGTATTTATCTTTGTTTCTTCAATTAAATATGTTTTTATATTTTTTTGGGACAAAACGCAAAAGAGTAAATTATTATTTAATCCTTGTGTTTTAGCAAAATGATAAGCTAGTCCTCTAGTTTAAAAATCTTCATATAACATTTTCATATTTATTTATAACTTAATCCATATATTAATTAACTGTTCAATAATAAAGAGTTGACCGGTGGCCAATTTAATTGTTTTTTTTTAAACTAATTTATTATTTACTCAATACAAAATCATAAGAAAACGAAGAAAGTATCTCAGCAATTAACGAGCACATGCTGTCCATGTGCAATATAAGCCTAATTAATCTAAAAATGGCTTATTTCTAATCGTGTAGCCATGTAATGCGGCTGCTCTCACTGTTTGCTTAGAATTTTTTTACGATCTCATCATCCAAGAACCAAACGCGATACAAACTATATTTTTTAAAAAATTAAATTTATTTTATTAAAAATTAATTTTTTATATATATTTTGTATCGTTTTGATACGTTAATTTTAAAAATAAACAAAAATATCATTTTAAAATATTTCGGTATGAAAAACACTTTAAAAAATAACCGCAACCATACTCTGTATAATAAAAAATAAAGGGTGTTTTACCATCTTTTTAAAAGTGTTTTTAATTTGAAAATTTTTTAAATTAATATATATTTTTAGTGTTTTTTATTGTTTTATTGTGCTAATATTAAAAATAAAAAATTATTTAAATATATTTTATAATAAAAAATTATTTTAAAAAACCATTTACATCGGAATTCAAAACGTGCATAAAAAAATTAGTTGCCGTGTCCATCTAGTTTCTTCTCTTGCACTTCTGTAGAATTATTATTTTTATTAACACTTGACAGGCACAGTTGAGTATAAAAGAAATAAAATTAGCCACAACTTGTCACAACTTTTGACCACCTTAACGTTCTTCAAACTTCAAAAAAAAAATTAATTAATTAATTATCCATTGATCAATGATGAATATAGTAATGTGTTTTCTCATAAAAAAAATGCCTATTGCGAAAAAGAAACACCTTCTGAGAGAAATTCAACTGGAGGTAACATGAGAGAGACAGATAACTTGAGGGGATCATCAACCTGTGATGATGCTAGCTCCGGTGGGCTTTATCTGGGAGGAATTATTAAATAATTTTGAAATAATATTTTTATACCATATAAGCACCCCATATAAAATAAAAAAAAAATCTTTTTTCATAATAATAAAGACCAGATGCTTTTTTTTTTCCATAAAAAAAGACTTTGCTCTCAGACCATGGAGAACATGGCAAAGACACTGCGAGCATCCAGAAGAGATCAATACAAGAGAAGCACAAAAAAATTGCCAGCAAAAAGCGCAGCTCATTCTTCAATTAAAATTTTAAGATTTCTGGCCTGTGGATAAAATTAAAAGCTCTAGCGAATCTTAATATTATTGCGGTTATTGAATTCACCAAAGATAAGATTATTAGTACTAATATTGGCAATATAATTCATCTTTTATTGGTAAAATATCCGATGAATTATATTCAATACCAGCAAAAGATCATCTCCTTGAAATTTAGGGACTTTCTCATAATTAAATTAATATTATATATATAATAGAGAAAAATTGAACTTGACCTGGCTCAACTGAGTTATACATTGATTCCTTTTATAACTCTTGAGGTTCCTCTATTGTAGAAGGGTAAAAGTTCACATATTAATTAAATATTTTTAATTTTATTAGGGTAAAATATCTTTAATTATAAATATGCCGGTATGTCAGGCCCATTCATATTTGGACTTAGTGCTTGCTGAGCTCAAGAATGATGAGTCTCGCGGCTCACCACTCATAAATCTAGACTTAGTACTTAGTTGAGTAAAAAAATAATAGATCTAACAGTTCGTCAAATCCATATATATATATATATATAGGATTAATGCATATTCGATCCCAAAAAAAATAAGTTATCACTCTAAACTTTATTTATTTATTTGTTCACAAAAGAACTAAAAAAATGTCAATCCATCAATACGGAATATATAGGGATTAACACAACTTTTATTTATTAAGCATATAGTTTCATCTACTTCAATCCTAAAAGGTTGGTTTGATAGTAAAGAAGGTATACTTCCTCTTTTTTACTGAAGAAGATAAATTTATTTTACTGCATATGCCAACCCAAAACTTGATCTCGGTTTGACATGCAAATTATTCAAAGATATCACTTGTGCATGGAACAAAAACTAAAAAGCTGACGTGAAATGTCTTATGTATTCAGTTATGAAATAGATCATTAACAAGATAAAATCCAAGAGAAAGTATGGCCGTGTCAAAGTTTTTTTCTTGATTAATCGATCATGATTGACCATCCATTATAATCAAGTTTTAATTTGATTTTTCTAGTTAATCTGTTTGGCAACACGGTGCAAACCGTGTTCTACAAAAATTCAATTATAATTATTTTACTAAAAATTAAATTTTTTTGGATATGTGTTGGATTGTTTTGATGTGTTAATCTAAAAAATAATTTTAAAAAAATAAAATATATATTATTTTAATATATTTTGACACGAAAATCATTTTGAAAAGCAACTGGAACTATATTCTAAAATAATCTTATTTAATCTAAGTTTGTTTACGTAGATAGGTTTAAAGTTTTTATACAAGCAACGTTATGCATTATTTGGGAGCAGAAATCAGAATTAAGATTATTATTTGACTTGAGGAATTTCTTCAGAATTTAAATTTAGAATTTTATCTATAATTTTGGAATGTTTAAGAATCTGATTAAATATTTTTCACCGTACGCTGCGTCAAAAGTCTCCGATGCTTTTATCTGCGCGAAGTTGACTTTAGGATGAGATCAATTACAGGATCATCGACGGATAGTAGCTCCCTCTCTATAAGATCAGGACAAATCATTTCCTGAAAGACAAACAAAAAAAGAAAACAGAGGAAAATGGTTCCATATACATCCATTATTCCAGTGTTTCTAATCGTCCTTTTATTTCCTTCGTCTGTAGTTTCCCTTCCGATTCAGGGTAGATTTCTGAAATGTCTCTCGATAAATTCTGAATCTTCCTTTCCTTTCTCCAGTATCCTGTACACTCCAAAAAACTCTTCATTCACTGATGTCTTACTGTCTACTGCTCAAAATCTCAGGTTCGCATTGCCTTCAGTACCAAAACCTATGTTTATTTTCACACCATTGCAAGAATCCCATGTCCAAGCTGCTGTTATTTGCTCAAAAGAGCTTGGAATTCAAATCAGGATCCGCAGTGGAGGCCATGACTTTGAAGGAATCTCTTACACCTCTGTAATTGACACACCTTTCATTGTGGTGGACCTGGCCAACCTTCGTTCCATTAGCGTTGACGTCAAGCAAAAGAGTGCGTGGGCTCAAGCAGGTGCTACAGTTGGAGAGCTTCACTTCAGAATTTCAGAGAAAAGTAAAAATCTTGCCTTCCCAGCTGGTGCTTGTCCCAGTGTAGGTCTTGGTGGGCACCTCTCAGGAGGTGGATATGGCCCATTGTTTCGAAAATATGGCCTTTCTGCGGACAATGTCATCGATGCTCATATAGTTGACGTTCATGGAAGACTCCTTGACCGGAAATCCATGGGAGAAGATCTTTTTTGGGCAATCAGAGGAGGTGGAGGAGCCAGCTTTGGAATAATTACTGCCTGGAAAGTAAAACTTGTTCCAGTACCATCAACTGTGACAGTTTTTAGGGTTCTCAAGTTCTTGGATCAAGGTCTTACTAAGCTCCTCTATAGATGGCAACAAGTTGCTCATAAATTTGATGAGGATCTCTACTTAATCGTCGGCATACGACCGGGTATTGCTAGTGCCACAGGTAAAAAAACTGTAAGAACCGTCTATAGTGGTTTATTTCTTGGTGATACCAACAGACTCCTCAAAGTGATGGCAAAAAGTTTCCCTGAGTTGAATGTAACAAGGAAAGATTGTATTGAAATGGACTGGATCAGTTCAGTTCTCTATGAAGCTTTCTTCCCCGCAAATTCAACTCCCGAAGTTTTACTTCAACGGAAGAATTTGTTCCCAGTTTACACAAAAAGCAAGCCAGACTTCGCCAGAAAACTCATAAATGAAACCGCCCTTGAAGGATTATGGGATTTTTTCATTCAAGAAGACAAGCTTGCTACCTTATTAGTTCCTTATGGAGGAGTGATGGATAGAATTTCAAAATCTAAGACTCCTTTTCCTCATAGAAAGGGTATCCTGTTCATGCTTGAGTACGCGACCAGCTGGAATGATCCTTCGGAGAGTGCAACGCACATTGATTGGGCTAGGAAGGTTTATGAGTACATGACACCTTATGTTTCCAAGAATCCAAGGGAAGCATACCTCAATCACAGGGACCTTGATTTGGGCATGAACGAGAAGGTCAACACAAGTGTTGAAGAAGCAAGGGTTTGGGGTGCTAAGTACTTCAAGGGTAACTTCAACAGATTGGTGAAGGTGAAGACCAGAGTTGATCCTGACAACTTCTTCAGGAATGAACAGAGTATCCCACCTCGTCCTCGTTCTTAGAGAAAATGAGACTGTAGAGGAATTCTTGGCTTGAGAAAGATTGTTTGGATCTCTCCTAGGTGTTTTCATTAGTCCTGTGTCCTAAATTAACATGAATAAGATATCGAGTTCATCAGTGATAAATCGGCCATGCCCTCTCATGAGCATTGCATAGAATATTTTGAGAGCCACATGCATCCTTATTTTAAGAATATTTTTATTCGGACAATGCCATGTTAGTCAACAAAAAAAAAATAGAAGTGATTCTCTGCCCTCTCCGGATAGTGGGCATCCACTGGTTGATAGAATATTTCGTTTTTTTATTATTGTTATAACGTTTTTTTTTAAAAAATATATTTTGCTTGTAAAATAATTTAAAATAATATATTTTTTCAAAATCTATTTTTGATATTATCATATCAAAATAATTTAAAAATAAAAAAATTAATTTAAAACAAAAAAATTTAAATTTTTACAAAAACATTTTCCAACTACAAAAATAAATAGAGCTTTGTAGCCTATTAAAAATTGTAGTAGTAGTTGTTTTTCTAAGTATTTTTTTTGTTTGGAAATACATTGAAATGATATATTTTTTAATTATTTTAAATTTATTTTTGATATGAACACATCAAAATAATATAAAAATATAAAAATAAAATAATATATATTTATTTTTTTTCAAAACAGATAGGGCATAAGAGTTGTATGATCTCCAGCACATTCTGTGTGACGGAGGCTCACAAAGTGCAAGATTACCAACAAAAACCGATGAATTAAAGCTCTGAAACTTCCCGGTCAGGTGATTGCAAGAGTGGTCCAAGTAACCCTCAAGGTTAGATCACATTTGAGGCCTGTTTAATATTGTTATTCTGTACTATGATAAGATGTCGAAGCAGTCTTTGATATCTAGTTATTGTGTTATAATTATAAATATTTAAATAACCTTTGATCAAATCAAATTCCATTGTAGTGCTTTGACCAATAGATACCATAATATAATAAAAATATTTTAGCTAATATATTTGTCTAAATTTGTCATGAGAGATTCTTAAATTCAAAAAATAAAAATAAAAAAGAGAGTTAAACGGGGTCATAATATATATATATATAGCTTCAAGAAATTATTTGATTCTTCAATTTTCAATCAGTGTTTTTATTTCATACAAGCAACATAG
Organism: Populus davidiana; assembly: GCA_030145905.1. Lineage (NCBI taxonomy): Eukaryota > Viridiplantae > Streptophyta > Magnoliopsida > Malpighiales > Salicaceae > Populus > Populus davidiana. The sequence goes on from CM057803.1 coordinate 8,523,433, forward strand.
AACTTTCCACTTCTTTTTTCCCCGACTGTGCTAGTTCAGAGTGTCCATCCCACTAAAAGACTAACACGGTAATGAATATAGCCGGAAACCAGGAAAAAAATATGTACTGCAGCAATGTTTAGAAAAGAAATTAAAATGACGGTGAAAATCATCTCCAAATGTTCAAGATCATTCAGCATATCACTTGTGCATTCTTTCTTCCACCTTTATTCAAAAACCAGCAATAGGATTGAATTGTCCACCAACTACAGGCATAACTGTACGTAACATCAAAGTATTTTCAGAATTGAAGCAGAAAGAAAATCTTGGATGCTTCGGGTAGAACTAGATGATTCAAAGGGAGAAGGTGATGTACCATTACAGCAACAAGCAACAAACACCAATGATACAGAACTTCTCCACAGGTAAAAGAGCCATGATTTTTGGGCGGCGAAGAATCCTGATACCAGAAACAGTAGCAAGAAACAAATTACAAGTCTATAATATTTGTTTTCACTTAATTATGAGCAATTTGAGCCAAAGCCGATTCTGGATAACCAAAAAGAAAAGGAATAACCATGTTACCTTGTAGTCTAATCTGAAAGACTGTCAAAACCTAACTGCAAGTTTGGCGGTGCTTTTTATCTAACCTTATGAGCTGCCAGTATCGAGACAGCAAACCCCATGATCCATCCAAAAACTGGAAATAGGCATGTCTCCAAGAACGTATGAGCAGTAAAGCACCTGAAAGTCCACAAAAGAATACACAAAATCCGTTTCCCATGCCAGTATAAAACCAAGCACTGAACTCATGAACAGTTTCTTTATTGTCTTGGATTACACAATTCATCACTGGACTTCGAGGCGAATCATCTTCAAGGCATTTATGGGTGACTGGTGGACCACACAAAGCAGGATTGCCAATAAAAGCTGAAGCATCAAAGCTCTGAAGCTGAGTGCTTGATGGTATTTGCCCAGACAAGTTGTTGTACGAGACATTCAAGTAACTCAGAAAATTCAGATCACCCATTGCGACTGGAATTGCACCAGAGAACTGATTTCCTGACAAATCAAGAGATTCTAATGATGTCAACAGCCCAATTGTTTGGGGGATTACTCCAGTCAAATTATTTCTTGACAAATTCAGTGCAACCAACCCAAGCAGGCCAGTTATTTCCTCTGGAATTTCTCCAGATAAATTGTTGCCTGCAAAATCAATGACACGCAACAGTCCAAGGTATCTCTCATACTCATAATCTCGTCCTTTCCATCCAACCCATGCCTTATTGATATAGTAGCGTCCAGAAAAAATTGCTCCACATCTCATAGAAGTCAAGTAAAGATTGTCAATGATAGTCTCTGCTTCTCCTTTCAGAACCATAGCAGTTAGATTGTCGAGACACTTTGGTATGGCTCCAGAGATGGTGTTTTGGGAGAGGTCCAAGATCCTAAGATTTGTTAGCTGACAAAGATGCAGTGGGATGCTTCCAATGAATTCATTAGATTGAAGGGAAAGGAATATCAAAGATGAGAGGCTTTCTCCTATCCAAGCTGGTATTTCTCCGGATAATTGGTTTCTACTAAGGTCCAAGAATTTCAACATGCTACAGTTTTTTAAAGACATAGGCAATTCTCCATAGAGGCTATTGTTGTTTAAACTCAATGTTTGAAGGGAAAACAATGATCCAACAGAGCTTGGAATTTCACCTGACAAATTGTTGTTAGCCAAATTCAGAACAACGAGTGTGCTCCAATTCATGAAACAATCTGGAAGTTGTCCAGTTAACAGATTGTTTGACAGATCAAGGAAGCTCAAAGCCTTGCCTACAATATTGCATATAAGAGAAATTGGCCCTGAAAACAAATTGTTAGAAAGAATCAATGAGGCTGTGTTAAATGGAAAAGCTGGCAGCAGACCCTCAAACCGATTAAAACTCAAATCAAACCCAGGGAATGTATCATCAACTGCATCTACTGATGAAAAATCTGGCAGTGTTCCCCTCATCAAGTTGTGAGATATGTTTAAGAAAGCCAACTTAGGCAGTAGGTTCCGAAACCAATTAGGGACAATATCTGAAATACTAGCACTGGAGATATCTAGCAAACGGACTTTCATCTGAGTTCGCAGCCATTTTGGGAAACAAGGCCCCAAGTGGCATGAACTAAGATGAATGTTGTTCAACTGAAAAGCAGGGTCCCAATCGGATTTGAATCTCAAAACTAAGGAATTATAAGACAAATCCAAGTGCTTTAAATTGGAGAGATTAGAAAAATGTCCGCCAGACACCAAACCTTGCAAAGAATTAAAAGAAACATCGAAATAGTCAAGCTTGGAAAGGAATCCAATACTTTCTGGTATAGACCCATTCAGTTGATTATTCGAGATATCTAATTCTCTCAAGGAAGAAAATCTAGCAATATCAGTCAATGAACCATGGAGTTGATTCTGACATAATCTTAAAATCTCCAGCGAGCTCTCTGTGCGTCCAGATAAGTTCCGAGTGAGATCAGAAAGCTCCCCGGTGAGATTGTTGTGGCACAAATCTAGCGTATGCAAGCTGCACATCTCCCCAAGAAATCTTGGAATGCCACCTTCAAGCTGATTACGGGATAGAACAAGCTTTGTAAGAGCACTCATCTTTCTGAAGCCATCTGGAACCAAACCTTGTAACTGGTTACCAGAAAGGTCAAGGTCAGCAAGGCTGTTACTAAAGTTATACAGCCAGGGGTATATTGCAGAAGAAAGATTGTTATTAGAGAGATGGATTACAGCAAGCAATTTAGAAGAGTTCATGAAGGAAAGAGGTGAAGGAATTATATCCGTAAGACTACACTGATTTAATCGCAAGTCTTTTAGGCGAGGGAGGTTGGTAACCACTTGCAGCCAGTCATTAACCTTGCTGAGGTCGGAACCACTCAAATCAAGATGCTCCAAAGAAGAAAGATGAGAAAGCCAGCCAAGATTTTCAACACTGGCATCAAAACTATAGCTGAGATCAAGAGACTGCAATCTTGAGAGGTTCTTGAGGTGATATGGGATAGTTACAGTGAAAAGGTTGTAGGAGAGGTTCAGGTATCTTAGGCTGCTTAGGGAGCCAATGAAATCCATGATACTCTCATCAAGATTATTCAAACTCAGGTCCAAGTAATTCAAATGCTGCAACTCAAGTAATGAATTACTAACCTTGCCCATTAGAGGCGTAAAATGATGATCATACAAAGGTGAGGAATGAAGATTAAGTGAAGTAACATGACCAGTTATGTTGTCACAGCCAACTCCTCTCCACTTGCAGCAATCTCTTTTCTCTTCTTCAACCCCCCAAGAAGAAAGAACACCATATTCATCACTAATATCTTCTTTAAACTTAAGAAGTGCTTGTCTCTCCCGCTCAATGCACCCAATTTCCCCCCCTGTTGCCCCTGTAATGAATCCAGGAAAAAGGATGTGCAACAATACACGCACAATAATTAAAACATAGTTTTTGGGCATTATTATCGCTATGAAAATGAAGCAAAAAAAGCATTTTCGTTGGGTTCTTGTAATTCTGATTTATGAGAAATCATTACCTTTTTAAAATAAATTTCAAGTTGACTTGTCTTCTCTTTTTTCTTTTTCTTCAAGATAATAATAATGGTTGGCTCGACAAGTCTAGTGATAAGAAGTTGTCTATGTCACATCCCACCATAAAAACTACAAACAAAATTGTTGAGATATTGTTCACTTGTTGGAAAAAATAAATTATTTGAGAATGTTGTTATAATTATTTTTTAAAATATTTTTTATTTAAAAAAATATATTAATAATATTTTTTTATTTTTTAAAAATTATTTTTAAAATTAAAATATCAAAATAATTTAAAACCATAAAAAATATATTAATTAAAAAAAACATTAATTTTTTTAATAATACTTTCAAACACACTGCCAAACCCCCTCTCAAGCCTCCCATGAATGTCACCATCTCAACAGCAACCCACCCCTTCTCTTGTGGCTATCAATATGGTTTTTTTGGGTAAATTAAGGTGTAATTTTGTTCGAAAAGCTACACATGGAGGGAGAGTTCATCTGAACTTACAGAGAAATGGTGGGTGTGGCAAAACAACAAACAGCTTTCGTGCAATTGCAAGAAATAAGCCATCATCATAATTGCGCGTATGATACGCGCGACTCATCCTGACAAACAAGTCGCAACATCAAGAACCAAACAGAGTAATCAACCAAGTAAGAAGAAACCAAGATGCAACCCTCAAAACCCAAGTCAGTTCAGCATAAAAACAAGCAATCCACAGCCAGCAATATTCACCTGAAAAACGTTAGCGGGAGGAATCAACGAAAGAGCAGTGTAGACGGGTTTCTCTGTCATCAGAGATCTACTTACGGATCCACTTGTCGCCGGATATCTGCTTGTTCGACCGCCAGTACAGGTGACACTGCTCTGCTGCTAACTCAAATGTTTGCCGCTGGTTGCCGTTGATTGTTTATCTTTTCATTTTATATTTCCAGGCCATCGGAGAGAGAATTTTATATTTCTTTTATCATGTGTAATTTTACTCTATTTTTTCATTTTTTTTTAAGAATGTGTTTTGTATTGTGGTAGCTGTTATGGTTGTGGTGTAAAAAAAATTATTTATATAAAAAATACTTTTAGTTGAGTTTGGTTTGAAAAAATAGGTGTTTGGTTAGAACTGTGGTTGAAATTGAAGTTGAAAAAAAAATAGTTTAATGTGTTTGGTTAAAAATGCTTTTAAAATTGAGGTTATAAAATAATTTTAAAAATATATATTAGTACTAATTTATTTATAATATTTTTAGCATGTAATAAAATTAGATAAAATATTATCAGGTATAAATTTCACTCTAAACTAATTTATTTTTTTAAATTGAGGTTATTATTCTATGAAATCATTTATAATTTCATTACGTACAAAATACATCAAACAAAAACTACAGTTTTTATAATATTTTTAGCATGTAATAAAATTAGATAAAATATTATCAGGTATAAATTTCACTCTAAACTAATTTATTTTTTTAAATTGAGGTTATTATTCTATGAAATCATTTATAATTTCATTACGTACAAAATACATCAAACAAAAACTACAGTTTTTATAATATTTTTAGCATGTAATAAAATTAGATAAAATATTATCAGGTATAAATTTCACTCTAAACTAATTTTTTTTAAAATGTTAAAAAAATAACACACTTAAAAAATAAAAAATAAAAAAAAGGACACGCAGGCAAGCGAACAGTGCAAGAGAATTGCACTGTTCACATAAACAGTATACACTATATGCTGCTCATGTTAATTGCACTGTTCATTGAACAGTGCAATTAACATGAACATTAAAGAAAAAGCATGAAATGGCTGCTTTTCGTTTCCTGCGTTAGAAATGCATAATTTAAATAGGGCCCAGTGAACAGTAAAGTAAAATATTGAGATGTACATATCTGTAAAATCGTCCCTGTTTGTTTTTAAACTTTTTTTTTTACCATGGTATATACAAATTGTTTTTGTTTGTTACTTTCTTTTTTTATTTTATTTTTTAAAAAAAAATTATTGTCAAGAAAACCAAGTAGTGAGGAAATTTCATAGTGTATTTTTTAACAAATCACTTCGGATTGCAAAAGAGCTTCTTTTTATAAGTTCTCAATTTTTTTTTCCACCTTTGCACTATTTTAAACCCAAATTAATATCAAATTGTTTTTTTTGTTTTCTTAAGAAATGATGAAATTGAAAGATAGAGGAACAAAGTGAAAAAAATAATAAAAATAGATAACGCCTTTAAATATCATACACTAAAAAAATATTATTTATTCATTCAAGAAATAAAAAAAAAATATAAAATCAGGTCAGGCATGTGACCATGTACTTGGTCTTTTTTTATATTTTATATTTAGGTAAAAAATAAATATAATAATAAAATTATTAAACTTAGTTGAGTTCATGACTAAAATTACAAGTTTGATGAGTTAATCCGAGTTGATCCAATATTTTATCATTTGAATATTCTTTTTAAGAAAAATATGGTAGATTGAGAATTTTTTTTTAATATTTAGTTTATTTTAAATTTATCTTCGTGATGTATTTCTTTTTTTTTTCATGGAACTAATTTGTTCAAAGTCAGTTTATTTTGAATTTTTTCTCGATTGCACTATTTTAAACCCAAATTAATACAAATTGCTTCCTTTTCTTAAGAAATGATGGAATTAAAAAATAAAGGATCTGAGTGAAAAAACAAAAAGAGAGAGAGAAAATAAATAGTAGTTTTGAATTTCATATAAATAAAAAATATAATTTGTCCCTTTAAAAAATAATAAAATATATATATATAAAATCAAGCGGGGGCGTGCATGATCTCTTTTTGGCTTTATTTATTTATTTTATAATTAGGTAAAAAAATAAATGTAATAAAAGAATTATTAAACTTAGTTGAGTCCATAACTCGAGTCGCAACTTCAATAAGTTAATCCACAAAATTCAGGTTGATCTAGTATTTTATTATTTGAATATTTTTTTAAGAAAAATATGCTGGCTTGAGATTTTTTTTAAAAAAAAAACACTTGGTTTATTTTAAATTTATCTTCATGATGTATTTTTTTTATGGAACTAATTTGTTCGAAGTCGGTTTATTTTGAATTTTCCCTCAATTGCACTATTTTAGGCCCAAAATAATACCAAATTGCTTCTTTTTTTTTTCTTGAGAAATGATGAAATTAAAAAATAAAGGATTAGAGTGAAAAAAAATAAAAAATAAAATAGATAACGCCTTTTAATATCATACAAATAAAAAAAATATTATTTATCCATTCAAGAAATAAAAAAAATATAAAATCAGGTCTGGGCATGCGGCCTCTTCTTTTTAGAAGGCCCATGTACTTGTATAAAACCAAGTCCAAGAGTGTGGACTCTTCTTTTTAGAAGGCCCACGTGCCTGATCTTTTTTTTAGCTTTTATTTTTTTGTTATTTTATACTTAAGTGAAAAATAAATGTTATAAAAGAATTATTAAACTTAGTTGAGTCCATGATTTGGATTATAAGTTTGATGAGTTAATCCAAAATTTATGTTGATCCAATATTTTATCATTTGATTTTTTTTTTAATCTATGTTGATCCAAATGCCAAGTTGAGATTAAAAAAAAAAACATTTGGTTTATTTTAAATTTATTTTCGTTATGTATTTTTTTTGTGGGACTAACTTGTTCAAATTTGATTATTACATAATTGTCATGGTTTTATAATTTGATTTGTGGGTATAATAGGTTAACCCATGTCGTTTTAGTATATCATTGTGTTAACATTTGTTTTTTAAAAAAGTCATTAGTAGATTTTTTATTTCTTTAATTTGTTATCTTCTGGTTTCATTTTTTAGTTGTTTTTTTTTTAAGTTTTTCTATTTTTTATTCTATAATCAAGTAAAACAAATAAAAAGAATAATTAAACTCACTAAAATCATTAATCCGAATCACGAACTTGGCAAGTTAGGATGCTCTTGCCAAGCTCGAGTCAATTAAATATATTATCATCTTATATTTTGTTAGGAAAAAAGATGTGATACTAGAAATTTTTACCATTTAGTTTATTTTAAATTGATTTTTATGATATATTTGTTTTTTGTTTTTTTATAGAATTAATTTGCTTTTTTATAGATTTTTTTTATTATCTTGATTTGTATTATAGCACCAAGTCCATGCAGTCTCATGGCCCATCAATCAAGGGATTGAAAGTAACTTCTTTATCTTTTCTTCATCTTCTTGTGCCTGAGCACCCAAATGTGCCTACTTCTAGCTTAGTTCACTTCTTCTAACTTAATTATGATATTAATCTCTCTTTTTTCATCTCTTTTTGTTTAAACTGTTAATTTTCAGTGGGATTTTCTTTAGAGGATCACTCGACAATTGATCTGTGTCATGAAGAATTCTTTTTCTTTCCCTTTGAATTTTCGTTTTTCCATAACTTATTCCATTATCACGATAACACCTCTGCAATATAATGCTGCTCCACCACGGCGGAAAGAGCGTGGTTTCCTTGAGGAATGGTAATTTCTTTAAACTTGATTAAATTCGAACTGAATTACATGGATTATAATATCCCAAACAATAATACAATATTACCTTTTTTTATTTGTTCAGCTCTGCTTTTTTTTTTTTATTATTAATTTGAATATTTAGGCCAACTTGGTTATACATCAACTAATCTCACATGCTTTGAAGTTAATGATCATGTAAGTTTTCAATGACCCTAGATTTATGTCATTTGAATTGTTGATTTTTAAATAGTAAACTCAGGGTCCGATAAATTGAGTTATACTCTGCTCTCACTTCTTGTTATTATATATATGTTCGACACAATATATGCTGTCAAAAGTTTAAATTTTTTATTTTTACTATATTAAAATAGAATTATATAATATATATTTATAGTAAATCATAAACTGTTAAAAAAATATTAATAATTTTTTTTTATATTCTTTTACTGTACCAAGAAGCAACGCCCCCTATACTATACCCAACTTATTAATACTTCCCGGCAACAAAACAAAAAATAAAACTCAAAGAGACATATGTTGCCCTATTCCAGCATATTCCCATAAGCCACAAACTAAAGCAACATATATAATTCTTGAATTTTAATGTGTTTGTTTGGTTATATTTATTGACACAGCCTTACAATTTTGTGTTTTTGCTGCCTCGTGCAAGAGTGTTGCTGCGTTCCCTCCGGCGTGTGCTAGTTTGCTGTGTTTTTATTACCCTGCAACATTACTACAATGTTCAGTATGGATCTCCTTCTGATCTTTCTTTGAGTGGCTGCGCACACAAGATTGAAAAAACTTATTTCTAATTATCTGTTGAGTGATTCAGATTATTGTGTCCCAAAGGGTATAGCGTGATGATAAAATATTTAAAATTTACACAGCATGTCTCGAGTTCGAGTTAAAATGTATATTTCTTGTAAGAGCCTGAAACAACCAAAATTTTACTTATTCATCTGAATTTATAAAATATGTTTTTTGGGAATGAGATTTTTTGGAATAAAAAAAAAATTCAGATTATTTGAGTCCTTGGTATTGCATTGTATTCCTGTCTCGGTTCTCATTTATGCCCTAGTTAACTGACATAATTTTTTTTAAAAATCAATTAAAATAAATTGTGAAATGATGAATATTAAGATTTAAAACATTAATAGTACGGGAACAGTAATTTCCCTGAATTTGTTTTTCTTTATTAATTAATAATATCCCCACCTGGATGTGACTTTCCAGGCTGTCTTATGGCCCATCAATCAAAGAATTGAAGTACCTTTCTCGACTTTTTTAGGCAGCGAAACTTTCGGTCACGTCTGCAAACAATTGCCAACGTTATCCACACGTTATAACACACGTCATTCCATTGAACAACCGCCCATTCTGAGAGAATGACGAGTTAGAACGCGTTTGGTATGGGTTAGGTAAAATTTGATTTAATTTTTTATTTATTTAATAGGTTGATATTAAAAATAATTTTTTAAATAAATAATCAAAATATTATTCGATAAATTTTTTATTAAAAAATATTTTAAAATATAACTATTATCATAATTTTAAAAACTCTAAAATAACCGTGTTTAGTTATTTTTTTAATATAAAAGTTAGAGTAAACATAAAATGTGTTTAAATAAAAAAATATATAAAAATAAATCTATTTGAGATAATTTTGAAGTAAATTTTTATATTTGAGTTAAGGTATCAACTTAACTATCTAAAATTTTTAAATTTTTTTTGAAAAAAAATAAATAAAATTTTTATTTATATTTTATTATGAGTTGATCTGAGTTTTTAACTAGGTTAAATCAAGTAAATTTTTATTCTAATTTTTTTTTAAACTCAGTCTAATTTAGACTTATTATAAGCTCGTCAAAACAATATTAATTTTATACTAAAGTTATTATAATATTATAAATTTTAATGCTTGATATATATTAATTATTTAAAATATATACCTTTGATAAAAATATATATTAAAGAAATTTTTTTAAATATATTTTATTATATTTTATCTACTATAACTAAACAAAATACAAAATAATTATTTTATCTTATACATTATTATCAAATATAATTTTATTTCAATAATATAATTTTCTATCCTATTTTCTTTATTTTTACTGTCTATGTATCTTTTATTTCAGTAAAATAACCAAAAAGCTACCTTAATAGCCTTAGAAAACGAGAAAAAGATGAAAAAAGAAAAGGGGGGAGGTTTACATGATAGAGAGAGACAAAGTCATCACTCTGAGCTTATCACAATTTCACACACAACATCTTCTTCTACCTTAGCTCCGCTCCCTAAAATACAGTACTGGTTTTCTTCAATCTTAACCTCTAAAATTCTGAAGAATCTTTGGTAGAGAGATGAGTGACCCCAAGTATGGCTATCCTTACCCTGCCCAAGGTATGTAATTATCTTAATCATCTTCAAAGATCTTCAAAATCCTTTTTCTTTTTTTCCTTTTCTTTTCCCCTTCCTTTCATTTTCCTTTCAAAGATGCAAGTTTGAGACTCATATATACAGGTTTTGCTTCAGTTTTCTAATTAATTATGATATTTTTTTTTCTTTTTGTTTAAACTGTTAATTTTCAGTCTATGCACAAGGGATTATCTTGAAATCATTTTATGGTTTAATTTAATTTCTTACTTTTTTTTTTGCCCCTTTGGTAGGTTATTATCAAGGACCTCCAGTGATGGCACCTCCACAATATTACGCCGCTCCACCGCCTCGGAGAGAGCCTGGTTTCCTTGAGGGATGGTAATTTCTTTGAAAATCTTAATATGCTGCCTGGTTTATATGAATTACAAATAAATAAATAAAATTATCTTCGTTTTATTTGTTATATATTTTCTTGGATTTTTGAAGCGTTTACATTTATTGTCACAGCCTTGCAGCTTTGTGCTGCTGCTGCCTTATTGACGAGTGTTGCTGCGACCCCTCCTTCTTTTTCTGACAGAGCTAGCTGCCATGCTTCTTCTAAGAATTGTTATAGCTATGTGATAAATGTTGAGTATAGTGTATTGATGAGTGCTGTTGTTTATTGCCTTGGAGCATTTTACTCTAATGTACCTCTACATCCATGTTTAGTACATGTGGACATCAAGAATTTTAGTTTTAATTCCCTTAATTTGATCGATTTAAATTGGTCTGAAATTAATTAGTCCATTGGGAGTTTGTTGGAGAGGGCCATTAAAAAACTGTAAAATATTTTCAATTCAATCTGGTTAAAATTAAAATAATTTGAAATTAAGTTTGACAAAGAGCTAGGAATAAATCAATTTATTAATTTAAATCGATGGATTATATATTAAAAAAATAGTAGCATTTAGAGATTTTTATTTATTTAATTCGTTACATGTATTTTTATAGTTGAGCATAAAAACAACATTTTCTTAACATGTAAATACTCAGTTTTTTTCACTCAAAAATAGTAATCGTAAAACACATTATTATTTAATGAGTGTTTTCTTACAAGTAGATAATAAAATATTTTGTGTTTTCGCGTTTTATTTTATTAAATTCAAAAGTAGAAAAGTTTAATAAGCTCAATATATCCCAATAAAAATCCTATATAATTTTCTAAATAATCATCAATTTTGTATTTGATTAATTTTTTTGTGGCCAGTTTTATGAATTCCATTTTTTAAATAACATGGTTTTTTTTATTTATAATTTTATTTTTGAAAATTTAAGCGTGAGTTTCAATCAAAAGAACGTCTCACTCTCGTCTCCAAATGAAATTTTTGTTTGAGTGGCAGCCCGCACAATGCAATATTACCAGAAGATGCTGAAGCATCAAAGCTCTGCAGCTGAGCGCTTGATGGAATGCCCCCCCACACAAACAAGTGATTGTTAGAGAGGTTCAGGTAATTCAGAAAATACAGATCAGCCATTTTCCTTGGAATTACTCCTGATAATTGGTTTCCAGATAAATCAAGTTATTATAACTGTTTCAACTGCCCAATCTTTTGAGGGATTGCTCCAGTCAAATTATTTCTTGAGTGTGATCAACTGTAAGAGTCCTGTTAGTTATTTCATCTGGAATCTCCCCTGTTAATTTGTTTCCTGCAAAATTAACGATCCTCAAAAGTCCAAGAGTACTTTCATAATCATGATCTCTTCCTTTCCATCCAACCCTAACACTATTTGTAGTCATGCATTTATTGAAAAAATTGAATAAAAGCAGGTAGCCCAGGGCATGTCATTTTCCTCCATTAGAGTTTCTTCAAGAAAAAAAATAAAAAAGCTTCTCATCTAAAAAAATAAATAATAAAAACTTCCCATCGATCAAATAATTAGCCAAAGTAAAACTGTTCATATATTAACGGCCTTTCCATTAGCGACTAATACATTGACATGGATTGGTATTTCAGGTTTTAAAGAATCAAGAGGAGCCAATTTCACATCACCATGCATAGCACAAAATACATAGTTCTTGCCATTGCCAAATTACATAAACCTTATTTCAATCGACTGTGTCAAATATGAGGTTGGAGACAATGGTGTAAAACAGCGAACAAACTAACGATACAGACTTTCTAGAGAACCCATGTTTTCAGACAGCCACGGTTCCTGACATCACAAAACAGAGAATAAAAAAATTATTAATCTACAAATAAAAAGGTTGAGATGAAGAATGAACTGTTAATCATTAAGAAAAGTGAGTTAATCTTCACTTTGAAATTTCCATTGAAGTACTGATGGAGCTAGGCATGAGATAATAGGTAATCCCGAGTAGTTAAGTATTTATTTACCATGACTAGACGATGATATATAATAAATAGATTATAATAAATAGATTATATGAATGGCTTGACTAATGCATTTATGTATCAATATAATAAATTTAGGTTCAAGAAAAAGTTTGGTCTCTTCAAATCAGAATGATAACATAAAAGGACCGTAACTTTTAAAATTTCAGACCTCATTTTCTCTATAGAAGCAATTACATCTTTATGTGTAATTTTAAATCTTTAAATATAAAAAATCTCATTTGTATCTTGGTGTGGGTTAATTTTGTTATTTTCTTTATTATTTCTAGAACTATGTATTTTTTTTTTCATGTTTATTTCCTTTGTATTTCAAAATTTTTATTTTTTATTTTCTAGTTGAGATAAGATTTCTAATCCATTTAAGGTTTTGTAAACATCTTAATGAGCCAAACTTTATTAGTATTATTTTGAGAGAGAATAAAATTGTAAATTTATGGTTTATATCTACAACCTATTTTACTCATTAAATTATATGTTTTGTATGTGTTTGTTATCTTTATTCTCTGTCTAATTTAAATACACAACTTTTTTTTTTATAATAATCCAAAGATTTTATTGATATAGTTGATTACCGTTGAAAACTAGCCAGTGAAAACCAAAGTGAAGAGGTACAAAGGTGATGATATAAAGAAGAAAAGAAAAGAGTAAAATCCAAAACTTATACATAAAATAGTACAGAAATTGAAACGTGAACAAACAATAATTTTTTAAGCTAAAATGTAAAAACCTTTAAAAAAAGTATAAAAGTTGCAAAAATTAAAACTTGAGGGACCAAAATATTTCAAAACACGCCTAAACTACAATGAAAAGAAAAAAAAGAAAAAGAGAATGATTTTTTTTAGTGTCAATTTTGGCACCTAAAGTTTTAATCTTTTTTAATCAATAAAATTAAATTTAATTTTGTCAAATTAAGCATCAACTTAATGCTAGAATAATTTTTTGACATTATCGGAAACTCATACAAATTAAGTTAACCAAAATAAATTATTACATCAAATCCAAAAAAACTTGATATGGAAAGATCAAAATGAAAAAAAATTAAGTGACTGAAAAAATATTTAAATGACTAAAACAAAGAAGAAAGCAATATGTGAATGCACCATTGTTCTTCTCACAATGTACAGGAATTCACTTATCCCTTTAAAAATTCTTTTAATAGCTTTGTAGCATTGACTCATTAAGTAAGATTGCAATGGAACTCGTCAATGGCTGCATCGCAACCCCATTTTTTCTCCTTCTTCCTTTCTTATATGACTGGGCATACTTTTCAACAACCACTCTCATAGTTTAACATAAAACCAGCAGCTGCACAAAGAGTTCTCCAATGGAACCTTATTTCTTTTAGTTAATGATATATGTAGAGCTTTTAATTAGAGAACAAAAGAACAGAGGTGAAAAAAATAAAGAACAAAGAGCAGAAACACACGGGAGTGAGGTTACTGCCATCCCTCTAGTTTTATTTATAGAAGAAATCGAACACTACAGAAGACAAGAATCAAATAGCAACCATCATCTCCTTTATCTAAAGAGATAAGTTTAAATTCTACAGATTCAAACAAGATTAAGATAAATAATTTGAAAAGAAACGTTGCAGAATAAACTCCAGCTTTGGTGCCACCACTTCAACAACTTCAACAATTTCAAAACACTAGTAGTAGAAGATGATGAAGTTGCCAAGGTAAAGGACGATGTAGCTCCAGCAAACACGAGGTTTTTGATGGTTGCATAAACAATACGAACTCATGCACCCAGCTGCAGCTCCTGGTATAAAATGAACCATTAGTCTTCAATATAAAAAGAAAGGAAAAGATATGTGAATAACCATATTACCTTGCAATCCTTCTAAGCAAGAACGTGCTCTCGCAGCCTCTGAAATTCTCGTTGAATTCGTGCCTTGCGCAGTGCTACCTTCACATAGAGCCAGTCCCATGATTCATCCAAGCACCGGAAATAGGCATGTCTCCAGGAACGTTTCAGCAGTAAAGCACCTGAAACTCCCCAAAAGAATACACTAAAACCAATTCCCATAGCAGTACAAAACCATTTCATGAATTCATCAGCGACGACTTCTTTGCCTCGGTTGTCATCATTAGCAGGTGGACTTTGATTCGTCTCATCTCCAGGGCATTTCTGTAAGAGTGGCTTCCCGCACAATGCAAGGTTACCGGTAAATTGTGAAGCATTGAAGCTTTGTAGCTGAGTGCTTGACGGAATCCTCCCCGACAAGTGATTGTTGGAGAGGTTCAGGTAAGATAGAAAAGTTAGATCAGCCATTGTGATAGGAATTACTCCTGATAATTGGTTTCCTGACAAATCAAGTGATTCCAACTTGTTCAACTGCCCAATCTTTTGAGGGATTTCTCCAGTCAAATTATTTCCGGATAAATTCAGTGCAACCAACAGTAAGAGTCCAGTTATTTCTTCTGGAATTTCACCTTGTAATTTATTTCCTGAAAAATCAAGGATCCTCAAAAGTCCTAGTGTGCTTCCATAAACATCCTCTCTTCCTTTCCATCCAACCCTGATCTTATTCTGATAACCAGTAAGCCTAGCTCTTCCATTTTCATACTGACTAAGAACAGCATTATTCGCGAAGGAATATTCTGACTCCGTTTCTTGAACCATGGAAGTGAGGTTAGTGAGGCACTTTGGAATGATTCCTGAGATATTGTTTAGAGATAGGTCCAAGATCAGAATGTTTGATAGGTGACAAAGATTTGGCGGTATGCTTCCACTGAATCCATTAGATTGTAGGGAAAGGATTTTCAGCGATGACATGCTTTCTCCTATCCAACCTGGTATTTCTCCTCGCAACTTATTTGAGCTCAGGTCTAAAAATACTAGAGAACTACAATTCCTCAAAGACAAAGGTAATTCTCCAACAAAGCTATTATTATGCAAACTCAATGTTTGAAGAGTGAGCATTGATCCAATGGAGCTGGGAATTTTACCTGAAAAGTTGTTGCTGGCCAAATTCAGAACACCTAGATTTGTGAAATTCATTAAACAATCAGGAATCCATCCCGTCAACAGGTTATTTGAGAGGTCAAGGACACTCCAGTAATTTCTTCCAATATTACATGGAAAAGAATCTGGACCTGAAAACTTATTGTTAGAGAGAAACAAGGTTATTGTGGTATCTGATGAAAAAAGTGGTATTGAACCCTCAAACTGGTTGAAACTCAAATCTATGTGTTGGAGATTAGAATATTTTGATGATAAATCTGGCAAAAATCCACTCATCTTGTTGTGAGAAAGGTCTAAGGATTCCAAGTTGGAATTGGACAAGTTCCAAAACCAATTAGGGATTGTATCTGAAATTTCAGTGTTCGAGATATCTAGCTCCATGAAATTGTTTTGATTTCGAAGCCACTGAGGGAAATGAGGACCCAAATCACAAGACGAAAGATATATGTGTTCCAATTGAAAAGTGGGAGCCCAGTTAGACTCAAATTTCAAAGCTAGGGAGTTATTGGTTAAATCCAATACCGTTAATTTGGAGAGATTTAAAAAGTGAGCTTCAGACATCACACCTTGTAGGGAATTCCTTCCAACATCCAATTCCTCAAGCTGAGATAGGCTTCCAATACTTTCAGAAACATTTCCATCTAAGCGATTGTTAGCAATCACAAACACTCTTAATGATGAAAGCATAGTAACATCCGCAAGTGATCCGGTGAGTTGGTTGTCATCCAAGTACAAGATAACAATTTCAGAACGTTGACTGAATCTCGGTAAAGATCCATTCAGTTGATTCCGAGAGAGGTACAGCTCTGTCATGGAAGTGAATCTTGTGATGTCAGGTACGGAACCATGAAGCTGATTTCCTTGTAGGTCCAGAATCTCTAATGAGCTCTCCACGCATCCATGCGAGTCTTGAAACAACTGAGACAGCTCTCCAGTGAGATTGTTTCCACTTATATCCAGTTCTTTTAAACTGCACATCTGCCTAAATGTACTCAAATCGCCTTGTAATTGGTTACATGAGAGGTCAAGATCAACAAGGCAGTCACCGAAGTTGGCCAACCAATAGAATATTGAAGAGGAAAGATCGTTATAAGAGAAGTCAACGATAGCAAGAGACTTAGTGGAGTTTACAAGAGAAAGAGATGGAGAACCGATAATTGAAAGGCTACAAAAACTTAACAACAATTCATGCAAGCGAGGGAGCCTGTTAAGCACTTGCAGCCAGTCAATCGTCTGACTAAGGTTATTGGCACTCAGGTCAAGATGCTCTAAAGAAGAAAGATAGGAAAGCCAATCAAGGTTTTCAGAACTACTAATATCCCAGTTAGACATAAGATTAAGATCAACAAGGCTGTTGCTAAAGTTGGATAACCAATTGAATGTTGAAGAAGCAAGATTGTTAAAAGAGAGATCAATGACAGCTAGGGATTTAGAAGAATTTGTAAAAGAAAGTGAGGGAGGGCTGCTTTTTGAAAGATCACATCCACTTAACTGTAAGACTTTTAAAAGTGGAAGCTTGTTCCAGTCAATAGCTTGGCTGAGAGTGTTTTCATTCAAATCAAGATACTCAAGAGAAAAAAGGTTAGAGAGGAAGTCAAGGCTTGTAAAATTAACATCATAATTATGACTGAGATCTAAATATTGTAATCTTGAAAGGTTCCAAAGCTAATTTGAAAGAGTTCCATCAACACCAATGGAAGAGAGATCCAGGTATCTTAGTTTTTTTAGAGAACCAATGAAATATGGAAAATGATTCCCTCCAAAATAACCTCTATTTAGATTCAGGTAACTCAAATGTTGCAACTCCAGTAATGAATTACTGATCTTACCAGTTAAATATCGGTCTTCATTCTCCCGGTGAAGATCAAGATGAGTAACATGACCCGTTCGATTGTTGCATCCAACTCCTCTCCATTTGCAGCAATCCCTCTTCTCTTCTTCACTTCCCCAGGTTGAAAGAAGACCAGAGTCATCAATAAGGTCTTCTTTAAACTTGAGAAGGGCTTGTCTCTCCCTCTCTATGCACCCGAAAGTTGCCCCTTTCACTCCAGAAATGAACGCAGGAGCAAGTTTCATGAGCAACAGAAGCACAATAAGCACATAAAGATTATGAAACGACTTGTCGTGCTTTAGCAGCAGCATGATCACAAAAAAAGATAATATCGAAGTGGGTATGGAAGTAATAGTTGAGAGCAATGAGAATTTGGTGGGTAATTTAACTTTGAATATCCATTCACTTCACAACTTCCCTATATATAATATTAAAAACACTACTAGAAAATTTAAAATTAAGTCATTAATTATATAAGTCAAGGTCGATGGATATAATTTATTTTTTTTAATTATTTTATAATACTTAAAGTGTAACTAATAATACTTCCATAAACATAAAGGAAAGAGAGAGACAAAAAATTCAAACTTTTTTTTTATTATTTCTCACTCTTTTGTTGTATCTCTCGTGTATTATAAGTAGTGGTATAATTTAAACGTCATAGCAAAAAAATAAAATAAAAAAATAAGATTTATTGACCAAAGCAGAGAAAGCAAGCAGGGGCGGGCCTTGCAAAACATTTCATTTTTTTTTATTATTTAGTGTTTAAGTGTGGGAAGGTGGACTATTTTTTCTTTTAAATAGGTGGGTCCTTTTCATAGTAAATATATTTGGTAACATTTGACTTTAAAACTCTTTATTTTATTATATCTATGTGAAAAGAAAAACATAAAGTTATAAACAACCTTTTCAATTAAATTGACTTTGCTATCTTCTCTCTTTGGAGGCTCCAATATAAATATAACAATTAATTGAGCCCTAACATCAAGATTAAAAAATATAAATATAAATATAAATTACAAGCGAAAAGGCTGATGCAGATGACAGACCCACCAATTAGGGTTTTCTTATTGACATCTTATTCATCTTCACCAATTAAATATCCCACGCGTTTTCTTATTCCTTTCTTTCAACCATGCGTGTCTGTGGTGTACAAGTATTTTTTGAAAGAAAGACGCCTCAGCTTCCTAGTCATTTCCATTGACATCTAAAAACAGCACTTTCACGTAAAATTATTATTTTAATATATTTTTAAATAAAAAATAATTTAAAAAATAATCTTTACTACTCAGCTAAACATTCTCTAAATATGCATGCCCCGTGCTTTTGGATAAAAACTTTTCAAGTCATTAATGTGTTTAAGAATCCCATGTAAAAAAAATAATTTCAATGATTCACATGCCTTATTTATCTTATTATGTGGTTTATAGCCTTAACTTTGTAGGCAAAAACCATTTATTATTTCTCTACAAGGCTTTTATTTGGATATATTTATTTTTGTATTTTTAAAGTATTTTTAAAAAAATTTAAAATTTTTTTCTTTACTTTAAATTAAATTTTTTTAATACTTTCAGATTATTTTGAAGTGTTAATATCAAAAATAATTTTTTAAAAATAAAAAATTATAATTTTTAAAAATTTCTAAATAAAAAATATTTTAAAAATCAATCCCTACTACACTATTAAACATCCTCTAATTATGCATGCTCCATACTTTGAGCAAAGACTTTTCAAGTTATGGTATATTTAAGAAGATGCCACATGGAAAAAATAATTTCAATGATTCAAATTCCTTATTTATCTTGTTATGTTGTTTATAGCCTTAACCTCATACCTGAAAACCATTTATTGTTTTCTAAAAATATTTTTTTGAATATATTTGTTTTTGTATTTTAAAAGTATTTTTAAAAAAAATAATTTTTTTTATTTTAAATTAATTTTTTTTCTTGATGTTTTCAAATTATTTTAATATGATAATATCAAAAATAATTTTATAAAAATAAAAAACTATATATTATTTTAATATATTTCTAAAAACAACATTTAAAAAAATAATCTCTACTCACCACTAAACATTTTTTAATTGTGCATGCCTCATACTTTTAGATAAATACTTTTCAGATCATCAATGTGTTTAAGAAACCTCATATTCCCAGTCATTTCCATTGACATCTAAGAAATCAGCACTTTCATGTGAAGTGCTTGCCTTCATCATTGGAAATTATTTAGGGCTTCAATCTTGCTCAAAATCATCAATAACCCACACGTTTTCTCAAAGTCATTTACTATTTCTCTAAATTTCTTTCGACATTTACTTGTGCGTGCCCCTTACTTCTGGGAAAAGACTTCCAAGTCTTCCTGAATGGAAATTAAGAGCTTCAAGTCTTCGTCAATGTCATCAATGGCCCACACGTTTTCC
The DNA here is from genome assembly GCA_030145905.1 of Populus davidiana. Taxonomy (NCBI): domain Eukaryota; kingdom Viridiplantae; phylum Streptophyta; class Magnoliopsida; order Malpighiales; family Salicaceae; genus Populus; species Populus davidiana. Next base: position 8,543,433 of record CM057803.1, read on the forward strand.
CATTCCTTTATTTGATAGACATTCTCTCCCGCATCAACTTATGGTCTGGGTGGAGACATTATAGCCATCTCTGTCTTTTTTTATTTCATTTTCTATGGAAGCTGAATCTATTTCTTGGATTTTTCTTGTCCCACTTTGTTAATTTCTTTTTAATTGCATTTATTGTTTCCATCTGCGAAACACTTTAATTTGCTAGTCTAGCCGTATATTTTAAGCAGCATATATACAGTAAGGAGGAAAACATTCAAGTTTTTTATCGGATTCATCAGACGATCCTATCTTCATTCACAAATCTAGATTAAAATCTGAATAGATCAAAGAATTATCTTTATATATCTCTCCCTCAACCAACTATTATAGATCTTTTGAAAATTTAAAAAGAAATCATCATATTTCTCTACTTATTTGATTATATGTTTGTATGAGTTTTTTTTATTTACATTTAAATACTTTTTTATGTATAAAAATACATTAAAAAGCCTCCATGTATAATTTTTTTTGGATGAGAAATTCTAATGGCTAGTGTGCAAGGTCTGAAGCCTGAACCTCATATATAGAAAATCTACTGATACAATATATACGCAAAAACCATTTACTGTTTCTCTAAATTTCTTCCGACAGTTACTTGTGCGTGCCCCTTACTTCTGGGAAAAGACTTCCAAGTCATCAGTGTGTTAAAAAAAATGTCTTCCTGAAAGGAAATTATTGTCTGGGCAGACCTGCACTTGGAGAGAGATCTTGGGAAGGCCATGGAGAGTGCTTCAAAGTTTGTCAAGGAGAGGGTGGCGAATAATTAAGAAAGTGACGAGTGATTCGAGGAAGGATTTCTTAGATGTTCTGCTTGAGTTCAGAGGCAGTGGAAAAGATGAGCCTCATAAACTTAAGTCATTATATTGTATAAGTCAAGGTCGATGGATATAATTTCTTTTATTTTTATTATTTTATAATACTTAAAGTGTAACTAATAATACTTCCATAAACACAAAGGTAAGGGAGATAATAATAATAATAAAAAATTCCAACTAATATCACGTGGAAAAATTAATTTTAATGGTTCAGATGCCTTATTTATTTTATTATGTTGTTTCCATAAAAAACATTTATTTGGATAGATTTATTTTTGAATTTTAAAACTATTTTTTTATTTTAAATTAATTTTTTTCTACTTTCAAATGATTTTAATATGTTAATGTTAAAATTAATTTTGAAAATAAAAAATATTATTTTAATATATTTTTAAATAAAATATATTAAAAGAAACTCAACAACACTGTCAAACTTTGTGCTCCATATTTTTGGGCAAAGACTTTTCAAGTCTTGGTGTCTTTAAGAAGATGGCACGTTGAAAAAACCAAAAACAATTTAATGTTTCCTTCAATTTCTTTAATTTTTTTTATTTGGATATATTTGTTTTTGTCTTTTATAAGTATTTTTAAAGAAATTTAATTTTTTTTGGTTTAAATTTATTTTTTTTTCTTTGTGCTTTTAGATTATTTTAATATACTAATATCAAAAATAATTTTTAAAACATAAAAAATATTATTTTAATATATTTTTAAATAAAAAATATTTTAAAAAATAATTATGTGTGCCCGTACTTTTGGGCATAGACTTTTCGAGTCTTCAATGTGATTAAAAAGGTGTCACGTGGAAAAAACCAAAAAGCATATACTGCTTCCCTAATTTTTTTTTTTATTTTAATGTATTTGTTTTTGTGTTTTAAAAGTATTTTAAAAAAAATTAAATTTTTTTGTTTGCTTTAAATTAATTTTTTCTTTGTGCTTTTAGATCATTTTTATGTACCAATATTAAAAATCATTCTGAAAAAAAAATTAAAAATATATTATTTTAATACATTTCTAAACAAAAAAAACATTTTAACAAATAATCTCTACCATATTATTAAATATCCTGGAATTGTGCGTGCCCTATACTTTTGGGTAAAGACTTTTCAAGTCTTCAATGTGTTTAAAAAGATGTCATGTGGAAAAAATCAAAAGCTTTTACTATTTTTTTTAATTTTTTTAATTTGATTATTTTTATTTTTGTGTTTTAAAAGTATTTTTTTAAAAAATTTAAAAATATTTCCTTGCTTTAAATTAATTTTTTTTCTTTGTGCTTTTAGATCATTTTAATTTTAATGCAGTAATATTAAAAATAATTTTTAAAAAATAAAAAAAATATTCTTTTAATATATTTTTATATAAAAAAATAATTTAAAAAATAATTTTTACTATATTGTTAAACATCCTAAAGGAATTGTGCGTGACCTATACTTTTGAGTAAAGACTTTTCAAGTCTTCTGTGTTTAAGAAAATGCCCTGTGGAATAAATAATTTCAATAGTTGTTGAGATGCCTTCATTATTTAACTATGTGGTCTATAGCCTTAACCTCAGCAAAAACTATTTACTGTTTTTTCTAAATTTCTTCTTTATTTTGATATATTTGTTTTTGTGTTACTTCTGCGTGCCCCTTGTTTCTGGGAAAAGACTTCCCAGTCTTCGTCAAAGTCATCAATACCCCACACATTTTCCCATTCCTTTATTTGATAGACATTCTCTCCCGCATCAACTTATGGTCTGGGGAGAGACATTATAGCAAGTTCAAAATTATTATTTCTTGATGCTAGTTCCCACCAAGATCTCTGAGCCCATGAATCCTTTTGGTTTCAAATTATTTTCTTGGGAGTTTTTATTGGCTGGTAATATGAGATGTTGTAACGTGTTTGCCGACCCTGGCATTAGTGGTTATTTTAGAGCAAGTATGAGAGTCTACCAAGTACATATGAAATCGATAGTTTTTATAGGTTTTATATTTTTCAGATTATAAGAATCTATCAAAAGCTTGTCCGATCAATATTAATATTAATATTGATATAAGAGTTATTTCCTTCAATATTATTGATAAAAATAACTCTTATATTAATATTAATTTTGATGAGAATATTTCTTATACAATATTAATGTTGCGAAGGGATATTTCTTCTCATCAAAGCTTTTAAGTGGGTGTTTGTTTACGCGGTAGCTTCTGCTTTTAAAGCTAACCGTGTAAACCAAGCGTTTGGTAACGTAAGAAAAGCTGCTTTTTATTTGATAGGTCCCATAATTTTTTCTATCAAACCAGGGTTTTGCAAAAGCAGTTGGGAGCTGCTTCTCTCTCGCTGCTTCTTTTTATTTACCTGTGCACTGTTCATAACAGTGCCTATTGCAGCTAATGACAGGTGAATTAAATTCACCTTGGCACTGTGCCCAGGTGAATTTAATTCACCTGTAATACGAGAAGCATTAACATGTCACTGTTGAATTTTTTTCACTATTCACGCAAGCATAATTCATTGGCCTGGTAAAATAATTTTAATTTTTTTAAAATTATGTTTTACTCAAAAAAATAATATTTAATATTATTTAATAACACTACATAAATTAAAAGAATATCGCATGATGACGTAGTATTTGTGAAATTTGATCACAATTCTAATTTTGTTTATGATGATATTTTACATGATTTTGTTGCACGCTCAAAAAACATGGAACCTATAGTCCTTATTGGATGAATTTTGTACGTAATGGAATTATAAATAGTTTAATGGAATAATAAATAATATTTTATATAAAGTATTATTTATTTCATGATGTAATAGGAGTAATTAATTCTACAATATTTAAATTTAAAATCATCAATATTAATATATATTTTACAATCTCAATTTGAAAAGCATTTTTTTAACCAAACACATTAAACTATTTTTTCTTCAACCTCAATTTCAACCACAGTTTTAACCAAACACCTATTTTTTCAAACCAACCTCAACTAAAAGTATTTTTTATAAAACAACTTTTTTCAAACCACAACCACAAAAGAGGAATTGACTCTCCATCCATTTAACAAAATGACAAGGTTCAGGGGATATAAATATCCTCTCAACCATGCAGATAAAAAGATCTCATTTTTATTATCCGATTATATATTTATAGAGTAGTTATCATATAAAAAATCAGGAATAAACACTTTGATTCTTAGAATTTAATGGTCATTCTTTTATTTATTACAACCCCTTATTAAAAAGTCACTAACTTAATCATTCGAGAGTCCCCAAACCCCATAAAAAAGATTGTTTTGTAGGAACTGAAACTTCTACCACCAACTATTACACATCATCCAGACACTTTATTAATCTTATTCCTAAGCATATTGAATTATAGAAAATCATCATCATCATCATCATATATATATATATATATATATATATATGAAAAAAGAAAAATAGGATTTTCCAATTCTAACCTTATTTCTTTGATCTCCGGAAACAAATATTATGGTGTTTAGGTTTTGGTGAAATAATGGTCAGTGAAAGCAAATTCAAGGTTATAATGGTGAGGGGAGTAGAGGAGTTTGTTTGTAGATCTTCCACGAGGTTGTAGTATTTGGATTTTATTAACTTCCAGACATTATTGGCAATAGAATCTGCATAAAATATTAAAGTTAATAAAAATAAAAAACATTATTTTAATTTGATTAGAAAAGAAAAGTGAATTGATTATGTATAATTCGACGTATAGAAAATCCACTACAAGAATTTGGGGATTGAAATACCTCAATTAATTTTGCGAGCATATATTTTTATTATTATATAATCAAATAAAAATTATTATTCATAAAAAACAAAATTATTAAATCCAGTGGAGTCCATATTACAGATTATATATCTGATAAATTAACTTGGGTTAATTGAAAATTTGGTTTTTTAATTTGTTTAGGTTTGCTTCCTATGAAATTATCTCAACTTCAAACAAGCATCCCAACATTGAGTTGATACTCAATTTTACAAATACTTGTTTATGTTATCATATAATTAAGTAAAAATTAATTTTAAAGAAACAAAGTTATTAAACTCAGTGAAATCTATGACTCGTTGCAAAGCTTTAATTAATCTTATATGTTATTGTCTTAATATATATATATATATAATAATAAAATATAACCTTGAATTTTATTAAAATCAAATCATTTTTTTACTAGTAATTCAGGTTTTTTTTTGGACTCACTAAGTTGTTTAGAATATATTAAAATAATTTTTACATTATTTAATTTAAAATTCAAGATAAACAAGAAGTCAAATTATAATATTTTAATCTAATAGGTCAAATTTAATAATTGAAAAAAAATTTATTGAGATATAAGCATTTTTTTATATTTAAATTTTATTTATCCACATAAGAATCTCATCGTTAATCAAAATCAACTTTCATTAATCTATTTTCTTTATCCACAGAACCAACTAAATATCTAACGCCCCATTTATTTATTGGAAAGTAGTTTTTTTTTGGAAAGTGAATTTCGAGAAATTGAATTCTGAGAAAGTGAATTATTTTTCGATTTTTGGTAGTGTAATGAAAAATAAGTTGGAAAACACTTTCCAGAGTTTGGTTATGTCATGGAAAATGAGCTGGAAAATAACTTATTAATATATTGTTTTTTAATTTTATTAAAATTATGAGGAACAAATCTTACAATTAAAAAGTTGAATGAGAATGAAATTGAAATAAAAAATATAATTTCATAAATTATCTCAAATAAAATAAATAATAATCAAAATATATAATAGAGATCAAATCTAAAAAATAAAAAATTTGAAAGATGAAGAAATTAAAATAATAATAATTAACATTTCATAAATTATTTCAAATAAAATAAGTAATAATCAAAAGAATGCGGACCAAATTTGATAAATAAAAAAAAAGATAAGGAAAAAGCAAATAATAATTATAAAAAGAGGACCAAAATTAAATTCTAAGGGATGAAATTGAAAAATAAATATTCAAAATAAAATATATATATAACAATCAAAAGTTTAAGAATAAAATTTAATATAATCAACAAATAACATGATATTTTTAAATTTTAACTAAATCTGGCTAACCACATGAATCGTTGCATTAGGGTTTTTGAATCCTTTTCCTACCCGAGCAGCTTTGCTTACCTTTCCCTCAGCCTGAAACGGTCTCCGACTGGAGTTTTCAAAAGGAAGAAAAGAATCCAAGTGATTTTACCAATGAACTTGTTACTTTCCACAATCAATCTTAATTTGATCCAAAAAATTGTTAAGAATCCAAGTGATACGGCTGCACAAGTGATAGCCATATCGATGTCAAGAAGACCTCCCTTGTTATTTTCAGGGATATAAATGTTTCTGGATCTCTTTAAAACACGATCAAGTTTCAGGACAGAGAGTATGTACAACTACATGCTTGTAGCAAGAAAAAATGAAATCTCCTGGAGTCCAAAGCACAATTCTTATAATCCATATTTATAATTTTTAATTTATTCTTAGGAGAAATAAATTTATGAATTGTATCAATATAAATTTTAATGTTTAAAAAACAATCCTGAGGCCGGCCCTATCTATTCTTTACTGCAAGATGATTAAAAAACATTTCAATTGAAATTTTTTCATGAAACAAAACCATAACATTTCACACCAAAAACAATGTTTTTGATCATCCAAAGTGGCCAACTAACAAATATTTTTGTTTTATTTTTCAACTTTCTCTGAAAACTGAAATGTGAATAAAAAATTAATTTTTTGAAGTAAAATGTAAAAGCCTGGGGAAAATGGATAAAAGTTGCAAAAATTAGAACTTGAGGGCCAAAATACTTCAAAACACACCTTATTACAATGGAAAAAAAAAAACAAAAACAGAGACTGGATTTTTGTTTTAGAGTCAATTTTGGTATCCATTAACTTATATATATATATATTATCATAAACTCATACAAATTAAGTTAAACAAAATAAATTATTAAATCAAATCCCAAAAAAACTCGATATGAAAAGATCAAAATGAAAAACAAATTAAGTGACTGACTAAAACAAAGAAGAAAGCAATAGGTGAACGCACCATTGTTCTTCTCACAGTGTACCTTTTGAACTAATCTTCGAAGAAATTTCTCTGAAATTTTATTTCCTCCGGTAATTATATGTATAGGCTTGAATTAACATCAATTTCAATACTTGCTAATTGCTTGATTTAATGCCAATAATTCAACAAAAGCAGATAAATGAAAATGTAAATTACATGTGATTTTAATTAAATTCTGTAGCAAAATAAGCAAGTACTGGCATAAAACCAGCAGCTGTACAAAGAGTTCTCCAGTGGAACCTTATTTCTGTTAGTTAATGAATTTTCTGTAGAGCTTTTAATTAGAGAACAAAGAATAGAGAACAGGGAACAAAAGAACAGAGATGAAAAAAAATAAAGAACAAAGAGCAGAAACACACGGGGGTGAGGTTACTGCCATCCCTCTAGTTTTATTTATAGAAGAAATCAAACACTACAAAAGACAAGAATCAAATAACAACCATCATCTCCTTTATCTAAAGAGATAAGTTTAAATTTGAAAAGAAACGTTGCAGAATAAACTCCAGCTTTGGTGCCACCACTTCAACAACTTAAACAATTTCAAACTAGTAGTAGTAGACGATGATGAAGTTGCCAAGGTAAAGGACGATGTAGCTCCAGCAAACACGTGCACAAACAATACGAACTCATTGGACAAAGAGGACCTGTTATGCACCCAGCTGCAGCTCCTGGTATAAAATGAACCATTAGTCTTCAATATAAAAAAAAAAGGAAAAGATATGTGAATAACCATATTACCTTGCAATCCTTCTAAGCAAGAACGTGCTCTCGCAGCCTCTGAAATTCTCGTTGAATTCGTGCCTTGCGCACTGCTACCTTCACATAGAACCAGTCCCATGATTCATCCAAGAACCGGAAATAGGCATGTCTCCAGGAACGTTTTAGCAGTAAAGCACTTGAAACTCCCCAAAAGAATACACTAAAACCAATTCCCATAGCAGTACAAAACCATTTCATGAATTCATCTGCGACGACTTCTTCGCCTCGGTTGTCATCATTAGCAGGTGGACTTTGATTCGTCTCATCTCCAGGGCATTTCTGTAAGAGTGGCTTCCCGCACAATGCAAGGTTACCGGTAAATTGTGAAGCATTGAAGCTTTGTAGCTGAGTGCTTGACGGAATCCTCCCCGACAAGTGATTGCTGGAGAGGTTCAGGTAAGATAGAAAAGTTAGATCAGCCATTGTGATAGGAATTACTCCTGATAATTGGTTTCCTGACAAATCAAGTGATTCCAACTTGTTCAACTGCCCAATCTTTTGAGGGATTTCTCCAGTCAAATTATTTCCGGATAAATTCAGTGCAACCAACAGTAAGAGTCCAGTTATTTCTTCTGGAATTTCACCTTGTAATTTATTTCCTGAAAAATCAAGGATCCTCAAAAGTCCTAGTGTGCTTCGATAAACATCCGCTCTTCCTTTCCATCCAACCCTGATCTCATTCTGATATTCAACATAGATACCGTAAGGGCGCTTGTAAGGGTTAGACTTAAGCATGTAAGTGGAATTCCTGTAAGATGTACTAAGAACAGCATTATTTGCAAGGGAATATTCTGACTCTGTTTTTTGAACCATGGAAGTGAGGTTATTAAGGCACTTTGGAATGACTCCTGAGATATTGTTTAGAGATAGGTCCAAGATCAGAATATTTGATAGGTGACAAAAATTTGGCGGTATGCTTCCACTGAATCCATTAGATTGTAGGGATAGGACTTCCAGAGATGGCATGCTTTCTCCTATCCAGCCTGGTATTTCTCCTCGCAACTTATTTGAGCTCAGGTCTAAAAATACTAGAGAACTACAATTCCTCAAAGACAAAGGTAATTCTCCAACAAAGCTATTATTATGCAAACTCAATGTTTGAAGAGTGAGCATTGATCCAATGGAGCTGGGAATTTTACCTGAAAAGTTGTTGCTGGCCAAATTCAGAACACCTAGATTTGTGAAATTCATTAAACAATCAGGAATCCATCCCGTCAACAGGTTATTTGAGAGGTCAAGGACACTCCAGTAATTTCTTCCAATATTACATGGAAAAGAATCTGGACCTGAAAACTTATTGTTAGAGAGAAACAAGGTTATTGTGGTATCTGATGAAAAAAGTGGTATTGAACCCTCAAACTGGTTGAAACTCAAATCTATGTGTTGGAGATTAGAATATTTTGATGATAAATCTGGCAAAAATCCACTCATCTTGTTGTGAGAAAGGTCTAAGGATTCCAAGTTGGAATTGGACAAGTTCCAAAACCAATTAGGGCAAATCTGAAATTGTAGTGTTCGAGATATCTAGATTCACGAAATTATTTTGATTTCGAAGCCATTGAGGGAAAAGAGGACCCAAATTACAAGACGAAAGAAATATGTCATCTAATTGAAAAGTGGGAGCCCAATTAGACTCAAATTTCAAAGCTAGGGAGTTACCAGTTAAATTCAATACCGTTAATTCGGAGAGATTTGAAAAGTGAGCTTCAGACATCACACCTTGTAGAGAATTCCCTCCAACAAGTAATTTCTCGAGCTGAAATAGGCTTCCAATACTTTCAGAAACATTCCCATCTAATCGATTGTTACTGATTCCCAACTCTCTCAATGATGAAAGCATCGCAACATCCGTAAGTGATCCAGTGAATTGGTTGTCATTCAAGTACAAGAAAACAAGTTCAGAACGTTGACTAAATCGTTCTGGCAAAGATCCATTCAGTTGATTCCAAGAGAGATCCAGTTGTGTCATGGAAGTGAATCTTGTAATATCAGGCAATGAACCATGAAGCTGATTTCTGCCTAGTTGTAGAATCTCTAGTGAGTTCTCCACGCATCCAAACAACTGAGACAACTCTCCAGTGAGAATGTTTTCACTTATATACAGTTCTTTTAAACTGCACATCTGCCTAAATGTACTCAAATCGCCTTGTAATTGGTTAGAGGATAGATGAAGAGTCCTAAGAGAAGTCATGTTCGTGAAATCATCTGGAATTGAGCGTTGTAATTGGTTATGTGAGAGGTCAAGATCAACAAGGCTGTTACCGAAGATGGCCAACCAATGGAATATTGAAGAGGAAAGATCGTTGAAAGAGAAATCAACGATAGCAAGAGACTGAGAGGGGTTTACAAGAGAAAGAGATGGAGAACCGATAATTGAAAGGCTACAAGAACTTAACAACAATTCATGTAAGCGAGGGAGCCTGTTAAGCACTTGCAGCCAGTCCGTCTGACTAAGGTTATTGTAACTCAGGTCAAGATGCTCTAAAGAAGAAAGATAGGAAAGCCAATCAAGGTTCTCAGAACTAGTAAACATAAGATTAAGATCAACAAGGCTGTTGCTAAAGTTGGATAACCAATTGAATGTTGAAGAAGCAAGATAGTTTTCAGAGAGATCAATGACAGCTAGGGATTTAGAAGAATTTGTAAAAGAAAGTGAGGGAGGGCTGCTTTTTGAAAGATCACATCCACTTAACTGTAAGACTTTTAAAAGTGGAAGCTTGTTGACTGATTGTATCCAGTCAATAGCTTGGCTGAGAGTGTTTTCATTCAAATCAAGATACTCAAGAGAAAAAAGGTTAGAGAGGAAGTCAAGGCTTGTAAAATTAACATTATAATTATGACTGAGATCTAAATATTGTAATCTTGAAAGGTTCCAAAGCTGATTTGAAAGAGTTCCATCAACACCAATGGAAGAGAGATCCAGGTATCTTAGTTTTTTTAGAGAACCAATGAAATATGGAAAATGATTCCCTCCAAAATAACCTCTATTTAGATTCAGGTAACTCAAATGTTGCAACTCCAGTAATGAATTACTGATCTTACCAGTTAAATATCGGTCTTCATTCTCCCGGTGAAGATCAAGATGAGTAACATGACCAGTTCGATTGTTGCATCCAACTCCTCTCCATTTGCAGCAATCCCTCTTCTCTTCTTCACTTCCCCAGGTTGAAAGAAGACCAGAGTCATCAATAAGGTCTTCTTTAAACTTGAGAAGGGCTTGTCTCTCCCTCTCTATGCACCCGAAAGTAGCCCCTTTCACTCCAGAAATGAACCCAGGTGCAAGTTTCATGAGCAACAGAAGCACAATAAGCACATAAAGAAGATGAAACGACTTGCCGTGATTTATCAGCAGCATGATCACAAAAAAAGATAATATGGAAGTGGGTATGGAAGTAATAATTGAGAGCAATGAGAATTTGGCGGGTAATTTAACTTTGAATATCCATTCACTTCACCACTGCTCTATATATTATTTTAAATCTCTTTGGACGTTTACTGATAGGGTGTTTAGAATGAAAGATGCCTAAGCTTCCACGTGAAGTGCAAGTCTTGGTCAATGGAAATTATTAAGAGCACCAAGTCTTGGTCAAGGTAATTAATAGCCTACACATTCTCTCTTTCCTTTCTTTGCACCGTTGTGGTTTAAAAATATTTTTAAAAAAAATTAATTATATATTTTAAATTATTTTGATATATTAATATCAAAAAGTTATTTTAATATATTTTTAAACAAAAATACAATGCATTAACTTATATTCTGGAGGGGGACATTATAGTCAACTTGTTCTTTTTTATAATTAAGAACTTGAATCTATTACTCAGGTATTTATTGTCCACTTTGTTTTTTTATTAGTATGAGTGTATAGGCCAGCTTGCGCATATCTCGACTAATTCCATGGGTCCTGAAGTTAACGATCATGTAAGTCTCTAGTGATCCTCAGATTTGTGGGACTCGAACTGACAACCTCTAGGGTGCAAACCTAAGATCTGACCTATTGAGCTACACCCCTCAAGATTCCACTTTATTTCTTTTTAATTGCATTTGTTATGTATGTTGTTTAGGCAGAAATATAAATTCAGCACATATAGTAAGAAGGAAAATGTTAAGCAAATACAAACTTTATATTAAAAATACTTTGTTTTATTGAAATTAAAAAAATTAAAAAAATCTAAAAAAACAAAAAATATATTTTGTTTTCAAGCATATGGCCAAATCCTAAAGGGTTTTTTTTTCATGCATATTTTTTAAAAGATAAAATAACATTTTTATTTTGTTTTAAAAATACAAAATGTATATCGTAACTAATTTATGATTATCTATTAGGATTAGACTAAAATACCAAAAATCTCACAACAATTAATTTGTTTAATTTGTATCCAGAGTGTTAGGATTTAGTTATAGATTTTAATATTTAGAGTATAAAACTATATTTTTGAAGTATATTTTTAAGTGTTAAAGATACAAAATAGAAGATAAATGTGATATCAAATTTGGGTCTTAGAATAGTTAGAATTTAACCCAATAAGGTAAAGACTTCATTACAAAAGAAGAATTGATTTAAATCTTAGATGAGACCAACTGATAGAAACATAACCTAGAAAAACAATAAATAAACAATGCAACTTATCTTAGGTATGATGCACTGGAGGTGACATGTCTTTCTTGTGCATAACTAGTCCCCTTAATCAAGCTCTCACAGACCATATATTTTCTAGTGATCATAATACTACGTGACGACTCTTTCAAATAATAACTTTATAATTAAACCCTAAACCCCTTCAATTCTAAGTAGTAGATTCGTCATTGACATCGTGCACGTCACGACACACGAGTTTTTTAAGATAAGAGGGACTTCATAGTGGTTGTGTTGGAGTTTTAATAGTGCATGAAAAAACAGATCTAAACCAGCAAAGCTATAGCTAACCCAATTTGATTTCGGGTTTTTGGCTATTTTTTGGATATTTAGAGTTGATAGAATAGTTTTTAGATGTTATAAGGATGTTGGTTAGGTATTTTTGAGTGTAAATGGCTAAAAAAATGGGTTTTGTGGAAAAAATATCTCTACCCTAATTTTCTGACACTACAATGGTGGTGGGAATTAGGTTTGTAGAGGACACATTGTCTGATATGTTGCTCATTGGTTTGTTTTTTTCAAAACCTTTAAAAAACTAAAATACTATTGGGCTCGTCATTGCAGCTCGTCTGGGCTCTTGGCCCTCCTTTTTTTTTTTAAGTTAGGTATAAATTTAAGAGGAAAAACTTATTCAACCAGGTTGAGTTCATGGTCGACTAATAAGTTTGAAGAGTTAAGCCACAACATTAAAGCTATTATTTTTTATATTATTTTTTTAATAGTACCTTTTTTTAATAATTTTTTTAAAAATAATTTTTTAATTTATATTTTAATTAATATTCCTCGTATGTGATTTTTAAATTTATCTGTTCATAGAATGAAAACATAGTCGTGGATATTGACTTGAGCGTTGATGAAAAGTAGAAGATGCTACCGTGTTCTACAAATCTCCACGTGGCCAAAATTTGGACATTTATTAATAATATGTGCCCCTTACTTTCGGACAAAGATTTTCAAATCAACCTTGTGTTTAAGAAGATGCCGCGTGAAAAAAAGACTTTCAATATCTCAATGTTTATTCATCTTATTATGTGGTCTATAGCCTTAATTTCATAGGCAAAAACCATTTAATGTTTTCCTAATTTTTTTTTATTTGGATATATTTGTTTTTGTTTTTTTAAAATATTTTTTAAAAAAATTATTTGCTTTAAATTAATTTTTCTTTGATACTTTCACTTTGATGTGCTAAGGTCAAAAATAATTTTTAAAAAAATAATAAAAAAATATTTTAATACATTTCTAAATAAAAAATATTTTAAAAAAAAACAATTTTTACTACATTGCTTAATATCCTCTAATCATGCGTGTCCCATGCTTTTAGGCAAAGAATTTTAAAGTCTTCAACATGTTTAAGAAGATGCCACTTGAAAAAAATGGTTTAAATGGTTTAGATGCCTTATTTATCTTATTATATGGTCTTAGCCTTAACCTCATAGGTAAAAACCATTTATTGTTTCCCTAAAAAAAATTATTAGGATATATTTGTTTTTCTGTTTTAAAATATTTTTAAAATAATTTAATATTTTTTCTATATTTTAAATTAATTTTTTTAGTGCTTTCATATTATTTTAATATGCTAATGTCAAACATAATTTTTTTAAAAAATAAAAAATATTATTTTAATATATTTCTAAACGAAAAACAATTTAAAAATCAATCTCTACTACACTACTAAACATCCTCTAATTATGCGTACCCCATGTTTTTGGGCAAAGACTTTTCAAGTCACCAATGTGTTTAAAAAGATGCCACGTGAAAAAAATAATTTCAATGATTCACATGCCCTATTTATCTTATTATGTGATTTATAGCCTTAACCTCATAGGCAAAAATCATTTATTGTTTTTCTAAAAGGCTTTTATTTGAAAATATTTATTTTTGTGTCTCAAACATATTTTTTTAAAATTTTTAATTTTTTTACTTTAAAAGAATTTTCTTTGATCTTTTTAAATCATTTTGATGTGCTAATATAAAAAATAATTTTTAAAAAATAAAAAATAATATTTTAATATATTTTTAAACTAAAAATATTTTAAAAATCAATCTCTACTATACTATTAAAGATCCTCTAATTATGCGTCCGCCATGCTTTGGGCAAAGACTTTTCAAGTCATCATGTCTAAAAAGATGTCACATGAAAAAAATAATTTCAATGATTTAGATTTTTTATTTATTTTATTATGTGGTTTATAGCCTTAACCTTTTACACGCCAAAACCATTTATTATTTTTCTAAAAAAACATTTATTTGGATATATTTGTTTTTATATTTTAAAAGCATTTAAAAAAAAAAATTTGTTTTAATTTTTTTTTATGTTTTCAAATTATTTTAATATGTTAATATTAAAATAATTTTTAAAAAATAAAAAACTATTATTTTAATAAATTTCTAAAAAAAACGCAAAACATTCTCTAATTGTGCATGCCCCATATTTTTAAATAAAGACTTTTCAAGTCATCATGTGTTTAAAAAGATACCTCATCTTCCTAGTCATTTCCGTTGACATCTAAGAAATCAGCACTTCCATGTGAAGTGCTTGCCTTCATCAATGGAAATTACTTAGGGCTTCAGTCTTGCTCAAAGTCATCAATAACTCCCACGTTTTCTCATTCCTTTCTTTCAACCATGTGTTTCTGTGGTGTAAAAGTATTTTTTTTTTTAAAGGCATTGTATAATTATACATTGCTCAAAGACATTGTATGGGTTTTTTTTATTTACATTTAAAACTTTTTTATGTATAAAAATACATTAAAAAGCCTATATGTATAATTATTTTTGGATGAGAAATTCTAATGGCTAGTGTGGTCTGAAGCCTGAACCTCATATATAGAAAATCTACTGATACAATGTATACGCAAAAACCATTTACTATTTCTCTAAATTTCTTCCGACAACTTGTGCGCGCCCCTTACTTCTGGGAAAAGACTTCCAAGTCATCAGTGTATTAAAAAAAATGTCTTCCTGAATGGAAATTATTTTCTGGGCAGACCTGCACTTGGAGGGAGATATCTTGGGAAGGCCATGGAGAGTGCTTCAAAGTTAAAATTAAAAGAAACTCAACTACACTGTCAAACTACGTGCTCAATACTTTTGGGCAAAGACTTTTCAAGTCTTTGGTGTGTTTAAAAAGATCACAATGGAAAAAACCAAAAACAATTTAATGTTTTCCTAAATTTTTTTTATTCGAATATATTTATTTTTGTGTTTTAAAAGTATTTTTAAAAAAATTAAAAAAAATTCCTTTGCTTTAAATTTTTTTTTCTTTCTGCTTTTAGATCATTTTAATATATTAATATCAAAAATAATTTTTAAAACATAAAAAAATATTATTTTAATATATTTTTAAATAAAAAATATTTTAAAAAATAAACATCCTAAAATTATATGTGGCCCATACTTTTGGGCATAGACTTTTCAAGTCTTTAGTTTGTTTAAAAAGATCTCACGTGGAAAAAATCAAAAAACATAAATTGTTTTCCTAATATTTTTTATTTTAATATATTTATTTTTACGTTTTAAAAATATTTAAAAAAAATTAAATTTTTTTCTTTGCTTTAAATTAATTTTTTTCCTTTGTGGTTTTAGATTATTTTAATGTATCAATATCAAAAATAATTTTTTTTTAAAAAATAAAAAATATTATTTTAATTCATTTCTAAACAAAAAAATATTTTAACAAAAAATCTCTACCACATTATTAAACATCCTGGAATTATGCGTGCCCCATACTTCTGAGCAAAGACTTTTCAAGTCTTTAATATGTTTAAGAAGATGTCATGTGGAAAAAACCAAAAACCATTTATTATTTTTTAAAAAAAATTTATTTGGATATATTTATTTTTGTGTTTTAAAAGTATTTTTAAAAAATTTTAAAAAAATTTCCTTCCTTTAAATTAATTTTGTTTTCTTTGTGCTTTTTTATTATTTTAATGTATGAATATTAAAATAATTTTTTAAAAATAAAAAATATATTATTTTAATATATTTCTATAAAAAATATATTTTTAAAAATAATTTTTATTATATTATTAAACATCCTAGAAGGAATTGTGCGTGACCCATATTTTTGGACAAAGACTTTTCAAGTCTTTTGTGTGTTTAAAAAGATACCACGTGGAATAAATAATTTCAATGGGTTAGATGCCTTATTTATTTAACTATGTGGTCTATAGCCTTAACCTCTTACGCAAAAACTATTTACTGTTTTTTCTAAATTTCTTTTTTATTTTGATATATTTGTTTTTGTGTTACTAATGTGTGCCCCTTGCTTCTGGGAAAAGACTTCCAAGTCATCAGTATATTTTAAAAAAAAATGTCTTCTGAAAGGAAATTATTAAAAGCTTCAAGTCTTCGTCGAAGTCATCAATACCCCACACGTTTTCCCATTCCTTTATTTGATGGCCATTCCCTCCCGCATCAACTTATGGTCTAGGGAGAGTAGCAAGTTTAAAATTATTTTATTTTTATTTTTATTTCTGTTTAATTTAAAAGTATATTTTAATTTATAACATTTTAATTTTTTTTTCTATTTAATTAGTTTATAAAATATTTATTTTATAAATTATAAATAATTTGGTCCAACATGTTATAAAGCACGGGAAAAAATACCCATCTACTAACCTTGTGGGCAAAAACCATTCACTATTTCTCTAAATTTCTTTGGACATTTACTATAGTGGGTGTCTAGCAAAGACTTTTCAAGTTATTAGTATGATACCGTGTGGAAAAATTTATTTCAATGGTTGAGATACCTTATTTATCTTATTATATTGTTTCATAAAAAAAAATTATTTTGATATATTTATTTGAGTTTTAAAAGTTTTTAAAAAAAATTAATTTTTTTTTATTTAAATTTTTTTTCTTTCGAATTATTTTAATATGTTAATGTTTGGAACTTATTTTCTGGGCAGACCTGCACTTGGAGAGAGATCTTGGGAAGGCCATGGAGATTGCTTCAAAGTTTGTGAAGGAGAGGGTGGGGAATAAGAAAGTGACAAGTGATTCGAGGAAGATTTCTTAGATGTTCTGCTTGAGTTCAGAGGCAGTGGAAAAGACGAGCCTCATAAACTTTCAGAACGGCACCTCTGTTAGGATTATTGCTATTAATGTGCAGTAATCATAGAATATTTATAGTCTAATTTAAGAAATAGGATTATTATTGTTAAAAGATTACAATGAACAATTATCAATACATCACCAGTCGAATTCCCAACAATCTTAACATTTTTATACCGGCAAATCTCTAGTTTTACCATAACTTCCGTTTATTTTCCTTGTAGATGAAGTTGGATAAACACTATAAGAAAATATAATAAAATTAAGTCATTATATTGTATGAGTCAAGGTCGATGAATATAATTTCTTTTATTTTTTATTATTTTATAATACTTAAAGTGTAACTAATAATACTTCCATAAACACAAAGGAAAGAGAGATAATAAAAAAAAACAATTCCAACTAATATCACGTGGAAAAATTAATTTTAATAGTTCAGATGCCTTATTTAATTTAATATGTTGTTTCCATAAAAACAAATTTATTTGGATATATTTATTTTTGAGTTTCAAAAGTATTTTTTTTATTTTTTATTAATTTTTTTTTTCAAATTATTTTAATATATTAATGTTAAAATTAATTTTTAAAAATAAAAAATACTAAAAGAAACTCAACTACACTGTCAAACTTCACGCTCAATACTTTTGGGCAAAGACTTTTCAAGTCTTGGTGTGTTTAAGAAGATGGCACGTGGAAAAAACCAAAAACAATTTAATGTTTCCTTAAATTATTTTTATTTGGATATATTTGTTTTTGTCTTTTATAAGTATTTTTAAAGAAATTAATTATTTTTTTGCTTTAAATTTATTTTTTTCTTTGTGCTTTTAGATTATTTTAATATACTAATATCAAAAATAATTTTTAAAATATAAAAAATATTATTTTAATATATTTTTAAATAAAAATTATTTTAAAAAATAATTATGTGTACCGTATACTTTTGGGCATAGACTTTTCAAGTCTTCAATGTGATTAAAGAGATGTTAGGTGGAAAAAACCAAAAAACATATATTGCTTCCCTAATTTTTTTTATTTTAATATATTTATTTTTGTATTTTAAAAGTATTTTAAAAAAATTAAATATTTTTCCTTTGATTTAAATTAATTTTTTCTTTATACTTTTAAATCATTTTAATATACCAATATTAAAATAATTTTTAAAAAATTAAAAAATATTATTTTAATATATTTTTAAATAAAAAAATATTTTAATAAATAATCTTTACCGTATTATTAAACATCTTAGAATTGTGCATGCCCCATACTTTTATACAAAGACTTTTCAAGTTTTCAGTATGTCGAAGAAGATGCATCAGCTTCCTCGTCATTTTCATTGGTTATCCATTGGTATAATGCCCTCCTCCAGGCACCAAATTCTTGACTCGGCACCAGGATGTGTAACTTTCCCTCAGCCTCAAACGGTCTCGGACTGGAGCTTTCTTTGAGACGAAAAGGAAAAAAAAAAAAAAAAAAATCCAAGTGATTTTACCAAATAAACTAGTTACTAAGATTGATCCAAATAACTGTTATGTTCTGGACCTAGCTTCTTCTAATAGGTTTTTTTGTCAAGTTAGAGTTCCTGAATGAAAACATAGGTTTAATCTAAGTTGAAGTATACATGTCAAGTTTTTCAGGAAAGTATCATGGGCAAAAACCCAATCTCATTTAGATCTCTAATCAAACCTGCAACTTCGGGTCAAAATTCTATTTGCAGCAGGATTCTCTGCTTTCACATTAGATAATCAAACAGGAATATCTTGAACTTCAAATATCAAAATCAAAAGAGTAAAAAGCCCAAATTCATCTACATATCAAATACTACAACTTTGGTGAAGGATTCCAATTCAGATAAAATCGCTTTCAAGGCCAAACCCCGGACGCAATCCTAAGGACGAGATGGGTTTCTTACTCTGATCAGGAAACCAACAATGTCGAGCATCGTACTACGGCTAAGAGTTTGACATAAAAACGATGGGCCTTAGGACCCAAGAAAGATGCAGATCAAACCTCTAACACACCATGAATGAATGAATACAGCTGGGATAATCGGATATTGCAAGAAACCAAGTCAGAAACAAAGTATAAGTTGCAGCAAAGTTGGAATTATAGCAGAATTGTTACAGCAGTAGAATTAATTTTCAACATAAATTATGAGAGATTTATCCAACCTTCAATGCCAGATAAAGAAGGAATGAATTTAGCATCATGAAGATTCCTAATTAGTCTAAGAATCCTGAAGATTTAGGCAGCAAACAGGGAGGATAAAGAGAGCAGAACACGGCTGAAATAGGGTTCAAAAAACATTCATTTATTCTCTGTTTTTGTCAATTTTCCAGCAACTATGAACTAAACTCCTGAATTTGGTTCAAGAGGGAGACACATCATCTCCATTAGCACGTTATGAGAAGTAACGTTATTATTGTAATTCTTTCATATTCAAGTATTTATTTTTCATTGTTCAGAATTATACTATTGATTGTTATTCAAGCTTATTGAATTGTTTTAAAATAGCATGTATGCTTTCTAATTTCTTTCAATCCGTAATTGTTGTTAGAGACTAGAGTAAGAAGCAAAAAAAATGAATTTGATTGCTACAACTCTCATCTTGATTTATTAAGGAAGAATAAACTAAATTAAAATTGTCAAGCTTTTGAATGTTTGTTTAGAATAAATGCATAGATTTTATTCCTAAGACTATTGTCAAGTGAACAGAAATTGCTTTCAATATTACATTCGCTTGATAGTAATAAATTGATTAGAGAGTTTTTTCTAATTAATGTACTCGCAATCTCATCAATTTCCCTCAGCTTTAAAGGATATTGAATTTATTTGCTTGACATGAAGGAATATTTATTTTACTTCAATGATCAACATATTTATAAGAATGAATGTGTGGACCCTTAAACTGATTTAACAACATCAATTTATTATTTTTAGAATTATTGTTTCTTGAATTTTTCATCCAAATCCCCATTAATATACTATAAGAAAATTAAATAAAATTTCCCTTAGATTCAACCTGTTTTCATGATCATAATACCTTTCCCTCAGCCTCAAACCGTCTCGGGCTGGAGCTTTCTTTGAGACAAAAAGGAATAAGAAAAAGAGAATCCACATGATTTTACCAAATAAACTAGTTACTTTCCACAATCAATCTTAAATTGATCCAAATAACTGTTAATGGCTGCACAAGTGATGGCCATGTCTATGTCAAGAAGACCTCCCTTGTTATTTTCAGGGATATAAACGTTTCCGGATCTCTTCAAAACATTATCAAGTTTCAAGACAAAGAGTATGTACAACTACATGTTTGTAGCAAGAAAAAATGAATTAAGATTGAAAACTAGTTGATATAAATAACTCAAAACACATTAAGCTCGCCTTTTACTCAAACGCCATGAATTAGGTTCGTGGTATCTATCGTAGAGAGGTTCAATGCGTTCTTGACGCTTTCGCTTGCTCATTTTTGTAGGATCTGATACTTTAAAGAACCTGGGAGCTAGCTCCACAAGCCATTTGGGATCTATAACCGTGACCTCTCGCATATACTCTTTTGTAGTCATTACCAGCTCATGGTAGATGACCCAGTCTGGTTGTCTCTGGAAAAGAGCACTGCTGGGGTGGATATAAACTGGCTGGTTCTCAACCAAAGTCCTATAACCCTCCTGTGGGTCCTTTCTAGCTGCATGGAAAAAGAATCCAGCTGTAATCGCTTTCCTTATCTTGGTAAAATTCTTCCCAGCACTAACAACATCTAATTTGTACCTGAAATCCAGCAACAGTGTTGAGTTAGAATCATGTAGACAAACAAGTAAGTGAGGGTTTTCTAGATCTACTATTAGCATTTCCTTATTTTAAATGTCCATCAGATAAAACTGCTGGAAGAATAATTGTATCATAAGGGGGTCAGGTAGGAAAATAACCAGAGCCAATAACTGTTGCAGTTAAATGCATGGTAGGATCAAGAAACAACAATTTTCATAAGAACACCCATCGAGTGAAAAGTTAGCAAATAAAATGACGGGGGTTAAAAGAGAGCATTGGGGTGCAAAGTTATTTACCAAAAACAACCGACAGCACAGGTTAGAGGGATGACAAATTCACCATATCTCAACAGGTTAGGAGAGTAATTAAAAGCATTGCGTATAAAACACAAGAAGTTTACAACTAAATGAGCCTTGGCTTGGCTTGAGCAAATGGCAGTTATAGTTAATAGTGTCCCCCCCGCCACCCCCATGAATAAGTGTAGGCATACTAATTGAATCGATGACAATAACAAAAAATAATAATAATAATACAAAGCATACAATCCTAGCCTGACCATTTTAAAAAAAAAAAGAGAGGCAGCACACGTCATGTATATCAGGACAAACACAACAGCAGATATGCAATGAACAGGCTTTTCATGCTAAAATGCTCAGTGACATGCATACTAGTAGCATCTCATAATTCACGATAATAAGGATATTAATAGCACTCTACAATGCTCAACGACAAGCATATTAGCCAAGGCCAAATATCATTGTTCTTAATCATGCACAAGTCTCAGAAAACTAATGATGAGCATCAATAAGGAAAACATTGAGCAAGGATGATAAAATATCATGAAAAAGACATTAGCTAAAACAAAGGAAGTTGAAGTTGCAGATCTTACTTATCCATGATGCTTAGAAGCTGTTTTCTGACATCCTGTGCTCTCCTCAAGGATCGAGATTGGACAAAGTTCTCAAAACACCAAGGTCCTGAAAAGTTCTTGGCTTTCCAAGCCTCGTATACAGCAAGCAAAGTCAGATGGTCTCCCTCGGGCTGGAAAAACTTGGCCCTCTTCTGATCAGCCTGAGCTTGTTTTTCTCTAGGTCTGTAAAAGATGTTACCAGTTTGGATCATGGCAATCATAGTCAAAATCTCATCACTGCACCCGAGGTCTACACTAGCCAGCAACATTTTAGACAATGGTGGATCCAGAGGAAATTCTGCCATTTTCCTCCCTAGTTTGGTCAGAAGTCCTTCCTCATCCAGAGCTCCAAGGCTGTATAGCTGTTCCATGGCAGAAATCAGGGCCTGCGGTGAAGGTGGATCCATAAAATCAAAAGACAATAGGTCATTAATTCCCATAGCCTTCATTGTAAGTGTAGTGAATCCAAGATTAATTCTTTGGATTTCTGGAATTGAGGTGGGAGACATCTCATTGCGGTATGCACTTTCTGTGTAGAGACGGTAACATTTTCCAGGCCCAGTACGCCCAGCACGTCCAGCTCGTTGCTTGGCAGATGCTTGTGAAATTGGTGTTATAACTAGAGAATCGAGCCCTTGCTTTGGATTATACACGTTCTGCTTGGCAAACCCAGGATCAATAACATAAAAAATTCCATCAATCGTCAAAGAGGCTTCAGCAATATTAGTTGCCACAACCACCTTCCTCTTTCCAGGTGGGGCAGGATCAAAGATTCTTGACTGCATTTCACTAGGAAGAGCACTATAAACAGGCAGAATGATCAATTCAGGAACATTTTTTCCTAATCCTTTCATCCTCTCATAAAGAGATTGACATGCAAAATCAATCTCCTCCTGGCCTGTCAAGAATAGAAGTATGTCACCTTCAGGTTCAGTCAAGTGGATTTGCAAGACAGTAATCAGAGATGCATCTAAGTAGTCACTTTCTGGCTGTTTGGTGTACAATATCTCCACGGGAAATGTTCTCCCAGGAATCGTGAATATGTTACAGTTGAAGAAATACCCTGAAAATTTCTCCGCGTCCAGTGTGGCTGATGTGACAATCAAGCGAAGATCAGGTCTTCTCTTCACAAGTTTCTTGAGCAACCCGAAAAGGACATCAGTGTGAATGGTCCTCTCATGAGCTTCATCTAGCATTATCACCGAGTACTGAGAAAGGTTCTCATCAATCAGAATCTCCCTAAGCAGCATACCATCTGTCATATACTTGATTACAGTATCTGGTCCAGTGCAATCCTCAAAACGAATAGCATAGCCAACTTCCTCACCTAAACGACAGCCAAACTCTTCAGCCACCCTCTTGGCTACAGACATAGCAGCCACCCTACGAGGCTGAGTACATCCAATCTTACCCCTAGTGGTATAACCTGCCTCAGCAAGATACTGTGTCACCTGAGTAGTCTTACCTGAACCTGTCTCACCAATAACCACCAGAACCTGATTGTCATGGACAGCCTGAATTAACTCTTTTTTCAATTTGTAAATTGGCAAGCTCTGCCTCTGTTCCTGGATAGATAACTTGGATCGCTGCCCAAATGTCAGTGCTTTCCCAAATGCATCCTTCTTCCATTCAGGCATGTCATAAGCAGATAAGCCAACACCACGCAGCTCCTGGGCAAGATGCCTCTCGCCAGTCTCGGGCATTGGGTCTTCCCAAGGACGATTAAGATCCTTTGGTATTGAATCAAGCATAGTCCTCTGCTGCTGCTCCCTCACTTCTCTTCTCTCCTTTATAAGTGCAGACTGAAGAGCAGCCGCACGACTCAATGAACCTTCAGGATTCTTAAAAATCTTAACTGGTGACATATCAACAGAATACCTAGTCTGCCCTTGCAAAAATGCAGGCTCGTCCTCATTCATCTCAATCTCAAGCTCTTCCTCAACTCCCTCTTCTTGATAAATCAACCCATCTATTTCCTCATCATACATGGGGTACTCTTGCACACTCAAAACCCCCGAAGCAATCAACTGTTTTGCTTCCCACTTCTCTGGCGAGCTCATTCTCTTTAAAGGTCTCCGTGACGGACCAGTATCCTCCTCCTCCACAATCCTAATCCCTGACAACCCTGTCCTCGTCACCGGCAGCTCCTTAGACAAACCCAAAGCATTGCTCCTAAAACCATCCTCCTCATCATCCCTCTTCTTCAATGGAAGCAAATCTTTCCCACTATTCTGATCAACATCCCTCATCGAAAGACTCAGCTTGTTCCCTGAGACTGAAATCACCTTAACATAAACTTCCTGGTCCCTCTTAACCACGTCCTTTGCATTCCCAACTCTCCTAGTTGCAATCTGCGAAACATGAACCAAACCCTCCTTCCCCCTAAAATCACTCAACTGGACAAAACAACCTGTATCCATCACCCTCGACACCCTCCCCTTATAAACCCCATACAATTCCGGCTCATTACTATTACCACCACCATACCCATGTCTCCCATTCCTTCTCTCCCTCTCACCTTCACCATCCTCTATATCATGTCCATCTCTCCTTCTTCCTCTATCTCTCCTCCTATCATCTCTATCATACATATCTCTTTCTCTCTCTCTATCTCTATCCCTATCCCTCTCTCTATCCCTATCTCTCTCTCTCCTATCTCTCTCTCTATGTCTACCATCGTTATCTCTTTCTCTATGCATGTCTTCATTCTCTCTTCTACTTTTCTCTTCAGCTTCAATTTCCAATTCCCTATCAATTTCTTTCACTCTGTCTCTACTATCTTTAATCGAGAGAGCTTTAAATTTAGAATCTTTACCTGACCCATCATTCTCCTTATCTTTCTTCCCCTCCTTCTCCGCTTTCGGCGGCAAAATCGCGTGAATAATCGTCAGCAATGTCCGAACAAAGTAATCAGGCATTTCAGCTCCATTTTCCTTCAGCTTCGCATCGAACTCATCTACTGTTTCGCAACTCCGACCTAACTCGGTGATGAACTCAGCTAAGATCTTATCTCCAAACCCCAAGTGAGTTTCGAGTTCGCTGCAGACCTTGGAGACGAGGGAGAGGTACTCGAGCTTCTTCAATCCGGCGTCGTTTTCTGCTGCGGTTGCCATTAGAAAGAGTTGAAATGTGGAGATCGTAGAGAGAAATTTTTTTACTTTAGGGTTTTCGATTTTTTAGGGGTTTTTTTTTTTTTTTTTTTAATTTTCGTCATCTGATGAGAATTTGATTCTTTCTTTTATTTATTTTTAAACACATGATGTTTGTTCAAGGGCTGAAGGCGGTGCTGTGGTAGGGATAAACAAAAGGCAAAGTAAAGACCCAAATAAGCCTGGATAATGATAGCCCAAACTATAATACAAATGGAGGCCCATAAATTGTAATCTAGCCTAGACCTTTGGCCCAAAGGAGAGGATTGATTATTTTTATTTATTTATTTATTTAGCACATATTTGCTTATTTTTTCACAAATATCAGATAATTTCTATGTTTAGTGAGTATGGAATATTTTTTAAAAATAACTTTTAATTTCTTGGGCAGGTGTGTGCCATGTGATGGTGCTGACAAATAGGTTAGAGAACTTGCTGGATTTAAAAAAAAATTCAATTATTGATATTTTTAATGGAAAAGGAATTTTGAAAGAAATTTTTTTCTATGATACAGCACCTATCTTCCAAAAATCATCAGTTGTAATGCATCTCACGGTGCTATTTATTTTTACATTTGTTTTCATTTTCTATAAAAGAAAATATTTCTGATAATGGAAATAGCCTTGAAGTTATGGGGCTTGGGCTCTGCTTTCTAGTTTGTTCTAGATCGAGATATTTTCACTCTTGAGCCGAGGAAAATGGTCAAATTGCTTTTTCTTTAAAGAGGCCAATCTCCTCCTGCCAGGAGTATTGAAAGCCACTCTACATGCATTATTGCATTCTTTATTTACTGTTCCAGTTTATGTACCCCTTTTTTGCTCCAATTTAATCGACAGCAGTAGGGCTAGCAGAGTATTTACATTTTTTTATTTACTTTCCATATTAAAATATTTTAAAATACATTGAATATTCAGAACACTTTTTTTCCGAAATCATTGGATTGATTGGCAATGAGTTCAGTTTCGCGAAATCTTCAAGTTTTTCGCGATGAGCCCCACCGTCGATCAAGAGTGATGACGGGCCAGGGAATGCTACGCTAATAATGATTAGAAATTGAGAGGCAATTGGCCCAATCCAATAATGAGCAAAATCGTAGAAGATCCAAACTGGATCTAATGACTCGAGAACCTGAATAGAGGGTTCTTGGACCATGTCAGGGGCTTTCTTGGTGGCCTCAGCATCTAGAGAGAGACCATCTACTTGGGGCAACGGCAGCTTCACAAAGTGCAGACTGCAGAGCTGACATGTTAACTGCCTGACATGGTTTTTGATAAAAAAAAAAAAATTCCGGCGGTATTGCTACCAGGGTACTCTCTTTCTATACAAAATACAAGCATGACAGACTATATTGCCAAAAAAAGAGGGCGGCGACAATAGACGGTGGCTGCTACCCGTTCAGAGTTCACCTTTTCCCAGCACAGATATGAACAATCTTGCATGCAATATAATCACAAGGTTATAGAAGACAGACCTCTATGCTTTCATCTTAATCATCATCATCATCCTCGAGATCAACTACCATCCTCAACTTCCTTTTAAGTCTGGCACTTGTCATTACTGTATCAGAAGCTGCAGCATCCTCCAAATCTTCCAATGCATCATCCATTTGTTGATCTGGTATATCATCTACATAATTGACTGGTGAAACCCCTGTTGATTTCCCACTTCTGCTGTTAGTTGCTTCAGCTTCTGAAGCGCCTTCCTTGCTGACATGGTCAAGAACAATATCCTGGACCTCGTCAATCCCTACAACATCCTGCCCAGTGGACTCGCTGCCTCTGTCCCTGAATTAAAATAACAGGCAACTTATACTTCATATACAATCCACTAACCACTAACAGTTGATCTCTCATGTCTCAGCAACAGATGCTTAGTTCAAGCAAAATACAATTCTCACAGTTATTTAAACAGTTCATTGCTCATTAGAAAAAGACAGGTTTTAAACCTAATTCAAGTGAATATATACCTTCGTTCTAGATCGTTAAGAGCTTCATTCCCGGCATCTTCATCAGGCATTTCACTCTCAGTGGAAGAAGTTCTGAGCTCTTTACCTTTTGCCTTCGAAAGGAGCTTCTTGGTTTTACTGAATCAAAAAAGATAAAGCTAGTAATATAGAAAACCAGAAAACACATAATAAGAGACGAAAGCATGCCACTTGAGGTGTTTTTCAACAGAGCTAGACAGCAACATTATAGAAAAAAACATAGGCAACATTACTAAATAAGAACTTCATCTAAACACTCAGTAGCAGCACCCTGATTGTCCCTTCATGGAGAAACACAGAGAGACTCACTTGATTTTAGAGCTCAAGATTTCTTTATCAGAATTGTCAGAAATCTCTCCTTCGTTATTCTGTTTCCCAGCAATCATTCTATCACCAGCATTGTTTTTAGGCCTAAGAAAGAATATGTAGTTTATGAGTAAACTGAGTGAGCAGTTTATGAATAAATACAAATCAATTCTGATGGAACTTCATGTAAATAGAAAATTTAGCAATGCTTAGAAAGAAAGTTCAAATTCAATTTTTTTTAAGGAGCTTTGCAGAAGAGAATCTTGCATGTGTTTTTTGAAATTTCAATTCAAATGGTTTTTTTAATAAAATTGTTCCTTTTTTCTAATGACTTTCACTGAAGAGATTACATTAATTAAAGAGTACTCTAATAGCATCTCTTACTAAAAGCAAAGAACTGTTTAGCAGAAGGATTTTTTATCAGGCAGCTGAAAATACATCAGCAAACGGAAAGTCATATTAGAACTGGACCAATTGATAGTGCCAGACAAAAATAACAAATAAACTAAAGAGTACATAAATCGCAAGTTAAAACACTGGATAACAAAGTTAAATCATAAGCAATATGTCAAGTTCAAGGATACAACTCATCCTGCATTTTTCTGTTCACAGGAAGACAGAGAGAGTTACTTGAGAATAGAGCATAGGAGTTCATCATCAGAATCACTAGATGCTCCTTCAATGACCTGGCTTGGCAACTCATCACCAAATAATCCACCATCATCCTTGTTTTTACTCCTACAAGTTAAAAATAAATAAATTTTAAGCGCTATTAGCTTTGAGCTACAAGTAAATCTACCAACAGTTGGCAAGAAACTTTACAACCAGCTTAGAAAAACTTTTCTAGTTGCAGCTGCTTATCTTAAAGGTTTCTTTTTTATCTGTTCTCACATTGCATAAGAAACATGCTCACAAATAACATACCAAGTCAACGTTGCCTAAAGAGGCTATCAGTGCATAAAAGGATAAAATCAGAAACTAGTCCCATGCAATACCAAGGAATTAACGCAGCAGGAAATTAAACATGAACTTAGATGAATTGGTGATATCTGAAGTAATCAGAGAACATTATTTCTATGATTAACATGGTCGTATAATTAAGCAAAAGATATGCTTGAATCAATGGGGAAAAGGAAAAAACCATGTGGCCTTTAACACAGTTTACATAACCTTAATGGTAATCTTGGTGGGGAAAACTCAGATCAGTTTGGTGAAAAAGAAAGACATCAGACCATATAATAGGTTTTGAGTTTGGCATTTAACTAAAATTTCAAACTAGCAACATTTCTCAAGATTCCAAACTTTAGCAATCCACAGCCAAATGCTAGAGCAGAACAAATGCCAAGTATGGAGCATGGTTTGCACAAGTCACAAAAACAATATTAAAAGGAATTCCCACAGCCAGGGGCACAAAAGCAGTACCTATTTTTTAACGATAACAATGTTTCATCATCAGAATCTTGTCCTCCAACAGAAAAGCCATTCAGTTCCTCGTCTCTGAGATGCATATCTGTCTTAGACTGCTTCTGCCGAGGAGCACGTAAACCAAGTTGCTTGAGTTTTCTGGACACTTGGGCAGCTGTGAATGAATTATCAGATCCCAGTGCATTTGCAATCATATAGCTGCATCTTCGATGGTCTTTGAACCTGTAGAAAGTATATAAAAAAATGTCCTCAGGTTAAATATATCATTCCACAAACAAAGATCCCACTACTTCAATCAAGGCTTTTATAAGTCGGAACATGAAGAAAATAAATGCTAAAGCATAGAGCAGTAATCATTTCCTAGTGCTACTACTGCATCTAATAGGTGGATGAAGATAATGTAAGAATGAACCATGAACACAGGTTAATGGATCGGATTAAATCTTAGGCTACAACATCCAACACCACTCACTGCTCAAATAATGCTTTAATCATTTCCTCCTGATCTTTGTTGAAGGCCCTCACTCTTTTCCTAGTGCTCCTGTTGAAAGGCAACGCATCAGACAACTTGGATAGAAAAAGGAAATTATTTTGCAAGCATTTCATATTTTAAATCATGCACTAGGATATGCTTTAGATAAGAATCGAGTCTTGAGAGCTCAGAGCTTCAGCTTTGAATACAATACTGAACATTGCACTAAAAGACCCTTGAAAACAATTGCATTCAAAAGCATTTCATAAATACTTACAGCCTTGGCAAACTTCCTTCTAAATCAATTGAATTGTGAAGATTGCTTTCCTTTTCAATTATCTCTCCATTCTCACCAAGTTGATCAGGATTAGTAGAAAATGGTCTACCAACAGAGCGCTTCCTTTTCTTCAATGCAACTTTCAATCCTAGCTGCTTGAGCTTGTTGATAACTTGTGCTCGTGAAACTTGACCATCAGGATCTAAGGATTCCGCAATCAAATGACTGCAATTCTCATCATCTTTGAATCTACAAGAACCATCTTTGTTATAACAGATGCAGCGAAAACAATTTAAGAAACTCCAATGAAAGAATGAGTTAGTCAAATATGCTATCATTCAATTTTCATGGAGAAGACAAAAATGCACACAATCAGTTCCTGATAACAAAGATTAGAAGCAAAAGACAATGAAACTTCATCAATGCATTCAGCCAAGACTATCATTTAATCTAATGAGGAAATGCTTGCAGTCCTAAAATGGCTGGGCCAAGGCACTTACTTCTCATACAGATCTTTTATTTTCATCTCCATCTCGTCTGTCAAAACAAATCTTCTCTTCCTCCTAGGAACACTTACACTTTCATGTTCTGGAGCATCTCCTCCACTGCAACAGCCAAATACATTAAATAAGGTCGGGGAAAACCAAGAATCTTACATGCTAAAAATCATTACTTAGAGATTTTCCTCACTACTTTATATCCTATCAATATGGTTGCTTGAAATAGATGTGATAAATTTCTGCACTCCAGTCCTCACCGATTCTTCTTTTTCTTTTAACCTTTCATTCTCAACAACAAATGGTGATATAAACCATTCTCATGAAAATAAGACGTCATTGGATCCCTTGCAGACCAAGAAAATATTTTAATTAAATGGGAAAAAAATGTCATTTTCCAACAAAGCCAGACTACTCCCAGATAACAAAAGAATATTAAATTATGTTGCTAAAGCACCCATGTAAAAATTTCCAAATTCCCTTTTATATAAAAGTACAAGATACACAGCAGTGAGTTAAATCAAGGTCAACAGGCATGTCTTACTTCTGATATCCCGGTTCATGAGGGATCACAACATCTGCTTCATCCTCACCCAGTGCATCTGCTATGCTTCTAGGAGCCCAGCTCTTGCCCTGTGATGACCCAATATCTTCATTTGCTGAAGCATTTCCCCAGCCTGCACTTTCTTTCTTCAAATGACCAAGCTCATGCAACATATATTCAGCATTAATGTAATGGCATTCTTTTCGGGATTTCCAAAAGAGAACTTCTACAAAAAGAAGGGGCTGATTCTTCATTTTTCTTAGCATTCTTCTAACCAAACTCGTAAGGAAATCAACAATATTTGCATATTCCTTGCATGGACATGACTTTTGCTCTTCCAGAATCTCATAGAATGTCGTGAGCAGCGATAACTGCACATTGTTTTTTCCAAAAATAGAACAAAAATAAGAGATGATGATTACATTTGTGCCCAATATTCTCAAGGATGGGATTTTGAGTTTTGAACCTGATATAGCATTGGAGAGAGATCCAAATCATCAGTGATTCTCTGCAACATGCATACTATGTAGTGATTTGTGCTGACAGAATTGTTCTTATAGAACCTAAGTAGCCAGCACAAATTCTGAATAATGCTGTGGTTTGCCAAAGATGATATAAAAGTAGAGACTTTAAAATCAACTTCATAATTTTCAGCAGGTTGCTCATCGCCTGAAGAATCATCAGAGCTGCAAGAAAGATCATCAATATCAATCTTTTTATTCTCCATCTGCATATTGCTGCCAATATTCTCCATCACTGGTACAGATATTTCAGGCTTTTCAAGAACATCAACATTCATGTTTTCTTGGTCACCAGAAGTTGCAATTTCTGGGCTTTTCTTTTGCAAAACAGTTGATTGTTCACTATTAGACAGAGCAGTGGGATCCTCAATAGCGGCTTCAACATTACACTGTTCATTTCCATTTTCCTTCTTGTCACTCAATGTTTTCTTCTTTCTACTTCTCCTCGACTTCTTAGAAACCTTGATCATGAAACACCGTTTTAATTTTGATCTTCACAAAAGAAAAACTTTCTAATACAAAAGACTAAGACACTTGGGATTTATAACGACCCAAGTATGAAACTATGGATGCAAAAAAATAAACATTTCAAAGAAGCAGAAATTCTATAACTGAGGAAATGTAAATGAACAGCAATTTCTTTTACTTTTCCTTTCTTTCAGCAAGTAAATGGGCCTTGGTTTTGAGTTTTTATGTTTGGCAAACAGATTCGCATTTGGCTCAATGTTGGTTGTGGAAAAAACTAGTAGAAATAAGACTTTAAGTATGACGACGCATTGAAAGTGAACTAACATCATTTCCTTTATAGCAAAATCAATGAATTGCACTCCCCAAAACTCCCATTGTTGCTTGAATCCTATTGGTGTTGTATCATACTTTGGAGTTGGCTGCAGTTTAGAGAGCGAAGAGAGATTGAGAGAGAGCAGTAAAGGGAAAAGAAAGAAAGTGGAGGGAGAAGATAGGAAAAAATTTGAAATTACAAATTTAAGAACCTGTAGTTTAGTCAGCAAAAGGGGAAATTTAAGGACAGTTTTGCACTTAACCTGCTTGCAGAGGGCACATATAGCAGCTCAGATATATCTACATTTGTCGACATATGTAATGGAAAGCTACTTATTATTTGTTATTTTATATAACTTTTTTTTCCAGTGATAAAGAACCAAAGACAGTGAAATGATTCTATACTATCGAGACAACTTTTCAAGCAAGATGCATTACAAGTTCATGAAAAGGAAAAACTAGAAAGAAGACAAATGCTGAAATTGCTACAGCTAGATCCAAAATCTTTATTTTCTGTAGGTCAGCATTACCTGATATTGCACCAAAGATACAAGACCACAAAGCTGATCTCATTAAAGGCTCACAAAAGAATCGTTAAGAGGGTTTTGAGGAAAGCAATTTCAAAAGGTTGGACTTAGGTGATGGCATTGGTTGAAATTGTTGAAAGTCTTGCAGAAACATGAAATTATTATATGATTGGCAGAATGTGGCAAATATTCAAGTTAAACTATACCTACATTGAATTTACCTTTTTTTATTTTCAAAAAATAGATAAGTAAATCACCGACTTCTTTTCAGCATGGTATGATGACTGATTTAGTCAAGTTCATATGTTACAGAACTATCTTACAAACAAAGCACTATTTCAATCTGCTTAATGCATTGATAAATTCAAAAGGAATAGAAAACAAAATACAAATACAAATACAAAAAAATACAGAACTGCCCTGTAAAGAATAGCATAACTTACTCTCAAGGTGCCACGTGTTTGAAGATTCTCCATCAGCCTTACAAGTACATGAATCATTTCTACCAGATCTGAAAGATCACTGACCAGAAAAATAAAAACATAGCATCAGCAACAACATCTTGAAGCATGTTCAAACAACCACATATTTCTGCACGGGCATAGCCTTAGTAAATGTTTGTTCACAAAAACAAATAAACACATAAAATAGGCATACAGTTAAGGAGAATGTTTGTTGTCCTTTTGAAATAATCAGATATCACTAACAGAAACTAGGGAACACATGAGGGCGTTGAGTTTAAAATTAATAATATGCTTCATTTGAATGAAGAGATGCAAAAATAATACAAAAAATTACAATATTGAAAAACCTTTCTCACTGTTTCAGTGAAGAAAAAAAAGATTCAAAGAGCACTGATTCTCGCAAAAAGAAGATGACAATTCATGAAATAATCACATAACAATGATTGCCAGATGATTAATCATTAAAAGCTGCACCCAAATCCTAGTATAACCAGAAACACATGAATAGCAAGTGAGGCTCTCAAATCATTCAGAATTTTATGTTTGTAGAACTAAAGTTCCACAATCAGGACATAAATACATTAAAAGATCCAAAAGATAAACCACAAGTTTATTTTAGGTCTTAGCATAAGAAGAAAACCTTTTGGTTTGCTTGTGTGTGTCAAATGATTTGATCAGGCTCAGGAGGAACTGAGTCATTCCTTGATCAGTCTGATCATAGAACAACTTGTAAAGCAGGATGCGAGCTGTTAAAGGCTCCTTAGAATCTCCTGGCAGTAACTTAAGCACCAAATCTAACATGCGAATCTGTGGAAAAACAGAAGCGCTAACTCAAGCAACTCTTAACATGCAAATCTGTATATTTTAGGGGAAAGAATAAGGAGGGGACGGGGGAGACATCATCAGGTTAAGTATAATTTACCATAATTCTCATAAGAGCACCAGCTGCAGACAGAAACTTATAATCATGTGTCACCTTCAAGCCTTCAAAAGCATTTTTCCATCTTGAAATGACTAGTAGAAACATTGATTCGTTCATTGATGCTGCAATGGGTCCACATATACCTCCTTTGAATGATGTGTTATCAGCATACTCATCAGAGAAGGCTTGAGAATTGTCTTTTTCCATTTTTGGCTGGAAAAATAACAAACATCCACCAACAATTGGAAGAGGCAGTTGGATTTGCATGCTATTATTGTAATGTTTCCTAACCATAACATTAGTATTTAAGCTTTGGAGGGAAAAAAAAAAGCTGCAGATGTTTATCCAATTCTTTTTCTTATTCATTTATAAAAGAATCCATCCACTGTAGCTTACTTTCTTTCTCTTGAATTGCAACAATCAAGAGCTATTTTACTGTCACTGAATGTTATGCAGAAAAGCATTCATAAGCCAAAATTATTAGCAATGACAAGATCAAGTACTGCAGAATACAAATCATATACTAATCATTGGCCAACCATGTTGATACATAGCTACTGAAATTAAATACATACTACAAAGGAGAGGGCAGAGCATGACAATTCTAATTCCACGAGTTCTACTCACTCTATCACAAGTGATCTGCTTACCATGTACAAGCTCAAACATATCATTAAACGAACCTAAAATTTCCCATGGTACTCTAACAAACAATTGGTTGATCTGTTTAGACTAACTTAGAGATTCAGTTATGACTGTTTTGGAATTCCAAAAGTTCATTATATGACAAAAGAAAAGGAAGAACAGCAAAAGACAAGAATGATAACTTCAAATATCAAGCAACATGACAGACACTAACTACAAAGATAAACTTCTATTTAAATTGAAGCCATCAGAGAATATAGAATGTCTATCAAAGACACAATTATAGATACAAGTACCTCATATCTCACCTTGGAAGTAATATACTTGTGATATTGAAAAGAAGTAACAAACTGAGCAACCTGAAAGAAAACAACAATGTCACTGTTTTGAATTGCATGATGCTCCTTCTCGATATCTTCACGGATCAACTCCATCAAATCTGACATGAATTCAGTTCATGATAAATGTTAGCAGTATAATCAGTAGAAAGCAGAAGCAAGCAAATGTTTTATGTGAGATGATTTTAATTCCAGAAAATATACCATTGTAACCCCCTGATAGAAACTGGTTCAGAAAATCATGCAGTAACTCCAAAATATTATCCTTCATTGAAGGTAATCTCCCATGGTCCCACAAAATCTTTTTACTGGGACCCTTTTGAGCTTTATGAGGTTTAAGTAGAATCTGAGAAGCAGAACTAGGGTTTCCTAAGCATACTGCTTTAGAACCATCCTGGAAAAGAGAAGGGGGAAAAAACCACTTACATTACAAAAGTTGTATACAAAACCCCTAAAAAACATCATTTATAGTGAAACTTCATACCATGGTAAGCCGGGTAAAGGTTCCACTAAATTGTGAATGACGGGCCACGTTTCGTTGTCTAGAAAGCTTCATTTTGTTTTGTTCTTCTTCTTTCATAATGGACTTGAGGATGTCAAGAGAAGTGCTGCTTCCACAAACCTACCAAATTAAACTTATTAAATCAATTTCTACATGCACATCATGTAACAACTGGATGTCTAAAACAAGGATAAAACCAGTATAATGATACTCTGCTTATCAACAACAAAAGCCAAAAGACAATAAACAATAAAAGTGCTTGATGATTCAATCCGCAGGGAATAACATTAATGGGAAGAAAGAAAAAAGGGATCCCAAAGGCTTTTTTGCTTTTCAGAAGTTCAGCAATTCAAGATCAAAATTACAAGATATAGGAGGCTTTGCTCAACCTTATTTCAGCTTTTACTTGTTTACAAAACAAAGGATTTTCTAGTTGCCATGAAAAATTTACCATTGAAGGAGAAGAAAAGAATGCTCGCTAACCTTGAAATCCTTTAGACCGGCATTAACAATCAACCCTGGCTCTTGACCCATGAAAATGTAATGGAAAATTTCTAATAAAAGCAAGTTATCATGAAGAAAATAACTGCATGAACCCTTTATATTCTGAGTTATAACTAGAATGATGTCCATTACATTCTCATGGAACAAAAGCTCCAAAAACCTATCCCTTAGAGACAAAAACTGACTTGCTGATTCCCCAACTTTCTGCAACATTGAAAAATCATGAACTGCTAGAACGTTTCTAAACAATGTCAGCACCAACTGAACCAATTTCCAGTCATCCTCAGTAAACGCCTCACTGCACCACGCCCAATCAATATTAATAGCAAAACCAATAAATTTCTCCAAATGAGCAGTTAAAGTAAAACATTATTTACCGGTCCAAATTCTCCAATGGGCCTTCAAGAAGCGAAACAACCACTGGAATCGTACCACTAAGCGTAATTGCAGCCTTCAAACCCCATAAATACTCTACTTGTAGCCATATATCACTCGAAGACGGCTCAATTGGCATAGTAAGAAAAACTAGAACCTTAACTAAGATATTTTCAAAAAACAGAAAAAAAATAACAAAAACACAAATCAATACCGAACCTTTATCCATATATAATTAAAAATAAATAAAAATTAGCATTAACCTGCATTTAAGACCAAATTACGATCATCTTGACAATACTGAATAATCGGTATTAAATCTTTCCCCACAGTATTCCATTTACACACTTGCTTAAATACTCCTCGCGTTTGTGGATCATCGCGCCTTAAGAATCTCAACAAATCTTTTAAATTATCTACAATTACAAAAGGAAAAAGAAAACTCCAGTTAAAAACATAGAGCTAATTGTTATCCTTTCAAAGTAAATATTTATATATTTGTGATTGAAAATTTTACCTAAGCAGTTAGCGCCTTTAGTGTAACCAATTCGATTTCCGTTGTCGTCTTCTTCAGGGGTGCCTAGACCGACGCAGATACCGGCTAAACCTTGCATTTCCATTTTTTAGGGTTTCTGTGTGAGAGATTGATTTTGGGTTTCTTGTGAGAACTTGAGAATTTGAGATTATTTGAGATTGGATCTGATGTTAAGTTGCGACGGTAAGAAAAATGGTGGAGAGAAATTGAGGGTGTCGATTAGGGTTTTGTTGTTGGCGGGAATTTGGATGCGAATTTTCCCGCGCTTTTTGAGCGTGATACTTTCTATATTTTTGGAGGAGGAGAAAGCATTTGGTGTCGCTAATATATAAAGAATGTTTTATGACATATTATGTGGCAAGATCTGATTGGTTATACATTCTGATGAGAGCCCGGCCCTCGTACGGAATCTAAAACAAGTTTTGTTCAATTTGGGCTGTTAACGGCCCAGGTTTTTGACGTGACATAACATAATATCATGATTACTAGACACTTGACCCGCGCGATGCCGCGAGTCATTTTTTTATATAAAAAATAATAATTTAAAAATCTTAGATTTTTCTGTAAAATTATACCCAAGAATCTTAGGTTTGGATATAACGCTTGATCTGGAAGTAATATTAATAATAAAATTAAACTTGCATGACCCGAGTTTAAGTGAGTCTGACTGCAACACCGGATCCAAGAATATTAGATGTGAGTCTGGCTATAAGATCGTGTCATAAAAGTGTGATAATTAAATAGATTAATAAAAAAACAAATAAAAAAAATCAACAGGAATGAAAAAACCAATGAAGAAAAATAAAAAAAATTGAATTACTTGGGTTAACCCTTTAAACCAGGTTATCCCTTAAAACCTGAGATTCGCGTCATAAAAGTTTGATAACTAAATAGAAAAAAAAATGACGAGTTTACCCAGAATTAACCGGGTTAACTAATTAAACCAAGTTAACCTGTTAAGCTCAAGATACGTGTCATAAAAGTATGGAAATTTGATAATTAAATATAAAGAAAATTAACTTTAACAAGCTAAACTAAATAAAAAAAAATAACACGTCAAATCAGGTTAACCCATCAAACATTAACAAACTAAATTAAATAAAAAAAATTCATTAAAAAAAAACAGTTATATAATATAATACAATATAATTATAATTATAATAAAAAAAACATGGGGAAAATTTAAAAAAACAAAAAACAAAACTTAGGGAAAGCTAAAGCTAAATTCTCAACCAGCTCAATATTGAAAAAATAAATTCGACAAAAATAATTTAAAAAAACAACATGTGGGGGAAACACTACAGCCAAACAAAAACCATGTAAGGGAAACACTGTAGTAATCCATAGTTTTTTTTTTTGAAAAAAGATACAAAGCTAAGTTCTCAACCAGCTCAATATATAAAAAAAAAACCGACAAAGGCTATTTAAAAAAAAAAAAAAAGTCAATTTTGGGTAAAAGAAATGAAAAAAAAACATGTGAAAAAAAGGAAACAAAAGCGGAAAAAAAACACGTGGGGAAAGCTATAGTGTTTTAAAGAAAAAAATAAAAAAACTAAATTTTCAACTAGCTCAATAGTAAAAAAATAAAATCAACAAAAATAATCCTGAAAAAAAAAGAAGAAAATATGTAAAAAATGACAATTTTGAAAAAAAAAGAAAGAAAAACAAATAAAAAAAACATGTGGGGAAAGCTAAAGCTAGATTATCAGCTAGCTCAATATTGAAAAAATAAATTTGATAAAGATAATTTTAAAAAAAACATGTGGGGAAATACTGTAGCAATCCATATTGTTTTTTGTTTTTAAAAAAAAAACTACAAAGTTAAATTTTCAACCAACTTAATATATATATAAAAAAAACTAAAATCTACAAAGACTATTTTGAAAAAAAAAGAAATAAAGAAATCATAAAAAGAAAAAAGAAAAAAGAAAACAATGTATGAGAATATTATAGCAATCCACAATGTTTTAAAGAAAAGAAAAACTACATAGTTAAATTTTCATCCAGCTCAATATTAAAAATAAAAATTAGTAAAGATAATTTTGAAACAAAAAAATTAAAAAAAAAAAGAAAAAAAAACCTGCTACAGTGACTGCTATAGTGAAAACCCCACGCATTTTAGAATTCTTTAATATTATCTATGCCCATAATCTTCATAATTAGTTCATGTTAAAAATTTGTTTTAAAAATAGTTTAAAATTAATTTTTTGTATTTTTAAAACAAGAAGTAAAGAAAAAAAATGTATATATTATCTTTTTTTTTTCATCTCAAAAAAATAACAAAAAACAAATTTCATAAAAAAAAAATTATTTAACACGAAACATCAATTCAAAAAAAAGTATTAAATATTAATAGAGAGTTTTTAAGTCTTAAATGTTCTCTGGCACTAAGCTTCTGTTAATTTTTCTCAAAATGCTCTAACGTGATTATTGAATGTGATCATATAGTATTAAAATATATTTTTATTATTCTTAAAAACAAATAAATGACATTAATTGTGACTACAAAGCAAGACACTTTTATAAAAATCTAATTAGACTTCGGATCAAGAGAGAATCTTTGTACCTGGGATAATTATTTATATTATAGTTATAATTCAAACATAAGCAAGGATATAAAACACACAATTACAGTATGATATTGACATTAATATATTAATTCTTGAAAGATTAGAATACAAATCAGATTGATTTATTTTCTTTTTCAGGGGCTCATTTGAAATGATTTTGTGAAGTTACCAACTGAACCAATTTCCAGTCATCCTCAGTAAACGCCTCACCTTTTGCAATATCCCCTAGGGGCGGAGACGCCACTAGCCACACTGGCAGCCTTCTGAACCTCTCGGGTTCGCTCCTCGAACTCGTCACTGATTTCCTTTTTTTTCCCTCTGCCTGCGTGTTGATTTTGAAAGTGGACATGGCTGCTTACTCGTCACTGATTTCCTTCTTCTTCTTTTTTTTTTTTCTTCTGCTTGGGTTTTGATTTTGAAAGTGGACATGGCTGCTCACTTGGTTCTTGTTGTATATTAGAGAATAATATAAATTATATCCTGGAATCTCACTTAAAAATTTAAGTTATTGGGTTGAGATGGTTCTTTGACATGGTATCAGAGTTTTAATGACCAAGCGGTCACGAGTTCGAATCTCACCATCCCCATTTATTTGATAAAAATTAAGTACAAGTACAATGTAATGTGGATTTGTGCAAGTTTCAAGCTCAAAAGGCTTTCACTTGAGGAGGAATGTTAGAGAATAATATAAATCATATCCTGAACTTCACCTAAAAGCTTAAGTTATTGGGTTGAGATGATTTTTTGATATTACAGACAAGGATTGGGATGGTATAAAATTCGGAGTGGAGAGCAAAGTTGACTTCGTGCTGTTTCCCTCGTTAAAGATGCACAAGTAGTTCATGAATTGAAGAATTATCTACAAAGTAATATATCTTTTAATATGTTCACCCAAAAAAGGAAATTTGAGTTGCATAACAATCCAGCTTACTTAACTCAAACAAAAAAAATTTCCCATTTGGCAGGCTGTGGTGCAGATATACATGTGATTGTAAGAATTGAAAGTGCAGATTCTAATACCAAATTTACGTTCAATAATCACAGCATCTGATGGGCCGGGAAGTCATCGGAATCCTTAGAGGTCCATTGAGTTGCTGAGGATTTAGGTACTATTCAGATGTAGTTGATCGGATCCAGTTATCATGACTGGTCTTGGATTTTTTCCAAGTGGAGCATATTTTTTATTACTGTTCTTGAAAATGGAAAATGTTTTTTGTTTCTGCTATTGCCACCGGCCACTTGGTTTCCTAGGTGAGTACTGGCTGCTTTTTTTCCCTTCCTTTTGTGCTACAAAATGCTGGAGCTTCGATTTTTTTTTTTCCTAGTTCAGATGAATCTGACATTCTCTAACCATAGTTGATTTCACAGGGAATTTTTTTTTGGATGGCAGTGATGACCAATAGGAAATGACATTATCATGAAGTTGTTCATACGTGGCAGATAAGAAATGTGATTGAGGCCAGGATGGCTTTACCCATTAGTACCAGAAATAGTTGACAAAGAAAGTCAACGTTGAATAAACATTACAATTCAGGAAGTGCTCGCAGAGTGATTAATGGGACATGAGTTTTATTATCTTAGATTATCTTAAGTAGGACTAATTCAATGTTTCATACACTGCTGATAATGGAGGGACTGTACCCATTCTGATCATCCCAAAACTTTGACCAAAGCATGACACCTCCATACTTGGGTGACTTCTTTATCACCGGAAGAATTTGAGAAGTCAACACATCTGGTGGAATGTACCCGCTTCCGGCTGCCGAAGGAGCTGCCGGCAAGCCTAGAAATATCTTTCCTGCGTCTATTGATGTAGTCCAACGATTCCATGAATTTAAGAGGTTAGTTGTGTTACCTGAACTATACTGGCAAGGACGGTTGTTGTAGAATTGGACCCAGACATAGTCAAAAAGACCGGTATTAAGGGCAGTCCCTAAATTACTGTCCGGGAATGGACACTGAGGAGCTGCTGCTAAATACACTTTTCTTCCATGTTTAGATAAGAAACGAGCAAGATCCTCCCAATATAGAGTTGATCCTTGCTCGATATCAAAATCAATGCCATCCAGAACAGCATCACCTAGAGGACGAGAAGATGATTGTCCACCTAAGAAATTGTTCCACAAGTAATCTGCAACGTTTCTGGCATCGTCTTTAGAGGCTAGAGTATAGTTTCCAATGCCACCACCGAGAGAAAGCAGCACCTTGATCCCTTGCTGCTGACAACTCTTGATGCCACCGCTGACAATTGTACAGCCACCGTTTGCGGGGTTGCAATGTCCAGCAAGGTTCATTTCTGGGGTTTGACCATTGCCAAACTTGTTGAGAAAAGCTATGTTAACATAAGCATATCTTCCCGTGGCACATGTCTGAGCTAGGGTTCCTTCATTGCCATTTTGACCCCAGTAGATTGAAATCCCACCAGCAGCATGAGAGGATTTAATTAGCAAAAGGACCAGGAGAGGAAGGAGAAGCAGGGTGGCTTTTGAATATTTGGCCATATTTGCCAACTACCCAAAAGGTTTGGATTGTTTTTTGTGCCTCTAATGGCGAAGGGTTGCCAATTATATAAGAACCCTAGAGGGCCTCCACTAGGAAAATTTGACCCTACGAAAGCAACATCTGCTTTGCTAGCTGTCTGCATAAAATTAATCGGTGAGAGGTCTCCAAGCCGAGTTGGTTGACTTCAAATAAGGAGATTTTATTCTCCAGAATCCAAATATTTTCATTTTAAAGTTTTAAAGAAATGATTTTGCACACCTCCTCGTCAAAGAGATTAGAATGAATAGTTTTTTTACAAGAAAGGAATGTTAAGCTCATTTTGTGCATCCAATATTAAATGTGTATTCGGTAAAGTGGGAGTGAGGTAATTTTAAAAAATATTTTTTAATTGAAAATATATTAAGATAGAATATATTTTAGATTTTATTTTATTTTTTATAATAATAATGTATTAAAATTATCAAAAAAACATAAAATAATTAATTTAATAATATTTTAGATAAAAAATAGTTTGAAAAATATTTTAAAAAACAAATTCAACCACAAAAATAACTATTTGCTAAGGTTTTGTTTAGCATTGTTGTCCAAACGTATTTTTAAAAAAATAATTAGTTTTAAAATTAATATTTTTTTATTAATTTGATGTTCTAATATTAAAAATAAATTTATAATAATAATAATAAAATATTATTTTAATATATTTTAAAATAAAAATATTTTTATAAAAATAATATCTATAATATTTTTATCAAACTCTAATAATGCTGCTGAAGGCTTTTGACTTACCTCCCTGTCTCATCACTTCTCACTTCATAATTAAATTTTAATTTAGTCTTCTCGATCCAAGTCCAAATAACCACATGTTAACTTTTCCCACACATACAAAATAAAAATAAAAATAAAATCATGAAAGACTAATAATGCTGCTGAAGGCTTTTGACTTACCTCCCTGTCTCATCACTTCTCACTTCATAATTAAATTTTAATTAGTTTTCTCCAAGTTCAAATAACCACATATCTAACTTTTCCCACACATACAAGATAAAATAAAAATAAAATCATGAAAGATTTACCTATTTAATTTTATATTTAAAAATTATTTAAAAAAATTAAAAAAATTTACTTTTATTTTTACTTTAAATTAATTTTTTTATATATTTTCAGATCATTTTAATGTGATGATATCAAACAT
Organism: Populus davidiana; assembly: GCA_030145905.1. Taxonomy (NCBI): domain Eukaryota; kingdom Viridiplantae; phylum Streptophyta; class Magnoliopsida; order Malpighiales; family Salicaceae; genus Populus; species Populus davidiana. The sequence goes on from CM057803.1 coordinate 8,586,508, forward strand.
AACTTTTAAAAAATAAAAATATTATTTTAATATATTTTTAAATAAAATATATTTTAAAAAATAACTATAATTATATTTTCAAATAATATAATTGTAAAACAACTTTAACCTGAAGAAATACGTGCAAGATGCAACACTCTTGTAATATCCAATACATCTTTACATGCCAATGAAATGTGTTTTTTTTTTTTTAATTGAAGTATTTTGTTGTATTTTTTTTTAATTGAAAAATAATATATTTATTGTTTATAAGCTGACGAGGAAAGATTGCCAAGAGATTAATGTGTGATTTTTGAAACAAAAGTATTTAAAAATATAGTAAAAGTTGTTTTTAAGAGTATTTTTTATTTAAAAATAAATTAAAATAATACTTTTATTTTATTAAATTTTATTTTTAACATTAGCATATCAAAACAATACAAAAATACTAAAATACATTTAATTTGAAGAAAAAAAAACAAAATTTAACAAAAAAAAATTGAATTTCAATATCAAACACCCCTAAACAGACCAATTTATTATTTTCTTAAAAAAATAGTGACTAACTTATAATTTAACTTGTTACTTTATTAATTATTCCAGCTCCCATGCCCAGGGACGGATGCTACCCAAGTAAAAAATGTTCAAACTTCCATGAAAATTAATCTACAGTGGTTATGCATTAATCTCTTTTCTCTTCAAAATCAACATTGTTCTGTACAAATTATTTTTGTGTTTAAAAATGTTTTTGAAAGATTTTTGAATTTTTTTTTACTTTATATTAATTTTATTTTTATGATTTTGATAGTTTTAATATGTTGGTATTAAAAATATTATTTTTATATTTTTTTTAAATACAAAATATTTTAAAAAACAACCATTACCATAATTTTTAATTACATAAATTCATTTCAATAATAACTTTTAAAAAAACAATCACTATCACAATATTTAATTACTTAAACCCATCTCAGTAATAACTCAATACACAATTTAGTTTATAAATTTATCTTATTAACTATAATTAACTTAAATAAATTTAAAATAATATTATTTTAAGATATTTTTTAAACTAAAACAACTACGGATTTAATAATAGTGGTTTCCCAAAGCGCAGTGCTGTCTTTTCCATTGAAATAAAAAAATAGAGCACGAGGCAGATAGGCAACTTAGCTGAGTCAAGTCAAGGAGCATTTAGGTGTTAGCTGGATAAGATTGAAGTTCAAACGTCACCGTTGTGCATTTTTAAAGGCAGATGAATCACTACAAGAAGAAAAGGCCAGAACATGAGGAGACATGCATGTTTAATAACTATAATGAATTGAACACTTTCTCTACTAACTTACACAGCAATAATTAACAAGAACTAATTGTAACAGGAATTTGTGAGGAGGGGAACGATGATACCTCCTTTTCATCACTTTGTTTTAATTTTATTTTTTAATTTTAGATTTATTTCTATAAAATTATTCTAATTTTATAACTTGAATTACTAGTTTTATAGATTAATCTAGTTGTTTCGAGTTTTTTTGTACATGAAATTTTTATTTTTAATTTTATCATTTATTGTTTGGTTTAATTGAGAATTAAACTTAATAATTTATTTTTATTTGTTTTTTATGATGTTATCTCAGTTTTATGATCTGAATAAAAAATTTGATATTTTAAATTGAATTGATTAGTGTATTTTTTTGTTATTTATTTTTAATTTGATCGGGAATTGAGTTTCATAACTTGTTTTATTTTGTTTTTTATTAAGTTATATTGGTCTCATGATCTATGTTTGACATGCTAACTCTAATTGAGTTATTTTTTTTTAAATATTAGATTAATTGAAAATTAAGTTTTAATATATGTTTTTATTTACTTCCATGAGATTACCACATTTTTATTATTCGAATTATAAATTTTACATATTAACTTGATTTGGTTTAACTTAATTTAATATTCTGTCATTTTAATATATATATATATATATATTTTTAAATATACTATATTGAAATTTCTTTAGTTAAATAAATTTTTTTCTCAATTATTTAGATTATTTTTAACTTCAAGTTTTTATATATATTTTTTTCCAAAGAAACACGCTAACTGTGGATATTTTCTTAAACTTCTTTTTTTCTTTTTATTAAAGTTTATCTGGCTTTGTAAATTATCTAATAACAAGCCAGCTTTATAAGTCAGATTAGTTGGGCGGCTATGTGTTTGAATTCTCTCTCCTCTTTTTTTTTTGTTTTTTTTTTTCTAACTTCTAGAAGTTCTAAGATTTTTTGAACTAGCTGGGCATTGAATATTTCAAACACATTCAACAAAATAAACCTACCAAATTCCAATCAAATAGAAAACAAAAGTGAAAGCCTTACAAATACACCTAACAAATTTAATTTTTTGGAAGAAAACTCGAAGTTAATTTTTCAAAAAATCTCAATAATGCTATAAAACTATAATTTCCTATGCACAGTCTCGAAGACCAACTTAGAGAAATATTAAATTTATTTCTTAAAAGCTAATCAATGGATAGTTATAATGTAAGAAAATAAAAAAAAAATACTAAGCTATGTAAAAAATTGACATAAGATAATAATTATTTTTTAAAGTTTATTATTTACTTATTACTTATATGAGAAAAATAGGAAATACGTCTTTTGTTTTAAACAATTCATTGTTAAAATTAACCATTTACCTATTTTTATAACTAAATTTAACAATATTAAACTATTGTTGAAATGAATAAAGCTTTGGTAACTAATAAAATTTAATACATATATAATTTTTTAAAAGCATATGAACTACTATTTTTTCCCGTCAAGCATGACGAGTGGTTGTATAATCAAATTATTTATTTTTTAATTGGTTTCCTTATTTAATATATATCTACATAGTTCCTGTTCATAATAAAATTGTTTTGGTTATAGCAAAAACCTTATTTAGATTTTAGAGTATCTTATTTGGACTAAAGCAAATGATTATTTTATTGCTAGATTTTAGTATCTAGTATTTTTGGGATATTAAATTATGGATTTAAAAGGAAATTACCCGTGGTTTAATTTCAATAAAACCGTAAGTTTTAATCTAAATAATTGATTATTAAATTCTTATTTCTTATTCATTCTCTATTAAAACAGGTTTAAGCTCCGTTTGGGAACGCGGTTGAAACCGTATTCCCTCAAATTTTATTTTATTTTTTGTTTAATTTTTTTTATATTTTCAGATTGTTTTGATGTGTTGATCTCAAAAAAAAAATTTACAAATAAAAAAAATATTATTTTAATATATTTTTAAATAAAAAATACTTTAAACCATGACCGCTATCATAATCCCAAAAAATCCTTTATTCCTGTTAACCTTAGTCTCGTTGATTCAATATTCATTTCTTTAACTACTTTTCTTTCTTTCACATTTTGCCTTTGAAAATGTCAGCAAATTAATATATCAAGGGATTTACATTCATGGATCGAGCGGAAAAATTTAGACACCCCTGCTGAGTTTTGGAGACTCGAAGTCATTAGAACAACTCATAAAATATTGTCAACACCTTAGAAGGCATAAAGTTACTCCACAACCACAAGACTTTTGTTGAGCTTGATGAACAAGTAAAAAAAACAAAAAACACTATAAGGAATTCACTGGTAAATTGATTATATTTTCCTTGTCAGGGAACTGTAATTTCGTTTTATTTAGCTTGAAATTTAAGTAAACATAATATTCTGATTGCCGCATACACTCTTTAGATCAAACATGCTGTGGCATATATATATCAAATTTATTCAGGAATCAGGAGCACACAGCATGCGGAAGAGCAGGGCTGAAAAAAATCTAGACACTGCCCTTTATAGCTGCGCTATACCCATTGTCATACTGCTTGCTCCAGAGCATAACGCCTCCATACTTTGGTGAACCCTTGATAGATGGAAGGACCTGAGAAATGAGCACATCGGGAGGGATGAATCCACCACTAGGGGCTGCCTCGGGAGCAGCAGGTAGTCCCAGGAATATTTGACTGGATTGAACTGCGGTCCATTGGTTCCATGCATTCAAGAGACCGGTAGCATCATTTACGTATTGACATGAAGGATTGTTATAGAATTGAACCCACACGTAATCAAATAGGCCAGTTTGGATTGCAGTGTCTAGACTAGGATCAGGGAAGATGCATTGTGGAGCTGCAGCTAAGTATACCTTCGTTTGTTGGCTAAAGCCATTAAGTGCCCTAGCAAGATCATCCCAGAACTGGCCTGAGACTGACTCGATGTCAAAATCAACCCCGTCTAAGATGGCATCGCCTAGCGGACGTGAGCTGGACTGACCACCAAGGAAGTTATTCCAGATATAGTTTGCAACTTGCCCTGCATCGTCGGCCGATGAAAGGGAGTAGCCGCCTGCACCACCTCCAATGGAAAGTAGCACCTTGATTCCTTGATTTTGACAAGATCTGATGTCATTGCTTATGCCGGTGCAAGTACCGGCGTTGGGATCACAATGGCCTGCTAGGTTCAGCACCGGAGATTGGCCATTGCCGAAACTAGATAGGAAAGCTACGTTCACAAATTGATAGTTTCCTGAGTTACAAGTATCAGCTAAGCTGCCTTCATTGCCATCTTGGCCTTGGCCCCAATAGATGGCGATGCCTGCACCATTTGAGGGTTTGCATAAGAAGACAGCAAAGATGGATAGAAGAAGAGTAATAGTTTTTGCCTGGAAAACCATTTTGGATCTCAAGAGCTTGTTCTGTGTATCAACAATGTGGAGACTGTACAAATTTATAGCTTCCGAGCTGGACCATGCGTGTCTAGTTGTTTTAGTAGAAAAGTCTGATCACCGTGGTTTGCGGGCAAGAAATTTATAGCTTCCGAGGACCATGCGTGTCTAGTTAAGGTTACGTGCTTATTTTTTAAATAATTTTTATAATAAAATATATATTAATAATATTTTTTTTAGTTTTTTAAAATTATTTTTGATATCATCACATCAAAATAATTTAAAAATACTAAAAATATATTAATTTGAAGTTAATAAAAAAATTTAATTTTTTTTTAAAATACTTTTAAAATACAAAAACAAACAAATCCTAGTGGAAAAGTCTGATCACCGTGGTTTGTGGGCAAGAAATTCATAGCTTCCGAGGACCATGCGTGTCTAGTTGAGCTTCTATTGGTATGGGTGTGGTTGTTTTTTAAATGATTTTTTATGTTAAAATATATGTTAATAATATTTTTTATTTTTTTAAAATTATTTTTGATATAAGTACATCAAAATAATTTAAAAACACTAAAAATATATTAATTTAAAATTAATAAAAAAAATAAAAAATTTAAATATTTTTAAAAACACTTTTAAAATACAAAACCAAAGGTCCTTCTAGAAAAATATGATAACCGTGGTTTGTGGGCAAGAAAAAAAATTCATAGCTTCTGATCACCGTGGTTTGTAGGCAAGAAATTGTTGCCGCTCTCATTGAAAGTATAGAAGAATTCTGCATAAAAATAATATAGACAAGAATAAAGCCTTTTTTTTTCTAAGAATAATTTAAATGTTGAGATTTACATGTATCTCAATTAATTTTTTAAATTTTAAGTTAATAATTATATAAATTTTTAATTAATAGTATAAAAACTAATAAATTCAAACTAATAATATTAAAAAAAAAAACTAAAAATCTAACTAGATGAATTACCTTCTTCAAAAAAAGAAAAAAAAAGTCTCCTCTCCTTGTGTAGAGGCATATGGTTATTAAAGATTATACTGGTCTTCTCTGTTTATAATAGTAGGACCATGACGGTTTTGACTTGGCTGTCGAGGAAGATACCATTTAAGTCCCTCAGTGAGTTTCCTGGAATCAAAGGGGATAAGGAACTGTTTTTTGGACAGTCTGAAATTGGTTTCCACTTTGACGATTCCATCAAAAGCAGGCTATGAATTTCTTATTTATTAAGTAATACTTTTAAAAGGTATGGGAAAACCAGGGTAGCTTTTCCATATATTTACTTATTAATATATTATAATTATAATTATAATTATATAACTGTTTTTTTCTTTTTCTTTTTTTTTTTTAAATTTTTTTAATGATTTTTTTTTATTTAGTTTGTTAATGTTAATTTTTTTTATTTAATTATCAGATTTTCATGATACGGATCCCAGAGTTGATGGGTTAACCTGATTTGACAAGTTAACTCGGATTTTTTTTAATTATTTTTTTTATTTAGTTTAGTTTGTTAAAGTTAATTTTTTTTATATTTAATTATCAGATTTTCATGACATGTATTTTGGACTTGACGGGTTAACTTGATTTGATGGGTTAACCCAGTTAATTCTGGGTAAACCTGTTTTTTTTTTCTATTTAGTTATCAAACTTTCATGACACGAATCTCAGGTTTTACGGGATAGCATTGTTTAAAGGGTTAACCCAATTAATTCAAAAAACATTTTTTTTCTTCATTAATTTTTTTTTTCATGTTGATTTTTTTCCTTTGTTTTTTTAATTAATCTATTTAATTATCACATTTTTATGACACGACCTTGTAGCCAGACCCACATCCAATATTCTTGAATCCGGTGTTGCAACCAGGCTCACTTAAACTTTGATCATTCAAGTTTAATGTTATTATTAATATTATAAATATTACTTTTAGGTCAGGCGTTGCAGCCACACCCAAGATTCTTAGGTATAGATTTGCATAAAAACCCAAAATTTTTAATTTTTTGTTTTTTATATATTTTTTATGCAAAACAAATGACCCGCGGCATCGCGCTGGTCATGTAACTAGTTATTAGTTAGGTGTTGTGATATGCGCGGACTTACTTTTAAAATATCTTAAAATTTTTAAATCTAAAAGAATTGAGTCTCACTACAACGTTGAATCCAAGAATATTAAGTTTGGTTACCGTACCAAACTAAACAATAATATTTTATTTATTTGTCAAAAATTTTATGTTTTTTAATCTTTCAAAAAAAATTATGGATTTTCTTCGATAACAATAATATTTTTTTAAAATTTAATAATAATAATAATTTTTAATTTTACACTTCAAATTAAATCTATGATTTTTTTTCAATAATATTTTTTTTCAAATTTATTAATAATATTAATTATAATAAATATAATAATATTTCTAAGATAAATAATATTATTTTTAAAATAAATACTTTTAATTATAATAAACATAATAATATTGATAACACAAAAAATTATATTTAGAAATTCAAAACTAAAAAACAACAGGTCCTCCCTCAGGACCCTCGTCTCTTAGGTCCTGGGTTAGGACCCAAGAGACATGGGTCCTGAGGCAGGACCCAACCCAAAACTAATTGTTTTAGCATTCAAGAAAATTATAATAAAAAAATAATATTAATAACACAAATAATTATATTTAGAAATTTAAGAATATTTATAACACAAATAATAATATTTTTTAGATGAATATTTAGAATTATAATAAAATTTATAGCATAAATAATTATATTTAGAAACCCAAAAATATTTCTAACACAACTAATAATATTTTTAGATAAATATTTAGAATTATAATAAAAATAATAATATTTATAACACAAATAATTATATGAAGAATTCCAAGAATATTTATAACACAAATAATAATATTTTTTATATAAATACTTTCAATTATAAGAAAAATAATATTATTTATCACACAAATAATTATATTTTTTATATGAATACTTTGAATTATAGTTTTTAATCTTTAAAAAAATAATGGTTTTTCTTCAATAGTAATAACAATATTTTTTTAATTTTATTAATGATAGTGATAATAATAATAATAATTTTAAATATAAAATTATTAATTATAATAAAAATAATAATATTTTTAATATTAATACTATTAATTATAATAAAAATATTAATATTTATAACACAAATAATACTATTTTTAATATTAATATTTTCAATTATAATAAAATAATAATACTTATAACACAAATAATACTATTTTTAATATTAATATTTTCAATTATAATAAAATAATAATAAAGACAAATAATATTATTTTAAAATTAAATATTTTTAATTATAATAAACATAATAATATTGATAACATAAATAATTATATTTAAAAATCCAAAACCCAAGCACTTTAAGTCTTGCCTCAAGACCCAATGCTCTCGAGTCCTCTGCGATTACCCAATGCTTTTGGGTCCTGCACTAGGACTCAAGCTAAATGGGTCATGACGTAGGACTCAATAGAATTGGATCCTGATAGAGGACCCAAGGCTAATTGGTTCAGCACACCAAGAGAATTATAATAAAAATAATGATATGTATACCACAAATAATAATTTTTTTTTTCTATTAATACCTTGAATTATAATAAAAATAATAATATTTATAGCACAAATAATGTATTTAATTATAATAAAAAATTTATAATATTTATAATACAAATAATAATATCCCTAGCCATGGTTGCACAACAAGACCCAAGGATATTGGGTTCAGCTATCCAGCTTGACCCAAGGGTATGACTAGTTCTTTTTTAAAGTGTTTTGGGTCTGACAAATACTATTGGGTCCTGTTTGTTGGGTGTGGCTGTCAAGCCAAACCCAATAACTTTTGGTAGAGGATGCAATACCCCCAACTGCAAACCCTCCCCCTCGTAATTGGCTGGCCCTAGTGTTCTTGTTTGAAGCTAAACACTAGGTGTCTGCTTCTAGGGCCATGCAACCTCATCAAAATCCTAAATGATCATTTTCTCCTCACTCAAAAAGACAACCCTACCCCTCAACAATATTTGCAACTCTCTATGGTATGGGCAACCCTGCCATTACGTCTCCCCAACCCACTTTGTTTTTAGCAAAGAGCAAACTCAAATAATGAAAACACTTACAATCTATAATAATTATCTTTACGGTGCCCAAACAATACAATCCACAATGCAAACACTTATAATTTACAGTAACTCCCACTATAGTAAAACATTGATTCCTTTTAATTATGGTTAATGATAGTTATTAAGGCGCTATTTGTTTTTCCAATTGAAATCGTGTTTTATGATTTTTTAATTTTTTTTGTTTGAAATTATTTTTTTAGTATTTTTGGATTGTTTTGAAGTGATGATATCAAAAATAATTTTTTTAAAATAAAAAAGTATTATTTTCATGTATTTCCGAGCAAAAAACACTTTAAAAAACATAAGCTAAACCTGGTATAATAGTTGACCAAGTAACTTACTAACTTGAAATTTAACTTAGAATAAGTTTTTTTTTGGAACTTTTTTAGAAAGTAATATTGGCAAATATGAGTGACTTAACCATCAACTCATGATCTAGTTAACCTAGCTCAGTTAACCTAGCTTAGTTAACCTAGCTATACCCGCCTATGACTTGAACTAAGTTTCTTTTTTAACTATTTTGGATATTGGTACGGTTAAATTTGAGTGACATGATATGTCAATCTATGATCTAATTGATCCAATAAAAAACCGAGTAAGACTCAACCGAGTCAACTTTAATTATTTTTATCTAAAATGATAATATTTTATTAAACAAACTATAGAAATTGATTTACCAACCTAATAACTTTATGCGATTGGCAGTCAATCACACCATTTGCTTAAAATTTAGTTCTGATTAGATTGGCAGTCAAATTATTATATTGATTTTGTTTTGATTTGTTTTTTATGATGTTATCACAATTTCATGATTTGAATAAAAAATTTGACATGTTAAATTGAGTTGACTCATGTATTTTTTTTATCATTTTTTTTTAATTTTATCCTTCAATATTAGACTGATTGAGAATTGGGTTTCATAACTTGTTTTATTTTGCTTTTTATTAGGTTATATTAGTCTCATGATCTATGTTTGACATGTTAATTCTGGTTGACTTGAGTTTTTATATATATATTTTAATTGTATTGTATTCTTCAATATTAGATTGGTTGAGATTTAAGTTTCAATATATTTTTAATGAGATTACCATAGTTTTATCATTCAAATATTGAATTTTACATGTTAACTTGAGTTGATTCGGCTCAATTTAATATTCTGTCATCTTAATATATATTTTAAAATATATATTGTATTAAAAAAATTTTTAGTTAAATAAAAAAAAATCTGATTGAGTTTTTTTTTTTCTTAAAAACACGCTAACTGTAGATATTTAGTTAGATATTAGAAATTTTTTTATAATATTATTGAATTTGATATGATTTAGTTAGTTAATATATTAACTTAGTTTATTGTTTTGATTTGTATTTTAAATTAAATTAAGTTGGAGTTTATTTAATAAAAATTATCACTTAACTCAATACAAATTCAATTTTTTAATTAAAATCATATTATTTTATTTTTAAAAAAAATATTTAAAACAACAATAACTTTAAATTGAAATTAAAAAAAAAAAAACAAAAACAGATTTAAAATATTTGATCAACAAAAAAATCCCGCCAAAAAACCTCAAAATTCGCCCTTTCTCCTCCAGCCCATCGTTCCACCCTCCTTTTCCTCCCTCCTCCTCCTCATCATCCGCTCGCAAATCTCCAATAATGGCAGATCCAATAACAAACTACACAAAAACCCAACACATCCTTCTTCTCATGGACCTAACTCTACTCCTCCACCACTGCCCAAAACCTTACATCACTTCCCTTCTCTCCTCCATCAAAGCCCCTCCTCTCTTTCCCTCCCCTCTCCACTTCTCTCTTCTCTTCCAAACTCTTCTTCTCCTTCTTCTCCCCTCTTCGAACCTCCTCTTCTCTCCCATTTCCCTCTCCTTTGACCACCCCAACAATACCCTTTGTAGAAGAACACGTCACCAGCACATGTTCAAATCCTGTTTCAAAAGAATAACCATTCTGTAAAACTTATCTTATATATCTGTAAGTTAGGCATATACTTATCTTATTTGTTAGCTAGGCATGTATTTATTTTTTAAAATCAAATCCTTGTAATAGAATGAGTTCAGATGAACTCTATTTAAATTCCTCGTAACTCGCAAATTTAAAACAACAAGGAATTTTATTATCAAATAGCCACTTTACACACTCTTCACTCTCTCTCAACCAGTCTCTCTTCTCTCTTGCCCAAAATTGAGCAGTCTTCCTTTTCTCTTAGGAGGGCGGTCCATGTGGCTACTATGTTGTAGGAGATACTGCACGAGTATGCCTGGGAGTCTGATTCTTGTGAATCTTTAATAGGCGTGTCTCAAAATTCTGACCCTTTTGTTGTTAACTCTAATTTGGTTATTATGTTTTCACCGACTATATATGAGATCTTTTAAGTGGATTTCGAAGATTCTTAACATGGAATTGAATGGTTGGTGTTTAGCATATGGGAATTTGTTTAATGAGAAGTTTAATATAGATTTTAAGAGTGTTAATGAAGGGTTTGTTAGTAAATATATTCACTTTAGTTAGGTTGATTTGAAATGTGAAGTTAGGTGTGTTAATTTTGATGAGTCTGAAGTGCGTTTTGAGCTTTTTGAGAGGGGGATTAATGTTTTAGACTTGGGATTTTGTTCTGGTGATTCTGTTGTTTTAGGTTCTGCTCTTGTTCCTTTTGGTTTGATTTATCCTAGGTTTAATGTTTCGCCAAAAGTTTTTGATTTTAATGTTTGTTGTAAGAAAGTTTCTTCCCAATTGAATCTTGAGACATTAGATGTGAGTAAAAAGCCTTGGGAAAGTAAGTGTTGTGATCTTGAATTAGTTAACTTGGACATGTTTTCTAGATTTAGCTAGAAATTCATGAATTCACAGACAGGTGGTTGTGAACAAAGGAAAATGGTTTTGGAAGATTTTGGTGGTGGAATTGCGAAATTACATGTTAAGGCAGTCCAATTCTTTTGTGAACGTACGTGAGCTTTCAAGGGAAGTTGAGAAAGACCAAAAAGAAAATTGCAGTGAGTTGTCTGAAGATATGGTTCTTGACATGATTGGGATTGAAATGGGTGAGTTTGTCTTCAGAAAATCCACACCTATTTGGCAACATCTCATGAGTTTTCTGTATAAAGAAGGTTGTGGGTCTTTGGTTTCTCTTTTGGAAGGGTGATGGCGTGATGCAACTCGTGTTGAAGAAATATCTCATTTAAAAATTTAAATTATTAGTTAAGATAATTTATATAATTTTTTAATATATATTTTTTTAAAAAAGTTATTTGAACTTAAAATTTATATATAATTATAATAATTTATGTTTAATTTTTATCAAATAAAATAAAAATAATAAGATTTAAACTTGTAACTGTTTAATCAAGAAGGTTTTAATACCTTATCAAATAATCATATCAATTTAAAAATTTAAATTGATTTAATAAATTTAATTTATATAATTTTCTAATATCTCAGTTACATCTTTTATGGATTCTTCAGCTCTCCTCTTATCGTGGGAGATGAATTTCACAGGTAAATTTGATGGTGTCAATTTGGGTAAGTTCTTAAGAAGACAGGAAATGAGGGTTGCAAACCAAAAATCAATTTGAGCCGCACCCATGGACTTATTGGTTCTCAATCTGGGCACTTGCCATCTGATAAGTGTGCTATCACAGGAGGTAGTAAAAGAAAGAAGAATAAAATTACAATTAAAATAATATTTTATTATTTTTTAAAATTTATTTTGACATAAAAATTTTTAAAAATACTTTAAAAAACCTAATTTTAAGCCTAAGAAATTCAAATTTTAGGCAAATGGTTTTTTGATTGTACTGTCTAACACTTAAAATTATTGGGTTATTTGATAATTTTTTGTAGTTTAAAACATTATCATTTTGAATAAAAAATTTTTATATGTTTTTTGGAATTGACTCGGTTGAATCTCACTCGGTTTTTGATCAGGTCTATTAAATTATAGGTTGGTTAGTCAAGTTACTCGATTTTAACTAGTTTTTTAGAGTTGTTTTAGGTTATATTTGAAAATATAATAATAGTTCTTTAATTTTTAAAGTGTATTGTTCTCAGAAATATATAAAAATAATATATTTTTTCATTTAAAAAAAAATATTTTTAACATCTTCACATTAAAATACACTAAAAAAACAATAATTTTAAACAAAAACCTAAAATTTCAAGAAACGAGAGAAAAAAAAAACCCTTAATAACAATTAAATTCATAGCCCGCTTTTGATGGAATCGTCAAAGTGGAAACCGATTTCAGACTGCCCCAAAAACAGTCCCTAATCCCCTTTGATTCCAGGAAACTCACTGCGACTTAAATGGTATCTGCCTGGACAGCCAAGTCAAAACCGTCCTGTCCTCCTATTTGTAAACAGAGAGGACCGGTATAGTCTTTATTCTTGTCTGCATTATTTTTATGCAGAATTCTTCTATACTTTCAATGAGAACGGCAACAATTTCTTGCCCACAAACCACGGTAATCAGACTTTTCTACTAAGACAACTAGACACGCATCGTCCTCCGAAGCTATAAATATGTTCCGTCTCCACATTGTTGATACACAGAACAAGCTTGAGATCCAACATGGCTTGCCAAGCAAAAGCTATCACCCTTCTTCTATCCATCTTAGCTGTCTCCTTATTCAAACCCTCAAATGGTGCAGGCATCGCCATCTACTGGGGTCAAAATGGCAATGAAGGCAGCTTAGCTGATACTTGTAACTCAGGAAACTATCAATTTGTGAACGTAGCTTTCCTATCTAGTTTCGGCAATGGCCAATCTCCGGTGCTGAACCTAGCAGGCCATTGTGATCCCAACGCCGGTACTTGCACCGGCATAAGCAATGACATTAGATCTTGTCAAAATCAAGGAATCAAGGTGCTGCTTTCCATTGGAGGTGGTGCAGGCGGCTACTCCCTTTCATCGGCCGACGATGCAGGGCAAGTTGCAAACTATATCTGGAATAACTTCCTTGGTGGTCAGTCCAGCTCACGTCCGCTAGGCGATGCCATCTTAGACGGGGTTGATTTTGACATCGAGTCAGGTTCAGGCCAGTTCTGGGATGATCTTGCTAGGGCACTTAATGGCTTTAGCCAACAAAGGAAGGTATACTTGGCTGCAGCTCCACAATGCATCTTCCCTGATGCTAATCTAGACACTGCGATCAAAACTGGCCTGTTTGATTACGTGTGGGTTCAATTCTATAACAATCCTCCATGTCAATACGTAAATGATGCTACCGGTCTCTTGAGTGCATGGAACCAATGGACCACAGTTCAATCCAATCAAATATTCCTGGGACTACCTGCTGCTCCGGAGGCAGCCCCCAGTGGTGGATTCATCCCTGCTGATGTGCTCATTTCTCAGGTCCTTCCATCTATCAAGGGTTCACCAAAGTATGGAGGCGTTATGCTCTGGAGCAAGCAGTATGACAATGGGTATAGTGCAGCTATAAAGGGCAGTGTCTGAATTTTTTTCAGCCCTGCTGTTCCCCATGCTGTGTGCTCCTGATTCCTGAATAAATTTGATATGTATACATGCCACAATATGTTTGTTCTAAACAGTGTATGCGGCGATCAAAATATTATGTTTACTTAAATTTCAAGCTAAATAAAACGAAATTATAGTTCTCTGACAAGGAAAATAATATAATCAATTTACCAGTGAGTTCCTTATAGTGTTTTTTTTTTTCCCCATCAAGCTCAACAAAAGTCTTGTGCTTGTGGAGTAACTTTATGCCTTCCAAGGTGTTACAATTTTTTATGACTTGTTCAAATAACCGAGTCTTCAAAACTCAACTGGGGTGTCTAAATTTTTCCACTCGATCCATGAATGCAAATCCCTTGATATATTAATTTGCTGACTTTTTCAAAGGCAAAATGTGAAAGAAAGATAAGTTGTCAAACAAATGAATATTGAATCAATGAGACTAAGGTTAACAGAAATAAAACCCGTTTTAATGGAGGATAAACAAGAAATGGAAATGTAATAATCAATTATTTAGGTTACAATTAATGCACCATTTTATTTAAATTAAACAGCGGATTATTTCCTTTTAAACCCACAATTTAATATCCCAAAAATAGTAGATACTAAAATCTAGCAATAAATTAATCATTTGCTTTAATCAAAATAAGAACTATTCTAAAATCTAAATAAGGTTTTTGCTATAACCCAAGCAATTTTATTATGAAAAGAAACTATATAAATATATATTAAATAAGGAAACCAGTTTTAAAAATAATAATTTGATTATACAAATACAACCATGACGGGAAAAAATAGCAGTTCATACATATGCTTTTAAAAAATTATGTATGTATTAAATTTTATTAGTTACCAATTACCAAAGCTTTAGTCATTTCAACAATAGTTTTAATATTTTCAGATTTAGTTATAGAAATAGGTAAATAGTTAATTTTAACAATGAATTGTTTAAAACAAAAGACATATATTCATCCAGTAATTCAATAATAATGTTACTTCATCATAGTTGTTAAACATGCATATCTACTCATGTTCTGGCCTTTTCTTTAAGTAGCGATTCATCTCGTTTACACTCAGTGGCGTTTGAACTTCAATCTTATCCAGCTAACACCTAAATGCTCCTTGACTCAGCTAAGTTGCCTATCTGCCCCGTCCTTTATTTTTTTATTTTCTAAGTTAATAGATGATTTTCTAGCATAATTGAAGTCAATGGAAAAGATAGCACGGCCACGGAGCTTTAGGAAACTACTATTATTAAACCCGTCTTAACTTGGTGTATTGACTCAGTTAAGAAAAGATGTTTTAGTTAAAAAACAAAGACCTTGAAATATTGTCGTTTTAAATTTATTCCAGTTAATTAGAATTCGTTGAATCTTTAAATTAAATCTTGGATCGGGTCATTACTAAGATGGGTTCATGTAACAAGATAATATAATAGTGATTATTTTTTAAAATATTTTTTTATTTATAAAAATATTAAAATAATATTTGTTATTTTTAAAATTTATTTTTCATACAGCATATCAAAATTATTTAAAATTATAAAAATAAAATAAATTTAAAATAAAAAAATTCAAAAATCTTTTTAAAAAACTTTTTAAAGGGCGCACAAACAGTCTCTTGATATTAAATTTGTACTAAGCAATGCTCATTTTAAAGAGAGAGAAAGGAGTTTAATGCATAACCACTGTAAAATGTGAAAGGAGTTGTTTTATTGTTTTTATTAGTGCTGCTTAATTAACTTCATGGAAGTTTTAACATTTTTCACTTGGCTAGCATCTGTCCCTGGGCATGACAGCTAGAATAATTAATAAAGTAACAAGTCAAACTATAAGTTAGTCACTATTTTTTTAAGAAAATAATTAATTGGTCTATTTAGGGGTACTTGATATAGAGTTTCAACTTGTTTTTATTTATTTATTATTATTAAAATTTGATTTTTTTCTTCAAATTAATTTTCTTAGTATTTTTAAATTGTTTTTATGTGCTGGTTTAAAAAATAAATCTTAAAAAAATTAAAAGATATTATTTTAATGTATTTTTAAATAAAAAATATTTTAAAAATCAACTGTCGTCGGTATATTTTCAAACACTTTTATTTCAAAAATCATACATTAATCTTTTGGCAATTTTTCATCATTAACTTATAAACAATAAATATATTATTTTTCAATTAAAAATAAAAAAATGACAACAAAATACTTCAATTAAAAACAAAAAAACATTTCATTGGTACGTAAGCGTGTATTGGATATTATAAGAGTGTTACATCTTGCACGTATTTCTTCAAGTTACAAGTTGCTTGACAATTGATTTATATATAATAAGTCTTTCGTGATTTTATTTTGTATGAGTGGGAAAAGTTAGATATGTGGTTATTTGAACTCGGAGAGGACTAAATTAAAATTTAATTATGAAGTGAGAAGTGATGAGCCAGGGAGGTAAGTAAAATGGTATAATCTTTTTTATTTTCCCTTAGAATTTTTTTAAATACAACAACGTGTCAAAAAAAATTATATATAATGTTTTTTGCTGAAAAAAATAATATATAAACATGTGGAGAAGCGTTGGTCAAGTATCTAGTCATTGTTTAAAACTGTAACCTCTCTAGGTGAAAAATCATAAATTAAATAGTTTTATGTAAAACAAAAAAAATCCATAACTCTTAATCGGGTTATCAAAAAATTTCATCCTCGAAATTTAAATTCATATCTATGTAAGAAAATAATCCTGGATATTTCTTCTTAATTTCTAACTCTCTCTCCCAGGTTTCTTCTTATATTTAAGAGTTTCTCCATAATACTTTTACTAACAACACCTTTTTATTTTGTAATTTCCTTATACTTTGGTCCATAATTTGCACAGGTTGTATTTCTATAGTTAAATCTCCTGTACTTCATCGAATTTGTGGCAAAATTTATGCATGATCCAAGTCTACTTTCCGCGGCATCAAAACATGAAACTTATTGTGTATCCTATCTCAATGTGATGGCAATAGTATTTGATAAGCAACCAACCCGATTCTTTCTATAATTTTATATGACCCAATATACCTAGATGCTAATTTGTCTTTCATTCCAAACTGAATCGCATGCTTCCATGGAGCAACTTTTAAAAATACCATGAATGATATGTGATGCAGGATGATTGGATCAAGATGGAAGTTGTAATGATATATAATAGAAGTGTTGTCGATAACTTGGTACCAACAAAAATAGAGAAAACTTTGTCAAAATTTTCAAAAAAAAATCCGTAATTTTAAACATATTATTCAATACTTGATATTAGTAAAGAAATATTTGAGATTTCATGACATTATAATTTGAGGATGTTACAAAAACAATTAAAAAAAAAACTTGTTCTAAGTTAAATTTCAAATTAGCAAGTTACTTGGTAAACTAGTTACGTTGTATTGGGTTTATGTTGTATTTGTAAGTGTTGTAATGAATTTTTTTAAAGTGTTTTTTACTTGGAAATACATGAAAATAATTTTTTTTTTTTTAAAAAATTATTTTTAATATTAGCATATCAAAACAATCTAAAAAAAAAATTCAAATAATTTTTTTTAAAAAAATTAAAAAACACGGCTTCAACAACAAAATAAATCAGACTTCCTGCTATGAAATTATTTCATAGCCTGCTTTTGATGGAATCGTCAAAGTGGAAACCGATTTCAGACTGCCCGAAAAACAGTCCCTAATCCCCTTTGATTCCAGGAAACTCACTGAGGGACTTAAATGGTACCTGCCTGCACAGCCAAGTCAAAACCGTCCTGGTCCTCCTATTTGTAAATAGAGAGGACCGGTATAGTCTTTAATAACCATGGTACTTCATATGTTTTTGAAACACATTTATTTTATAATGAATATTATTTAACTTAGATTTTTTGTTTTTGATGTTTAATATAAATTTTATTTGCATAATTAGTTTTTATTACCATTAATTTATATAATTTTATATTATGTATTCTAAATAATTTTTAAAAAACAAAATTTTTAAAAAACCTATTACAAAGGGTTTTACCGACGAAATTAATCCGTCGGTATTTGACAGTAGCTGCCACAATTACCGACAAATTTATAGACGGATAAATTTGGTCGGTATTTCATACATTCACCGACAGATTTCCGACGGACTTAATCCGTTGGCATTTTGCCACCATTACCGACAAATTTACAGACGAATATATTCGGTCGGTATTTCAATCACTCATCGATAAATTTACCGACGCAAAGTAGCCATCGGTAAATCACCATATCACCGACGAAATAAAAATCCGTCGGTATATTTCAGCGGGAAACTTTTTTTTTTTGCATGCAAAGTTTGTCGGTAAATTGTTTTTTTGTTTTTCTGATCGATATAGCGACAAAATTATATATCACCGAAGAAAGGAAAGGCGACGAACGTATTCCGTCGGTAAATAATTTACCGACGAATTGCTAATCACACACCGACATAATATTTCCGTCGGTAAAACTATGAAATCTTGTAGTGTTATATCAACATTTCAAAACAATATAAAAAACAAAAAAATTAATTTTAAACAAAAAAAAATATAAAACACGGTTTCAATTGGAAAAACAAACAGCAACTTAATAACTAAGAAATTCATAGCCTACTTTTGATGGAATCGTCAAAGTGGAAACCGATTTCAGACTGCCCAAAAAACAGTCCCTAATCCCCTTGGATTCCAGGAAACTCACTGAGGGACTTAAATGGTATCTGCCTAGACAGCCAAGTCAAAACCGTCCTCGTCCTCCTACTGTAAATAGAGAGGACCGGTATAGTCTTTAATAACCATGGTACTTTTTATGCAGAATTCTTCTATACTTTCAATGAGAACGGCAGCAATTTCTTGCCCACAAACCACGGTGATCAGACTTTTCTACTAAGACAACTAGACACGCATCGTCCTCCGAAGCTATAAATATGTACCGTCTCCATTGTTGATACACAGAACAAGCTTGAGATCCAACATGGCTTGCCAAGCAAAAGCTATCACCCTTCTTCTATCCATCTTAGCTGTCTCCTTCTGCAAACCCTCAAATGGTGCAGGCATCGCCATCTACTGGGGTCAAAATGGCAATGAAGGCAGCTTAGCTGATACTTGTAACTCAGGAAACTATCAATTTGTGAACGTAGCTTTCCTATCTAGTTTCGGCAATGGCCAATCTCCGGTGCTGAACCTAGCAGGCCATTGTGATCCCAACGCCGGTACTTGCACCGGCATAAGCAATGACATTAGATCTTGTCAAAATCAAGGAATCAAGGTGCTGCTTTCCATTGGAGGTGGTGCAGGCGGCTACTCCCTTTCATCGGCCGACGATGCAGGGCAAGTTGCAAACTATATCTGGAATAACTTCCTTGGTGGTCAGTCCAGCTCACGTCCGCTAGGCGATGCCATCTTAGACGGGGTTGATTTTGACATCGAGTCAGGTTCAGGCCAGTTCTGGGATGATCTTGCTAGGGCACTTAATGGCTTTAGCCAACAAAGGAAGGTATACTTGGCTGCAGCTCCACAATGCATCTTCCCTGATGCTAATCTAGACACTGCAATCAAAACTGGCCTGTTTGATTACGTGTGGGTTCAATTCTATAACAATCCTCCATGTCAATACGTAAATGATGCTACCGGTCTCTTGAGTGCATGGAACCAATGGACCACAGTTCAATCCAATCAAATATTCCTGGGACTACCTGCTGCTCCCGAGGCAGCCCCCAGTGGTGGATTCATCCCTGCTGATGTGCTCATTTCTCAGGTCCTTCCATCTATCAAGGGTTCACCTAAGTATGGAGGCGTTATGCTCTGGAGCAAGCAGTATGACAATGGGTATAGTGCAGCTATAAAGGGCAGTGTCTAGATTGTTTTCAGCCCTGCTGTTCCCCATGTTGTGTGCTCCTGATTCCTGAATAAATTTGATATGTATACATGCCACAATATGTTTGTTCTAAAGAGTGTATGCGGCGATCAAAATATTATGTTTACTTAAATTTCAAGCTAAATAAAACGAAATTATAGTTCTCTGACAAGGAAAATAATATAATCAATTTACCAGTGAGTTCCTTATAGTGTTTTTTTTTTTTTTTTTTTTCCCATCAAGCTCAACAAAAGTCTTGTGCTTGTGGAGTAACTTTATGCCTTCCAAGGTGTTACAATTTTTTATGACTTGTTCAAATAACCGAGTCTTCAAAACTCAACTGGGGTGTCTAAATTTTTCCACTCGATCCATGACTGCAAATCCCTTGATATATTAATTTGCTGACATTTTCAAAGGCAAAATGTGAAAGAAAGATAAGTTGTCAAACAAATGAATATTGAATCAATGAGACTAAGGTTAACAGAAATAAAAACCCGTTTTAATGGAGGATAAACAAGAAATGGAAATGTAATAATCAATGATTTAGGTTAAAATTAATGCACCATTTTATTTAAATTAAACAGCGGATTATTTCCTTTTAAACCCACAATTTAATATCTTAAAAAAAATACTAGATACTAAAATCTAGCAATAAATTAATCATTTGCTTTAATCAAAATAAGAACTATTCTAAAATCTAAATAAGGTTTTTGCTATAACCCAAGCAATTTTATTATGAAAAGAAACTATATAAATATATATTAAATAAGGAAACCAGTTCTAAAGTTATTGTTGTTTCAAATATTTTTTTTAAAATAAAATAATATGATTTTAATTAAAAAAAATTGATTTTTTTATTGAGTTAAGTGATAATTTTTAATTTAAAATATTTAAATTTAAAATATTTAATTTAAAATACAAATCAAAACAATAAACTAAGTTAATATATTAACTAACTAAATCATATCAAATTTAATAACATTATCACAAAACTTCTCATATAATTCAATATATAATCCAATGAGATGCTCATATTATTAAGTTACATTAACTATCACAACTTATGAAGTTAATTCAACTTACAAATTACTTTAGAAGTATTTAACATTATGGTAGCAATTATATTTTAAAATATATTAAAATAATAATTTTTTATTTTTTTTAAAATGCACCACAAAACAATAAAAAAACATAAAAAAATTAATTTAAAATAAAAATTTTATTTTTAAAAAAACACGGTACCACTACAAAAACCAACATAGCCTTCATTGATTCATAAATGTGATTTTTTTACTTTAAATAAAGATAAAAATATATATATTTATTTTATTTCTATTCGAATCTATGATAAGATAGGCAAATTAATGAGGTTTTAATTTTGAATCAATGAGACTAAGGTTAACAGAAATAAAACCCGTTTTAATGGAGGATGAACACGAAATAGAAATAATAATCAATTATTTGTTTTCATTTAAACCCACAATTTAATATCTCAAAAATACTAGATACTAAATTCGAGCAATAAATTAATCATTTGCTTTAATCAAAATAAGAGCTACTCTAAAATCTAAATAAGGTTTTTGCTACAACCCAAACAATTTTATTATGAACAGAAACTATAAAGATATATATTAAATAAGGAAACCAATTAAAAAATAAATAATTTGATTATACAACCCCTCTGACGGGAAAAAATAGCAGTTCATATGCTTTTAAAAAATTATGTATGTATTAAATTTTATTAGTTACCAAAGCTTTAGTCATTTCAACAATAGTTTTAATATTTTCAGATTTAGTTATAAAAATAGGTAAACGGTTAATTTTAACAATGAATTGTCTGAAACAAAAGACAATATTCATCCAAATTTAATTTATATTCTTGAGATAAAAGGATGGATCGTGAATGTATTCTCCTATTTTTCTCATATAATAAGTAAGTAAATAATAGACTTTAGAAACTAATTATTATCTAATGTCAATTGTATACATAGGTTAGAGTTTTTTTTTTTGATAATCTTCAAGAGTATATTGAAAAGTCCGTAAAGTCAACAGCCAAAATGAAATATAAAAATATGAAAAAAATAAAAATAAACTTAGAAAAAAAAATTAATTTACTACAACAAACAACAAAAAAAACTATTTAAGATTTCTTATTACATTATAATTTGATGTCATTGATTTTCTTATATTATAACTATCCATTGATTGGCTTTTAAAAAATAAATTTAACATTTCTCTGAGTTGGTCTTCGAGACTGTGCATAGGAAACTATAGTTTTATAGCATTATTGGGATTTTTTGAATGATTAACTTAGATTTTTTCCCCAAAAAATTAAATTTGTTAGCTGTATTTGTAAAGCATTCACTTTTGTTTTCTATTTGATTGGAATTTGGTAGGTTTATTTTCTTGATTGTGTTTGAAATATTCAATACCTAACTAGTTCAAAGAATTCATACATATAGGCTATAGCCGCCCAACTAATCTGACGTATAAAACTGACTTTTTATTAGATAATTTACAAAGCCAGATAAACTTAAAAAAATGAAAATTAAAAAAAATATCTAAGTCGGTGTGTTTTTAAGAAGATAAAAACTAAATTACATAAAAACTCAAATGAAGTGAACGGTTAAACTGTATAAGTTAAAAGATAATCTTAACAATCGGAAAAAAACACATCATTTAATTAAATTTTTAATATAATATATTTAAAAAATAAATAAATTGAGATAATATAATATTAAATTGACCAAAGTTTACTCAAGTTAACATGTGAAATTCATGATTCGGATCATAAGACTGTGGTAATTTCAGGGAAAGCAAATAAAAAAACATATTGAAACTCAATTCTCAATTGATTTAATGTTGAGAAATTTTTTTTTTTTTTTAAAAAACAAAAAACCTCAAGTCAATCAAAGTTAACATGTCAAACATAGATCATGAGACCAATATATTCTAATAGAAAACAAAACAAAATAAGTTATGGAACTCAATTCTCAATCAATCTAAAATTGAATGATAAAATTGAAAAAAAATGACAAAAAAAAATACACGAGTCAACTCAGTTTAACTCGTCAAATTCTTAATTCAAATCATAAGACTAGAATAACATTATAGAAAGCAAACCGAAACAAATTATGAAGTTTAATTCTTAATCAACCCAAACAGTGAAGGGTGAAATTAAAAATAAAAAATTCAACTATAAAAAAGAACAAAAAAAAACAGAGGTAACAAAGTTAACTTGCAAAACTAGTAACTCGAATTATGAGATTAGGATAACTTTATAGAAAATAAATTAAAATAAATTATTAACCTCAATAAATATAATATTAAAAAATTAAAAAAAAAGTGCTGAGAAGAGGGAATCACTGCTCTCCTCCTCACAAATTCTTGTTACAATTTTTTTTTTTTAAGATTAATGTGGATTTTCAAATCAATTTGTGTACATCTCAATTAATCATATAAATTTTTAAATTAATAACTATATAAGCATCCAGTAATTCAATAATAATGTTACTTCATTATAGTTGTTAAACATGAATATCTACTCATGTTCTGGCCTTTTCTTTGAGCGTGTTTGACAGTGTGGTAGCGGTTGCTTTTCAAATAGCTTTTCGTGCCGAAATACATGTCAATGATGTTTTTTTATTTTTTTAAAAATTATTTTTGACATCAACACATCAAAACGATCCAAAAAGTACAAACCGTACTTAATTTTAGTAAAAAAAAATAATCAAAATTTGATGAAACGCAGTACAAACATAATACCAAACGGTGTCTAAGTAGCTATTCATCTCGTTTACACTCAGTGACGTTTGAACTTCAATCTTATCCAGCTAACACCTAAATGCTCCTTGACTCAGCTAAGTTGCCTATCTGCCTCGTGCTTTATTTTTTTATTTTCTAAGTTAATAGATGATTTTCTAGCATAATTGAAGTCAATGGAAAAGATAGCACGGAGCTTTAGGAAACTACTATTATTAAACCCGTCTTAACTTGGTGTGTTGACTCAGTTAAGATAAGACCTTAAAATATTGTCATTTTAAATTTATTCAAGTTAATTAGAATTAATTCGTTGAATCTTTAAACTAAATTTTGGATCAAGTCATTACTAAGATGGGTTCATGTAACGAGGTAATGTACTAGCGGTTGTTTTTTAAAATATTTTTTTATTTATAAAAATATTAAAATAATATATATTTTTTAAAATTTATTTTTAATATCAGCACATCAAAATTATTTAAAATTATAAAAATAAAATAATTTTAAAATAAAAAATTCAAAAAACTTTTTAAAGGCGCACAAACAGTCTCTTGATATTAAATTTGTACTAAGCAATGCTCATTTTAAAGAGAGAGAAAGGAGTTTAATGCATAACCACTGTAAAATGTGAAAGGAGTTGTTTTATTGTTTTTATTAGTGCTTCTTAATTAACTTCATGGAAGTTTTAACATTTTTCACTTGGCTAGCATCTGTCCCTGGGCATGACAGCTAGAATAATTAATAAAGTAACAAGTCAAACTATAAGTTAGTCACTATTCTTTTAAGAAAATAATTAATTGGTCTATTTAGGGGTACTTGATATAGAGTTTCAACTTGTTTTTATTTATTTATTATTATTAAAATTTGATTTTTTTTCTTCAAATTAATTTTCTTAATATTTTTAAATTTTTTTTATGTGCTGGTTTAACAAATAAATCTTAAAAAAATTTAAAAACATTATTTTAATATATTTTCAAATAAAAATTATTTTAAAAAACAACTATTGTTATACTTCCAAACACTTTTATTTCAAAAATCAAACATTAATATTTTGGCAATTTTTCATCATTAACTTATAAACAATAAATATATTATTTTTCAATTAAAAATAAAAAAATAACAACAAAATACTTCAATTAAAAACAAAAACGCATTTCATTGGTATGTAAGCGTGTATTGGATAGTATAAGAGTGTTACATCTTGCACGTATTTTTTCAAGTTACAAGTTGCTTGACAATTGATTTATATACAATAAGTCTTTCGTGATTTTATTTTGTATGAGTGGGAAAAGTTAGATCTGTGGTTATTTGAACTCGGAGAGGACTAAATTAAAATTTAATTATGAAGTGAGAAGTGATGAGCCAGGGAGGTAAGTAAAATGGTATAATCTTTTTTATTTTCACTTAGAATTTTTTTAAATACAACATGTCAAAAAAAAAAAATTATATAAATTTTTTTGCTGAAAAAATAATATCTAACATGCGGAGAAGCGTGGGTCAATTATCTAGTCATTGTCTAAAACTGTAACCTCTCTGGATGAAAAATCATAAATTAACTAGTTTTATGAAGAAAAAAATATGTAACTTTCAATTAGGTTATCAAAAAATTTCATCATCGAAATTTAAATTTATATCTATGTAAGAAAATAATCCTGGATATTTATTTTTCATTTCTGACTCTCTCTCCTAGGTTTCTTCTTCTATTTGAGAGTTTCTCCACAATACTTTTACTAACGGCACCTTTTTATTTTGTAATTTCTTTATACTTCGGTCCATAATTTGCACAGGTTATACCTTCATTGTTAAATCTTCCTGTACTTACATCGGAATTTGTGGCAAAATTTGTGCAGGAGCCAAGTCTACTTTTGGCAACATCGAAACATGAAACATATTGTGTATCCTATTTAAATGTGATGCAGCAGTATTCGATAGGCAACCGTCTCGATTCTTTCTATAATTTTATATGGCCTGATATGCCTAGGTGCTAATTTGTCTTTCATTCCAAACTGAATCACATGCTTCCATGGAGCAACTTTTAAAAATACAATAAATGAGATGTGATCTAAGATGATTGGATCAAGATGGAAGTTATAATGATATATAATAGAAGTGTTGTCGATAATTTAGTACCAACAAAAATAGAGAAAACTTTGCCTAAATTTTCAAAAAAAATCCATAATCTTATACATATTAATACTAGGGGTGTTCAAAATAACCGATTAACCGAGAAAACCGAAGAAAAATTAACCGAAAAAACCGAACCGAAAGTAAAAACCGATTAAACCGATTTAAAAAACCATAAATGTTAACAAGTCCGGTTCGGTTCCGGTTTTGACCCAGAAACCGAGACAAACCGAACCGGACCCATTAAACCATTAAAAAAAAAGTACTATAAATAGTTAAGTTAGCCTCCCTCTCTAACCCTAACATATTCTCATTTCAGTTCTCTCACAATCACAAAGCCGTCTTCATCTTCCTTCCCATTTCCAACAAAAACCCCATCTTCCTCAATAATTAATTCACAATCTTCCTTTCCCAAAAACCTTCTTCATTGAAGCAAGTCAGCAACGACAGTAAGGTAAATGACTAAATTCCATCTTCTTTGATTCTTTGTTTCATGGGTTTGAATTTTGAAAATATTTTCTAAATTTCCAAGTCTATTCCATCTTCATCTTCATATTTTTATTTTCCAGAAAGCGTCTCCATCTTCATCTTTTCTAGAAACCGTCTCCATCTTTCAGGCGTAACAACAAGGTAAATTTCATCTTCATCTTTGATTCTTTGTAAATCTTTCATATCCTTGTTCATTAGCCAGTGTATTGGGTCTAAAGCTAAGCTATGTACTTTGGTTGGGGAATGTGCTTCAGAAGTGGAAATACTCGGTTATGAGGATTTAGTTTGTTTTGCTGAAGGCTAGAGAACTTGTTTTTTTAGTCGTCTCGCCTTGATTGTTTCTTACTGCTGTGTGGCCTCATCGAATACGAAATTTTTAGTTGAGTTCTGCCTTTTTTCAAAAGCAGAACATAGCTTTGATTATAGCTTCTTGTTGTCGTTGAACACATGCAGTACCGAACAAGTGCACCTCTGAAATGATAAACCTGCCAACAATCACTGCGTTCCCCATGCAAACACACACACATTTCTTATACAGTGGGCAAGATTTATTCATCAGTGATTCAATTATTTTCTTGGCCATGCCTAGGCGTCATGAGCACGCGCCATCTCTTATGGTTCCTAAATTTATTATGATGAGCAGAGGAGCTCCGTCGAACTAGCTGTGAACCCAGTTACAAGCTAGCTAAGGGAGCTGCAGAGCTTAATTATTACTTATTAATATGTCTAAGGAATCCAAACTTGACATTTATTGGAGTAGAGAATGTATACCACAATTTCTTACGGGAAAAAAAAAGAACTTGGTATTTACTTTTATCCTTGAACGTACAGAATACATAACAGTCTGTTAAGCCATTAAAGCTTATTACTATAAGCAATTAAACATTTCAAAAAAATTTCAATATTTTAATTTCATTAGAAAGCTTATAACAAAATTAATTAAATTATAACATTTTAAAGAGTTTTGATTAAAAAGCCTATAAATTTAGCCCAACAAGAAAATTTTACAGCCCAATTTAATTTAAGCTCATTAAAAAAAGTCAAAAAAACCCATTAATTTAATGATTAGGTTTTCTGGTTTTTTAGCTGCAAAACCGGATTCAACCGAACCGAGCCGGCTCGGTTTGAACCGGAATCCGGTTTGGTTCGGTTTGAAATTTAAAAAATATGAGGCACTTGGTTCGATTGGTTTTTATGGCTGAAACTGAACCGAACCGAATCGTGAACATGCCTACATATTATCCAATACTTGATATTAGTAAAGAAATATTTGAGATTTTATAATATTATAATTTGAGGATATTACAAAAACAGTTAAATAAGTTAAATTTCAAATTAGCAAGTTACATGGTTAACTAGTTAGGTTCTATTTATAAGTGTAGTAGCGATTTTTTTTAAAGTGTTTTTTACTCAGAAATACATGAAAATAATATATTTTTTTTATTTTTTAAAAACTATTTTTAATATTAACATATCGAAACAATCTAAAAATATTTAAAAAATTAATTTCAAATAAATTTTTTTAAAAAATTAAAAAACACGGCTTCAACCATAAAATAAATCAGACTTCCTGGCTATGAAATTATTTCATAGCCTGCTTTTGATGGAATCGTCAAAGTGGAAACCGATTTCAGACTGCCCAAAAAACAGTCCCTGATCCCCTTGGATTCCAGGAAACTCACTGAGGGACTTAAATGGTATCTGCCTAGACAGCCAAGTCAAAACCGTCCTGGTCCTCCTATTTGTAAACAGAGAGGACCGGCATAGTCTTTAATAACCATGGTACTTCATATGCAGAATTCTTCTATACTTTCAATGAGAACGGCAGCAATTTCTTGCCCACAAACCACGGTGATCAGACTTTTCTACTAAGACAACTAGACACGCATCGTCCTCCGAAGCTATAAATATGTACCGTCTCCACATTGTTGATACACAGAACAAGCTTGAGATCCAACATGGCTTGCCAAGCAAAAGCTATCACCCTTCTTCTATCCATCTTAGCTGTCTCCTTATTCAAACCCTCAAACGGTGCAGGCATCGCCATCTATTGGGGTCAAAACGGCAATGAAGGCAGCTTAGCTGATACTTGCAACTCAGGAAACTATCAATTTGTGAACGTAGCTTTCCTATCTAGTTTCGGCAATGGCCAATCTCCGGTGCTGAACCTAGCAGGCCATTGTGACCCCAACGCCGGTACTTGCACCGGCATAAGCAATGACATTAGATCTTGTCAAAATCAAGGAATCAAGGTGCTGCTTTCCATTGGAGGTGGTGCAGGCAGCTACTCCCTTTCATCGGCCGACGATGCAGGGCAAGTTGCAAACTATATCTGGAATAACTTCCTTGGTGGCCAGTCCAGCTCACGTCCGCTAGGCGATGCCATCTTAGACGGGGTTGATTTTGACATCGAGGCAGGTTCAGGCCAGTTCTGGGATGATCTTGCTAGGGCACTTAATGGCTTTAGCCAACAAAGGAAGGTATACTTGGCTGCAGCTCCACAATGCATCTTCCCTGATGCTAATCTAGACACTGCAATCAAAACTGGCCTGTTTGATTACGTGTGGGTTCAATTCTATAACAATCCTCCATGTCAATACGTAAATGATGCTACCGGTCTCTTGAGCGCATGGAACCAATGGACCACAGTTCAATCCAATCAAATATTCCTGGGACTACCTGCTGCTCCCGAGGCAGCCCCCAGTGGTGGATTCATCCCTTCTGATGTGCTCATTTCTCAGGTCCTTCCATCTATCAAGGGTTCACCAAAGTATGGAGGTGTTATGCTCTGGAGCAAGCAGTATGACAATGGGTATAGTGCAGCTATAAAGGGCAGTGTCTAGATTTTTTTCAGCCCTGCTCTTCCCCATGCTGTATGCTCCTGATTCCTGAATAATGTTTTTATATATATATATATATTCATGCCACAGCATGTTTGTTCTAAAGAGTGTATGCGGCGATCAAAATATTATGTTTACTTAAATTTCAAGCTAAATAAAACGAAATTATAGTTCCCTGTCAAGGAAAATATAATAAATTTACAAGTGAATTCCTTATAGTGTTTTTTTTTCTTCTTTTTCATGAAGCTCAACAAAAGTCTTGTGGTTGTGGAGTAGCTTTATGCCTTCTAAGAGTCTTCAAAACTCAACTGGGGTGTCTAAATTTTTCCACTCGATCCATGAATGGAAATCCCTTGATATATTAATTTGCTGACATTTTCAAAGGCAAAATGTGAAAGAAAGAAAAGTAGTCAAACGAATGAATTTTGAATCAACGAGACTAAGGCTTACAGAAATAAAACCCGTTTTAATGGAGGATGAGCAAGAAATGGGAATGTAATAATCAATTATTTAGATTAAAACTTACCGTTTTATTTAAATTAAACAGCGGGTAATTTCCTTTTAAACCCACAATTTAATATCCCAAAAATACTAGATACTAAAATCTAGCAATAAATTAATTATTTGCTTTAATCAAACTAAGAACTATTCTAAAATCTAAATAACGTGTATTATTCTGTGTCTGTACCATTTCCTAAAGCCCAAATGTTGGAGGGGCTTCTTTTATTGATATGGGAACATTGAATTTGGGATCTGCTTTCAAATTATTCATACGGTTCATAGCATATCAATTTAGTGAACGTAACTGCTCTGTGTTCTGGAGTTCCCTTCCCATGAAGCCCTCTATGGAGTATTGTTTTATGTTGCCATTGAAACAGTAATGCAGATGAATATTCATTTGAAATCTATTCTCTCCCCATACTATGTAAACATATTATTTTGAGTTCGCATGTGCGCTTTTCATCATTGATGGGTGAAGAAGGATAAGCATAGCTAAATTACATGTTTGAATGCACACGTTTTCAGGTACCGTCAGAGTCTCGGCGGTGCTGTTCACAAAACCTACAAAAAAAAAAGGACTCGTTGTTGTTCTCCGAGGAAGATGAATTGCCTAATTCTGTCCTCAACAGTGCGGACAGTAATCAAACCCGGAGAGAAGAAATAGAACGAGATGAAATGGATGATGATAATAGAATCATTGACTCAGTTTCAGCAGAAGATGAGTCCCTTAGACAGGTGGAAAATTAATGAGTGTCAGAGCCCCCAAGGGATGAATCGGGAGGAGCATGCTCGAAAATTCGTTGATGCTCAAACCAGGAGACAGAGGGCAAGAAGATTTGCATCTTCATGCTATCATCTTATGTTATTCTGAGTGTAGCCTTCACTTGTTGGCAATAAAAAATATGACTCTGTGCTTGAACTTGATCCCACACTAAATAAAACAAAATTATATTTCCTGATGAGAAAATTAATCTGGATTGATTTGGATTTTTTTAATTTGATTATTACTAGTTTAGTATATGTACTATTGAAAGAAAATAAATTCTAGAACAGGGGAAACTTTTATGATTTTAACACAAGATTGCTTAGCTAAACTACAGTGCGGGAAAAAAGAGCGAGTTTCTTGAGGATATATTATTATTAACTCCAAGGCATTGGTCGAGAGGAGCACTTTTTGTGTGTATCATAGTATGACAAGGTTTTAACGTTATCAGCTCTTGCGAGCTAGCCTGCGAGAGGTTTTTCCTCGTTAATTTTTTTTAGCGTGAATTATAGTTGTCTCACCTTGTTCAAAATATGACCGGATTACGGTATTACATGGGAGTGTGATAAAAGATTAAAATGTTTTTTTATTCGAGAAAATATTAAAATAATATTTTTTTAAAAAGTTATTTTTGATACAACATATCAAAATAATTAAAAAAATATTTAAAAAACTAATTTTAAACCAAAACAAATTCAATTTTTAAGAAAATGGTGTTTTGGCCGCCAATCACAAAGTTATTGGGTTAGTAGATCATTTTCTATAGTATTGTTAATAAAACATTATCATTTTGGATAAAAAAAAATTTAGAGTTGACCTGGCTGAGTCTGATTCGGTTTCTAATCGGGCCAGTTAGATTACTAGTTGACATGTCAAGTCACTCAAATTTAACCATATCAATGTTCGAAATAGTTAAAAGAGAAACTCAATTAAAGTCTCAGGCGTGTTTAGTCAGGTCAACTAGATCATGAATTGACAATCAAGTTACTCGTATTTGACTATATTACTATCTAAAATAGTTCAAAAAAAATTATTCTAAGTTAAATTTCAAGTTAGTAAATTACTTGATCAACTATCATACCTAGTTTAGATTGTGTTTCTAAGTGAAGTAACAGTTATTTTTTAAAGTATTTTATGCTAATATATATATATATATATATATATATATAAATATTTTTTTAAAAAATATTTTACACTACCAGAAATTCGTTTAATAGCAATGGAATCACCGACGGAATATTTCTGTCGGTAATCTGAGGTCGAAATTACCGATGGAACTCTTTCCGTCCGTAATTCAGTCGGTAACTACCGACGGATACTATCTGTTAGTAGTTACCGACTGAATTATGGATGGAAAGTTCAGAATTAAGAAAAAAGAGGCGGGTCGTTGATGTGGAGGTTTTGGCGAGTGATTTTTTTCGACAGAATCACCGACAGATTCAAAACGAGAGACCCGTACAGTGATGTAACCGGTTCACCATTAAAAATACCGACAGAATTATCGAGGGATTTGAAATGGAAGATTCGTACGGGTGACGTGACCGGTTCAGTTAAAAATGCCGACGGAATCACCGAGGGATTCGAAATGGTAGATCCGTACGGTGACATGTTGATTTCTCATCAGAATAGCCGACGAACTTATTTCATCGGTGAGTCCGTCGAAAAAAGTTAATATATGCTCTCTCTGCCAATCCTCTCCTCCCCTATTTCTTCCTAATCCTAACTCTCCTCATTTGAAAACAACCAGCCCCCCTCCCTCCCAAACAAAAATCTCCCTCATCTCAGCACAACAAGTTATATTTCTTGAAGTTTTGTGGTCACAACATCCGTGTTCTAATTTACTAACGGATTTTATCAATTTGTGTAAGTAACTCTATCTTTTTAAATTTTAACATTTAAATGTCAATTTTATTGTTTTTTTAGTATATGTATTTTGTTAGTAGATGTACATGTTTTATTGTTATTTCTCAAACAAACTTGTAGTATATGAATGTATAATTTTATACCTTTTATGGTTTGTTTTAGCTTTTGTAAGATTGTATTTGTTTGTAAATTGTTAAAACTTTGTGGAATTATCGAATTACATGTTCTGTTTTGAAATAATTAATAGCTTGCTTAATGGGTTCGTTTTAAGTTTTATCGATGGTATTGCAGAGTGGTAATTTTCGTAAATTTATATATATTAATTTGTATGGACGTTGATAAATGATAATGAATATTTAATATTTATGAGAAGTTGTGATTGGTTTGTTGGATAATCTCGAGGTAAAGTAATATTTTTGCAAGTTTATTTACCTAACTTAGTTAATTAATACATGATGTCATCATAATTTTATAGAGGTTCGATATAAGTCATGGATGATTGTTCATGGATGTATCAAGATTCACCCTAAGGATTGTGGAGGATAGATTATTGTAACGGGGTTCAGGGTTTTATTAATTTCGCAACATCTATTCCCAGAAATTTTTCTAAAGGCGGTATTAGGTGTCCATGCAGGAAGTATCAAAATAAAACGTATATGCATCCAGATGTTGTAATGATGCATCTTTTACACAAAGGGTTTATGGAGAATTACCAGTGTTGGTATGCACATGGAGAAGTATTTGTTCGTAAGAGGAGAATGGGAGAAACAGTGGTTGGGTCAACTTCTAGTGCTAGCAACGTGCATGAAGCGGCAAATGACAACATTAATCCTTACAGAAATAAAGTTATGGATGCAATGAGAATGAATGAAGGTAATGTCAGTCAATGTCCAATCGTAGAAGAAAAACCTAATGCAGATGCAACTAGGTTTTTTGATTTGTTGAAAGATTCTGACGAACCATTATGGGATGGTTGCACAAACCACAGTAAATTATCGGCCGTAACACATGTGTTAACCATCAAGTCAGAGCACGGGTTGAGTGAGGCCGAGTATGACAAAATTATTGATTGGGCAAGAAGCATGGCATCACAGAGTGGAACATGTGCGCCTAATAGTTTTTGGCCGTATAACCACCAGCCTCCTCCTCCTCCTCCACCATTATATTAATTTGTAATAAACATTATTTACATTTAAAATTTCATTTAATATGTTTTTGAAACACATTTATTTTCTAATGAATATTATTTAACTTTGATTTTTTGTTTTTGATGTTTAATATAAATTTTATTTGCATAATTAGTTTTTATTACCATTAATTTATATAAATTTTATATTATGTATTCTAAATAATTTTTTTAAAAAAAACTATTACAAAGGGTTTTACCGACGGAATTAATCCGTTGGCATTTGACAGTAGTTGCCACAATCACTGACGAATTTACGGACGGATACATTCGGTCGGTATTATTCACCAACAGATTTCCAACAGACTTAATTCGTCGGCATTTTGCCACCATTACCGACGAATTTACAGACGGATATATTCGGTCGGTATTTCAATCACTCATCGACAAATTTACCAATGCAAAGTAGCCGTCGGTAAATCACCATATCACCGATGAAATAAAAATCCGTCGGTATATTTCAGCGGGAAACTTTTTTTTTTTGACGCACAAAGTCCGTCGGTAAATGATTTTTTTGTTTTTCCGACCGATATAGCGACAGAATGGGGTATCACCGATGAAAGGAAAGGCGACGGACGTATTCCGTTGGTAATAACGTCGGTAAATAATTTACTGACGAACTGCTAATCACACACCGACGGAATATTTCGGTTGGTAAAACTATGAAATCTTGTAGTGTTATATCAACATTTCAAAACAATATAAAATACAAACAAATTAATTTTAAACAAAACAAAATAAAAAAAATATAAAACACGGTTTCAATTGGAAAAACAAACAGCAACTTAATAACTAAGAAATTCACAGCCTGCTTTTGATGGAATCGTCAAAGTGGAAACCGATTTCAGAATGCCCAAAAAACAGTCCCTAATCCCCTTGGATTCCAGGAAACTCACTGATGGACTTAAATGGTATCTGCCTAGACAGCCAAGTCAAAACCGTCCTCGTCCTACTATTTGTAAATACAGAGGACCGGCATAGTCTTTAATAACCATGGTACCTTTTATGCAGAATTCTTCTATACTTTCAATGAGAACGGCAGCAATTTCTTGCCCACAAACCACGGTGATCAGACTTTTCTACTAAGACAACTAGACACGCATCGTCCTTCGAAGCTATAAATTTGTACCGTCTCCACATTGTTGATACACAGAACAAGCTTGAGATCCAAAATGGCTTGCCAAGCAAAAGCTATCACCCTTCTTCTATCCATCTTAGCTGTCTCCTTATTCAAACCCTCAAACGGTGCAGGCATCGCCATCTATTGGGGTCAAAACGGCAATGAAGGCAGCTTAGCTGATACTTGCAACTCAGGAAACTATCAATTTGTGAACGTAGCTTTCCTATCTAGTTTCGGCAATGGTCAATCTCCGGTGCTGAACCTAGCAGGCCATTGTGACCCCAACGCCGGTACCTGCACCGGCATAAGCAATGACATTAGATCTTGTCAAAATCAAGGAATCAAGGTGCTGCTTTCCATTGGAGGTGGTGCAGGCAGCTACTCCCTTTCATCGGCCGACGATGCAGGGCAAGTTGCAAACTATATCTGGAATAACTTCCTTGGTGGCCAGTCCAGCTCACGTCCGCTAGGCGATGCCATCTTAGACGGGGTTGATTTTGACATCGAGGCAGGTTCAGGCCAGTTCTGGGATGATCTTGCTAGGGCACTTAATGGCTTTAGCCAACAAAGGAAGGTATACTTAGCTGCAGCTCCACAATGCATCTTCCCTGATGCTAATCTAGACACTGCAATCAAAACTGGCCTGTTTGATTACGTGTGGGTTCAATTCTATAACAATCCTCCATGTCAATACGTAAATGATGCTACCGGTCTCTTGAGTGCATGGAACCAATGGACCACAGTTCAATCCAATCAAATATTCCTGGGACTACCTGCTGCTCCGGAGGCAGCCCCCAGTGGTGGATTCATCCCTTCGGATGTGCTCATTTCTCAGGTCCTTCCATCTATCAAGGGTTCACCAAAGTATGGAGGCGTTATGCTCTGGAGCAAGCAGTATGACAATGGGTATAGTGCAGCTATAAAGGGCAGTGTCTGAATTTTTTTCAGCCCTGCTGTTCCCCATGCTGTGTGCTCCTGATTCCTGAATAAAATGTGAAAGAAAGAAAAGTAGTCAAACGAATGAATTTTGAATCAACGAGACTAAGGCTTACAGAAATAAAACCCGTTTTAATGGAGGATGAGCAAGAAATGGGAATGTAATAATCAATTATTTAGATTAAAACTTACCGTTTTATTTAAATTAAACAGCGGGTAATTTCCTTTTAAACCCACAATTTAATATCCCAAAAATACTAGATACTAAAATCTAGCAATAAATTAATCACTTGCTTTAATCAAACTAAGAACTATTCTAAAATCTAAATAACGTGTATTATTCTGTGTCTGTACCATTTCCTAAAGCCCAAATCTTGGAGGGGCTTCTTTTATTGATATGGGAACATTGAATTTGGGATCTGCTTTCAAATTATTCATACGGTTCATAGCATATCAATTTAGTGAACGTAACTGCTCTGTGTTCTGGAGTTCCCTTCCCATGAAGCCCTCTATGGAGTATTGTTTTATGTTGCCATTGAAACAGTAATGCAGATGAATATTCATTTGAAATCTATTCTCTCCCCATACTATGTAAACATATTATTTTGAGTTCGCATGTGCGCTTTTCATCATTGATGGATGAAGAAGGATAAGCATAGCTAAATTACATGTTTGAATGCACACGTTTTCAGGTACCGTCAGAGTCTCGGCGGTGTTGTTCACAAAACCTACAAAAAAAAAAGGACTCGTTGTTGTTCTCCGAGGAAGATGAGTTGCCTAATTCTGTCCTCAACAGCGAGGACAGTAATCAAACCCGGAGAGAAGAAATAGAACGAGATGAAATGGATGATGATAATAGAATCAATGACTCAGTTTCAGCAGAAGATGAGTCCCTTAGACAGGTGGAAAATTAATGAGTGTCAAAGCCCCCAAGGGATGCATCGGGAGGAGTGTTGGTGGGAGAAACCACTGGTGGTGGCTTTGAAACACTCAGAGGGGATAAAACATACTGTTTTATTACACAAAACCGAAGCTTACAATTACACAATAAAAGCTTAAACAATTACACGCCCTCTCTCTCTCTATTCTCTTTCAAGTGTTCCTCTCAATTCTCTCCACACTTATAATAACCTTAGCTTAGATGCTTATTTATACACAAATTCAGTCGGCTCAAAATTCAACCGTCATGGTGTGAAAGCGGTTGGCGGCCAATGGTGTGAATGCGGCTAGGCGGTGGCAGTTGGTGGCTGGTGGCCGGTGAGGCGGTGGTTGCCTTCCTTGACCTTCTGGATGTTGAGTTTAATATTCAACAAATCTCCGCCTTAAACTCAATCGAGGGATGTCATGCCTAGCATGTACTTTAATCTGATAAATACTTCTCTTTTCAATGGCTTTGTGAAGATGTCTGCAACTTGATCATTTGTGTTGCAAGATATCAGTTGAACTTCTTCATTCTTCACATGTTCCCGGATAAAGTGATGACGTGTATCAATATGTTTGCTCCTCTCATGATACACTGGATTCTTTGCCAATGCGATTGCTGATCGGTTGTCAATATAAATCTCCGTAGGATTTTCTTGAGGAAATCCCAAAAACTTTAGCATATTCCTTAACCATATTGAGTGGCATACGACTGAGTTGGCAGCTACATATTCAGCTTCACAGCTTGATAACGTGACAATCGATTGCTTCTTGGATGACCATGTGAAAGATGTGTCTCCCATGAAAAAGACAAACCCTGTTGTGCTTTTCCTTTCATCCAAATCTCTACCCCAATCACTATCCGAGTAGCCTACAAGATTAAAGTCTTTACTTGAGGTATAAAACATACCTTCATTCATTGTGCCTTTGATGTAGCGAAGAATTCTCTTGGCTGCATTCAAATGAGACTGGTCTGGTGTCTCCATGTATCTGCTGACGAGTCCGACTCCGTAGAGTATATCCGGTCTGGTACATGTCAAGTACCTTAAGCTTCCTACTAAGCTTTTGAAATAAGTTGGATCAACATTTCCAACCTTACTCTTCCTCAATTCCACTTCATTCTCAACTGGAGTTGATACCGTATTGCAGCTTTCCATCTTGAACCTTTCAAGAATATCTTTGACGTAACTGCTTTGGGATACAAAAATCCCTTCTTCCTTCTGCGTTACTTCCAAGCCAAGAAAATGTGACATTAGACCAATGTCAGTCATTTCAAACTCCTGTACCATGCTTTGTTTGAAGTCGTCAAACATGGTAGGGTTGTTGCCGGTGAATATCAAATCATCAACATACAGGCACGCAAATAAGATGCTGTCATCTGCTCCTTTCTTCACATATATAGCGTGTTCATATGGACATTTCTCAAATCCATTATCTTGAAAATACCTGTCAATTCTGGTATTCCAAGCACGCGGAGCTTGCTTCAAACCATAGAGAGCCTTCTTCAACTTGTATACTTTGCCTTCATTTTCAACATCAATGTATCCAAGTGGTTGTTCAACATAGATTTCTTCTTCTAGGAAGCCATTCAGAAATGCTGACTTCACATCGAGTTGATAGATCTTCCATCTATGTTGTGCAGCTAGTGAGATCATTAGTCTGATTGTCTCTACCCGGGCTACTGGAGCAAATATTTCTCCATAGTCAATGCCTTCTCTCTGTTTGTAGCCTTTAGCCACTAATCTGGCTTTGTATCTTTGCACTTCTCCTTTGGCATTCTTCTTCGTCTTGTAGACCCATTTGACACCTATTGCTTTCTTGTTTTCTGGTAGATAAGTCAGCTTCCAGGTATCATTCTTCTCAATGGCATGTATTTCTTCATCCATTGTTGTTATCCATTTCTCTTCTGTGACAGCTTCATTGAAGCTTAATGGGTCACTATCTGCAAAGAAACAAACTAAATTTGTATCTTCCATAACTTGAGTGGCATCATACAGCTCTTCAAGATTCCGCATCCTTCTTGGTTCTTCTGATGAGGATGCTGATGGTGGTGTTGATGATGATGCTCTTGGTGTATTCCTCCTGTTGAATACAGGGAATCTGTGCACCGGACTTTGTGGTTCAGCTGCTGGCATAATCACCGGACTTTGTGGTTCAGCTGCTGGCACAATCAGTTCTTCTATAAGTACTATTGGTACTTCTTCACCTTCAAGGATCAAATCAGTGTTGATCCATCTGACTGCTTCTTGATCATCATTCCATGCCCAAGATTTATCTTCTTCAAAGATAACATCTCTACTCGTAATCACCTTCTTCGTGATGGGATTATACAGCCTGTATCCCATCCTTCTTTCACCATATCCGACAAAGATGCATTTCTCACTCTTATCATCGAGCTTTCTCCTTCTTGCATCTGGGATCTTTGCATATGCCACACAACCAAAGACTCGTAGATGAGTAACACTTGGTTTGTGACCACTCCATGCTTCTTCTGGAATGACTCCTTGCAAACTTTTGGTTGGGCAGCGATTCAACAGATACACTGCACATGATACAGCTTCAGCCCAGTATTGCTTGGGCAACTTCTTTGCTTTGAGCAGACTTCTTGCCATGTCAAGAATCGTGCGATTCTTCCTTTCTGCTACACCATTCAGCTGTGGTGTATAAGCTGGCGTCGTCTGATGTCTGATGCCTTGTTGTGTACAAAAGGCTTCAAAGTCATTTGCTGTATATTCTCCACCTTGATCAGATCTCACTGTTCTGATTGTATAACCAGTTTGCTTCTCCACAATTGCTTTAAAATCTTTAAAACAATTGAATACTTCTGACTTCCTTTTCAGAAAGTATATCCACGTCTTTCTACTAAAATCATCAGTAAAAGTGAGGAAGTACCTATTTTGTCCAGTAGACATAGGCGTAATTGGGCCACACACATCTGTGTGTACTAACTCCAGTGGCTTCTTTGCTCTCCAGTTGACTTCTTTGGCAAAACTGGATCTGTGATGTTTGCTGAGGACACAACTTTCACAGACTTCATCTGGATGATCAATGTGAGGCAAACCTTTGACCATCTTCTTGCTTGCTAGCATCTTCATACTCGTGAAATTCAGATGTCCAAGCCTTAGGTGCCAAAGCCATTCTTCACTGTTGGTGATGGCACTCAAACACCTTGCTCCATCATACTGGATGTCCAAAGGAAACATCCTATTCTTGGACATTTTCACGTAGGCCATTAATCTCCCATTGTTGTCTCTAATTGCCAGATGACAATTCTTCGAGTAAAAACTATATCCTCTCTCCAAAAGTTGACCTAAGCTGATCAGGTTCTGCTTTATGGCTGGGACATAATACACATCGGCGATGTAGCTGGAATCGCCATTCTTCAACTTGACTGGGATGTTGCCTTTACCTTTGAATGAAACCTTTGTGGTATCTCCAAAAGTAACTAGACCTTGCTTGGTCTCATCTAGATCACCAAATAACTCTCGGTAACCGCACATATGATTGCTGGCTCCAGTATCTAGATACCATATATTTTCTTGTTTCTCCCCAAGTTCTTGTTGGACAAGAAATGCAGATGCTTCTCTATCATCCTTCTCTGCATAGTTGGCATGCTCACATATCTCCAACGGAGCTTTCCTTCGGCATTCAGTGCTATAGTGCCCAAATTGATTGCAGCTATAACATTTGATATTCCTCTTGTCACGGTTCCTCTTGTCACGGTTATTGTAACCGCCTCCTCTTCCTCTAGGAGTGAATGCTTGTTGTCATCGGCCTCATCTGGTGGTGTTTCTACCACCTCTTTCTCTGAAGCTTGTATTCCAAGATCCTCTTCCTCTTCCTTGGAATCTATGAAATCCTCCTCTGGATTGTTGACTTCCTGCTTGAGTGGTGTAACCACCTGTTGAAGTCTCCCCTTGCTCATATTTGTCCTTGAAAGACAGCTTTGCTTGTAAGGCATGCTCAATGGCCTTATCTTCATTTCACTTTACAATCTTCTGCTCATGAGCTTGCAAAGAACTCATAAGCTCATCAACTGTCAACTTGTCCACTTCCTTGGACTCTTCAATTGCGACAACAACATGATCAAATTTTGATCTATGGATCTCAAAATTTTCTCAATAATTCGAGTATCTATGATGGCTTCTCCATTTCTTCTCATCTGGTTTACTATCACCATAATCCTTGTGTGATAATCAGAAATAGACTCCGAGGACTTCATTTGCAATAGTTCGAAGTCACCTCGCAAAGATTGAAGACGAATCTTCTTGATTCGGTCAGCACCTTTGTATTTCTGTTGGAGAGCCTCTCATATATCATGTGATGTTTCAGCGGAAGCTATGATCTCGAATGTATCTTCATCAAGACCTTGGTAGATGATGGTCTTTGCTTTGTTGTCCTTCTTTCTGTTGACTTTCAAGGCTTGCTTCTGTGCTTCTTGTAAAGCATCTTCTCTTTCTTTGGACTCTGGTTCATCATAACCAGTTTGTACAATATCCAAACACTCTTGTGACCCAAGGAATGCCTTCAATCTAATGCACCAACTATCATAGTTGTCTTTGGTCAGCTTCGGGATGAGTGTATGTGTACCTTCTGTAGTCATTTTGCTCTTTTAATGACTATATCGCCTTCTAGGAGCCGAATTTGGCCAAACAGACACCGTAGTTCGATCCGGAATGGTCCAAATAGTAGGGAACCGGTCTGACTTTGTTGAAATCGGGTCAGAAAATGGGTGAACCGGTCCAAAAATCAATTCTGTACGGCGGGCGGTTCGCTGGGTTGAACCGGGAATATTCTGTGGAATATTCGGGGAATATTCTGTGGAATATTCTCTCGGCGCGCTGGCGGCTGGAAAGCGGCTCGGCTCGGCTCGTAGTACGACGCAGCTTGTGGCTCTGCGCGACTGGATATTGGCTCGGCTAACGGCTCGGCTTAGGAGGCTTAAACGGCTGAAATATGGCGCGCGTGGACGACACTCGTCGTCTTCCTCTGGAGCGCGTGGGTGACAGTCACCGGATCTTCAGGCGGCGCGTTTGGATCACCCCGGACTCCGATCAGGTTGATGTTTGCGGCAGTGAGTTCGTCTTGATGAGGTCTACACTGTGGAGTGATGCAAACTTGTTTTTGACAACTTTGAAATTTCGGATATACCCCACAACTCTTCTGTTTTCCGACGAACGGGGCTCTGATACCAATTGTTGGTGGGAGAAACCACTGGTGGTGGCTTTAAAACACTCAGAGGGGATAAAACATACTGTTTTATTACACAAAACCGAAGCTTACAATTACACAATAAAAGCTTAAACAATTACACGCCCTCTCTCTCTCTATTCTCTTTCAAGTGTTCCTCTCAATTCTCTCCACACTTATAATAACCTTAGCTTAGATGCTTATTTATACACAAATTCAGTCGGCTCAAAATTCAACCGTCATGGTGTGAAAGCGGTTGGCGGCCAATGGTGTGAATGCGGCTAGGCGGTGGCAGCTGGTGGCTGGTGGCCGGTGAGGCGGTGGTTGCCTTCCTTGACCTTCTGGATGTTGAGTTTAATATTCAACAAGGAGCATGCTGGAAAATTCGTTGATGGTCAAACCAGGAGACAG
This sequence comes from Populus davidiana, assembly GCA_030145905.1. Lineage (NCBI taxonomy): Eukaryota > Viridiplantae > Streptophyta > Magnoliopsida > Malpighiales > Salicaceae > Populus > Populus davidiana. The sequence goes on from CM057803.1 coordinate 8,628,782, forward strand.
AGGGCAAGAAGATTTGCATCTTTTGCTAGCTGGGTTCCAAATTTGCAGAGAGTTTGGGCACCGAAGCAGCCAGAGGCAATGAAACCAAAGTCAAATCATCTTCGTAACTTGACAATGAGTACAGTGCAGCTACAAAGGGCAGTGTCTACGTCTTGCAGCCTTGCTCTTCATGCTATCATCTTATGTTATTCTGAGTGTAGCATTCACTTGTTGGCAATAAAAAATATGACTGTGTGCTTGAACTTGATCCCACCCTAAATAAAACAAAATTATATTTCCTGATGAGAAAATTAATCTAGATTGATTTGGATTTTTTTTAATTTGATTATTACTAGTTTAGTATATGTACTATTGAAAGAAAATAAATTCTAGAACAGGGGAAACTTTTATGATTTTAACACAAGATTGCTTAGCTAAACTACAGTACGGGAAAAAGAGTGAGTTTCTTGAGGATATATTATTATTAACTCCAAGGCATTGGTCGAGAGGAGCACTTGTTGTGTGTATCATAGTATGACAAGGTTTTAACGTTATCAGCTCTTGCGAGCTAGCCTGCGAGAGGTTTTTCCTCGTTAATTTTTTTTAGCGTGAATTATAGTTGTCTCACCTTGTTCAAAATATGACCGGATTACGGTATTACATGGGAGTGTGATAAAAGATTAAAATGTTTTTTTATTCGATAAAATATTAAAATAATATTTTTTAAAAAAATTATTTTTATACAACATATCAAAATAATTAAAAATATATTTAAAAAACTAATTTTAAACCAAAACAAATTCAATTTTTAAGAAAATGGTGTTTTGGCCGCCAATCACAAAGTTATTGGGTTAGTAGATCATTTTCTATAGTATTTTTAATAAAACATTATCATTTTGGATAAAAAAAATTTAAAATTGACCTGGCTGAGTCTGATTCGGTTTCTGATCGGGCCAGTTAGATGACTAGTTGACATGTCAAGTCACTCAAATTTAACCATATCAATGTTCGAAATAGTTAAAAGAGAAACTCAATTAAAGTCTCAGGCGTGTTTAGGCAGGTCAACTAGATCATGAATTGACAATCAAGTTACTCGTATTTGACTATATTACTATCTAAAATAGTTCAAAAAAAATTATTCTAAGTTAAATTTCAAGTTAGTAAATTATTTGATCAACTATCATACCTAGTTTAGATTGTGTTTCTAAGTGAAGTAACAGTTATTTTTTAAAGTATTTTCTGCTAAAATATATATATATATAAAATATTTAAAAAATATATATTTTACACTACCAGAAATTCGTTTAATAGCAATGGAATCACCGACGGAATATTTCTGTCGGTAATTTGAGGTCGAAATTACCGACGGAACTCTTTCCGTCCGTAATTCAGTCTGTAATTCAGCAAGTTCAGAATTAAGAAAAAAAAGGCGGATCGCTGACGTGGAGGTTTTGACGAGTGATTTTTTTCGATAGAATCACCGACAGATTCAAAACGGGAGACCCGTACAGTGACGTGACCGGTTCACCGTTAAAAATACCGACGGAATCACCGAGGGATTCGAAATGGCAGATTCGTACGGTGACATGTCGATTTTTCTTCAAAATAGCCGACGGACTTATTTCGTCGGTGAGTCCATCGAAAAAAGTTAATATATGCTCTCTTTGCCGATTCTCTCCTCCCCTATTTCTAATTTTTCTTCATAATCCTAACTTTCCTCATCTGCAAACAACCAGCCCCCCCTCCCCCCAAACAAAAATCTCCCTCATCTCAGCACAACAAGTTATATTTCTTGAAGTTTTGTGGTCACAACATCCGTGTTCTAATTTACTGACGGATTTTATCAATTTGTGTAAGTAACTCTATCTTTTTAAATTTTAACATTTAAATGTCAAAAAAAAATTTTAGTATATGTATTTTGTTAGTAGATGTACATGTTTTATTGTTATTTCTCAAACAAACTTGTAGTATATGAATGCATAATTTTATACCCTTTATGGTTTGTTTTAGATTTTGTAAGATTGTATTTGTTTGTAAATTGTTAAAACTTTGTGGAATTACCGAATTACATGTTCTGTTTTAAAATAATTAATAGCTTGCTTAATGGGTTCGTTTTAAGTTTTATCGATGGTATTGTAGAGTGGTAATTTCCGTAAATTTATATATATTAATTTGTATGGACGTTGATAAATGATAATGAATATTTAATATTTATGAGAAGTTGTGATTGGTTTGTTGGATAATCTCGAGGTAAAGTAATATTTTTGCAAGTTTATTTACCTAACTTAGTTAATTAATACATGATGTCATCATAATTTTATAGAGGTTCGATATAAGTCATGGATGATCGTTCATGGATGTATCGAGATTCACCCCAAGGATTGCGGAGGATAGATTATTGTAACGGGGTTCAGGGTTTTATTAATTTCGCAACATCTATTCCCAGAAATTTTTCTAGAGGCGGTATTAGGTGTCCATGCAGGAAGCGTCAAAATAAAAAGTATATGCATCCAGATGTTGTAAAGATGCATCTTCTACACAAAGGGTTTATGGAGAATTACCGGTGTTGGTATGCACATGGAGAAGTATTTGTTAATAAGAGAAGAATGAGAGAAACAGTGATTGGGTCAACTTCTAGTGCTAGCAACGTGCATGAAGTGGCAAATGACAACATTAATCCTTATAGAAATAAAGTTATGGATGCAATGAGAATGAATGAAGGTAATGTCAGTCAATGTCCAATCGTAGAAAAAGAACCTAATACAGATGCAACTAGGTTTTTTTGATTTGTTGAAAGATTTTGACGAACCATTATGGGATGACTGCACAAACCACAGTAAATTATCGGTCGTAGCACATGTGTTCACCATCAAGTCAGAGCATGGGTTGAGTGAGGCCGAGTATGACAAAATTATTGATTGGGCAAGAAGCATGGCATCACAGAGTGGAACATGTGCGCCTAATTGTTTTTGGCCATATAACCACCAGCCTCCTCCTCCTCCTCCACCATTATATTAATTTGTAATAAACATTATTTACATTTAAAATTTCATTTAATATGTTTTTGAAACACATTTATTTTGTAATGAATATTATTTAACTTTGATTTTTTGTTTTTGATGTTTAATATAAATTTTATTTGCATAATTAGTTTTTATTACTATTAATTTATATAAATTTTATATTATGTATTCTAAATAATTTTTAAAAAACAAATTTTGGAATATTATGTCAGTAATAACGTCGGTAAATAATTTACTGACGAACTGCTAATCACACACCGACGGAATATTTCTGTTGGTAAAACTATCAAATCTTGTAGTGTTATATCAACATTTCAAAACAATATAAAATACAAAAAAATTAATTTTAAACAAAACAAAATAAAAAATAAAATAAAACACGGTTTCAATTGGAAAAACAAACAGCAACTTAATAACTAAGAAATTCATAGCCTGCTTTTGATGGAATCGTCAAAGTGGAAACCGATTTCAGAATGCCCAAAAAACAGTCCCTAATCCCCTTGGATTCCAGGAAACTCACTGATGGACTTAAATGGTATCTGCCTAGACAGCCAAGTCAAAACCGTCCTCGTCCTACTATTTGTAAATACAGAGGACCGGCATAGTCTTTAATAACCATGGTACTCTTTATGCAGAATTCTTCTATACTTTCAATGAGAACGGCAGCAATTTCTTGCCCACAAACCACGGTGATCAGACTTTTCTACTAAGACAACTAGACACGCATCGTCCTCCGAAGCTATAAATTTGTACCGTCTCCACATTGTTGATACACAGAACAAGCTTGAGATCCAACATGGCTTGCCAAGCAAAAGCTATCACCCTTCTTCTATCCATCTTAGCTGTCTCCTTATGCAAACCCTCAAACGGTGCAGGCATCGCCATCTATTGGGGTCAAAACGGCAATGAAGGCAGCTTAGCTGATACTTGTAACTCAGGAAACTATCAATTTGTGAACGTAGCTTTCCTATCTAGTTTCGGCAATGGCCAATCTCCAGTGCTGAACCTAGCAGGCCATTGTGATCCCAACGCCGGTACCTGCACCGGCATAAGCAATGACATTAGATCTTGTCAAAATCAAGGAATCAAGGTGCTGCTTTCCATTGGAGGTGGTGCAGGCGGCTACTCCCTTTCATCGGCCGACGATGCAGGGCAAGTTGCAAACTATATCTGGAATAACTTCCTTGGTGGCCAGTCCAGCTCACGTCCGCTAGGCGATGCCATCTTAGACGGGGTTGATTTTGACATCGAGTCAGGTTCAGGCCAGTTCTGGGATGATCTTGCTAGGGCACTTAATGGCTTTAGCCAACAAAGGAAGGTATACTTAGCTGCAGCTCCACAATGCATCTTCCCTGATGCTAATCTAGACACTGCAATCAAAACTGGCCTGTTTGATTACGTGTGGGTTCAATTCTATAACAATCCTCCATGTCAATACGTAAATGATGCTACCGGTCTCTTGAGTGCATGGAACCAATGGACCACAGTTCAATCCAATCAAATATTCCTGGGACTACCTGCTGCTCCCGAGGCAGCCCCTAGTGGTGGATTCATCCCTCCCGATGTGCTCATTTCTCAGGTCCTTCCATCTATCAAGGGTTCACCAAAGTATGGAGGTGTTATGCTCTGGAGCAAGCAGTATGACAATGGGTATAGTGCAGCTATAAAGGGCAGTGTCTAGATTTTTTTCAGCCCTGCTCTCCCCCCTGCTGTATGCTCCTGATTCCTGAAGAATGTTTTTTTATATATATATATACATGCCACAGCATGTTTGTTCTAAAGAGTGTATGCGGCGATCAAAATATTATGTTTCAAGCTAAATAAAACGAAATTATAGTTCCCTGACAAGGAAAATATAATCAATTTACCAGTGAATTCCTTATAGTGTTTTTTGTTCTTTTTTCTTTTTCATGAAGCTCAACAAAAGTCTTGTGGTTGTGGAGTAACTTTATGCCTTCTAAGAGTCTTCAAAACTCAACTGGGATGGCTAAATTTTTCCACTCGATCCATGAATGCAAATCCCTTGATATATTAATTTGCTGACATTTTCAAAGGCAAAATGTGAAAGAAAAAATACTTACCAAACAAATAAGTTGCTGTTTGTTATTGTTGCTGCGAATGAGATTCACTTACTGCCACAAATATTATTGTTTAGTAATATTTTAAAAGCAACAAAAGCTACGTTTTATGTTGAAAAAACTCATGAATAGTGAAGTCATGTACTGTGCGGCTAATTTTATAAACCCGGTCCAAATGCCCTCACCTTAAACTTTCTTTTTAAATTATGCGGTTAATGTTTTTATATTTTTGAATTATTTTAAATGTTAATGTTAAAAATAAATTTTAAAAAATAAAAAATAAATTATTTTAATATATTTATAAATAAAAATCACTTTCGAAACCTGATGCTATCACACTTCTTATCATTCCCTTGACTCCAAAGACGAAGATAATGAATGTCTCCTTTGCACATTCAAAGCACTCTCTCTCCACCCTAACACCCTCCAAGCTTCACCAAAACCTTCCCTCTCCAATCCATCCCAACAAAAATTAAATGAATCCATAAGATTAGGACCCAAATAGAACAAAAACATGACCACCATTTCTTCCTTCCTTGCCACTACTAACACTCCCCTCTCCTCGCACCCTTCAACTTCTACTCATGCTTCCAAAGTCTCTCACTTTCCCTCGTTGCATCGATCCCTTTTCTCTAAATCTCCTTCATGTCCTTATCCTCTATGTAAGTTTCCAAGAAAACTCAAAAGAATAGTTTCTTTAAAATCATCAGAAGCAGAGGAGATATCATCAACAGGAGATGAGTGGCTACAAACACTCCCTGACAAGAAAAGGCCTTTGTACTCTCATAGTTTGCCTTGCATTGAAGCTTGGTTGAAGGGTTTGGGTTTTTACCAAAGCAAGGAGAGCCGTGCTATTTGGTTTGTTGAGAAACCTGATTGGCATGCTCAGTTATCACTTGATGTCACTGATCTTTATATAAGGTAAAGTTTGGTTCTTTATTGTTGTTTTAGCATCTGGGTTTTTGTTGTTCTGTTTGTTAGTGTATGTGAGTAATTGCTGTCAAGTTTTCAACTTTGCATACGATCATTGTGGTTTGGTGAATTGCTACTGGTGTGGTCATGATGTTGAGTTATCTTTTACTGTGAATGATTACTGTGTTTTTGTATTATGTTCATTATTTGGATTTATTTTTATGATTAGGTTGAGTGGTTCTACATGTAATTTGGAATTTTTAGAAAAGAAGGAAACTTGAGCTGGCAAGGAAAAATTGGTGATTTGAATTAGTGAACAACAGATAATATTGTTGTTAGATGTATCATAGCTTCCATTAAATTATGCTGGAGAGTTTTAATGGTGTTTGCTGTAATCTGACAAGTCAAGTGTGCTTTGTTATAGCTATTGCTCGAAGTTTGTTTGTCAATCTTTGGCTACACAATCCCGATTGAAAATATTTGTATAATGATGGAAGTGAGATTATTCTTGTTAGTGATGGGGACTCTGCTGCTCAGAAAGAATTGATAAAAAGGATCTAGCTGATCCCAACTAGTTTGAATCTAGGGATTTAGTGAGGTTCGATGAATAGATGAGCTTCTACGATATGATAATTTTGGTTGATGTAATGAAAACCTTTCTAGACCAGCAAAAGGCTGAAGAATCAGTGTTAATACCTTTCCATTTTATCTAAAAAAAGAGCACATCCATGTTTCCTCAATTAGTCACGTTGTACACTAGAGAAGTAATCTAGCAAGTGTGTCAAGAGGTTTGTGCTCATATGAGGTTTGCATTTGGGGAAGAAGAATAATATGGTGTGGAGCAATATTTTCAAAATATTAGTAGTTTATGGACGATTTGGATTAATAAATTGTAGTTGGTTTGATAAGATCAGAAATGCTGCAGCTATGTATAAAATAGAGTTTCAGAATTAGCAAATTGTAAGAGTATCTATTCACTTTTCAGTGGAAGTAGCTAGGGAATAATTGATGACAGAGATACATAAACGTGATGAGTTTGTGTTGCTTTGGATAAATAGTGTGTGCGAGAATTGAAAGGTACAGTGCTACTGGTGATGGAGTTAGATAGATGATTGCGTGGCATATACCTACACAATGCAGTGAAGTTATGGGACCATCACAAGCTTCTTCTTCATGATCATATAGAAAAACGGTTTCATGCTAATAGATCATGTAAATAAAAGGATTTAAGCATGATCAGAAGTCAAGATGGATTAGTGATTGCGTGAAGGAAATTGGTACCAATATGTGGAAAGTTGGGGGTCGTGTGATCAATGACAATAGGAAAGTGAACAGAAAGGTTAGCCCTGTCCAGCAAATATCAATGGGTCTAATGTCATTGGTGCAGAAATTTGGGACTAGCTCATAGGCTCATAGCCTGCAAATCAATTGCTTAAGATTGATTCAGTTTGGGCTAGTCAGTGCCCTTCTGAAATTTGGGACATAAGCTATGGTTTTCATATCATGTTCTGTTCCTTAAGAAGATGATTTCTCATTTTAAACAGCAGCTTCCATATTTTATACATGTATTTTTTACTATTGTAATGGTTTGCGCAGACCTTCTTTGAACTATGTACAATTGAAGTTTCTCTACCATCAATCTTCTAAAATATGAAGATGATGGCACCTATTCAAGAGTAAGACCAATGCAATGATGACATTGTGCTCATTGAATCTTGGTTGGGATTCAATAAAAGGAAAGGAATGGTGGAGAAAGCTGGATAACTTTAAGTGGGGAACAAGGTTTAATTGGTTCTGCAGCTTGCCTGAGAGTTCACTCTTCCCTATTCTCCCTTGCTATTCAAATTTTGAATTCTCAACCCACTAGGACTTATCGATCAATATATCAAATTGCACAAATTAAGATATCATTGTTTATCCAGGGTAGTTAGATTTTACCATTGGAGATGGATTCTGAAATGCTAATTTGACGTAAAAGGGAGGAAATAAGTCTTATACTCGGTTACACTATTCATCCTTTTAGATTTATTGCTTGGCTAAACAGACTGTATCTTGTGATGCAGGTACTTGAAGAATGGACCAGGGAATCTTGAAAAGGATGTGGAGAGGAGATTCAGTTACGCATTGAGCAGAGAAGATATAGAAAATGCCACTCTTGGAGGACCATAAAGAAAATGAAAGTGATCATTTCATCTTTTGAATGGTCTCACTGTTTATTCATGGGAATATCTCATAGGACTTGCATGGTGTTCATTCTATATCCTCATTCTGAGCATACGCTCTCCTTTTTAAAATAAAATTCTTTTGATGTATCCCAAGTTGTCCAATTCCTTCTCAATGGGCTTTGATGATTGATAAATGCATCCGTCTTTGGTCCCTGGTCTTGATCAAGCATGCTCTCTTTTTGCTTCACCATTCATCATTGGAAAACCGAGGAACGTGTTTTTACGCTGTCAGAATCTACAGCTTCTGCATCATTTTTCCGGACAAAAGCAGCAGCAAAAGAGGAAGGAAGCAAAAAGCCTATAGTTCAAGTTTCAGTAGCACCTCCTTTTGTATTCTTCGTTGAGCTCCTGGATTCAACTCCAGATGATAGTTATCACTGATGATTTTGACAGATTTCCCAGTATCGATTCCACACTAATGAGTTAGCTGCAGAAGGAGTGTGGATAGATACAGGGAAATCACAGTGGAGCGGCAACAGGCCTGCAACCTGATGCTCTTGCAAAAAGTGGCCAATTTCATTGAATTGCCAAGAAGAATTTGCGGAACTTGATATTTGAATACAAGTACAAAACTGATGTTAGGAACTTCAGTTCCTCCTCCGCATTTCTCCCTCCCCAGACCTACAGTGTAATACTATACGACCTAAACGACAATTTCAGTAAAAAAAAATTTCCCTTTGCCTCACCAATCCATATGAGTGGAGAATTTATTATACTTTTTAAGTTATGTTTTAGGACAATTTGGAATTCATTTTAGCATTTGGATGCAAATACTTTAACAAGCGCATACAAACATGAGTCAAGAAAATTGATTTAATGTTTTCTTGCTTAAAAGATTTCTCTTGTTCTCTCTAAAAGTTCTCAACTGAGAAATTAAAATACTTCAAAAATAAAATTGATATAAAAAATAATTTCAAGGTAAATTGATATTAACCTAATAGTTTAGGTATATTTGAGGTTTGCCATTATTTTTATGTACAGCTTAATATTCCCATCTCATTTTACAATTTTCTTATATTTAGTTTATATTAGTAACTTGTAACTTGCTACTATATATGATCATGTTGCTAAGTTCATAATCCCCATGGGCATAGGTTGATATGATAGTTAAGGAGAATAACCATGTTCCTTAATTTCTTAAGTTTAAATTTTGAGGTCAATAGCTATGAAAATATACGAATTTCTTTTTAAATACACCAAAATAATATAAAAATGTAATTTTAAAATTATTGGAAGGGATTTCGTCTCAATTGAATCGAAAACTAATATAAAATACGGCTACTATTGAATAAATAAAAAGAAGAAGTTATTTGTGCATATATCTGCAGCATATCGCTTAAAAACTTCTAATAAAGAACAGATAGCATTGCCAAAAAACAAAAGTTATAACTATTAAAATAATTTGCATCCACTGATTTACATGCATCCATCATCCTGCTTACAAGTCGAGCATAGTAATCTTGAAAGAACAAGATTAATCTAAAATGTCGTTTAATTATTTTTTAAAAAGATATTATTTTAATAAAAATTTAAGAAGAAAGATCAAAGCAAGTTTTAACCGGATTGCTGGTGAAATACAACCTGGGGATAACGTAAAGGATGGATTAAATTTGTTGATAATTATTTTCCCAATTTTCACCAACTAAGATTAAGAAAAACTAAGCTCTTGACACTTGTGAAAAATGGCTGACTGCACTCAATTTCCCAGTAGATATTAGCAAGCTTGATGTTTGAATACAGGTGCAAAACTAAGGATAGGAACTGATATTCCTCTTCTCCATTTCTCCTCCCTAGCCCTATAGTATTGTTGCAATATCATACATCATACTTCCTACCTAGTCCTGGAAATGAGAAGTGGGATACACGATAAATAATATTCAGCTTCAATGTGATTCTGCAGCGTGTAAATGAGACCAGTACTCCTTCACAAGTTGTCCAAAAAGTGAACCTTCCGTCTTTAGTAACTTCTCCGGCTCATCGAACTCGACTAGTTTTCCTGAAATAGAACAAAAACAGCTCAGTGATACATCTTGGAATTTCTTCTGAGATTTATCTACATGAAGTTGCAGCTACAGTCGTCTCTCGTTCTCAAGTGTTGGGCTGTGTTTTTTTCTCTCTTTTTTTTTCAAATGGAAACCAAGGTTTGGCAATAGATCGCCTTATAGCTCTGGTATTTTGGGGTCAATCCAGAAAAATGCACTTATAGCTTGGATGAATGATCAGCTACATGAGATTATCTTGGAGTGGCAAATCCACAAAGTCACGATGTGCAGGATACAGGTAAGTGCATTTTTTAGATAAGAATTAAAGAAATGAAACTTACCATCGCTAATGGAAAGTACCATTGTGCAATCCATCACTGTTGGTATCCTGTGAGCTACTGTGATTACAGTGCAATCTGAAAATTCAGTCCGAATAGTCTTTTGCAAAACCAAGTCGGTTGCATTATCAATTGATGCGGTTGCTTCATCAAGCACCAGTACCCTACTCCTCCTCAAAAGGGCACGTCCCAAGCAAAATAATTGTCTCTGCCCCATGCTCCAATTCGATCCATCTTCCACAACTGTGTTGCAGGTTGTTAACCATTCACTGACTATTACAATCGAAAGCATACGCTCATTATTTTCCATGTAGGGGAAGAAAGCATACCTAAAGAGTCTAGACCCTGCTCTTTCTCCTGTACAGCCTCTCGAAGCTGACACTTTCCGAGAACCTTGAAAATAAGGAACAAACTTTCAAGTTAGAAAGCATGAAGGTAGAAAACAACGGTTCCGCTGGTTTATAGACAATGATTACTAGATTAAAATGTCAAATGATCTTGAAAAGTTACCTCCCACATCTCCTGGTCAGTATGCTGGGATAAGGGGTCCAAATTGTATCTCACAGTCCCGTTAAAGAGAGTAGGATCTTGAGGTATTATTCCGAGTCGTGACCGCAGATCATGAAGTCCAATCTTAGAGATGTCAATTCCATCTACGATGATCTTTCCTCCAGCTGGTTCTACAAGTCGAAATAGAGCACCTATAAGTGTAGTCTTCCCACTGCCGGTTCGACCAACGATTCCAATCTTGTGCCCTCCTTCAAATGTGCAACTGATTCCTTGAAGAACTAGTGGTGCGTTAGGCCTGTATCTAATCTGTTTGATACTAAACTTTTTCAGTCTGCTAGCCTTCACCAATTGTCTCATAAAACACCAATAAATCATAGGAGTAAGACTAACCTGCAAATCACAAATATCCACTTTACCCTTTTCTGGCCAATTCGATGGAGGTCGGTTATCTTTAATCACCTCAGGGGCTTCACTTGGTATGTGCATGTATTGATTAAGCCTTTCAACAGAAATGATGTAATTTGCTAATGTGCACTGGCTTTGAATCGAAAACACCAGCGTCATATTTAATGAAAGTCCATAAGAAAGTGCCATTCCAATAAATCCTACAGTAATGGAAGTATTACATCGAGTCAGAATTGGGAAGCTCGTAATATTACGTGTTCAAAAAAAGTTGAAGAAAAGTAAACATAAATGCTCACCAGAGTTAAAAGTTCCAGGAGGTAGTAAAACCATGCAGAGTGCTGCAGAGGCAAGAACAGTTGCACTAAATATTTCAAGCCGTTGAATCAACCACTCATTTGCAGCAAAACTGTGGAAGAAAGGACTAGCATTTATGTCAATGAGGTTAAGGGTTTTTTTGAAGAAACGTTCTTCCTCCTCAAAGGCCCTTATTGTCATGGCTCCTGCTACAGATTCAGCCACATGATTTGACACTAAAGACTTGGTTGTGCCATTGATCCGCATCAATTCCTTAGCAGAGGCAAAGTAATTTGCCTGCAGATAAGAATGAGATAATCCTTAAATCCACTTTATAAACGTAAAATCATCTTCAATGGTAGTATGGTCCTCAAAAGAAGGAGATCATAAGATGATCAGAAGAATTACAAACTGCAGGCAGTTTGATCAATTTGAAGCTCACTGCAAGAAAACTTTTAGCCTTTTTTTTAAGCCTACGGTCTACATTCCTACATGTGGCAATGGAAGACATTAAACATCAAATTATTCTATAAAAAATGATTAGTTACGTTTCATTACATTGAACTTATTATATGGTCACAAGTTGTAAGGAATTTTTTTTTAAAATGTAGAGGAGACATTATCCTGTGGTTTCAGAAGAACCACACTCCAGGCAGTTTGGGTGAATTGAACAGCTCATTGTAAGAAATTAAGAATTGTTTTTAGCCTTTTTTTTCTTATTATTCTTGAAGCCCCAAGTCTGCTTTCCTGATTATTTAGATCGGGCCATTGCCAATCTTCTCACAATTCCAAACCACTCATGTAAGAGGATAACATAATTACCTGTAAGCGAATAGCCAAATAAACCATTGGTATGGAGACAAACAGGACTTGCCAGGTGACAACAGCCAGCACTCCCAGGTTACTATAAGCATTTGTGGTTGCACCAACGGTGAAGATCAAACCGAAAGGAACATCGAGATCAACAATGCTCAAATCTGACGTGACCTATGAGACATAAAATAAACACAGGTCCAGATCAACAGTTACACATCATTCCTCATGAAGGAAACAACATTTTCTGGGTGAGATGCTTACCCGACTCAGTATTCTTCCAAGAGGTGTGGAGTCATGGAAAGACATGGGTGCACCAAAAAGAGAATTTAGTAGCTGGGAAAATAATGACTTGGATGATTGAAGACCCAAAACAACTATAGAGATTGATCTACATAGCAAGAAAAGTGTTGAGGTAACTTCGATACACAGATAGACCGCAATTAAATGCAATGTGCTAACATGAGGATCATCAACATTAGCTGCCATCCAAGAGTTCTGTGTTATCTGACCAATGACAAACAACAGGTGACTGAAAGCAGCGATGGAGAAGTACAAGTATCCTTTGTTTTGATTTAGATACTGCACATAAGGCTTAAACCCTGTGTCTCCACTTCCTTTTCTTCCTGCTTGATCAGTTGATCTCCTTGAGAGGTTTTAATCTGACCCTCTACATAACTCTTCTGGATCTCCATAACAGATGATCCCTGTCTCTGCGGAGCATCAACCTCGGTATGCCTTTCAGAACCAGCTGTTTCTTTGTGTGCATTGACAAGGTCCAGAAATTCTTGGCTTGACAACAATAACTGATGATAAGGAGCGGCTTGTAGGATTTCTCCATCTGACATCACCTGTTTACCAAGATAAGCTGTCTCAAGGTAGTTCTTTTGTGAAAGCTTTAACAAACAAATTTTATGGAAAAATTGCTTTAACGTGAAAATGAAGTTTAATCAGCCATAGAATTGTAACAAGTAACTAATTATTTCCTAAAAGTGATTGAATCAAAGGATGCTAACCATAACAGAGTCAAATGCTGGCAGGAAATCAACTTGATGAGTCACAAGCAAGACTGTTTTCCTTGAAAGTGCTCCCATGATATATTCCTGTAAAGAATCAAGTAAGAATTGAGGGAAGGCTAGCAACTAAGAGTGGAGACAGAGGTTTCTATCAGGAAAATTTGATTACATTGAATAAACTTGTAGCTGTGTGTGCATCCACAGCGCTGAATGGATCATCCAAGAGATATATATCTGCATTCTGATAGAGAGCCCGGGCAAGTTGAATTCGCTGCTTTTGACCACCACTCAAATTGACTCCTCTTTCACCTATTTCAGTTAGATCACCATAAGGAAGCAACTCAAGGTCCTTTACCAAAGAGCATCGCTCAAGTGTGTCATGGTATCGTTGCCTATCCATTTCCGAACCGAATAGAATGTTATCTTTTATCGATCCCGTCTGGATCCAAGCTGTTTGCGAAACATAGGCAATCCTACCACAAACCTGAATCTGCAGGTCATAAAGACCAAAAAAAGGCTCACTTATGAAATAGGAAATAAAATTTGCATTAAGGCACATTTGTTCTTAAGAAACTCCAAAAGGTTAAGGACTGGAAGAGCATGGCAAGATACATATAAGAAGATTAAACTGGAAGTTCTAAAAGGATACACTCACAGTTCCCTGTGTATGTGGAACTTCTCCAAGAATTGCTGCTAAAAGGGTCGACTTGCCAGAGCCAACTTCTCCACATATGGCCACCTTTTCACCAGGCCGAATTCCAAAACTCACATTTCTCAATGTAGGCTTTGAAGAATTCTCTTCCCATGAAAAATTAGCTGACTTGATTAAAACAGCATGGTCCACACTCCCCATGTTGCGCTTGTGCAGAACATTTCCATTCTGCAACTCTGGCGCTTCAAGAACCTTCACAATACGTGCAAAAGCTACCTTTGCTTGAATAACCACTCCAATAACATCAGGGATTGATCTAATTGGGTCTTGAACAAGACCCAAAGTCACCAAAAAAGTGAAAACATTATTAGCATGCAGAGGAATTTTCAGGAAATAGCATGCTCCAAAGGTAGCAGCAGAGACCAAAACAGGAGAAGACCAGAAGAGAAAACCATTATATGCTTTGTGCGTTTGCACTGCTGACAACCATTTATACTCTACATTTCTCAAATTTTCTATGGCATTCTTAAAATGCGTTTCCCAAGCATATAATTTCAATACCTTCATGTTAACCAGAGCCTCATTACAAGCCTTCAATCTCGCATCTTGTGCCACCATAAGCTTAGACTGAAACTTATGCTGTAACTTTGCAACTGGAGTGTTGCATAGCACAGTAATTATTATAACCACTAAGGCAGCAAGTGTTGCTAGCCCCACTGCACGGAAAAGAATTACAAGAGAGAGACAAAGCTGAAAGCTTGTTGTCCATGTCTGATGAAACCAGAAGGGAAACTCGCCTATCCTGTAAGCATCCACAGTAACATAGTTCATGATCTCACCACCCGAGTGCATCAACCCACCAACATTGGATAACCTCTGTTGCTTCTTATATATTGCAGCCATGAGCAAGGACCTGACTTTCAAACCAACAAGCCTGCTCCTAAAATACCATTGCCTTTGTGATAAGGACTCTAAGCTCTTTGAAAAGAAGAGCGTCAGAACAAGTACATAACCTTCATATTTAAAACCTGCTTTTCCTTCAGCGACCAAAATGAAGGCATTCAGAAGCAGAGGCCCAGCTGACAAAGTAAGTATCTTTAGCATTGCAAAGAATCCTGAAATTACAATGTCTTTCCAGTGGCAAAATACAATTGTCCACAAGAGAGATGGCTGAGATGATTCAGCTTGTTTTTGTTTGTTCAGTTGCTCCAAAAACTCCATATAACAGCTTTCTGCTCGTTCTGCCTCTCGCAACTTTGGTATATCCTCATCCTCTAGAGTTTTCTCCTTACCCTTTCTCATCAGTGGATTCAACCACCAAAATGACATTTTATTGAAGAATCCTGCTTTAGCAAATGGAGTAACTTGGTCAGCGGAATCGATTTTACTTGCACTATCGGCCTCACCATTCAGTGGAGCATACAGGTCCCTTTCTTCATTCCCCTCGTGTTTATAAACCTTGTAAACACATAACAATAACAATATTGCTCCTGGAAAGGAGAGGACATCCAAAGCTATCTTAACCAACATTCCTTCACCTAAAATGGCGCTGTATATGGACAAAGCACAGACAATACCAGCAAGCAAGGAAGCAAGAATGGACAATAGCCGCAATGGCGTTCTTTGAAGATGCTTCCCTCGAAGGCTTATGGTCAAACCCACCAAAAGCCATGTAAATCCCTGAAACAGCACCACTAACCAACTTCTCAATGGCAAGGCAGTCTGGTTTTTCCTCAACTTCTCTTCCAAAATCCATGTGCCCAAGCACAAGTACACAAATCCGATACCACCATTGAGTATAACAGAAACTATCTGCAGACTCGAATAGCCTCTACATCGAGGTGTTATTTTATATATTTTTGAAGATGCTGAAGATATTCGCATGAAAGTGAACAAGAGCACGATTAGAAGCAAAACATCGAAGCAAATGATCAGCGCGTGATTGATACATGAAGTTGGTTGAAATACCAAGCTAGAACCAGATGGCTTTCCACTTGTATCCGAGTTGACAGATTCCCCACAAAACAACGTCCACAGGTCTTCCATTAGCTTTCCTTTCCTGCTTACTTTTCAACTCCTGCTTTGGAATACAATGTAAGAAAACAATGCTCTGTGTTACAAGAAAAATCATCAATTAATCAAATCTTTCAAAACCACCTAACAATATCTAGTTGTCAATTATCAGTGATTTTTTAATGAAGAAGAAGAAGAAGCATTTTTCACACACACCCCACAATGATAAGTACCATCACTCGCAAAGAACTAAAGATTAAAGAAAATGTGATCATAAAAAAGCAAGAAAGGAGAAACAAAAGGTAGAGAAGTAATCCTACGAAAAGATAAAAACTTCATCATTAGTTCATTACCTATTCTTTTTGGGCAAAACAAAAGGTCTACCTTTAATACACGACAAAATAGTATTTCTTAATGACCAACAGACGATGTGAGATCCTCAAAAATATTTAACAAGCAATTCTTGCTAAAGATATTATAAAAAATCGAACGTCAGCCAATCTTGAGTTCATAAGAAATAAAAGAGTTCAGGTTTGCATTCATTCAAACAGCAGTAGGGCACACCTGGATAACATTTAAAAGAATAAGAAGACTAACCTGAAAATTGCACCAAACCTCAAATTTTACAAGCCAAGATTTATTAATGTTCCATTTCAGAGTTTTTGAGGTCTCTCCCTCTGTGTTAAGTGTTTAGGACACGGAGTGGAACCAGAATTTCAGAGAGAAAGTGACGCTGTAGTGTTGTTAAATACTTTATTTTATTATTAATAATATGAATATTTAGCCCACTTATATGTATTTTGATTAATTTAATGGATTTTAAAATTAATTTTTAATGGTTAAAATAAAAGTAAATTCAAAATATAACCTGTAGAGCTTCCACTAACAAATACTTGGATATATTAGTAGGGTTGCAAGATAGGAAAAGGAGGGAGGAATTGTGATGTTGCTAGGCATGCATATATGGGATGGAACAGAGTCCTGTGTCGTCCTTCTTGTAGAAATACCAATAAATACTTCTACCAATCATTTTCGATTACGAAAAATAATTAAATATTCTATTATTTCATGATTATGATACGAATTCAATTTCTATGAATATCGATATACAGGAAAGAAAGAAGAAAAAGGATCTCTTTTTTTTCTTTAATCGTCATGGCTCCCGTAAGATCGGTCTGTTGACATGTACCCGTCTTGTTTTGGCTTGTTTCGGCTTTCGAACAAAGAGGCCGATCTTGCTGGCCGACCAGTAGTCTCTTTCCTTTCTACTGCTCTTAATCTTTATTCTACTTTTGTTTCAAATTCATATTCCAATTGGCTTCTCCATGGTTTTGTTTTATTTGTGAAGTAAAAATGTTTTAAAAAATATTTATTTTTTAAAAAATTAATTATTTTAATGTTTTTAGATTATTATGATATATTAATATCAAAAATAAATTTTAAAAACTTAAAAAAAATAATTTAATATATTTTTAAATAAAAAAATATTATTTCATACAACAAAATAACACTTCTCGCATGCTATTATCATGAAGTTTCTAATGCATTGATGAAGAAATTGATAAAATTTATTTTTTTTTAACAAAATTGAGAATCCATGACAAAAATAAGTAAAAAATAATACACAATAAAAGATTGTATAGAGAAACTGTTGGCCTTATCATGATTGTCCTATTTAAACCATCAATTATAGAAATATACTAGTTATATAACCCGCGCGATGCTATTGGTCAATTTGTTTTGCATAAAAAATATATAAAAAAGCTAAAATCTAAAAGTATTAGGTTTTTCTGCGAAGCTATACCTAAAAGTCTTGGGTTTGAATGTAACGCATGACCTAAAAGTAATATTTATAATATTAATAATAACATTAAACTTGCATGACCTAAGTTTAAATGAATTTAACTGCAATACCAGACCCAATAGTCTTGAAAAATTATATGTAGAAAAATTGTTGCAATCCACAATGTTTTCAAGGAAAAAGCTACAAACCTAAATTCTCAATCAGATTAATATTTAAAAAATTAAACAAAGAAAATTTTAAAAAAAATCATAAAAAAAAAAAAAAATTCATGTGGGGGAACACTGTAGCAATCCACAGTGTTTTTAAGAAAAAAAACCACAAAGCTAAATTCTCAACCAACTCAATATGAAAAAAATAGAATCGACAAAGACTATTATGGGAAAAAACAAAACCATAAAAAAAGGCAAAAAAAACCATGTGGAGAAACACTGTAGCAATCTACAGTGTTTTAAATAAAAAACTACAAAGCTAAATTCTCAACCAGCTCGATATTTAAAAAAATAAAATAAAAAAACACCCAAAAAAAAGACAATTTTGGGGAAAAAAAAGAAGCAATAAAAAATAAAAAAAAAACAGAAAAAAAAAACATGTGGGAAAAATTAAAGATGAATTTTCAACCAGCTCAATATTAAAAAAAATCCATAAAGATAATTTTTAAAAAAAACATGTGAGGAAACACTGTAGTAAAACAAAAACATTGTAGAGAAATATTGTAACAATCCATAGTATTTTAAAGAAAAAAAACTACGAAGCAAAATCAACAAAGACTATTTTGGGAAAAAAATTTCATAAAAAAAGCCATGTAGTGAAGCATTGTAGTAATCCATAAGTTTTTCTTTAAAAAACTAATGAAGAAAAGGAACAAAAATCTGAATGAACTGGGTTAACCCTTCAAAGCAGGTTAATCCGTCAAACCTTGGATTCGCGTCGTGACAGTTTGATAACTAAATAGAAAAAAAAACTGATAGGTTACCCATAATTAATTGGGCTAACCCGTTAAACCCGGAATCCGTCTCATAAAAATTTGATAACTAAATAGAAAAACATTTAATATCAAAAAATTAAATAAAAAATTAATTAAAAAGAAAAAAAAAAAGAAAAAGAAGGCATCAACCTTTTCACTATGGACTGCACTGTGCAGTCCACAGTGAAAGGCATAAAAAAAAACCTAAAGGCATCAACCTTTTCACTGTCGACTCCATGCAATATTAAAAGATGAAATCGGAAGAAAAAAACTAATGAGAAAAAAGAAAAAAAAATCTGAATCAACTGAGTTAACTCGTCAAATCAGGTTAACCTGTCAAACCTGGGATTTGTGTCATGAAAGTGTGATAACTAAATAGAAAAAAGATTTAATATTAATGAACTAAATTTAAAAGAAAAAAGATTAATTAAAAAGGAAAAAGTAAAGAAAAAAAAACCTACGGGAAGACAAAAACTAATGAAGAGAAAAAAATCTGAATCAACTAGGCTAAACTAATGAAGAAAAAAATTAATATTAAAAAACTATATAAAAAAATAAAGTAAAGGCATAAGATTTTTCGCTGTGCAGTCCACAATAAAAGGCTTAAAAAGGGAAAAAAACCAAAAGGCATAGGCCACGGGTTAATTTTTTTTTTCGTGTATAAAAAATATCAAAAAAGGCTAAAATCTAAAAGTGTTAGGTCTTTCTGCCAAGATATACCAAAAAGCCTTGGGTCTAGCTGCAACGCTTGATCCAAGAGTAATATTTATAATATTGATAATAATATTAAACTTACATAACTTAAGTTTAAGTGAGTCTGGCTGCAACCCCGAACCCAAGAGCATTAGATGTGGGTCTGGCTATAAGGTCGTGTCATAAAAGTGTGATAACTACATAAATTAATTAAAAAGAAAAAAAGAGAAAAAAAAACCAATAGAAAGAAAAAAACTAATGACGAAAAAGAAAAAAATCTGAATTAACCGAGTTAACCCTTCAAGCCAGGTTAACCCGTCAAACTTGGGATCCGCGTCATGAAAGTTTGATAACTAAATAGAAGAAAAAAAATTGACTGGTTTACCCAGAATTAACCAGGTTAACCCGTCAAGCCTGGAATACATGTCATGAAACTCTAATAATTAAATAGAAAGAAATTTAACATTAACAAACTAAACTAAACAAAAAAAATTAATTAAATAGAAAAAAAATCCAAGTTAACTCATCAAACCAAGTTAATTCATCAAACCCGAAAATCGTGTCATGAAAAACTAATAACTAAATAAAACAAAATTAACATTAACAAACTAAATTAAACAAAAAAAATTCATTAAAAGAAAAATATAATAATAATAAAAAAGACAACTACAATACTTTTTAGGATATGTTATAATAGAATAGAATAATATAATATAATATAATATAATATAATATATTAATAATGGGGAAAGTTAAAAGGCATGGGCAAAACTATAAAGCTTTCTCCATGCCTTTTAGAGTATTACATAACTAGTTAAATGATTCGTGCGATGTCGTATGTTAATTTTTTTTAACATAAAAAATATTAAAAAAAAATTAAGATTTAAAAGTGTTAGCTCTTTCTACAAAGTTATATCCAAGAGTCTTGAGTTTTGCTGCAACACTTGATCCAAGAGTAATATTTATAATATTAATAATAATATTAAACTTACATGACTTAAGTTTAAGTGAGTCTAGCTGCAACACCAGACCCAAGAGCACTAGATGTGGGTCTGGCTATAAGATCGTGTCATAAAAATATGGTAATTAAAAATAAAAAAACCAACAAGAAGAAAAAAAAACTAATGAAAAAAAAAATATGAATTAACTGCGTTAACCTTTCAAACCAAGTTAACCTGTCAAACCTAGGATATGCCTCATGAAAGTTTGATAACTAAATAGAAAAAAAAATTGACGGGTTAACTCGTCAAACGAAGTTAACACGTCAAGCCCGGCATACGTGTCATGAAAATCTGATAATTAAATAGAAATAAATTTAACGTTAACAAACTAAACTAAACGAAAAAATTAATTAAAAAGAAAAACAATTCCGGGTTAACTCGTCAAACCAGGTTAACTCATCAAACTCGGGATCCGTGTCATGAAAGTCTGATAACTAAATAAAAAAAATTTAACATTCACAAAATAAATTAAAAAAAATCATTAGAAGAAAAATAACAAAAAAAATAAAAACAAAAAAAAGACAAGTACAGTACTTTTTAGGATATGTTATAATAATAATAATAATAATAATAATATAACTATAATAATGGGGAAAGCTAAAAGGCATGGGAAAAGCTACAGTACTTTTTAGGATATGTTATAATAATAATAGTGGGGAAAGCTACAGTACTTTCTCCAAGCCTTTTAATTAACCCGTCAAGCTCGGGATACGTGTCATGAAAATTTGATAATTAAATAGAAAGAAATTTAACATAACAAACTAAACTAAACAAAAAAAAATAATTAAAAATTTTTTTGTGTTAACTCATCAAATCAGGTTAACCCATCAAACCCGGGATCCGTGTCATGAAAATCTAATAACTAAATAAAAAAATTTAACATTAACAAACTAAATTTAAAAAAAATCATTAAAACAAATAACAAAAAAAATAATAAAAAAAACAGCTACAGTACTTTTTAGGATATGTTATAATAATAATAATAATATAATTAAAATAATGGAACCTTTGTACTCCTCACAAAAAAAAAATTTTACAAAAAAAAATAACAGTTAAGAGTTTCACTGTGCACAGTGAAACTCTTATGCATAAAAGGCGTGGGACAGCTACAGTGCCTTCCCCATGCCTTTCAGAATATTCTACTAAATAAATGACCCGCGCGATGCCGTGTGTTATTATTTTTTTTTTTTGCATAAAAAATATTAAAAAAATAAAAATTTAAAAATCTTAGGTTTTTCTGCAAAGCTATACCCAAGAATCTTGAGTTTGGTTGCAACGCCTAACCTAAAAGTAATATTTATAATATTAATAATAGCATTAAACTTGCATGACCCAAGTTTAAGTGAGACTAGCTGCAACACCGGACCCAAGAATATTGGATGTGGGTCTAGCTATAAGGTCATGTCATAAAAGTGTGATAATTAAATAGATTAATTAAAAAAACAAAGAAAAAAATCAACAGGAAGGAAAAAACTAATGAAGAAAAAGAAAAAAAAATTGAATTAATTGGGTTAACCCTTTAAATCAGGTTATCCCGTAAAACCTAGGATTCACGTCATGAAAGTTTAATAACAAAATAGAAAAAAAAATAACGGGTTTACCCAGAATTAACTGGATTAACCCATCAAACAAAGTTAACCTGTCAAGCCTAGGATACGTGTTATGAAAGTCTAATAATTAAATAGACAGAAAATTAACTTTAACAAACTAAACTAAATAAAAAAAATAACACGTTAAATCAGGTTAACCCATCAAACTCGAGATCCGTATCATGAAAATCTAATAACTAAATAAAAAAAATTAACATTAACAAACTAAATCAAACAAAAAAAATTCATTAAAAAATTAAAAAGAAAAATACAGTTATATAATATAATATAATATAATAATTGTTATAATTATTGTCGCACGTGTGCGGCGGCGCGGCGATTGTCCACCCTCAAGGAAAAAATCGGAAATATTTATTCCTGGCAAATGTGTGGAGAGACAAGGAATTCTTGTCTCTACAAGTGAAAATATGGACTGGGAGTCGCCACCTAGTTTTCTGGTTACTAGGAACCTTAACTGGTCTTTAGAGATCGGGTACGGAGACTGGTTGCGTAAAGGGAAGGTATTAGCACCCCAACTACGCCCTACCTAAGGTAGGCTGCATTGTTTTAATGTCTGATAAAATCTAAAATCGTGTTGTGGTTTTTGAATTGTTGGTTTGTTTACGATTTAAGAAAAATCATCCTCCGTAAGGAGATCCTTATCTTTATCGGGTAAAAAACTAACTATTCGAAGTCATCAAAAGAAAATATCTTTTTAATATCAGGAATACGATTTACGTATAAATTCATAATCCTTGATACTAAAATCAAACAAAATAAAATATTTTGTTGTTTTTGAGATTTTGGCTAATGTTCTCTTGACTTTAATAAACTGGTTATTAAAGCTAAAATGCATGCTAAAATATTGTTTTTTTGACATATGAAAAATACGATATGATATTTTAGATTTGAGACACTCGGCCGTATGCACAAAAATGTTTTTTTTAATTTTTTTGTATTTTTGGAAGTTTGTGACAAAAAACCCCGGGTATTTTAATACCCGATTTGTATTTTTACGACATAAAAATACTACCCGATATTAATAAAAATAACATAAATAAAAAATGGGAACATCATAAATATTTTTTAAAACAATAATATTTTTTCCTTTTTTTTAAATGGGCCGGATCAGGCCCAATTGCATGGGCTGGGCCAAACCTGGCCCATTTACATGGGCTGGCTGACGTCCCAGCCCAAGCCTAAATGGCTGGTTACTGTGTGCACAGTGACCAGTGAATTAATTTGCCAAGTTACTGTGCACATGCACAGTAACCGGGTAATTAATTCTTGCATGCAGAGTGCATGTTCTGCAAGCAAGAAGATGAATAGTAAAACGAGATAAGGGGTTGAGGGCTGACCTGTGGTGGCTGTCGTCGATGGCGGAGCTGCTGGTGGCGACAGGAAGCGGCGCTGACAGTGGGGTGGCCGCCGGTGGCTCTGCGTTTTCCTTCTCTCTCTCCTCTATTTTTTTTCGTTTTCTCCTCTACTCTCCTTCTTCTTCTTCTTCTTCTATGTTCTCCCTTCTCTCTCTTTTCCCCTCTCTTTGCTCTCCCTTCTCTTCTCTTCCCCCTCTCTCGGGTCTTTTTTTTTTTTCTCCTTTTTGTTCTCCCCCCTTTTTGTTCTCTTCCTCCCCTGTTTTTATAGCCAAAAACAAGGGGGGGCGAATGGTGGGGCGGCCATTGTTGGCCGCCCCTCCACTATCCGTTCAATGGATAAAAAGGAGGCAAGTGGGTGTCGAATGGTAGGCGTCTTATTGTGCCAAATCCGGGAAAGAAGTTCGGCGAAAAGTGGAGAAGAAAAAAATTCTTCTCCGCTGTTCTCTGCGTGCGCAGGGAAGAAGATGATGGTGCCGTTTCAAAACGGCACCGTTTTGGGTTTTCCTTTTTTTTTCTTTTTTTCTTTTTTTTTAAACAGTGCATGCAACGGCGCCGTTTTGGTCAAAACGCGCCGTTTCATTTAAAAGGAAAAGGCGCCAAAACGCGTGATTCAAAGCAGGCCTTTAAGTTGCGCGTGTTTTTCAATTTAGTCCTTGGTCTCGTATTTCTTCAATTAAGTCCCTAATTGGCAATCAAACTTCAATATTTATGCAATTAAGCCCCTGATTTGACCAAATTAACTTCCAAAAATTATAATTTGACCCCAGAACTTCAATTTCTTCCAATTAAAGCCCAAATTAACTCCAAAAAATCAAATTTTCTTGCAATTAAAAACTCCATAAATTCAATTAAACCTTCAATAAAATTTAATTGAGTCCATAAACTTCTAATTTTGCATTTTTCTTCCTCAAATTGAATTTTCTTTATCATCGGGGCTCTCATCAATCAATGATATACTGTCAAAAATTAATTTTTATATTTTTGAACATCCTCAATCAATTTTTGAACATTTTTAGGGCGCTCTGACATTTTTTCACTGTTATATTTTTTGATAATATATTTTTTGATTTTTTTGTATTTTATTATTTTTTATGTGGGGACCCAAAAATAGGTTACAACAGTTGCCCCCCTCTTTACAATGCTTACGGAGCAAAGATTTGTGCATAGTAAGTGTTGTAAAGATAAAACAAAATTGGTCTTCCGAAACTGATCGTCTCAAAATTTGATTGACCTAAAACTTCAACCGGACCCAAAGTCGTGTGTGTGGTTGGGCTAAACTGAGATTCCTTTCGCCAAATCCCCTTTAATCAGAACCAAAATCCTATGTGTGGTTGGGATAGACTGAGATCCTGTCGGCAATCCCCTCTAACCAGAACCAAAATCCTATGTGTGGTTGGGATAGACTGAGATCCCTTTCGGCAATCCCCTCTAACCAGAACCAAAAAACCTGTGTGTGGTTGGGATAAACTGAGATCCCTTTCGGCAATCCCCTCTAACCAGAACCAAAAAACCTGTGTGTGGTTGGGATAGACTGAGATTCCTTTCGGCAATCCCCTCTAACCAGAACCAAAATCCTATGTGTTCAAACCCTTTGTTTTTTTGGAAGAAAGATGGTATATTTTCACGAGCGAGCTGCCCACACATACTTAAGGTGGTCTATTTTCAGGGGCGACCAGCCCACACACTCACGCTGACATTGGTATATTTTCATGGGCGACCTGCCCAAACATAAAAGTAAAGAGTGGTCTCATTGTAATGGGTGACCTACCCAGATGAAAACAATGTGAAGAATTGGATGGCGAGGGCTTAAAGGCACACTCGAAAAGAGGTAGGGTTAGAAAAATGCACTACCAAAGGAGTTGAGGAATCAAAGGCGCACTCAAAGGGAGGTGAGGGCTCAAAGGCGCACTCAAAGGGAGGTAGGGTTAGAAAACGCACTACCCAAGGGATGAGGGCTCAAAGGCGCACTCAAAATGGAGGTGAGGGCTCAAAGGCGCACTCAAAAGGAGGTAAGGTTAGAAAACGCACTACCTAAGGGATGACGGCTCAAAGGCGCACTCAAAAGGCGGTGAGGGCTCAAAGGCGCACTCAAAGGGAGGTGAGGGCTCAAAGGCGCACTCAATAGGGAGGTAGGGTTAGAAAATGCACTACCTAAGGGATGAGGGCTCAAAGGCACACTCAAAATGGAGTTGAGGGCTCAAAGGCGCACTCAAAAGGAGGTAGGGTTAGAAAACGCACTACCTAAGGGATGAGGGCTCAAAGGCGCACTCAAAAGGCGGTGAGGGCTCAAAGGCGCACTCAAAGGGAGGTGAGGGCTCAAAGGCGCACTCAATAGGGAGGTAGGGTTAGAAAACGCACTACCTAAGGGATGAGGGCTCAAAGGCGTACTCAAAATGGAGTTGAGGGCTCAAAGGCGCACTCAAAAGGAGGTAGGGTTAGAAAACGCACTATCTAAGGCGCACTCAAAATGGAGGTGAGGGCTCAAAGGCGCACTCAAAAGGAGGTAGGGTTAGAAAACGCACTACCTAAGGGATGAGGGCTCAAAGGCGCACTCAAAATGGAGGTGAAGGCTCAAAGGCGCACTCAAAAGGAGGTAGGGTTAGAAAACGCACTACCTAAGGGATGAGGGCTCAAAGGCGCACTCAAAAAGAGGTAGGGTTAGAAAACGCACTACCTAAGGATGTGTTGAAACACTGATCTGTCAATATGAAAAGAAAAATGCATTATGAGTGATATGCATGTATACTTACCTGAGAAATATAGGCCCCCATTTTTTCATGGTGTCTTTGTTTTCTCTCAAAAGTTGTAGTGTTGGTAGTAAACTTTGATGGCTTTTCCACTTCTGCTTACTCGGGTTACACATTGTGATCTTGACCTCTGGGAAGGGTTTGATGTCATCATACATCTTTGTCCTTCACCCTTTATCTCAAGAGTTACCAATTTTGCCCGACATTTTCCTTAGAAAAGGAATCATGGAGCCAGCCCTACCATGTGTTTTTGATTGCCCCCCCAGCTTGATCATGCCCCCCAAGTGTTCAACTTGAGTTTAGTTTGGGGTGAGGATATGTGAAAGTGGGGTTTTTGTTACAATGAAATGTTTTCATGCAAAATTTTTGGAACGTCCAAGTTATTCCAATCACAAAAATAATTTTGACATTGGTTCAAAATAAACTTGTTCTAAAAAATTCAAGTGATTCCTATGGACAAGTTTCTTGAAGTGATGAAAGCTGGTTTAAAGATGAAGTGACATCTAGTTGGTCACAAAAGGTTTAAATGTCAATTTGAGGGTTATTGAGAACCGAATTGATTCAAAGAATTTATTTTATTTGCATGAATAATGATTTGACCCGCACATGAAAGCACTGGCTACCGATCCAGATTGCTTGCCTTTGATCAGAAAGGGATTTATCAGGTATGTAATGTAGGCTTTGGCTATTGGTTATGAAGAAAAGGATATATTACAGGCTCAAAAAGTGTTTAAGGGATTTTAAAAACTAAGGATCACTTGTGCTTGTTTCCTGACCTTTTTTCTTTTGGATTTGTTTTCAAATGATTTGCCCTGCCCCCTAGTGTCGGGTTTGGGCTTTTCTCTTTGTTTTCATCGTTTTTGTTTCGTTGAGCACAATCATATGTATGAGAAGCTCAAATCTTTTAACCAATTGCAATATTTCTCTTCATTGTTTCATTTGGATGATAATGAAAGATGAAACATTACATGATCAATTCCAGCACCATCTTCACTGCTTTGTCTGGATGGTAAAAACAACAAACTCTCTTATTTTGCCCCCCAGTGTAGGGTGTGATCCTAGTCAAGGTTATTTCCAAAAAACATTACTAGGCTCAAAATGGGACTGCAAAGGATATATTTCAGCCTTGTGAAAGGATTATCAAAGATGGCCTTTCCTCATCTCAAATGCACTGCATTGAGGATCGATAGGTCTTGCTTTTATGCGCATATGCAAAGTGATTTATTCAGTCAAATAAAACTAAGCTTTTGAGTCACCTCATAGTGTTGTTTATCTTTGTTGTTTTTTTTTCTTTCAAGTTTTCTAGGTATATGTGTACCTATTTAAGGAATCACTTGAATTTTCAAAATGCATTTGTTTTGGACAAATATCAACATGATTTTTGTTTTTTTTGTACTCACTTTGGAGGTCCCAAAAAAATATCCTTGAAAACATATGAGATTAATGTATGGGTTTGGAAGAAAGGAAAACCAAAGGATTCTTCATGATGTAGTGTTGTGAGCAAAGTTGCGCTCAAAATGTTATTTACATGTAATAACAACAAAGAAGAGTGTGATGTGAACACAAGAAAACACATGATCTTATTTCACAAGAGAAGCTCATTAACAGAGAAAGTCTTGTTAAAAAGCATTAACAAAAGGCAATAACAAGGCAGGCTTCATTCCTCTATTTTGGCGAATTTGCTCTTAGGCTAGCCTCCTCTCCAAAGTTCTGTGCAGGGGACTCAAAGACAATGCGGAACAGCACCACGGTCAAAATTTGAGTTCTACAAAATTCAAGCTATCATGCTGGACCATTGATGCTTTCCAATTCCCCAAACATTCCATCCTAATATGCTTCAAGCATGATTAGGCAGCGGGTTTGTATTCACATTAGGGGTATCTTCCAATTCTATCCACCCAGCCTTGATTAATTGCAGAAGCTTTCTCTTGAAGGCGTTGCAGGTATAGATGCTATGCCCAGTAATACCGGCATGGTATTCACAATTGAGTTCTGGCTTGTACCAATTAGGATAAGGTGGCTGCAAAGGTGTCAGAGGTTCTGGAGCTATTTGCCCGATGCTCAATAGCTTTTGATACATCTCATTCAGGGGTAACGGTAGTGGAGGTAGTTGTTCTTGAACCCTTTGGAAATTTCCAATTTGGCTTTTGGCTTGAAAGTTTTGGGGTTCAGGTTTTCTGATGTTGGCAATTTGGGATGGATTATGGTAATTTTGGGATGTATTTGTTTTACCCATGTAGCCATCTTCAACATGGTGAACCTTTTTTTTTTCGATGCCTCTTTTCTCGGTTGGTGCAGCAATTCTACCACTCTTGACACCTTGCTCTATGCGTTCACACACTATCATAGCATCAATGAATTGTTGGGCTGAACTACCCATCATATGTTCGAAATATGGTGCTTTGAGTGTGTTGGCAAATAAAGAGACCATCTCTTTGTCCTGAAGTGGGGGATGTACTTGAGCAGCTAATTCTCGCCATCTTTGAGCATATTCCCTTATGCTTTCTTTATCCTTTTTCTCTATATTGGACAAACTGGTTCTGTCAGGCGCAATGTCCATGTTGTACTTGTATTGCTTGACGAAAGCATCCACAAGATTTTTCTAGTTGCGAATTTTTGTGTTATCCAATCTCATATACCAACTCAAAGTTGCCCCACTTAAACTGTCTTGGAAAAAGTGCATTAGTAGTTTTTCATCATGTACTACTTCAGCCATTTTATTGCAGTAGGACCTGAGATGGGTCATGGGGCATTGTGTTCCATTGTATTTGATGAATTCAGGAACACGAAATTTCTTTGAGATAACCACATTTGGGACCAAACACATCTCTACTGCCCGTACCGGGTCATATAAGTCTATCCCTTCAATGGCTTATCATGGATTAGTAAAAGCTGACATGCCCGCGCGATGCCGCGAGCTTGGGGCATTATCATGGATTTGTGAAAAAAATCATATAAAAAAACTATTATCATCCACAATATTTTAAAGGAAAAAACTACAAAGTTATATTCTCAACCAGTTCAATATTAAAAAAAAAATTGACAAAAACAATTATGAAAAAAAAAACACAAAAAAAATGAAAAAAAGAACACAAGTTTGGAAGGAAAAAAAAAAAGCAAAAAGCAAATAATAAAAAAATGGGAAAAAAACATGTGGGGAAAGTTAAAGCTAAATTTTCCACCAACTCAATATTAAAATCGTTTAAGAAAACATTGTAGCAATCTAAAATGTTTTGTGAGGAAATATACAATTATAATTTCCAACTAGCTCAATATTAAAAAAAAAATCAACAAAGATAATTTTGACAAATATAAAAAAAACGAAAGGAAAAAAAACATGCAAGGAAACACTATAACAATCTATAGTGTTTCATAGAAAAATCTACAGTTGTAATTTTTAACCAACTCAATATTAAAAACAATAAAAACGATAAAGAAAATTAAAAAAAAAAACATTAAAAAAAATCATATGGGAAAACATTGTAGTAATCAACGATGTTTTAAGGAAAAAAAGCTAAATTGTCAACCGGCTCAGTATGGAAAAAATAAATTTGACAAAAACATATTTGGAAAAAAAATATCGATAAAAAAAAAACATGTGGAGAAACACTGTAGCAAGACAAAAATCATGTGGGAAAACACTGTAGCAATCTAAAGTGTTTTAAATAACTACAAAGCTAAATTCTCAATCAGCTTAATATGAAAATGATAAAATCGATAAAGATAATTCTGAAAAAAAACTTATTTAATAAAAAACAATGTAGAGAAACACTATAGTAATCTAGTGTTTTAAAGAAAAAAATTAAAAAACTACATTCTCAATCAGTTCAATAGTAAAAAAAATAAAATCAACAAAAATAATTATAAAAAAAAAGAGAGAAAAATAAAAAAGAAGGAAAATTTCGAGAAAAAATTATAAAAATGAAAAAAAAAACATGGAGAAAGTTAAAGTTAAAGCTAAATTCTCAACCAGCTTAATATTGGAAAAATAAATTCGACAAAGATAATTTAAAAAAAAAAACATGTCAGGAAAATACTGCAGTCAAACAAAAACTATGTAAGGGAAACACAGTAGCAATCCATAGTGTTTTTTTTTATTTTTTGAAAAAAGCTACAAAGTTAAGTTCTCAACTAGCTCAATATATAAAAAAAACCGACAAAGACTATTTTTTTTTAAAAAAAAAAAAGAAATCAATTTTGTGTTAAAAAAATGAAAAAAAAAAAACATGTAAAAAAAAGGAAACAAAGAAAAAAAATCACGTGGGGAAAGCTACAGTGTTTTAAAGAGAAAAAACTAAAAAACTAAATTTTCAACTAGCTCAATAGTAAAAAAATAAAATCAACAAAAATAATTCTAAAAAAACAAAAAAAAATGTAAAAATTGACAATTTTGGAAAAAAAGAAAAAAATATAAAAAAATATAAAAAAAAAAACATGTGGGGAAAGCTAAAGTTAGATTATCAGCCAGCTCAATATTGAAAAAATAAATTCGATAAAGATAATTTTTAAAACAAATATGTGGAGAAACACTGCAGCAAAACAAAAACTATGTAGGAGAAACACTATAGCAATCCATATTATTTTTTAAAAAAAAAACTAAAAAGCTAAATTCTCAACTAACTTAATATATAAAAAATAAAATCTACAAAGACCATTTTGAAAAGAAAAAAAAATAATAAATAAATCATAAAAAGAAAAACAATGTATGAGAATATTATAGCAATCCATAATGTTTTAAAGAAAAAAACTACATAGTTAAATTTTCAATGAGCTCAATATTTAAAAAAATTAGAAAAGATAATTTTGAAAAAAAAAAAACAAGAAGAAGAAGAAGAAGTCAATTTTGGGTAAAAAAAAAAAAAAAAACATGTAAAAAAAAAACAAAAGCAAGTAAAAAAACAGCTACCGTTAAAAATCTCCACGTTTTAAAGTATTGTTAATAATAATTATTTTGAGAAGACTTGTAAGATATGGAATGCATAATTTAGATAGATAAGACAGACGACATTTTAGACTAAAAGTATAAATTAGGCCTGCTTGGAACACTGATGAATTTGTATTTTTAAAAAATTAAATTCTTTTTATATTTTAGAATCGTTTTTAATGTGCTAATCTTAAAAATAATTTTTATAAAAATTAAAAAATATATTATTTTAATATATTTTTAAATAAAAAATATTTTAAACCGTAATTAAAACTACACTCCCACACAAAATCTTATTGAAATCTATGCATGCATGTATATAAATTGATATTACCCGAATAGTTTATGGTATATTTGAGGTTTGCCAATTTTTTTATGTACAGCTTAATATTCCCATCTCATTAATTTTACAATTTTCTTATATTTGGTATATATTATTAACTAGTAACTTGCTACCATATATGATCATGTTGCTAAGTTCATAATCCCCATGGGCATAGGTTGATATGATAGTTAAGGAGATTAACCATGTTCCTTAATTTTTAAGTTTATATTTTGAGGCCAATAGCTATGAAAATTTATGAATTTCTTTTTAAATACATGAAAATAATATAAAAATGTAATTTTAAAATTACTGGAAGGGATTTTGTCTCAATTAAAAATAAGGTTACTATTGAATAAATAAATAAAAAAAATTCTTATTTGCGCATATATCTGCAACATATCGTTTAAAAACTTCTAATAAAGAACAAATAGCATTGCCCAAAATAAGTTATAACTATTAAAATAATTTGCATCCATCATCCTGTTACAAGTCGAGCATAGTAATCTTGAAAGAACAAGATTAATCTAAAATGTCGTTTAATTATTTTTTAAAAAGATATTATTTTAATAAAAACTCAAGAAGAAAGATCAAAGCAAGTTTTAACTTGATTGCTGGTGAAATACAACCCGAGGATGATGTAAAGGATGGATTAAATTTGTTGATGATAATTTTTCCAATTTTCACCAACTAAGATTAACAAAAACTAAGCTCTTGACACTTGTGAAAAATGGCTGAGTGCACTCAATTTCCCAGTAGATATTAGCAAGCTTGATGTTTGAATACAGGTGCAAAACTAAGGATAGGAACTGATATTCCTCTTCTCCATTTCTCCTCCCTAGCCCTATAGTATTGTTGCAATATCATACATCATACTTTCTACCTAGTCCTGGAAATGAGAAGTGGGATACACGATAAATAATATTCAGCTTCAATGTGATTCTGCAGCGTGTAAATGAGACCAGTACTCCTTCACAAGTTGTCCAAAAAGTGAACCTTCCGTCTTCATTAACTTCTCCGGCTCGTCGAACTCGACTAGTTTT
The DNA here is from genome assembly GCA_030145905.1 of Populus davidiana. Taxonomy (NCBI): domain Eukaryota; kingdom Viridiplantae; phylum Streptophyta; class Magnoliopsida; order Malpighiales; family Salicaceae; genus Populus; species Populus davidiana. The sequence goes on from CM057803.1 coordinate 8,661,485, forward strand.
CCTGAAATAGAACAAAAACAGCTCAGTGATACATCTTGGAATTTCTTCCGAGATTTATCTACATGAAGTTGCAGCTACAGTCGTCTCTCGTTCTCAAGTGTTTTTCTCTCTCTCTCTTTTTTTCAAATGGAAACCAAGGTTTGGCAGTAGATCGCCTTGTAGCTCTGGTATTTTGGGGTCACTCCAGAACAATAAGCCTCTGCTAAGATGTTGGATGGCATGGATGAATGATCAGCTACATGAGATTATCTTGGAGTGGCGACAAACCAGTGCAAATCCACAAAGTCACGATGTGCAGGATACAGACAAGTGCATTTTTTAGATAAGAAATAAAGAAATGAAACTTACCATCGCTAATGGAAAGTACCATTGTGCAATCCATCACTGTTGGTATCCTGTGAGCTACTGTGATTACAGTGCAATCTGAAAATTCAGTCCGAATAGTCTTTTGCAAAACCAAGTCCGTTGCATTATCAATTGATGCAGTTGCTTCATCAAGCACCAGTACCCTACTCCTCCTCAAAAGGGCACGTCCCAAGCAAAATAATTGTCTCTGCCCCATGCTCCAATTCGATCCATCTTCCACAACTGTGTTGCAGCTTGTTAATCATTCTCTGGCTATTACAATCGAAAGCATACACTCATTATTTTCCATGTAGGGGAAGAAAGCATACCTAAAGAGTCTAGACCCTGCTCTTTCTCCTGTACAGCCTCTCGAAGCTGACACTTTCCGAGAACCTTTGAAAATAAGGAACAAAGTTTCAAGTTAGAAAGCATGAAGGTAGAAAACAACGGCTCCGCTGGTTTATAGACAATGATTACTAGATTAAAATGTCTAATGAACTGGAAAAGTTACCTCCCATATCTCCTGGTCAGTGTGCTGGGATAAGGGGTCCAGATTGTATCTCACAGTCCCGTTAAAGAGAGTAGGATCTTGAGGTATTATTCCGAGTCGTGACCGCAGATCATGAAGTCCAATCTTAGAGATGTCAATTCCATCTACGAGGATCTTTCCTCCAGCTGGTTCTACAAGTCGAAATAGAGCACCTATAAGTGTAGTCTTCCCACTGCCGGTTCGACCAACGATTCCAATCTTGTGCCCTCCTTCAAATGTGCAGCTGATTCCTCGAAGAACTAGTGGTGCGTTAGGCCTGTATCTAATCTGTTTGATACTAAACTTTTTCAGTCTGCTAGCCTTCACCAATTGTCTCATTAAACACCAATAAATCATAGGAGTAAGACTAACCTGCAAATCACAAATATCCACTTTACCCTTTTCCGGCCAATTCGATGGAGGTCGGTTATCTTTAATCACCTCAGGGGCTTCACTTGGTATGTGCATGTATTGATTAAGCCTTTCAACAGAAATGATGTAATTTGCTAATGTGCACTGGTTTTGAATCGAAAACACCAGCGACATATTTAATGAAAGTCCATAAGAAAGTGCCATTCCAATAAACCCTACAGTATTACAACGAGTCAGAATTGGGAAGCTCGTAATATTATGTGTTCAAAAAAAGTTGAAGAAAAGTAAAGCATAAATGCTCACCAGAGTTAAAAGTTCCAGTAGGTAGTAAAACCATGCAGAGTGCTGCAGAGGCAAGAACAGTTGCACTAACTATTTCAAGCCGTTGAATCAACCACTCATTTGCAGCAAAACTGTGGAAGAAAGGACTAGCATTTATGTCAATGAGGTTAAGGGTTTTTTTGAAGAAACGTTCTTCCTCCTCAAAGGCCCTTATTGTCATGGCTCCTGCTACAGATTCAGCCACATGATTTGACACTAAAGACTTGGTTGTGCCATTGATCCGCATCAATTCCTTAGCAGAGGCAAAGTAATATGCCTGCAGATAAGAATGAGATAATCCTTAAATCCACTCTATAAATGTAAAATCATCCTCAATGGTAGTGGTCTTCAAAAGAAAGAGATCGTAACAGCATGCTGCCACTTCCAACCATATAATCATATAAACAGTACTAATACAATTGAAAGTTCATGTGATAAATTGTACTTGTGTTACATTGCATTGATTCTTCACAGGTAGTAAGAAAGTTGTTCTAAAAAATCGTTGGGATGATAAACAGTTTCAGAAGAAATACGAACTCCAGGCAGTTTGGTCAATTTGAAGCTCACTGCAAGAAAACCTTTGGCCTTTTTTTTAAGCCTACAATCTACATTCCTACATGTGGCAATTTAAGACATTAAACATCAAATTATTCTATAAAAAATGATTAGTTACGTTTCATTGCATTGAACTTATTACATTGTCACAAGTTGTAAGGAATTTTTTCTTAAAATGTAGAGGAGACGGTATCCTGTGGTTTCAGAAGAACCACACTCCATGCAGTTTGGGTGAATTGAACAGCTCATTGTAAGAACTGTTTTTAGCCTTTTTTATATAATTATTATTCTTGAAGCCTCAAGTCTGCTTTCCTGATTATTTAGATTGGGCCATTGCCAAGCTTCTCACAATTCCAAACCACTCATGTAAGAGGATAACATAATTACCTGTAAGCGAATAGCCAAATAAATCATTGGTATGGAGACAAACAGGACTTGCCAGGTCACAACAGCCAGTACTCCCAGGTTACTATAAGCATTTGTGGTTGCACCAACGGCCAAGATCAAAGTGAATGGAACATCAAGATCGACAATGCTCAAATCTGACGTGACCTATGAGACATAAAATAAAAGCAGTTCCAGGTCAACAGTTACACATCATTCCTCATGAAGGAAACAACATTTTCTGGGTGGGATGCTTACCCGACTCAGTATTCTTCCAAGAGGCGTGGAGTCATAGAAAGACATGGGTGCACGAAAAAGAGAATTTAGTAGCTGGGAAAATAATGACTTGGATGATTGAAGACCCAAAACAACTATAGAGATTGATCTACATAGCAAGAAAAGTGTTGAGGTAACTCCGATACACAGATAGACCGCAATTAAACGCAATGTGCTAACATGGGGATCATCAACATTAGCTGCCATCCAAGAGTTCTGTGTTATCTGACCAATGACAAACAACAGGTGACAGAAAGCAGCGATGGAGAAGTACAAGTATCCTTTGTTTTGATTTAGATACTGCACGTAAGGCTTAAACCCTGTGTCTCCCACTTCCTTTTCTTCCTGCTTAATCAGTTGATCTCCTTGAGAGGTTTTAATCTGACCCTCTACATAACTCTTCTTGATCTCCCTAACAGATGATCCCTGTCTCTGCGGAGCATCAACCTCGGTATGCCTTTCAGAACCAGCTGTTTCTTTGTGTGCATTGACAAGGTCCAGAAATTCTTGGCTTGACGACAATAGCTGATGATAAGGAGCGGCTTGTAGGATTTCTCCATCTGACATCAACTGTTTACAAAGATAAGCTGTCTCAAGGTAATTCTTTTGTGAAAGCTTTAACAAACAAATTTTATGGAAAAATTGCATTAACGTGAAAATGAAGTTTAATCAGCCATAGAATTGTAGCAAGTAACTAATTATTTCCTAAAAGTGATTGAATCAAAGGATACTAACCATAACAGAGTCAAATGCTGGCAGGAAATCAACTTGATGAGTCACAAGCAAGACTGTTTTCCTTGAAAGTGCTCCCATGATATATTCCTGTAAAGAATCAAGTTAGAATTGAGGGAAGGCTAGCAACTAGGAGTGGAGACAGAGGTTTCTATCAGGAAAATTTGATTACATTGAATAAACTTGTAGCTGTGTGTGCATCCACAGCGCTGAATGGATCATCCAAGAGATATATATCTGCATTCTGATAGAGAGCCCGGGCAAGTTGAATTCGCTGTTTTTGACCACCACTCAAATTGACTCCTCTTTCACCTATTTCAGTAAGATCACCATAAGGAAGCAACTCAAGGTCCTTTACCAAAGAGCATCGCTCAAGTGTGTCATGGTATCGTTGCCTATCCATTTCCGAACCGAATAAAATGTTCTCTTGTATCGATCCCGTCTGGATCCAAGCTGTTTGCGAAACATAGGCAATCCTACCACAAACCTGAATCTGCAGGTCATAAAGACCAAAAAAAGGCTCACTTATGAAATAGGAAATAAAATTTGCATTAAGGCACATTTGTTCTTAAGAAACTCCAAAATATTAAGGACTGGAAGAGCACGGCAAGATACATTTAAGAAGATTAAACTGGAAGTTCTAAAAGGATACACTCACAGTTCCCTGTGTATGTGGAACTTCTCCAAGAATTGCTGCTAAAAGGGTCGACTTGCCAGAGCCAACTTCTCCACATATGGCCACCTTTTCACCAGACCGAATTCCAAAACTCACATTTCTCAATGTAGGCTTTGAAGAATTCTCTTCCCATGAAAAATTAGCTGACTTGATTAAGACAGCATGGTCCACACTCCCCATGTTGCGCTTGTGCAGAACATTTCCATTCTGCAACTCTGGCGCTTCAAGAAACTTCACAATACGTGCAAAAGCTACCTTTGCTTGAATAACCACTCCAATAACATCAGGGATTGATCTAATAGGGTCTTGAACAAGACGCAAAGTCGCCACAAAAGTGAAAACATTATTAGCATGCAGAGGAATTTTCAGGAAATAGCATGCTCCAAAGGTAGCAGCAGAGACCAAAACAGGAGAAGACCAGAAGAGAAAACCATTATATGATTTGCTCGTTTGCACTGCTGACAACCATTTATACTCTACATTTCTCAAATTTTCTATGGCATTCTTGAAATGCGATTCCCAAGCATATAATTTCAATACCTTCATGTTAACCAGAGCCTCATTACAAGCCTTCAATCTCGCATCTTGTGCCACCATAAGCTTAGACTGGAACTTATGCTGTAACTTTGCAAGTGGAGCGTTGCCTAGCACAGTGATTATTATAACCACTAAGGCAGCAAGTGTTGCTAGCCCCACTGCACGGAAAAGAATTGCAAGAGAGAGACAAAGCTGAAAGCTTGTTGTCCATGTCTGATGAAACCAGAAGGGAAACTCGCCTATCCTGTAAGCATCCACAGTAACATAGTTCATGATCTCACCACCCGAGTGCATCAACCTACCAACATTGGATAACCTCTGTTGCTTCTTATATATTGCAGCCATGAGCAAGGACCTGACTTTCAAACCAACAAGCCTGCTCCTAAAATACCATTGCCTTTGTGATAAGGACTCTAAGCTCTTTGAAAAGAAGAGCGTCAGAACCAGTACATAGCCTTCATATTTAAAACATGCTTTTCCTTCAGCAACCAAAATGAAGGCATTCAGAAGCAGAGGCCCAGCTGACAAAGTAAGTATCTTTAGCATGGCAAAGAATCCTGAAATTACAATGTCTTTCCAGTGGCAAAATACAAGTGTCCACAAGAGAGATGGCTGAGATGATTCAGCTTGTTTTTGTTTGTTCAGTTGCTCCAAAAACTCCATATAACAGCTTTCTGCTCGTTCTGCCTCTCGCAACTTTGGTATATCCTCATCCTCTAGAGTTTTCTCCTTACCCTTTCTCATCAGTGGATTCAACCACCAAAATGACATTTTATTGAAGAATCCTGCTTTAGCAAATGGAGTAACTTGGTCACCGGAATCGGTTTTACTTATACCATTGGCCTCGCCATTCAATGGAGCATACAGGTCCCTTTCTTCATTCCCCTCGTGTTTATAAACCTTGTAAACACATAACAATAACAATATTGCTCCTGGAAAGGAGAGGACATCCAAAGCTATCTTAACCAACATTCCTTCACCTAAAATGGCGCTGTATATGGACAAAGCACAGACAATACCAGCAAGCAAGGAAGCAAGAATGGACAATAGCCGCAATGGCGTTCTTTGAAGATGCTTCCCTCGAAGGCTTATGGTCACAGCCACCAAAAGCCATGTAAATCCCTGAAACAGCACCACTAACCAACTTCTCAACGGTAAGGCAGTCTGGTTTTTCCTCAACTTCTCTTCCAAGATCCATGTGCCCAAGCACACGTACACAAATCCGATACCACCATTGAGTATAACAGAAACTATCTGCAGACTCGAATAGCCTCTAAATCGAGGTGTTATTTTATATATTTTTGAAGATGCTGAAGATATTCGCATGAAAGTGCATAAGAGCACGATTAGAAGCAAAACATCGAAGCAAATGATTAGCGCGTGATTGATACATGAAGATGGTTGAAATACCAAGCTTGAACCAGATAGCTTTCCACTTGTATCCGAGTTGACAGATTCCCCACAAAACAACGTCCACAGGTCTTCCATTAGCTTTCCTTTCCTGCTTACTTTTCAACTCCTGCTTTGGCATACAATGTAAGAAAACAATGCTCTGTGTTACAAGAAAAATCATCAATTAATCAAATCTTTCAAAACCACTTAACAATATCTAGTTGTTAATTATCAGTGATTTTTTAATGAAGAAGAAGAAGCATTTTTCACACACAACCCACAATGATAGGTACCATCACTCACAAAGAACTAAAGAAGATTAAAGAAAATGTGATCATAAAAAAGCAAGAAAGGAGAAACAAATGGTAGAGAAGTAATCCTACAAAAAGATAAAAACTTCATCATTAGTTCATTACCAATTCTTTTTGGGGCAAAAAAAGAGAGTCTACGTTTAATACACGATAAAATAGTATTTCTTAATGACCAACAGACAATGTGAGATCCTCAAAAATATCTAACAAGCTAGTCTTGCTAAAGATATTTTAAAAAACCGAACCTTAACATCATAATTAAAATAATTAAATTAAAGAAAACAAGCTTGTCAGCCAATCTTGAGTTCATAAGAAATAAAAGAAATTCAGGTTTGCTTTCATTCGACCAGCAGTATGGCACACCTGGATAACATTTAAAAGAATAAGAAGACTAACCTGAAAATTGCACCAAACACCATATTTTATAAGCCAAAAAATAAAAATCACCCCTTTTGGTGTCAGCCAATGAACTCCCTGTATTTCTTAATGTTTCATTTCAGAGTTTTTGAGGTCTCTCCCGCTGTGTTAAGAGTTTATTAGACCACAGTTTCAGAGAGAAAGACACGGAATGGAACCAGAGTTTCAGAGAGAAAGTGATGCTTGCAGTGTTGTTGAATACTTGGATATATTAGTGGTGTTGCAGGAAAGGAAAAGCAGGGAGGAATTGTGATGTTGCTAGGCATGCATGGGACAGAACAGAGTCCGGTGTCGTCAATCGTCATGGCTCACGTAAGATCTGTCTGTTGACATGTACCCGTCTTGTTTCGGCTTTCGAACAAAGAGCCCGATCTTGCTGGCCAACCAGTCTCTTTCCTTTCTACTGCTCTTAATCTTTATTCTACTTTTGTTTCAAATTCATATTCCAATTGGCTTCACCATGGTTTTGTTTTGTTTGTGAAGTCAAAATGTTTTTAAAAAGATTTATTTTTTTTAAAATTAATTATTTTAATGTTTTTCAATTGCTGTTAATATCAAAAACAAATTTAAAAAAAATTAAAAAAATATTATTTTATACAACAAAATAACACTTCTCCCATGCTAGTATCATGAAATTTCTAATGCATTGATGAAGAAATTGATAAAATTTATTTTTTAAACAAAATTGAGAATCTATGACAAAAATAATACATTATAAAAATTTATTTTTTTGCTGTAAGACATGGAATATATGATTTAGATGGAGATAGACAGACGGCATTTTAGACTAGATGTATAAATTATTGAAATCTATGCATGCACAAAATGCACCTCCACCATTTGTTCTTACCTAACGTATTAATTCCAAATCAAAGCATGTGATTTTTACAGAATCTTAAAATAGTTTTTGCTTGTTGATTCATTAAATTAAAATTAAAATATTTACTAATTTTTTTATATTCAATTGAAAAGGTCATTCCTCTTTAACAATCTTTTATCTTTATTCTTCGCTATTAAACTTCTATTTAAAAGTGTAATTGTAGTTATTTTTTAAAGTATTTTTTATTTAAAAATATATAAAAATAATAATTTTTATTTTTTTAAAATTATTTTTAATATCAATACATCAAATTTATATGACAGCATCAAAAAAATATATTCATTTAAAGTAAAATAAAATAAAAAATTTTAATTTTTTTAAAAAACACTTTTAAAATTCAAAAATAAACAACATTTATTCTTTTAATCCAAGCATCTTTTGTATTGTAGTATAGGAGATGATTAAATATTTTTAATTTTTTAATATTAAAAAATCAAAATTATTGAAATGAATAATTTTTTAAGATAAATATATTCTTCAAAGGCACTAGAAAACAAATAATACCGCATTCCCATGTGGTTTCAAGTGAAATAATTGTACTTAATAAATTATCTATAAAAGTAGTTGTATGATTTAGCATATGGGGACATCAAATTTATTTATTTTTTTGTTGACTCCACATCATGTAATAAATTTCTGTTTTTCCTTCCAGGCAATCAGATTTCCGAATCCAAAGAAAAAGGAAAAAATAAAAAATAATGAAGTAACCAAATCATTTCTTACCCACATCAATAAAATAAGATATGCTTTACTTACTCCACAGTATCTCTGGTGTAGGATCCTTCATGTCGATTATTATATTTAGATGATGAGATTATTTAAATTCTAGGACTAGCATTAAATATGTTTTTCTTTTTTCTTTTCTTCTGGGACCTACACTAGATGCACAATTTTCTTGCTTAAACAGCCTTACTGTTATAAATTCTTCCAAAGGGATCCTTTAACCTTTTTTATTCTTGGGTTACAGAAGGGTCTGAAAACTTGAAAGCAAGCCTGGATTTTGGATTTGAGTGTTTTGGAGTGATAAAACTCCAAAACCCCAAGAAAAATGAATGATTAGCAAGTTAATCATCGTAAGAATTGGTCTTAGTGCATTGCATCATGATTAACACATTCTCTGGTTAAATTCATTGCGCGTCTTTGTGACAGAAGTGATCATTGTCATGGAAGAATTTGAGCACAACACTCGTAAAATATGCCATTAAAGTTTGAATGAGTCTCCTGGGGGGACAACTTTTATCCCTGCGTCAGATTCTTGTATCCTTCCCGTCAGATTTGGCTTTTATTTTTTAAAATTATTATTATTATTATTATTAACTTTATGACTAAACTAACTTGTATGTATCTTAACTAATCTCATGAATTTTAAAATTAATAATCATATAAACTTTCAATGTTTTTGAGAGGATTTAAACTCATTAACATTATAAAAAAAAACTCAAAACATGACCAATTAAATTACTTTTTATAATTAAATTTAGCTCATTTACTTCTATTCAAGAGAGAATAGTGTTATGCTTTCAACTAGGTTTTATTACTATCACAATTATAGTATTTAGTTACTTAATATATATCATAATTTTATATAGAATATGATTTACATCATTTTATCAATTGTGATAGCGGTGACGATTTAAAATAAATTTTATTTAAAAATATATTAAAATTAAAATAAAATATTTTTAAAAATCATTTTTAATATTAACATATCAAAACGATTTTAAAACATTAAAAAATTTTAATTTAAAATAAAAAAAAAATAAAATTTAAAATATTTAAGAATACAATCAACATCGCTTGCAAAAGACACCCACAAAGTAGCTAGTGCACATAGATCAAAAGCATTAAATAATGTGCACTCCATTATTAGAATGCAAAGGAAAATGGAAAACATTATCGGCATGCAGAATACACAAACATGAAGCTTTAGAGCTCTCTCAATCAATCGACAATGGAGACAGAGAGAGAGAGAGAGAGAGAGAGGCTGTGGTCTATGGAAGAGAGTCATAGTGGCTTCTCCCATCAATTGGACTCGTGAATGTGTCTTTTGCTTCTTTTTCGCTGTCCAACGAAGCCGTGGATTTCTCGTGCACATATTACCCCTTTTCTCTTCTTAGTTCTTCTCCAAACATCAGCACATGTTTTTTTAATTTCAACAATTAAATTAAAAATTATACTTAATTTCATTGGCAAACTTATTCATCTCGTCTATTTTTTTTATAAAAAAAATTGGACATATAGATCTAGTTGATAAACATAAGTACTGAAAGAATACAAAGAAAGGGTGTTGTAAAAACGTTTCTAACACCAATCTCTATTCATTATACGTTTTATACAGCACAATGAACAAGATTACAAGGGAAGCTTTATGTACAGGAAAGCTATACAAGGAAAGTTTTATTCTTGATTATTGCAGCAGATCAAAGGAAAGCTTTATGTACAGGGAAAGCTATACAAGGAAAGTTTTATTCTTGATTATTGCAGCAGATCAAAGGAAAGCTTTATGTACAGGGAAAGCTATATAAGAAAAGTTTTATTCTTGTTTATATTAGAGAATAATATAAATCCTGAGATCTTATTTAAAAATTTAAATTTTTGGATTAAGATAGTTTTTTTACATGGTATCAGAGCTTTGATGATCAAGCAGTTACAAGTTCGAATCTCATCATCCTTATTTATTTAATAAAAATTAAGCACAAGGTAATGTGGGTCTGTATAAATTTCAAATTCAAAAAACTTTTACTTAAAAAGATATATTAAAAAATAATATAAATTATATCATGAAACTCTTTGTGGACATATTATTATACCAGGAAAGTTTTATTCTTGATTATTGCAGCAGATCAAAGGAATGCTTTATGTACAGGGAAAGCTTTGTTATTGATTATTGCAGCAGATCAAAGGAAAGCTTTATGTACAGGGAAAGTGATATACACGAAAAGTTTTATTATTGATTATTGCAGCACTATCAAAGGAAAGCCAATCCATCTGTTAGCAATAATGGTGCTGCTGTCGGAAAGAAATCAGCACAGGCAATCACACGTTGATTATCATATCTTTGATCATCTCCTCACTCAATCTTCGCACGTTGATTGTCCAGCAATTTCTGAGTTGCCTCGTTTAACAAAATATATACTAGATGCTCCACGCCCGTTTTGTTTTCCATGGCAATCTACTTTACACTTTCTGTGGTTAAATTCCTTGTTTTTGTCACAGACACACTTCTATCCTTGCATCAGAATTTTCTTGTGTCCTTCCCATCAGATTGGCTCCGTCAACTTTTGATCTTTGCATAAAAAAAAGCACTAGGCCTTGCCATAAAGGAGAACTTTGGTAAAAAATTTATTGTTATAAGTTTATTACGACCACATGAAAGCATATATACCTTGAGAGGAGGAGATTCTAAGAGGGTGGAAAGCCAATCTCCAAGCAACCAGCAGAATTAGCAGGTCAAGGAGTACAATAATTTGCTTTGCTAGTGGATATATCAGTGCGTTAGAACTTTCTGGGTTAGATTCGATCCTTCTTGTGACTGAAGTTTGCTAGAAATCACTCTCACAAAACGAATCCATGAAACGGCGTGCTATGCTTTTTAATATGAAAAAAGCCTGTCTTTTTCTTAGAAATTTGCCAGTGGATTGAAATGGAAAGATCACTTACAAGTGGTCGCCACCCCATTAAAACAGGATAGCACCTTGCTCGGGCGCCAAAGATGCTGGCAGGCCTCTCCCACCAGAGTCTCGCATCCTTTTCGGTGTATTTTTTTTTATATTTTACCGACTATTCTTATCCTCTTTTAAAAAATAAAATTAGTTTTGTTTAGGGTTTGTGAGTGTCCTTTTTTTAGAAATCAAACTTGTATTTTTATCCTTGAAAAAGGTTTTAAATATGTTTGAGATAATAATAGTGGTGATGATTTAAAATGTTTTGTTTAAAATTATATTAAAATAAAATTATTTTATTTTAAAAAATTTATTTTTAATATAAACACATTGAAACAAGATTCAAAAATAGTTAAAAAAATTCATTTATCTTCAATGAGAAACAGGGACATCCGAGGAAGGACTTCTTCTTCTTCTTAATTTAAAATCCAAGCAAGGCATGCTATTTTAGAAAAACAACAGCCAAATCATTTATAAAATCACTTTAATCTAGATATCAGGTTATACATGGCAGGAAGGGAGGGGCAAATTACAGTGAGAGGAGCTGTGGTGTGGAAGAGAGTCGTGTGTCGTCATGGCTCACGTATGATCTCTGATCATTTTAACTCCCGTGTGTCTTTTGCTTATTTTTCGTTGTCCAACGAATCCGTGCTTCTGGTTCCTTCTTTTTTTTTTTTTTTGTGTTTAAAAAAAAAAATTAAACAAATTAAAATTTTTTTATTAACTTTAAATTAATGTGTTATTATTTTCAATCATTTTGATGTATTGTGTCAAAAATAATTTTAAAAAAATAAAAAAAATCATTGACATACATTTTGGCACAAAAATTTATTTGAAAAATAATTACAACCATACTAGCAAACACGTTTTAAATTATGTACAAAATTCCAATTCAATAAATATATAAAGTATTTCAATAATAAGGCAAATTGAAACAAGTGATGAAATCTAGATTAAAATTCTGTTTATTTTTGTTTTTTAAAAATAAATATTTGTTTAATTTTTTCTTCAAAATAAATTTTTTTAGTGTTTGTCTAATGTTTTAATATGTTGATGTAAGAATAAATTTAAAAATATATTATTTTGATATATTTTTAAATAAAAATTATTTTAAAAAATAGTAAATACAACAATACTAAAATACTAATTGGACTATACATGCATTTCTCAAACCTAATTAGGAAAACAAATGCAAAAATAACAAGAAAAAAAAAGCCAAAAACATATAGAACTGGCTGACTAAATATGCTTGTAAAATTTTTAACAATCAAAATAAAAATTATATTTGTTTTTGTTAGTAAATTTATTTGTTCTATTTATTTATTTATTTTTAAATTTGAACCTGTTGATTGAGTTTATAAACATATATATTAGATGTTCCGATGTTAGTGTTTGTTTTGTTTTCTTATATTATTAGTAAACTTCAAATTAATCTCTCTCTAATTTATCTATTTAATCTCGTTTAGGCACGTAAAGAGTTCTCTAAAGACCTTGCTACAAGTTGAGCTTTATGGGCATTCGCCACGTGTTTTTTATAGAATCATTTTATTCATTAACTTTATCATTGAAATTGCCTTTGGGTTGTAATGAGAGCACAATGACAGGTTACCAATCCCATGAAAAAATAAAGTTTTTTTTAATAATATTAAAATGATATTTTTATTAAAATATTTTTTATTTAGAAATATATTAAAAAAATATTATTTTAAAAAAAAATTATTTTTGATATAGCATATCAAAAAAATATAAAATTATTAAAAAATAATTTAAAATTAAAAAATTTTAAAAATACTTTTAAAACATAAAAATAAATAGATCCAAAAAATAAGGTTGCATGTTGGCACAATATCCTTTCCAAACAGACCCTTATTAAATTATAATTTTTTAAAAAAATTTAGGATTGTATTATATGAGGAATTAAATACTACAAATAAAAATAACACTCGAAAAATAGGCACGGACTGTAATAAGTAATACCACACGAATCAAGATCAAGAAACCTTACACTTAATTTGAGAGGAAATTCTAGTAAAAATGAAACTTGTAGCCCTACCAGGGCATATAATTAGCAAGTCATTAAGCTTTGTTCTAGTGTTTGACATGGATCCGATTATATTTTTTAGAATTTTTAAATTTTTTTAAATTATTAACGTGTTGATATTAAAAGTAAATATATATATATATATATTATTCTATATATTTTTAAACAAAAAGAAATTAAAAAATAAAATGTAACACGTGTATCATGACTAAAGGTTTTCTTGTGTGTTAAATTGGACAATAATCCATGACCTTGGAAATCTAGGAAAAGGACAATTGCCCCAGTCAATCAGACGAGAAGTGAAAGTGATGGCACTTGAAAGGCAATGTAATGAGGCACGTGCTTTTACTTTTACCTGAAAATCCTACCAAGGCATGGGCCCTTTTTAATCATGCAATTGGTACCTTTTACTCAACATATTTATTATCATTAGGATTATTAATTTATTTTTTAAATTTCATTTATCAAGTTATTTGAATAATTTTATTTTTTACTCTCATTTTGATTACTAACTTGGTGCACCAAAATTATTCGTGATAAATTTTGTTTATTAAATCAGATTTCACCGAGCTTTTAATATCCCTTGAAGATTAAATTTAATTCCAATTGGTGTATAAAAACTAATTTTAAAATATCTATTATGATATAATAATAATAATAATAATAATAAAGCTATATGGAAACTCATTGAGCCTTCAATGCCACAAAAAAAAAAAAATTCACTTTACTCTTATCCAGAGCCCCAAACCACATAAGCAGGCCTTGTTGGTGAAGGAGAAGAAACTTGCACGAGGTTTCTGGAACCCACGGTGCAAACTGCAAAGGGCTTTTTACAGGAAGGGAAATTAGAGGCAAAAATATAATTATTTTACATGTTGATTCTAGTGGATTATTCTTATATATATATATATATATGCTGGAATAGAAATTTCACATAAATTAATAATGATACAAGGATATACTATAATAATGAAGGGAAATTAAAAAAAACAAAGGAAAAAAAGAAGAAGAAATAAGGTAAAGAAGAAATATTTTGAAATTATTAAAAAATAGCTATTTTGAAATTTAATCTTTTCCAACGAATTCTATTAAATATTTTTGGTATCTTGTACACAAAACAACTAACCAAGATCTTCATTGAGTTGATATCTTTTAAGGTTTAAAAATGAAAATGCACATTCATCCCCTTTAGTTAGAGTTTACTTGATCATCCAATATATCACTGTCAAAAAAACAAATTAAAAAAATTAAAGAAGAAATATTAATTTAGCCCCTAATATCATTGTTTTAAAATCCAGCTTGGGTTCCAGATTTTGATCGAGTCACTGGGTTTTGACCGGGTTACCCGGATTAATTTTTTTATATAATAAAAACGATGTCGTTTTAATAAGAAAAATCAACGAGTTGTAACTGGATTTTTAAACAGGTCTTGATGGGTCAATCCACTTGGTTACACTGAGTTTTTTCTTACTCTATCTTTCTTTAAACTCGGCCCGGTTTCAGTTCTAAATCGGCTAGATTTCAAAACTATGCCTAATATATTATCTCATTATCAATCAAGTTTTGATTATTTTTTTTTTTTTATCGATTTTGCTTCAAATGCAATAGACTTTAGATAATGTCATTCTTCAAACCATCAAATAAGAGTGATGGTTGAATAATTCATCCAATTTTTATATTTTCATTAATTGTTTCCATTAAAAGTATTAAAATAAATTCCAAAATGATGTAACGATAATTTTAGTGCTGAATCATAGTAAGATTTCCTATTATACGTGCCATTAAAATGGAAAAAAAGGGGAAATATCCCATTATTTGATGTTCAAATTATCTTCCAAAAGTACAATCACTTAAAAGAGTAGAAAATTGAATAATTTATTTAATTACTAATGATGAATGGATTGAGTGATATTCGGCATAAAATTAATAAAATAAATAGATCTGTATTATGATAGCTTCCATTTTTTTTACCAAGTTATATAAAAAAATTATTTTATTAGTTAAATAGCTTTTGTTTTTTGATTTGGATCTCAAATCTTAGTTTTATAAAAGTTAAAATAATTTATTTTTTTATTTATTTTCCATGTAAAAATTCATTTCATGCTAGTTTTAACCAAACACTCAATCTTAAAAATAAATAAATTAAAATCACAATTAAAAATATTTTTTTAATTTTTTTTACCATAACCACATAAAATAGTATTATGTCAAACATATATGTAATAAATAGTGGGATGATATGTTAAGGATGTGTTTAACATTGTGATAAGTATTACTTTTTAAAATAATTTTTATCTGAAAAATCAAAATAATAGTTTTATTTTTATTTTAAAAAAAATATTTTTAATACCAACACATCAAAAAATTAAAAAAATAAAATAAAATTAATTTAAAACTGAAAATTTTATTTAAAAAAAACTAGTCTACAAACAAAAACAAAAACTATCTTTTGGTATTAAAATGAAACTCACACACCCATGAAAAAAAATAAATAAAGGTATTGTTGCTCTTGGAGATAGTATTTAAGATTGTAGTAACAATTTTTTTTATTTAAAAATATATCAAATAATACTTTTTTAATTTTTAAAATTTCTTTTTAATTTAAACAAATTAAAATATAACAAATAATTTAAAATATTTGTTTTTAAAAAAAAAAAAATCAAAAACATTTCCTTACCCGCAAAATCAAACATCCTCGTAGAAATGAAACTCCCCCACGATACGCTAGACTCTAGAGTCTAGACAGACTCAAAAACACCAACAGCTGGCTAGTTCCAACGAACAGATCACCAACTAATCTATCAACTCAACTCCCTCCCTCACTCACTCGATCTTGTCTCTAATTACAAAACCCTCATTTGCATTTTTAATCTTTCCTTGCTTTACTTTGTAATAACATAAAAGTCTTTCGCAATAATCCCATCAAATCCTGACAATCAAAGGCATTAAAGATGCTTGGTGGGGGTAAAGGATTTAATACTAACAGGGCATCATCAAGTATGGCTTCTGGATCAAGAATCTCCACTTTGTTACTCTCAATGTTTGCTACTTTTGCTTCCATTTATGTTTCTGGCAGGTATGTTTTGTTTCCTCCTCTAATCTTACCATCTTCATCATTGACCGACATTTCAATCACTAAGAAATATTGAAATTTTTTGTGTTTTGACTAATGAAAGATCGAAACTTTATTTAGTGTGTTCTTGTTTTAGTCTGAATTGTGTGCTGGGTTTGATGTGGGATTATAGGTTATGGCAGGAATCACAAAACAGGGTTTATTTGATTAAAGAGCTTGATAGGATAACTGGGCAGGTGGGTTTTCAATTTTTCTGTTATTTAGTGGCTTTGAATGTTATTTCCTTTGTGTGTTTTTTTCCTTGTAATTTGTTGATTTTGGATTCTTGATGAATTTTTTAGATTGGGTTTTGATTACAAAGTAGTGATCTTGGTGTATTGTGTTTGAAATTTATATAGAGTAATATTGATTTCTTCATTTTAGGGCCAATCTGCAATATCAGTGGATGATACATTGAAAATAATAGCCTGCAGGTAATTTGATTGATAGTTTGGTTTGATATATGCAATACCTTTTGCCTGTTTTGTGGTTTATTGAATGGGTCGATGGTTTGTTTAGGGAACAACAGAAGAAGTTATCAGCTCTTGAGACAGAACTGGCCGCAGCTAAGCAAGAGGGTTTTACTTCAAAGTTCTTAACAGGGAATGATGGGGCTCATGCAAAGAAAAGGCATCTTGTTGTGATTGGGATAATGACAAGGTTCGGCAATAAGAACAATCGGGATGCAGTCCGAAAGGCATGGATGGGAACTGGTAGGATATTGTGTGGTCTCATGGTTTTGCTTTTGTTGTACGTATTGGTTCAGTGAGATTTCGTTTGCTTAGGTTGGAAAATGGAAGTCATCTTGCTCAAAGTTCTTTTGAAAAATTATGGGTTTTTGGGGTGCACTCAGAAAATGAATAAGAGAGGAATGATGGGAAGATTTTTCATAGTGATGCTGCAGTGCTAGGATTCATGGTAATTATATAAGTAGCTATTCTTTTTAACCAAATAAATAAAAACCCTAAATGGGTGTAAAACAATTTTGTATATTCATGGCAGCAATCAACCGGAGACATGTTTCCAAATATGTAAATGAAATTTTAAATGGACCAAATTGTGAACTGTAGATGGAGTCCTAGACAGTATAACTATAACCTTTGAATGTACTGTGGGCATCATTTGGAAAGTAGATATGTAGGAAAAAAACAATAATAACAACAAAAGCGGCAGCCATAGTTTGGGTAGTTGAGGACTCAAAATGAGAAATGGAGGTATAGAGTTGGCAATCGCAGCAGTAAAGCAAGTAATAGACATGTTCCAATAAGAAGTACAGTACCCTTGCAGAATAATAGTGGTTGTTCATGGAACTCTTGACTGCATTAGTGAATTTTGCTACGGCCACTGTCATTAAATTATTTGATTAACCTTCTCTTCTTAAGATTGATATATTGTACTAGGATTTATTAACCTGTGAATCATATTCGTATAACACAGTATGGTATTTCTAACTTGGTTTTCTTTTCATTTATCATTGCATGAAACATGCAATGGTGTTTCTGTATTTTGATTTTCTTTGGGAATCTCAAAGTCAACCTCCATCCTTTCAGGTGCAATGTTGAAAAAAATGGAGAACAAGAAGGGAATAGTTGCACGCTTTGTCATTGGTAAAAGGTATCCATGCATAATTGTTGTTGATGTTTTCGTATTATATTTCCTTTCAGTACTCCTTTCCACTATCATGGACCATGATGAAAACATAAAAAATGGTTCTCCGTGTTCTCTTGCAGTGCAAATCCTGGGGACAATTTGGATCGTGGTATTGACAATGAAAACAGGCAGTCTAATGACTTCATCATTCTTGTATGTTCATGAGATATGTGGTGATTTTAGAATGCGATGATTTTATGATTCTTATTCTAAATCTTTCCCTTTATAATTTAACAGACCCATTGAATTATTCATCAAAGGAGAAAAAAAACCCATTGAATAAGGATGTTTTCAAGCCATTGTATAAGGTGCTTAACTTTTTGAATAGATGATCCATAGGCCAACTGAACATTTTTATGTGAGTAAATAAGCAGAGATAAGAAGTCATAACATATAATAAAAATACCACAAGTATACAAGGTCCAAAAACATAGAAGCAACCCTTGTATATATGGACTCATCTCGTTGTTACATATAGCCCTTTCTTATATAGGCTCAACCACTTGGTGCTTTTTGTTCACAGGATGACCTTGTGGAGGGAACAGAGGACCTTCCAAAAAAGGCTAGATTGTTCTTTGCATATGCTGCAGATAAATGGGATGCGGAGTTTTATGCTAAAGTTAATGACAATATCTATGTGACTATTGGTTAGTATCATCAAAGATGAATTAATACATCATGGCCTTCTGAGTTTTGGTTCTCTGTTGCATAGTTTGCATGACCAAATAATTTATTTTTTTCTTTGTTTACTCAATAAGCTTATATGCTACGCTAAACAACTTTATCAGTCAATATCAGTCTATCAATAAGCATGTATATTTACACACACATTTGAATGATAATTTTAACATGGAAAACTGACTTGAGTATGGCATGGTATAACCATTACAAAATAGAGGATGATTTTTTAATCACCAGGGTGTAGAACTGCTGTTTACCAAGATTAAGACACGTTTTCATGTTGAAGATTCTATGCTGGTACTTAGAGTTTTTAGAGGTTCAGAGATACACTTCCTTTTGAATTGCAAATCTACAGTTTCTAAGGCATGGATTCTAGTGCAAAACCCAACCTGATGATTTATGTCATTTTTTGGGCAGGAAAGGATGAAGTAAACCTTTTTTTTCTCTCTCGCAAAAGTACAATATAAATCAATATCCAGTGTTGTTGAAAATGAACCTTAGGCATGCAAGGCACTTTGTCTCAGGGTTGATGTGCTTCAGAACCAGTAAATTTGGCACGCAGTATGAGAAGCACTTAAGCAATTCATTTCTTTCACGGGGAAATGTCTGCCTTCTCTGTTTTTATTTCCTTTTATTCGCTCTCTCTCTTCCGGGCAAATTTGCAGTTCTTTATGTTTTCTTTATTTTAAATTATTTTTTGGCAAATAAAAAACTGTGAAAATAGTTATCTGTTATATTTCAAATACATGCCTAATTTTGCTTAGGCACACCTCTGTGATTTGCACCTTGCATCTAGGCTCCAACAGATGTTGTGGATTTATTGTGCGCAGTCCTTTTAGCAACACTGATTGTAGATAGTCACATACTAAAAGTATTGTCAGCATTCTTCATTTTTAATCTGAAAAGACATTAGGAAAATTGATAAGGCCTTCTGACTAGCAGGACTACTATATTCTAGATTACATCTCTCCAACTTATTTAATGTTATGAAAGCACTTGTCTTATCACTTCTCCTTCTTCACAGATGCTTTAGGAACTGCACTGGCAGCTCATTTTGACAAGCCTCGTGCTTATATTGGTTGTATGAAATCAGGCCAAGTTTTCTCTGAACCGTGAGTTTCTCCTTAAAAGTCAATTAACGACTTAGTGGAATTGGATTTGTGACTCTTTATCATTTAATTTCTTATTTTCAAACTCTACTGTTGAGATTTGGCAGGAGTCATAAATGGTATGAACCAGATTGGTGGAAGTTTGGTGATAAGAAATCGTAAGTTATACCTTAACGAAATGTATATTCAAGTACATGGAAGTTCTCGACGTACCATGATTCTGACACCTGCAACTTATAAATCTGTTTCTTACATCTTTGCAAGATATAAATATAATGAATTTCTCTCAATTTTATTTTAGTGGGCATCAACATTGTTCATAATCTTCTTAATAAACTTGCAGCATACCTAAACCTGTGCGTTGTGAACAACTGTTTGAAATGAGGATGTGATTCTCTTCTTCTCGTAATGCAGCTTTGCCATTTGATCTGTTTCTCACCATTAACTAACCCTATGAAATCATGTCGAAAACTAAATGTCATTAAGCTTGGTTGTAGTGCATGATTATAAAAATTGAAATGTGGTACCTGGCTGCAAGTAACACCAACCTTCAAGTTGATCCAGCACTCTTGGTTTGAAATTCACATTAATACAAGCTGTTTTTTTTAATAACCAGTCAATACTCGAATAATTTGAATGCGTGCTATTGTAATCTATCTGCATCAATTACACGAGCAATGCTGCAGAATTTAGGATAAGAGGCTTGTTAGGTTTTTGTTTAGTTTTACTACTCCAAGCTTGTCTTTTTAAATATAGCATTCTTTCTTCCACTCAACAGGTATTTTCGCCATGCTTCAGGCGAGATGTATGTCATATCACGAGCTTTAGCGAAATTTGTGTCAATAAATAGGTAAAGTCTTTTCTTCTTCTGTTGCATCTGTTACGTGACCAGTGACCAGCATGGAGCAATGTCTGAATCTGAAATTATTGAGTGCAGATCTATTCTTCGAACCTATGCACATGATGATGTCAGTGCTGGATCCTGGTTTCTTGGGCTTAATGTCCTACATGTTGATGAAGGGAAGTTTTGCTGCTCATCATGGTCATCAGGTCTCTCTCTCTCTCTCTCTCTCTCTCTCTCTCTCTCTCTCACACACACACACACACACACACACACACACACGGATGGACGGAATGTTGCCTTGGTGATGTGACCCGACCAGATTTAGCTTGCCTTTGAAGAATTTTTGGGGATTTTTTTTAAAATTAGCACAGTTGACCAAAATATTGACAAAATAGCATATGCTAAAAAATATTTGAAAAATAGCACAGTTTTAACAAAGGTATGATTGAGAATAGTGATTTTAATAAAAACACGATTCGAAATATCGAGTTTGACCAAAAAAATAAAACCGCAAACTAACTCTTAACTCGAACCCCAAACTAACCTTAAATACAAACTCTAAACAATACACTAACCTTAAATCTCAAAAACAAACCCTAAACACTATTACTAATCATTAACCTTGAAAACAAATACTAATCAATAAAACCTAAAAACAAACCATTTCTAAATATAATAAAATCTTTTGGGTTTTCTTTTTTTTTCAATTCCATCATTTAGCGTGGTGTTTTTATTGAATTTTAATCTCCAGTATTGGGTTAATGGTAAGCCCTAAAAAAATAAAAAGATTAAAAAAAAAAAAAGTGTCAAAAAAGCCAAAACAATTTTATTATAATTAGTTAGGGCTTGTTTTTAGGATTATTAATTAGTGTTTGTTTTTAAGGATTGTAATTAGTGTTGGTGTTTAGGGTTTGTTTTTTAGATTAGGATTATGATTTAGGGTTCAGGTATTGTTTAAAATTTGTATTTGGGGTAAGGTTGGGCTTGGAGTTAGGGTTAGTTTGAGGTTTGAAATTTTTTTTTTGTGAAAGTCGCTATTCTCGATTACATCTTGTTAAAACTGTGTTATTTTCTAGATGTTTTTTTGGCAGTGTTTTTTGGCCAATGGAAAGGAAAAATACCAGAATTTTTGGTGTTCAAATTTGTTGGGATAAATAAAAAGAAATTTGAATATATTTTTTCCAGATTGAAAATTTTTTTCTTCTTATGGGACAGTTATTATTTCTTTTTTCAGGAGCGATTTGTTCTGGCGTTTGATTTGTTTCCAGAATTGGAAGAAGCAAATATGAATAGACAAACTGATGGAGTTGCTCATGCTGCTGGTTTAAGTTCTCTGAAGGTGAATGTGATAGAAGGGGTTGATCTTTTTAGAATCACTTTCAGGCATCTAGGCCCTCAGGATTTTATGCTTGTCGGGTTTTGATAGACTTCAGATAGGGATCCACACAAACTGGCTACAGAGAGGCTGCTGCTTCTATTTCTTTGGTTTTAATCTTGTATCATTTATACGAGTTAGTAAGAAGAGATAGTGTTCGTACCCATATGAACAATGCAACATGCATGCTGATGATTCTTTCGTTGATGAAATAGGAGGGAGTGTGTTCATCCTTGAATGAGATTTCAGTGAAGATAATTCAACATGGGTTCCTAAAATATTACAAGATACAAAAACAAAAGAGGGCATTACATACAAGCAAATGACCAGGAAAAACCGGTCTGGTATCTTTTTTACAATCATATTGCAGTCTGGCAAACATGGCTACAATACTAGAATCGTGTAGCGTCAATTTTAACTATCAATATAGCACACAAACGTCTAATTAAGGCATGCTTGTTATGAACTGTTAAGGAAATGTGCCAATGCCTCGTCCGTGTTGTTGTCATACATGAGTAAAGCTTCAGCTACCTTGTTTGATGGAAATCCCATTTCTTGTAGAAGGGTGTAGCCGTTGACAAATTCCTGAATCTGGAGGAAAGGAGCATAAAAGTATTCGTTCATTTAAACTGCTTGCAGGAAGATTTTCTTATAAGCCAGTTGCAACCCCTCTGTCCCCCCTCTTGTATGGATGCATTGAAGCATGGAAAAAATCTATGCTCTTTGAATGGTGTTCTATAGGAATTGGCTAAGATAATCACAAGCGCAAAACTAAACCCAGGAAAATACCTTTGGTGGATTATCTCCATAGTTTGCAACTGCATGAGGAACAGCATCTCGATTGAGTCCCAATGCAACGTACTTTCTCACCACAGGATCTGCAGTTGGACCCTGCATTATCAATAATATCCATTTCACAACTCAACAGCAGAAAACTTGTCTCGTTAACTAATCAAGTCCACACATGCGTTTCTCAAATGCATAAAATAAACTAAAAAGGATTCTTTCCTACTTCATGAGTAATAATTGCCAATAACAACAAATTTATCTGGAGTCTAACCAAATATAACAGTGGAGTTCACTACACCATTCAATTTAATTAATCTGATCTACATGCACCAAGCCTATAGACACCCCTCCTACTTCATTCACATAAATCCCAAGGGAAAACCTGCTTAAATATCACAAGGTTCTCAAACAATACATTTCATTTCCAAATGTGAGTAAGCGAATGTCAACCACTAGGATAGTATTAAGTCGGTACTGAAACTATAAATATCTCAAACACATATAATATCACCAACAGAGGAGTTGATGCTATCAGCTTTGGATGTACATTTTCCAACAATGAGAGAGGAACCAAGAATTGGAGGACTTGGCAGAGTATGTGCAGAGAAAACATAAAAGGAAGTGAAGACAATTCTGAGGAAAGTAGCATGGATTGTGACAAGGAGAGGCTTCAAATTAGCCATCTCCTAGTACACGTCACTCCCTCCATTTCTCATCCTCCTGATTTTCTTATACTAATACCTAATCAAATGTATATAAAATTCTTAATCACCACTCTTTGTTTTTACAACTCCATAATTTCCCGATTTCAAGTTAAACAACAACAATTCTATCTTACCTATTTCATAGGTAATCATCACACAAATCAATCAAATTATCCAGACTCCCTCTAAACAATAATAAACAGTGAAGTCCACTGTACCAGGAAATTATACAAATTTCTCCTTCTTCATCCAACATGAAAATTATATATATATATATATATATATATATAAGACTTACTATTGAAGAGGTCGACTGTAACGGTTTGGGAGGCGAATTTTCCAAACCTAGCAGCCTACTCCAATTCGGGCTATCCTTCTCCGCTTCCGCTAAAATCTGTCTCTCAAGCTCAAAATCAAACTGAAAACTACTCCGCGGAATCTCCACTATTTGTGGTGTCAATTGTGGCTACAACGCAAATCAAGTTAATCACATTAAATAACAGATTAACAAAAAAAAAAATCATCAATTAATTAAAAAAAAAGAAAAAGAAAAACATTACTGGAGGAGTGATGCGGTATTCCGGTTTTATCATAACCCGAATCCCTAATCCTGCTGCAATCAATCAATCAACAAATCAAATTTACAAATTAACTAATTGATTGATTAAAATAATCAAATACTGGTTATCAAGATCATGTAAGTTTACTTACAGGAAGGAGAGGAGGGGATTTGTTGAGTAAAAGAATGGTGGCGGGGTGCGTGAGGGATTACGGTGTGACCAGGTTGATTCACTGTTGGATAGAGAGGAGGTCCGTACATCGGATGGCTAGGTTGTGGTGCTGTTGACGGCGTCGATGATCTGTGCATCGTCGATGGTGTGTCGTACGGTGAGCCTTTTCTGTTTCTGAAATCGTAGTCCATTGTTGAGAGAGAGAAGTGAAGGGGGAGAGAGAGGAAGCGAAGAAGAAAATGGAGGAGGAGGAGGAGGAGGATGACGTGTTTGAGGTTAGTTTGTTTTGAAGGTTAAGATTATTCTAAGATGGGTTGAGAAATTATGTTATTGGTGGGCGTCTTGTGGTTCAACTCTGGGCTTATTTGCTTTAACTTTTGAGCTTGTTGAAGCCCACTTGGCTTTACTTTTTAAAATTATCAACTAAATAAGTCTAACTAAGGTCCAACATTAAAATAAAGAATATTGCTAATGTTTTTTTTTTTTTAATTTTTGTTTACCGGTAACTTTTACTAGAGGTGTTCACGGTTCGGTTCGGTTTAGACTTAAAAAACCAACCGAACCGAATTACATTAATTTTGTGAAATATTAACCAAATCGGATCGAAAACCGGTTCAAATCAAACCGGTCCGGTTCGGTTAAATTCGGTTTTTTTAGCAAAAAACCGGGAAATCCAATCCCATCATATGTGTTTTTTTGGATTTTTTCAAATTGGTTTACATTAAATCGGGCTTTAAAATTTTCTTTTCAAACCAGGAAACTGGATTGTTTATATGGCAAGAAGAAAACACAAGCATAGAAAAAATATAGATTTTACAGCATCTTTTGCATAAAAGACACAGAGAAGTTCAAGACTGAAACTTCCTTTATAGAGCTGGATGAAGAATAACCAAAACAACTCCTCCACGGTTTCCATTGTCATTAATCTCATCGATCTTACCCATTATCACGAATATTTACCACAAGAAAGATCGGCTAGGAGATTCTTGAAATTGAGAAAAAAAAGGCTCTCGGGTCCCGACCCACAAATGAATAGGAAGCAGGGCGAGGGTCTTTCATTAAAGGGGAAAAAGAAGGGTGGTGCTTTGTTCTGAGGGGCCGCCTTTCGCAGCTTTAGAAAGGAGAGCCTCGAGTTGCAGGAGTGAAAGAAAAAGTCTCGACCAAGAACTCAAAATAGCGAAGCCTAAGGTACAACTAAGAATGAAAAGGGAGAAAAGATAATAACAAGAAAAAGATACAAGAAGTGATAAGGATGCTCATTGTACATCAATTTTCTTTGAATGATTATGTGACGTTGAAAAATGTGATCTTCTCATTGAAAGCTCATCCAACAACCCACCAGAGAGGAAGATTGGAAAACTGGGAAAGGAAGATTGAGAATTAATTGGGAGGAAGATTGGGAATTTTTCTAGGCAAGGCGGTGATTTTTTGTGAGAGGCAGTGAAGTTATGTTAACTGTGAGGGTTAGGTTACAATTTAACTATTTATACCTCAAAGATTTGTGACTTTTGGCTTTTATGGGTCCGGTTCAAAACCGAAACCGAACCGAACCTGATAAAATTTACGGTTTTGACAATCGGTTTAATTGATTTTTTATTTCGATTCGGTTTGTTCGGTTAATTTTTCTTCGGTTTTCTCGGTTAATCGGTTATTTTGAACACCCCTAACTTTTACCCACAAAGAGTAAATTCTCTTCTTCTCGAACATTAGATAGGAAATCTCCATCATTCATGAATGAGAAATTATCATTATTATTATTATTATTATTATTATTATTATTTATCATAAATTTTGAAATAGAAATGATAATAGGAACATAATTATTAAATCAAGCCCGATTTAATATGATTATTTAATAATAACTATGTTATTTTTTAAAAAAACTATTTTAAGAGATAGACTAGATTGACAATAAAAATAATGTTTATTTAACTTTCTGATTAACTATAAATTTTTTAGTCAACTAAAAACAAATTAGCATTTATTCAATCAAATTCAAAGGAATAGAAAATATTTATGATAAATGGCAATATTATTACTATCAATGTATTTGTAAATAATTTTAAATAATCATTGATGTAACTAAGCAATATAAATAATAAAATTAATCTAGAATTCCAATTCTAATATAACAAGTTGAAATTTTGCATTAAAATCCATCCTTTAATGCTCAACTTATTTTATAATTGCTTTGATTTACATTTGTTTTTCCTCAAATGATATTGTATGAATAGAAAGGCTTCAAGAACTTAGTAGGGACATCATTTCCCAACAACCAAACAAAAAATAGAGAGAATTTTTTGAAATGAAAATTAATTATTAAATAAATAAATAATGAAAAGGGAAAGGAAGAGAGAAATAATTGAAAGAAGAGGAGAACCAAGAGTAAAACAGTAGAGAACTAAAGAATCGACAGAAGAGAAATTGAAGAACTGTTGTATATTATTCTTCTGCTGCATTGTTCTTCATTCTCGTTGTCTTTAAATAGATTGTGAGTAATACAGAGTTTAAATGTAAAGCAACAACTATCATATCAGTTAGCTTAAGCATGATTTACATTTGAATTTGAAAGACTTATAATCTCATCTTCTGTTGTTAACATTATCTCCTTTATTTCAGGAACCGGCTGCTGGTATTGAAGAGTTTTGGCTGACTTGTTCTTCTTCATGGACTTGGTCTTCTACTCACCCCTGCAGTTGAAAGGGTAAGGAACGCACAATGAGACTGTCACGTAGAAGAAGAAACCGAGTGGAGGGCAATGGCTTGGTGAGGGCATCTGCATATTGATCTTTGCTAGATACAAACTGAACACGAAGTTCACCACGTAGAACTTGATCCCGAACAAAGTGAAAGTCAACCTCAATATGTTTGGTGTAGGCATGAAATAGAGGATTACTGGTTAAGTATGTAGCACCGATGTTGTCACACCAAAGAATTGGAGGTTGGACAAGCTGTACATGAAGACCTGTTAGCAAGGATTGCATCCATTTAATTTCAGCAGCAGTGTTGGCAAGAGATTTGTATTCTGCTTCAGTACTACTGCGTGCAACAGTTTGTTGTTGTTTGCACCCCCATGAAATAATATTTTTGTAAACACAAAAGGCACCAACCGAGCGTCTGTCATCACGCTCAGATGCCTAGTCTGTATCGCTGAAGCAATGAAGTTTGGCAACAGTACTCGGTTGAATTAACAACACATGAGAGATTGTGCTTTTTAAATAGCGCAAAATACGTTTCACAGCTATCCAATGTGGCTCAAGCGGATTGTGCATATATTTGCTAACCTTGTGAATTGCAAAGGCGACATCAGGCCTTGTAAAGGAGAGGTATTGCAGCCCACCAACAATGTTGCGATAAAGATGAGGGTCAGCAAAAGGTTTGCCATCAGATTTGGATAATAACTGGGAGGTGGATATAGGCGTCAAGCATGGCTTTGCTTTGTCCATTTGGCTGCGGGTAAGAAGATCTAGAATGTAACGGCGTTGTGACAAATGCAAACCATTATTGTCTCTGATTGCTTCAATTCCCAAAAAGAAAGTTAAGTCACCAAGATCTTTAACTGCAAACTTGTTCTGTAATAAGCGTATTACACGGTTTATAGCTTGCAAGTCAGCACCAGCCAAAATTATTTCATCGACATAAATGAGAAGATAAATGAGTGTGGAGCCTTGGTGATAAATATAGAGAGAGTGATCAGCCTGACTGCTAATGAAACCAATGGCCTGCAGTTGATCAGTTAACCGAGAGAACCATGCCTGCGGTGCCTGACGAAGACCTTATAAAGATTGTTGTAACTTGCAGACATGGTGAGGCAATTGTGGATGTACGAAGCCGGGAGGTTGAGTCATAAAAACATCTTCTTGTAGAAGGCCATGCAGGAAGGCATTTTGCACATCTATTTGACGAAGATACCAACCATGAGAGACTGCAAGAGAAAACATTAAACGGACAGGAGGTGGTTTAACAACTGGACTGAATGTTTCACCAAAATCAACACCCTCTTGTTGATGGAAACCTTTGGCTACTAGACGTGCTTTGAAACATTCAATGTTACCATCAGCTTTTCTCTTGACTTTGTAAACCTATTTGCAGCCAACAAGATTGGCAGCCGGTGGTTTGGGAACTAGAGTCCAGGTGCTATTTGCTAACAATGCATCAAATTCTTTGTTCATAGCCTCACGCCAATGGTGGTGTTTAACTGCAGTGGAGTAGCAAGTGGGTTCTTTATTATATGGATGGAGTGTGGTCATAAGAGCTTTGGGAATGGGGTAGCGAATATGATGATCATAGAGGATTTTGGGTTTGTGGATATTGTTATTACTCCTTGTGATCATGGGGTGGGTGATGGGAACCGGCTGCTGAATTGAAGATAGTGATGGGGCTAGATCGGTGTCATTTGGCAGCTGAGATGAAGGAGGATTGCAGGCAGGGAAGATAGAATTATCATTAAGATAATTTGAAGGACTTGTTGGTGAGATCATAGGTAGCTGGCGTGGTGCAGGAGGCTGAGAAAGTGGACCTGCAGAAATAAGAACACTAGAGGAAGACAGTTGAAGATTTGGTGGGAGAACAACAGTATCAAAATTAGGTATGAGTGAAGCAGATGGAGATACTATATAAGGGTAAATAGACTCATCAAAAACGACATGACGGGAGATGAAAATTTTGCCAGTAGCGACATCTAAACACCTGTAGCCTTGATGACCAATACTATACCCAATAAATATGCAACGTTTTGATCGAAAATCCATTTTATGTTTATTATAGGGGTGTAAATAAGGCCAACAAGCGCAACCAAAAGCATGCAAAAATTGTTAATCAGGTTTATGATTGTGGACCTTTTCATAAGGAGAATAATTTTTTAAAACTGGAGTGGGCAATCTATTAATAATATAAACAGCAGTTAAGAAGGCATCTTCCCAAAAATTTGTGTTAATTTTGAATGAGTGAGTAAAGATAAACCAACTTCAACAATTTAACGGTGACGTCGTTCAATTGCACCAGCTTGTTGATGCGTATATGGACAGGTTATTCGATGATTGATGCCTTGACTATGCAAATATTTATGTAGGCTACAAAATTCCCCACCCCAATCTGATTGTAGAGCAATAATTTTGGTATCAAATTGATGTTCTACAGCAGTTTGAAAATTAAGAAAAGTATGATATGCATCAGATTTGAGTTTTAAGGGAAATAACCATAAATATTTGGTTGCATCATCAAGAAAACTGATATAATAATGAGCACCA
The DNA here is from genome assembly GCA_030145905.1 of Populus davidiana. NCBI lineage: Eukaryota > Viridiplantae > Streptophyta > Magnoliopsida > Malpighiales > Salicaceae > Populus > Populus davidiana. Next base: position 8,691,159 of record CM057803.1, read on the forward strand.
GTGGTGGATAAAACAGGAGTAGGGCCCTAAACATCTAAATAGATTAATTCCAAAGGTTTTAAAACTGAAACATGAACATGTTTAAAGGGCATAGCATGGCTTTTAGCCAACTGAAAATCAGAACATATAGAAGCAAGTTTATTACGGGGAGTTATAGAGATAGCTTTATTGATGACTGGAAAGGAAGCATGACCGAGACGACGATGCCAAAGCTTGGCAGACACATGAATACTGGATAGACCTTAAGGTTGAAGGTGAGCTAAAGAGGCAGAGAAGGAGTAAAGACCGTTACTGATTAGACCTCGATGCAGGATGTTCCCCAAGTAATCCTTCACAAGGAAGAAAGAAGCATGAAACTCAAAGAAAACATTATTGTCTAGACAAAAACGATGAACAGACATAAGATTTTTGTTTATTTCAGGAACACAAAGAATTTGTTTAAGCATAAAGGACTTAGAAGGAGAAGAGAAAATGGAAGTGCCACTGTGAAGAATTTCCAAACCTGCGCCATTAGCAACCTGAATATGATCGTGAATGTTGTTGGCATTGTTGGTTAAATAATGGGTGGCTCCAGTATCAGGATGCCACTCATTATCAGCAGTATGGTAACGGGCAACAACCATAGCTTGAGGTTGGGTTCGATTTTGGCGTTGATCCTGATAAGAAAGATCAAACATGTGATAACATTGTCTAGCAGAATGACCTGTTTTGAAACAAACCTGACATGTAACAGAGGTAGATGAACCATAGTGACGGGGGCTGAAACGTGAACGACGACCTCTGCCACCGTAGAAATCAGAACCACGAATGGGGGCAGGAAAATTGGCATGGATGGGAGAAGAGGATGAGGGATGAGGCAGAGAATGCCTAGTAGCTACATTAACTAAAGGAGTGGCTTGAAGCGGTTGATTGTTATGATTAATACGGGATTCACTAATAAGAAGAAGTGAGTAGAGTTCCTCAAGAGTGACAGAATCTAAACGAGAGGTAATGATAGAAGCCAAAGAATCATATTCCTAGACAAGTCCTGCTAGCACGTAGGTGATGATATCATCAGTTGTGAGAGGTTGTCTAGCAAGAGCAAGTTCGTCAGCCAGACGTTTGATGGAGAGAAAATATTCATTAGCAGACAGAGAGCCTTTGCGAATGGTGGCCAATTGAGTGCGAACCTGGACAGCTTTGGCACGTGAGAGTGAAGAAAAGTTGTGCTCTAAGGCAAGCCAAACATCACGGGATGTTGAATAAGAAATAATTTGAGTGAGGACGTCCTCAGTGAGTGAGGCATTGAGGGTGGCAAGAATGAGAGAATCCTGATGAAGCCATTGAGCATATTGAGGATTTTGGATTTTGATACCAGCACCTGTGTTGGGATGAAGAGAATCAATTTCTTGTGGGGGAATGGGGATTGTACCATCAAGGTAACCAAAAACACCATGCCCTCTGAAGTAAGGTAGTGTTTGAGCCTTCCAAACAGGATAATTGGAGGAGCTGAGTTTGGTGCTTATAGTAAAAGGAAGATTAGAGAGGGATGGGATAGAAAGAATGGGATCAACAGAGTTATTTGAGGTGGAAGATGAGGAAGTCATTGTAAATCAATAGTAAATAGACGTTGGTCTTTTTAGAGGCTCTGATACCATAAAACAGTAGAGAACTAAAGAATCGACAGAAGAGAAATTGAAGAATTGTTGTATATTATTCTTCTGCTGCATTGTTCTTCATTCTCGTTGTCTTTAAATAGACTTTGAGTAATACATAGTTTAAATGTAAAGCAACAACTATCATATCAGTTAGCCTAAGCATGATTTACATTTGAATTTGAAAGACTTATTATCTTATCTTTTGTTGTTAACATTATCTCCTTTGTTTCAGGAACCGGCTGCTGGTATTGAAGAGTTTTGGTTGACCTGTTCTTCTTCATGGACTTGGTCTTCTACAAAGAAAAGCTTACAAAGAGAGTCAGGGGAGAGTCGACGGAGAGATAATCCGAGGTTGCAGATTTGGAATTTTTCTCTTTTTTTTTTTATTTATCATGTGATATTTTGGACTTTGCTGCTAGGGTCTTTTTTTTTTTTTTTTTTTAAGGTGTTTTAAAGTATTTTTATTTAAAAATATATTAAAATAATAATTTTTTAAATTTATTTTTTATATTAATACTAAAACTGAAAAAAAGAAGAAGCTAAAACTAAAAAAAAAAATTGTTTTTAAAACACGGTTATACTAAAAGATTTAGGTTTTATCATCTTTCTTCTTTCATTTTCCTTCTCTCCTTCTGCCAAGCTGTTCGCTCCTGGTTTGTCGTCTCTCTTCTCGTTTTACGATATGTTTGGTGAGAGTGTATTGGGTTTTTTTCCTTCATTGGCGATATATCGTTGACACCGTGTTCCACCCGTATCTCGACACGTCAGTTTCAAGTCGTTAAAAATGCAACGCCGGAAGCCACTCTTTTTATCAGAGCCTGGTTTCGATCCAGGGACCTGTGGGTTATGGGCCCACCACGCTTCCGCTGCGCCACTCTGATCTGTTGATTGTAGTATCCAAAATAGTTTATTTAAAAAGTAATACTGCGAAATTTACGGCATCGTAGATTTGACCCCTGTTTACAGGTCAGGGAAGGGAAGAGAGCAAGAGAGAAGCAATGATTTAGCCACTGTGGGTGGTTGAGTTGGTAGGGTGAATGGGAGCAAGATATATGTTTTTCATGAGTTAAGTTTGATTTTTTCAGCCTGTTAATATTGATTGTCATGGTGGACTGTATAGTGTAAATCATGCTTTACAAATATTGGGAATAAAAATCTAATTTGATGGATGTAAGCTGATTCAAGATACACTAAGTATTAAAAAATATAATTGATTTCATGCGGCCCAAGATTTTCACTATCCCCTTGGTGTATCATGTGAACCACTGAGCATAATGTATTTAAAAAAAAAAACATTATAAGTGTTTTGATCAGTTTACGTGTATCTTGACTAATTCTCCAAGGCCCTTAAGTTAATAATCAAATAAGCCTCCAATAACTCTAAAGTTTACGATACTCAAACTAGCAATCTTTACGGAGCAAACTCAATACTTGACTAGTTGAGTTATACGAACTCTACTAAGTATAATGTTTTTTTTTTAGATTAATATGGATTTTCAGGCCAGCTTGCATGCACCTTAACTAATCTTATGGATATTAAATTTAACAATCATGTAAATCTCTAGCGGCCATGAAATATACGAGACTCGAACTATTAACATGAAAATAAATTTAAAATCTAATCGATACACCCTTTATATTTAATAAATATAATGTTATTATTGGAGGAGGTGTTTTTTCTATTTATTATTATTATGAAAAAAATGGGAATCAAAGTTCATCGCCGAACCCTCCAAAAAGTCCAAAGGGATCGTTGATTAATCTACCTAACTAGGTCTAGCGATTGACTTTTAACAAATTTTGATTCTCGACCCATTTTCAATCCATTCCTTGCCTCGTCTCTCGCGTCCTAGTCTATTTGTCACTATTAGGCTCAGGCTGCTGGCTGCCTCAAGAGCAAGAGAATTGTACCAAATAACTAAAAAAAAAAACCCAATTAAAACAGGAAAAAAAAATCATATCTCATTGGCCCTGGGTGGTCTACGTGTTTATGCCCTTGGAATGGCAACACGGTTGAATTTGCTTATATAATGTATTTTATAATTATTATTATTTATATATATGTAAGGGTATTCTTCACCCCTTTCAGATTTGGAGACCGATCCTTTTCATAGTAACGCCAAACATTTTAAAACAAGTTTTATTATAAGTAATACCTTATTTGTTTTGTATTTCAAAAGATTTTAAAAAATATATTTTTTTACTTCAAATTAATTTTTTAACTATTATTATATTTTTAATGTGTTGATGTTAAAAATAATTTTAAAAAATATTTTAAAAAATACTTATTACCAAACTTTCAAATACCTAGTAAATATTCAAACCTGTTCGCTTCATTAAAAGAACTAGCCTCTTATCTCTGGACCAATCATTGTTGATACCATATTGTATAATTGATTATATGTTAATTAAACATTGGCAAGCATGATTCTGTCACTCTTTCATCGGTCGTCTGCAAGGCACTTAGGTCGTGCTTCATGCATGCTATAATTAATATAATAGATTATTGTGATTTCATAGAGAACCTATAATGAGGAAATATCATTTTCCCATTATATCAATAATTTACTTCTAAAAAAATGTCAATAATCTAAATAAACCTATGGGAGTTTCTCATGTCTTCTTGTTTATTTTTGCACGGCAAGATTCTTTTTTTCTCTCTCGTTTCTTCTAAGGAGAATTTAATGTATCAATTTCAGAACTAATATACCATTAGTGTATGTATGTATTTATATTTTTAATTTTAAAAAATATACTATATATTAATGTGTGTGTACACTAATAGCATACTTACTAATAAAGTTATATGTAGTAAATCCAATTTATTTTAAAAAGAGTACAGTTTACTAATAAAGTTCGTAAAAATTAGTTAAATAATTTAAATGGGTTGGTAAGATAAGAGTACAATGGATTTAAATAGGTATAACTATTTAAATTAATAAAAAGGAAAGTAAATAAGTATTCTCATATCGTATGTCAAATATAAATGGTGATTTTTTTTAGATTTGATTCAAGATAATGAATTAAAATTCAAAAAATTTAAAAAACATAACAATAGATACATGATATTATAAAAAAAAATTAAAACAAATGGTAAATCTATTTAAATTCACTCAACTCTTATCTTATCCATCACTCCGTTTTGATTATTTAACTATATTTTTTTAAAAAAATTAAAATTTGATATTGAGGGATTTAGTTTCAAGAGAATTGTTAAGGGACTAAATTGTATATAACTAAAACATACAATGAGAAAAACGTTCAATTAAGGATTTATTTGTAAAACATATACTAAATGGACCAAAATAATTTTTTTAAGAAAATATAATGATAAAAATCTATATTAGAGAGCACACCACACATATCAATTTTTAATCACAATAGTAATACTAACTACTGGAAGGATACAAAAAGATGATGAAATGAAAAATAATAATAAAAGGACTTTCTAGTACAGAATAAAAAATACAACGATGTAAGCATTAACCCGTAAAAATGACACGTTAATGGGTCTGTGAAAGTGAAAGCAGAGAGGAGCGTCTCTGACCTGTCGCAGTGACCACGTGGGATCTCTAAAACTAGGAGCCACGTCAGAATGCCATCCTAAGGAAGCTAAATTTGGAAGGTAGAGGTAATAAATACACGTGGTAATCATTAAGTGCAACACTGTCAGGCCACCGATCTAACAGTCACCATTGATTGGTTCTTTCTTTTTTTCATTGGTCATTGATCAGCGATATTAAAGGCTGTCACCGGTGCTTTGTGTTTCAAATTTATGAAAGTTTTTTTTTTTTTTAATTTTTTATCAACGATATTAAAGGCTGTCGCAGGTGCTTGTGTTTCAAATTTAATTTTTTTATCAGCTCAATTTAATTTATGAAAAGGAATTTATCAATTTAATTTACACCCATCGGTAAATTAAAGAGAAACACATCGGTATTAGCCATGAGACGATAAATTAAAGAGAAATACATCGGTATAAAGGTCTCCAATTTGTATTTTGTCATTCTTTTTTTAAAAAATACATATATCTATGTTAAATTAGTCTTCTTTATCAAAATATTTAAAATCTTGATCTCAATTTTCAAAAATATATGAGTATAGAAGCTTTTTATATAATCTTTTATTCAAATATATATAAATATATGCAAAATAAATTGACTTATGATAAAAACAAAATATCATGAAGTTATGGAGTCTGTGAATGGTTAAGCTAAAAAAAAATAATGCTTGTTTTTATTTTAATAATTCTGTGAGTGCTTGGTGTGGTTTTTGTACTCATATTATTTTTATTTAAAAATATATTAAAATAATTTATTTTTAACATTAATATATAAAATTATTAAAAATATATCAATTTAATATTTTTCAAACCAAATATAATTTTAAAACACACATAAAGATAAGTTTAGAGCATGTTAATTTTTACACTTTAAAAATAGTTTGGAAGAAATGAATTTTTTTATTTTAAATTATTTTAATTATCATACAAATATATCTTTAAATAAAAACACCTTTAACTCGAAAACAAAAGAGTTTGGGTAGAAATTAACTTGTAGCATAGTAGCAAGGAATAGGGTAGGCACCGCATTTGGTGGTTTTCTGAAAGGACTGTGCGTGAGTGGATGGGTGATTTTAAATCTTGGAAGTGACAGCTCTGTCGGGTTGCACTGCAGGAAGCTGGCTAATAAAGGTTGGAGCAGGTGGTGGTATCCACACTTGGATCCTATCATCCATCTACTGTGTCTCTGCCACCGCCTGTGGACGGACTCTAGCATAGCATGGTACCACTGCAGATACCTTTTAATATATATAGTAGATCCCTGTATTGATTTTAGCTTCACCCTATATATCTATATATATATATTGATTGGCTATGGTTAGAGTGGCAAGGGTTGTGACTAGTTATTATTAGCTTATTTGCATCCTTAATGAAACGTTGTCTCTCTTTGTCTCCACATGCACCCTCCTGTTCGTGCGCATGGACTTTGCTTTCTCAATTATTATATAATTAGTTTCTTGCATGTGATGCTGCTCTCTCAAGCAAAAACAGCTCATATTCATCAGTCCTCGCCATCATTAATAATCATCTTCACTTATCATTGTCATCTAGTACTTTTGCTTTTCTCGCTGTAGTCTGATTTCCCAAGGATGTAACTGATTCTGTCTTCTTCTTCTTCTTCTTCTTCTTCTTTTGCTTCTTGGTATTGAATATTCATGGGGATTGCTAAGATTGTTTTACGGGGAAGACAGAGGGACTAACAGTTAAGCTGACTAGTTGTAGATGTGGTGGATCTTTGGCAAGTTTTGAAGTGTTCTTCATTCAATCAGTGAGTTTCGTTTCTTTAGAACTGAACCCCCCCTTTTCAATATCTTGCTTTCTGTTTTCTGTCCTTTACTGCTGCCTGCTTGGTTTCCGAGAAAAAAATATGAAGGAAAGCAAAGGAAAATGACAAGGGATAGTTGTGTTAGTGTTTGGGATTCTGAATCTTGATTTCTTCTATTTACTCACACTTTCACAGCGTCCAAGGATGTTCGGTGAAGAGAGCTGAAAAGTCAATAAAGAACCATGATAGTGTATAGTAGGTCTCCTAATCATGCTTTAGCTGCTAATTTTGACTAGATGTGTCCTAATACTAAAAGTCTTGGCTATTAGTCGTCATCTTTCTAGACAATTTCTAAGACATTTATCTGCTTCATAATTATGTCAACCAGCATATCCTAGCGAAGGCCATATCTGTTTCTGTTTCTAATTATAGTACATCTTTTAACCAAATTTATGTGGATGCGACCGTGATTTGTGTAGAAACTTTGCTGTTCAGTTGCAAATGTGCTCAACAGTTTGGTTCTGAGAGAGAATGAACATGAACAAGGGCCTGTTCTTCATTTTATCTGCTCTTCTCTTCTTCGGAGCAGTTTTCTTGCCAACCACCGCTGACCCGGTTGAAGATAAGGAAGCTTTATTATATTTGCTTCACAATATTCATCTCTCTCGCCCTGTCAATTGGAAGGAGAGCACTTCTGTGTGCAATAACTGGACTGGAGTGTCCTGTAGCAATGATCGCTCTAGAGTTACAGCCCTCGTGTTGCCAGGAGTAGGATTTCGTGGCCCAATTCCACCCAACACTCTTAGGCGTTTGTCAGCAATTCAGATCCTGAACCTCGGATCTAATGGTATATCAGGTTCTTTCCCTTATGATGAACTCTCCAAACTCAAGAACTTAACCATCCTTTTCCTTCAATCCAACAACTTCTCTGGCCCATTGCCTTCAGATTTCTCAGTCTGGAATAATCTCACAATTCTTAATCTTTCCAATAATGGCTTCAATGGGAGCTTTCCTCCTTCAATATCAAATTTGACTCGCCTCACATATTTGAACCTTGCTAACAACTTCCTTTCAGGCAATATTCCTGATATAAATGTCTCTAGTTTGCAACAGCTAGAATTAGCCAACAATAATTTTACTGGAAGTATGCCCAAGTCTCTTCAAAGATTTCCAAGTTCTGCAATTTCTGGTAACAATCTTTCATCAGAAAATGCCCTCCCCCCTGCTCTTCCAGTTCATCCACCAAGTTCTCAACCATCAAAAAAATCCTCAAAACTAAGGGAACCTGCAATCCTGGGGATTGCTCTAGGTGGCTGTGTACTTGGGTTTGTGGTTATTGCTGTGTTGATGGTGTTGTGCCGCTTTAAGAAAAACAGGGAAGGTGGGTTCGCAACAAAGAAGAAAGAGTCCTCTTTGAAGAAAACAGCCTCAAAGAGCCAAGAGCAGAACAACAGGCTATTTTTCTTCGAGCATTGTAGTCTTGCATTTGACTTGGAGGACTTGTTGAGAGCATCTGCAGAGGTGCTTGGGAAGGGAACGTTTGGAATAGCTTATAAGGCCGCGCTCGAGGATGCATCCACAGTGGTGGTGAAGAGGTTGAAGGAAGTGACTGTGCCAAAAAAGGAGTTTGAGCAGCAAATGATTGTGGCTGGGAGTATTAGGCATGCGAATGTGTCTCCACTAAGGGCATATTACTATTCCAAGGATGAGAGACTTATGGTCTATGATTTCTATGAACAGGGCAGTGTGTCTTCAATGCTACATGGTATGTCAAAAACCTCTTACAGTGATGCACTCTGTTTTCCAGCTTTCAGGGATATTACTCATAGATAAATGTTACATTTTGCAGGTAAGAGAGGGGAGGGCCACACTCCTATAGACTGGGAAACAAGGCTGAAGATCGCAATTGGTGCTGCAAGGGGCATTGCTCATGTCCACACGCAGAATGGTGGCAAACTTGTCCATGGAAACATAAAATCCTCAAACATTTTCCTCAATTCCCAAGGATATGGCTGTGTGTCCGATATCGGTTTGGCATCACTGATGAGCCCAATCCCCCCACCAATGATGAGGGCTGCAGGCTATCGAGCCCCTGAAGTAACAGACAGTAGGAAAGCAGCCCATGCATCTGATGTCTACAGCTATGGGGTCTTGCTACTTGAGCTTCTCACAGGAAAATCTCCCATGCACGCCACAGGTGGTGATGAAGTTGTTCACTTGGTGAGGTGGGTGAATTCTGTGGTAAGAGAGGAGTGGACTGCTGAAGTATTTGATTTAGAGCTCTTAAGGTATCCCAATATTGAGGAGGAAATGGTAGAGATGTTACAAATAGGAATGGCTTGTGTGGTGAGGATGCCAGAGCAGAGACCCAAAATGCCTGATGTGGTGAAAATGGTGGAGGAAATTCGGAGACTGAGCACCGACGACCGGCCATCCACTGAAAGTAAACTAGAAATTGCAGTCGCAACCCCATCACCACAGGCAGCTGAAGTAGCTTCTACCTCTTCAGCTCAACAGTGAGATTGTTTCTTCTTGCTATTAGTTGCAATACAATTTTTGTTTTTCATTAATTGAATTGGGCTGTTGGTTTCAATTAATTGAGTTTATTTGTATATCCTCATATTTCCGTGACAAATTTTGTCATAGAATTAGTTTTTAGCCACCTGCTCGAAAGCCCCCAACTAAAGGCAAAGACAAGATCGGTTCTTTTCTGTTGTATTATTTAGTCAGAACTTCAATCTTATGCCTATGGGTTTATGTAGTTTTTGCAGCATGATGCAACTCAATCTCTCAATGTACATGAGCGGGTCCAGGATCCTTGACTCGTGGCTCTACATTGATACCTTCATGTGCCAAAACCTACCTAATCAGTGGTGTGGAACCATATAAACTGCCCCTTTAAATAATAAGTGGATGGACCTAACTAGATGCTTTCAAGAATCATGACCACATGCATCTTCTCCTAATCTCCAGTTCTGTGGAATTTAATATAAGAACATCAGGTCAAGTTGCCTTGCAGAGACTAGTCAATGGTGATCCACTAGTTTATCATCCCTGCAGAGCCTGTTTATGCACTCAGCTGAGCAATCAACACCTTTGAATCCTCGTGCATGTAGCAAATGAATCGGCTGCGTGCCCCGAAAAAACTTGCAGAATCAAACTGAAACTGGTGATGTCTCTTGGAGATAGCAATTTATGCTTTTGATCATAAAAAAATAACCTCATTTCATACAACCGAAACCAGTTCCGCAGAGAAAAACTTCAATTCTTTTACTAAAGGGATTAGACACAAAAAAAATCAACATCAACAAAACAATATATCAACCCTGATGCTGTGTGGAACCTCCCAACGCAATGGGCCAATGCAATGACCTTCCTGCTTTACAATGAACAGTATGAATGTCCTGTGAAGTCTATAAACAAATGAAAACATATGTGGACTGCTACTCATTTCCTCGTGATTCTGGTTTTAACACCACCTGAAATGCACATAAAAAAGGATATGAACAGAAGGCCTCACGAGCACATGCAACTGATTTACCCGATTACTATGTAATAGTGGGTACCTGTATGACAGTTGTTATAGAACAATTACCCTGTAAGATAAAAAATAGTTTCAGGTTATAGAAGCACGGACCTTCAACTTCCTCGAACTGGATTTCCTTTACCAATTCAGCATCTGCATTATACTCAAAGCTGCAAAGGTAAGGGGCCTAATCAAGTCAGATTTCAGTGAGAGCATCATACAAAACAAATTTCAAAAGCAACTCAGCCTGCAAGGAGCGGGGAAAAGAAAGTGGGGATGGAGGAGATATCAGCTAACTGATAGCCTTCCTAACACTGATCTTTAAGCAATCTCATGTTTGCAGATATCTTATAACTTGCATACACTAAAAGGCCAAAGCACTACTATTCACAGTGCTAACAGTCTTCTCTTCCTCTAAAATTAGTCAGAAAACCTCTCTGTCACCTCTGATTACAGAAGGACAAACATATCATATCCAGCCACTTGACTGTTTTTATAAGCTAAATTCCCCGGTTATGCACATGTTTGCATTTAACAAACTGGCTTTGAAAATCAATGGCATAGGCATTATACAAAGGACAGTACCAAAGATTCATTTATGATAAAGCAATGAGCATCTATTACAACAAACCAAAATCTGGATGACGCATGGATAAATGGATTATAAAATTAAACCTTAATTATCCTTCAATAAAGTATCTGTTTAGGATCTTCTAAGAAATCAAAGGAAAAGTAAAACATTGAATACTAATGCAAGAACAGTGAAAGATATCAGTTCATCGATTTTACCTATTGGAAAAAACCACCTCAAGTTCAAAGTCAGAAGCACTCTTGGTAGCTTCAACTAACACTGCAACTATTTCAGTCTTTCGAGTGCTGGCCATGAGAAGATCATACTCTGTTGGAATGATAATTGCAAGGAAATTATCACTTAATTCACTCAAACATGTCTTTTCTACAGCTGCCAGAGCTATTCGTCGTTTAAGCGCATTAGTCTCCGGGTCAATAATGTAAAGGGCAAAGTCAGTTATTAACAATATGCGGTGTTTCATCTATCCTGAAGCAGTGAATTTCAAAACTTTATCAGCAAAGAGAACTTGCTTATCACCTGAAAAAATAAAAATGATGAAAGTTTAAAGATATATTAAGCTAGGAAGAGTGTTTAACTATGTATCAGATTAACAAGCTAAGTCTTCCCTGAACTCTGAGATGGGATTGAGGTTTAAAGGACACCAAAGCTCCAAGTCAATTTCTGAGCATAATCCTTTCATTCCAGAATCAATGCTCGCTACTTTGTGTTGGTTTTAGGGGGTTGAAGGACTTAATTTTATCATTAATGCTTATGAACCCTGAATGTTTCGGGCCAGTACATGGATCAGATGCAGCCAAATTAGGTGCTTATTCCTCCCCAGCCTACTTGAACATAAAATAAATTGTAATTTGGTATTTGTCTGTAACCAATGATATATTCTAAGATGGTGCGTGGAATCAATATTAAGGAAAACACAAATGCATACCATATGAGTATTTTCTGATTTTCTCTTTTTATTGAAATTGAAATGAAATATAAAAATTTCCATGAAAAAAAAAATGTTTATGAACAGTAATGAAACTATTCTTGAAAAGGAGAACAGAGAAGCCCCAAGACTTGTAAATACTCAAGTCATAAACTGCAGGGAACAACTTTTACCAACAAGAAAGCTAAGACCATTCTTCAGTGTAAGAATTCCAGCATTCTAGAACCATTCTTTCCAAGTCAACAAAACAATGATGTCTCAACAAAATTTATCACTATTTTGAAACTTACAGACTTGTTGTCATAAACTGAAGGCAACAACTTTTACCAGCAAGAAAGCTAAGACCATTCTTCAATCCAAGAATTTCCAACATTCTAGAACCATTCTTTCCAAGTCAACAAAACAATGTTGTTTCAACAAAAATTATCACTATTTTGACACTTACAGGAACCGATCCAACTAATTCAGCACGAAAGCTTTGAATACATGGCCTTAAACATTGTGCAATCAACGAAGAATATCTGCGACTGCCCATCATCAACCTCAACTAGCTAAGCACACAAGCTTATTAAATTCACTTGAAGTATTTCTAAAACACGAAACCAATCTTGATAAATACAAGATTCAACATAGTTGATTTCTAAACTAAATGTTCTCACATAAAATATTTTGCATTCTCTAACTATACAACATCAACAAGAAAAACAAAAAAACCAGAGCAAAATCAAATAAATAAAACAAAAAATAATCACAAACCCACTGGCCATTTACAAAGCAAGACCTCTAGGACTGCTTTAAACAGATTAATGGCCAAAAACAATGAAGACCCAGAAATCAATTATCAGTTAAAAAACAAAAAATACCCAGAAAAGTTATAAGAACTTGAAAAGGACTGTTAGACTGACCTTGTTTCTGAAAAATCTTCATCAAGTACGAATGAGAAGGAACATCAAGATAATCCCTTTAATATCTCTATGAGGTGAAGGTTGTTCTAGCGTTTACTTTTTAAATAATTTTTCGTGTTGAAAAGTATGTTAATAATATTTTTTTATTTTTTAAAAATTATTTTTAATAACAACACAAAATCTATAAATTATATTTAATTTTAAAAATAAAATTTAAAATTTACCAAAATAAAGATATAAACACAGCCCCAAATACTGACTATGATCCGGTTTATTTGGTGGGCTGCATGGGCTTTTGGTCTGTAGCTTCATGCTAGCTTTTCTTCTGTAGCTTAATGCTAGCCAAGGTCGGTTATTGGCTGGGCTAGCTATTTTATTAGGCTGTAAAAATCTAAAAAAAAAATAAAATTGCGCAGTGCACGTGCTTTTCATGCTCTTTTTTTTTTAATTATTTTTGAAGGGTTTTTTTTATTTAATTGACTAAAAATCAGTGTTTTTTTTTTTAATTCATCGGATTAGTATTAAAAAAGAAAGGCCATACAAATAGAAAAAACATGCAAAATGAATAAAATATTCTATTTATATAGATTTCTTCCACGTTCCATATTAAAATATTACAATTTCATCGACCCACCATATAATATATTACATTTTTATTCTTACATGTTTTATTTTATTTTATTTAAAAAAAAATGCCATAGTTTTGTTAAAATATAAACGAGATCATAATTTCGGTCAAAACAAGCCTATTTTTCCTTCGCCAATTAAAAGAATTTATTATCTAGGAAAAGGTGTCAATGACAATTTATATTATCAATTCAATAACATTATAATGACATTGAGAGGATCAAAATCAAATTAAAATATTAATGTTAAATGCATAGTTTTAAAACCCGGTTTGACTCGGTTAATTGACCGGGGACTCGACAATCTAGGATTGAAACCAGGCCGGGTTGAAGAAAAAATAGAGGAAGAAAAAAACTCAGTATGACCTGGCTAACCCGATGGGTTGACTCAGCTACCTGACAATACCTTGTCAAAAATCTGGTTGTAACTCATTGACATTTTTATTTTACAAAAATAATATTATTTTAATTTTAAAAAAACAAAATTTACCCGAGCGACCCAGTGATTCAGTCAAAACCTATAATCCGAGTCTAAAAACCATAGTTAAATGGATGGTGATTTTAAGGATTTTAAATCTGTATTTAATATTATTATATTTTTTTAGAATAGCTGTTTTTAGATACTTTCGGTCTAAAATTAATATTTGATTAATGTCTATTTTGCTTTAAAACTAGAGCATGTGTTTTTTTAAAAACAAATTGCTTTATTTTCTAAGAAGGTGTTTGGAATTATGGTAGCGGTTGCTTTTCAAATAGCTTTTCGTGCCGAAAAGCATGTCAATAATGTTTTTTATGTTTTAAAAATCATTTTTGATATCAGCACATCAAAATGATACAAAAAATACAAACCAAACTTAATTTTAGAAAAAAAATTGAACATTTTCAAAAAACCGGTTGCATCGCAGTGCCAAACAGGGTCTAAACAAAGCAAGACACCTCATCTTACTGGGTATTATTTTATTTTAATTAAAATGATATTTTTTAGTTACATGTAAAAAACATTCTAGTATTTTACTTCCTGTATTTCAAATTTTCTTTTGTATATCATTGATGTTTTTTAAATATTGACTCTATGTGTGTGTATTATCATCTTATTTTTTTAAAAAAAATAAAGATTAATCTAGTAAAACAAATATATACACATGTCGTATAAATTTAAGAAACCATACATTATTTAATATAAGTAAAATATATTTTTAGATTATTTTTAATATGTTATAGTACTTATTAGTCATTTTATATTTTTAACTTTTTTTTTCTTTTTCTTTAATTACATATACAAAATATGCTAGTATTTTACATAATTTTATTTCAAATTTATTTCGTATATCGTTAATTTGTTTTTGAAATAATGTGTATATAGAGTGAGAGTGTGAGTAGCATCATCCTATTTTTTTTAAAAAAGAATCATTCTAGTAATTACACACACATACATATGTCATATGAACTTAAGAAATCACAGATCATTTAATATAAAAATATATATTTTTTTAGAGTATTTCTAATATACTACACTACTTATTAGGCATTTTATATTAAAAAAACAATAGAAAAAATAACCAGATACTATTTAGTTGTTTAATAGGAAAGATATTAAATCTATTTTTTTATATATGAATTTTTTTAAAAAAATCGTACTTTCCAAATTTAAAAACATTACAAACTCATTGTTATTCTTCTTTATTTCCAAGGAAATAAAGGTGAAACGACGACATATTACGGTCAAACAGTCACCGCCTCATAACGAGTTGACCATGGCACAAAAACTAGAATCGAGCCAGCCATGAAAGACTACGCGTCTGCAGGGAGCGTCGTTGACGCCGTCAATGCCAAAAAGACCAGAGAAAACGATACGGCACGGCAAAAATATTCGTTTCATTAAAAAAAAAAACACCTTACACGTCACCGTAATAGTAACAGAGAATTTCTATGCATTAATTTTTCCTTTTCCTTTTTCTTAAACGTCGATCCTATCCACCGATAAATATTACAGTGACAACCAGCATTAATCACCACCTTCAAATATTTGAAATAAAAGGCAACTTACAACTAAGTTCTCTATTCACAGTATATATCTCAAATAAGTCCTTGAACTATAATTTCTTACAATTTTACAATTCAATTTATCAAATTACCGCTTCAAAACAAATTCCATCACTAGATCCACCCCTGGATTTTTTTAAATCCACTATAGTCCCTACATTTCAGGTTCATTTTCTTATTTGTCTCTTAAAATTTATTAATAGGCCCCCTCAAAACAATTAAAATCTTAATAATGTTCTTCAAGTTTAATGATAATTCTTACATGCCCCCTTAACAAAACTCTCACCCCGTTATCAAGGATAGGGAGTCACAGAAAAATAAAAATGAAAACATAAAAAAGGATCTAGCTTTATAAAAAAATATATGAGAGTATAATAATAATTATTTTTTAAAATAATTTTTGTTTGAAAATATATTAAAATAATATATATTTTTTATTTTTTAAAAAATATTTTTGACATATATATATATATATATATATATAAATTAAGCATTTTTTTCTATTTTTTTTCATAAAACACTATTCTAAATGGCACCTTGGAGGGTGTTTGTTTACGCGACAACTTTAACTTTTAAAGCAAATCGCACAAACAACATGTTTGGTAATGTTAAAACTCAATTTACTATTTATGTGCGCCCCATATAATTTATGCTAAAACCGCCGGTCGGGCGAAAACAGCTGAGAGCTGCTTCTCCCCTTGTCGCGTCTGTGTAGAGTGAATTAATTCACTCCACACTGTTCACTTCAATAGTGAACAGTGCTGAGGTAAATTAATTCATTGGCACTGTTCATTGTTCATTGGACCACATCCTACCCAGAAAAAAAATCATTTTTTTTAAATTGTGTTTTACTCGAAAAATTAGTGTTTAATATTATTCATAACACTAAATAAATTAGAAGAATACCACATGATGATGTAGTATTTGTGAAATTTGATCGTAATTCCAATTTTATTTTTGATGATATTTTACCTGATTTTGTTGCACGCTCAAAAAACCATGAAAACTATAGTCCTTATCAAATGAATTTCATACGTAATGAAATTATAGATAAGTTAATGAACAATAAAAAAATATTTGATATAAAGTATTATTTTCTTTAATGATATAATATTGGTAGTTAAATCTACAATATTTAAATTAAAAACCATCAATATTAATATATATCTTTTTTAGTTATTTTATAACCTCAATTTAAAAAGCATGTCTAACTAAACACATTAAACTATTTTTTATTCAACCTCAATTTCAACCATAGTTTTAACCAAATATATATAAATACCAAACCAATCTTAACTAATTTTACTTTTCATAAAACAACTTTTTTCAAACCACAACCATAAAAACTACCATAATACCAGACACACTTTTATAGTGCTAAACAAACCAAAGAGAATTCTACATTGAGGTGCTAAGATCACTATAGAAAATCTGTGAATTATATTATTTTTGATCTATTATTTATTTTATTTTAATCTATATTTAGTTACATTTAAATAAATAACGGTAGCTTCATATACTCAACACATTAATAATTAGAATAAAGTAAATAACATATTTCTCAAGCTTTTAAAATAACATCTCAAATATTTATTGTAACAAATAAAAAGTTGAATGATAATTGTTTAGAGAAATAAAAAACTTTCAATTTTTTTGGTTTCTATTTGACAGAGAAACTTTCATTAAAAAATATATAGAAAAACCCTTTTGAATCATTGTAATAGAATCATGAAGCCTAAATACACATTTATCATACACAAGCTTTCAATAAGAAAATAGATAAAAGTAAATTATAATAACCTATTATTATGAATAATACATGGATCACAGGCCATCTCAATAGATTAAGAGAATATTAATATTAGCTACGTGGATGATGGGTAACCACTACAAAGCCTATTAAATAGTGTCCAATAGTGAACTTTGAGAGATGTAACTTTACTGGTCAGGTTTTAGATTTGCTTCTTACGAGTCTTTGATTCAAATATTAAAGTATCGGTTTATGTTGTTAAATGATGATTAAGGGTACATAAATTGACCTTTGTGTTTGCACATATCATGTAGCAAAAAATATTTGGACCCTACCCTTCCAAGAAATTGCAAAGAATTCTAGCAAAAATCACATTAATCCAGGATCAAAGAATGCCATTGTATGGTAAGTCTTTCATGTTCTACTCATCTAATGAAGTGATATTCAATGTTAACCCTAAAAGATGTAGCTTAACTGGTCAGACTCTAAGTTTGCTTTCTAAATGTTACTAGTTCGAGTCTTACAAACCTCAAGACCACTAGAGGCTTATTTAGTCGTTAACTTAAGAGTCTGTGAGATTAGCCGAGATACACGCAAGTTGCCCTGAACACCCATATTAATAATAAAAAAAGAGTGTCCAATAGTGAACCATAAGGGGTGTAGCTTAATTGGTCAGGCTTTGAGTTTGCTACCTAGAGGTTATTAGTTCGAGTACCACAAATTTCAGGGGTGCTAGAAACTTACAAGTCGTTAACTTTAGGACCCCGGGGATTAGTTGAGGTGCTCGTAAACTGGCCTGAACACCTATGGTTACAAAAAAGAGAGTGTCCAATTGTGTATTAACTTTTATTCATGTAAGTGTTATAAAAGTGCATTTTTCTTAAAAAAACATCAAATTAATATTTTTATTATTTTTTGATTATTTTGATATATTGATATAAAAAATAAAAAAATAGATATTAAAAAAAATTATTTTAATGTATTTTCAAGTGAAAAATATTTTAAAAAATATTTCACACTATAATACCAAATACACATGAAGACTACAAAATAATAGAATGATTTAAGTTTTGAGCAAGAGGAGTCAAAACTCCAAAATTCTCTAAAAATAAAACTTATACTTTGATAGAGTTTCTTTTAGAAAAGACTAGTAAACTCTTCATAACCTTTCTTTTATTGGCAAGATAGAGATACCCATTTGAAAAAATAAGGTAAATTACTCTTCAGAAAAACACTTGAGATTTCTTTTAAAGTAAATCGAAAGGTAGAGATAAAAAAAAATTAAAGTAGAAAAAAATGCTAATTCTTATTAATAGGAAGCTTGAATATTGATTTCTTGCAATATTGGTGGTACATTTGCAAAGTATCTTTAGTTGGATGACCAATTTAAAATATTCGTCATATTAAGAGGACCTGCATGTAATAACAATAAAAAAACAAAAACAAAAAGGCAAGATTATATTCGGCGGCTACTTTCGGCGAAGAATAGAGGGCAAGGTAACGTATAAAGAACGCGAAGTACAATAGTAGCATGGGACCATCCCCATCCCATTCCATCCGCGGTTTGGGTGTTTCAAATAGTTTTTTCCTGAATTTTAAATTATTTTAAAATATTTTAATAGGCTAATATTAAAAAAATAATTTTTTAAAATAATAAAAATATTATTTTAATATATTTTAAAATAAAAATATTTTTAAAAATAATCATTACTACACCAGTACAATCACAATGTACACGCACCTTATTTATTAATTAATATTAAGAATAAAAAAAAGGACGGTCCACAAATTAATATAAAGGCCTCTACCCTGCAGAATCCTTAAATTTCATTCTTTCATTTTCTTCTCTCTATCTCTATTTTTCCTCTGAACAACCAAATCTCATAAATTATTTAAAAAAAAACCGTTATTTTCCAGAAGGAGGATCAATCAGGTGCGCCTCTATTCATTTTTTTTTTAATCTTATGGTGATGATGGTAGTTTAGAGAGGATCGATCTTGAGTTGAGAGATTTCATTTGTTGATGATGATGATGGTGATGAATTTTGTGTTTTTTTTTTTTTAGGTTTTTGCAGGTGAAGAAGAAGAAGAAGAGATGGCATCAAAACGGATCTTGAAGGAATTGAAAGATTTACAAAAGGACCCTCCTACTTCATGCAGCGCCGGTATTTCAACTTTTTTCGCATCTATATATTTTTCTTTATTTTGTGTTTTTTAGCGTTTGGTCGATCTGATCTCTTCGTTGCGTGTTAGCTTTTTGTAAATATATTTTTTTCTGGAATTTATGACGATGATGATTTTGTTGATAGTCCAAGCATGCGTGCAATTGAATAATACTGGCGATGATTAATTCTGACCGATAAGCTTAAGTATTTAAGGCTAAAATCCGATGCTTTTAAGGGAAAGCCAAAAATAATGTTGAAATTTGGTTGATTTTTAATAATTATGGTTGAAAACCGCAGGGTAAAACATGAAGATACATATTATTTGTTTGATTTGCTTTTTCAAGGTGTATGAGTGAAGAATTAAAAGCTAATTTTCATTGATTATTTTCATTTTATGCTTTTTTGTTGATTTGTTTGCTTTAATTATGGGAATGTTGAAGGTCCTGTTGCTGAAGACATGTTCCATTGGCAAGCAACAATTATGGGTCCTCCAGATAGCCCTTATGCTGGTGGTGTTTTCCTAGTTACTATTCATTTTCCTCCAGACTATCCATTTAAGCCTCCCAAGGTAAGTTTTTGCTTGCTACATGCAAGGCATAATGTTTTTCGTCTGAAGAAGTTCTTTACTTGTCTATAGAATAAAGTTCATGCACATTTAAAATATACTTGAAATTGCTGATCCGTGTAAACTTGAATTACTTTCGTTGTCCCTCTGCTTTTTCCTTAATTCCTAGTGTCCCACAATCATGCCTGATGCTTCATTGGCACCGATTTCCCCCTCTACCTTGCAAGATGTCTCAGGTTCCAGCCTCCCCTTTGTATAAGAAAAGGTGTCATGCAGTCGTGGAATAGCTATCTCCTTGTTTCCTCCCTCACCTCTTTTCTTTCCCCCCATCATCTCTTACTCAATTTGCAACAAAATTGAAGAAGGATTAGTATTGAATTTATTCTCATCAGAAGCTGATTCATTTTGACACTAAGGCATCTCGTGTGTGAATATTTGCAATTGGTCAAACTTTTAATTTTTCTTAAATCAGCAGCAGAAACAGAGGGGGCTAGATGAACTATAAGCATGGAAACCTGATTTCACAATATAAGCATGGAAACCTGATTTCACAGTATAAGCATGAGCCAGTTTAATAGGACCTAACTAAAGACACGATACAATTCTATGCCAGGTCCTCATAAAATGAGATAAGATGTGAAGTTTATGTTAAATGATACAGCTCTTGCATCAAAGGCTTGTGTATCAAATCTCAACTTTTAATGTGATTTCAGAAAAAAACAGGTCTTGTTTTTTAATCGCCCATGAAGGAATTCTAGCATTAATGAGGGTATATCACCCAAGCTCAAGTCAGCTAAATATGAAATAAATGATATTTACATAAAAAGGTTGAAGATATAAACTGCCCTGATTGAATGGTTGTGCCTCTGCTAACCCTCCCTTCCATGCACAATATGAAATTGAACTTTAAGTTTCTTCTGTTTGTTTGGTGACTTAACCTTTGGAGTTTATATGACATTCCATTTGTTGGTATTTGCTGATTAGCTTTTGCTTCCTTCTTTTTGTGAACGCCTCTTGGTTCCTGTTTATGCATCTCATTCTATGCTAACTATGACTTCTGCGTATGCAATTGAGAAGTCAATCTTATCCAGTTCTCTACATGTGTGTGATTTTGTTACATGTATGCATCTTTTAGGTTGCATTCAGAACAAAGGTATTCCACCCAAATATAAATAGCAATGGAAGCATTTGCCTGGACATTTTGAAGGAGCAATGGAGCCCTGCTCTAACCATATCCAAGGTTTAAATTCTATAACCCTTAAAGCATCTTGGAGTTGAGAAGAAAGCGTCATTATTATAGTATGTTTGTTTTTACGTTCAAAAAGTACTTTTGAAATTTTTTAATTTTTTGCTTTAAATTATATATTTTTTAATGATTTTGGATTTTTTTGATGTGCTGATATTAAAAATAAAATTTAAAAAATAAAAAAAATATTTTAATGTATTTTCAAGAAAAAATTACTTTGAAAAACAACCGCTGCTGAAATTCCAAACACTATTTTAATGGATTTGTGTTAGTCCAACATCATGTTTGTGCAAGAAAGGGACAATTGTTTCTTACCAACCATTGATGCGTTATATGTATTAAAAAAATCCATCACAATAAATAGAGATAAGAGGAATGCTAGCACAACATTCTCTTTATGGGTGTTTATTTTGTTATTACTTTCTAATACGAGAAGTCTATCCTATTGGTTGTATGGGTTCATGTAATTTAGTCTTTTTTATTATGCAGAACTATAAAAGTTGCGGGAAAAACATTGTGCATACAAGCACAATTCATGCTCTCACAATTTACTTTAGACTCATTGTGCAAAAATTTTCCTTTTCTTTTAATTTTGGTCCTCAATTTTTTTTTTGCACGATTGTATATTTTTTGGGTCAAATTAAAAGACAATTGAATTAAATTTGTTGACGGAGAACAAAATTGAAAAAGGATGTCAAAGTAGAAAAGACAAACACAAATGAGTAATGATTTTAAAATTCTCACAAAAGTTTAATTTAGTTCTCAAATTTTTCAAATTATACTTGTTCGGTCCATCAATATTTTTGCAATTCAATTTTGGGAAGATAACTTGTTTTTATTATTTTTAGTTCTTAATTTGAGAGAGAGAGAGAGATTCTAGCGGCAGAGATAGAGATAGAAAATCAATGTTGACATCAATTTTAGTCATCAAAATAGTTAATGAGTTTTATTCGATGACGAGAGTTTCATTTAAGTATTTTTCATCTCGAAGTTGCCTAAAAATTCAGAGCTTAACAGAAGGTTTTTTTTTTTTTTTTTTTTCAAGGTTGATTTTGGTTTTGTGGTTTTTTAAGGCTATTTACGGGTTTGTTAAGATGTTTAGGTTTTTTTCTAGATATTTTTTTTTAAAATAGGTTGAAAAACAGGTTTTTATGAAAAAAATGAATCCTTATTTTGGTGGTTGGAGTATGTAGAAATACGAAGTGTCATCTCTTTTATTTATTTATTTTTGAAATATTTTTGGGGCAGACGACATCTGTTTGACCCATTAGCTTAGGGCCACCATGCGTGGGTCTTTTCTAAATGGATCATGTGTGGTGGCTCCTTTTTTTTTTTTTTTCTTTTCTAATTTAGCTTTTTTTTTAAAATGATATTTTTTAAAAAAAATTTAATTTTTTTTTTAATTTACATTTCAATAAGGTTTTTTATTTTGTTTATTTAGGTTTTTATAAATAGAGATTATTCTAATTCATTTATGATTATTTTTGTTTTATATAGATGAATTTTATTTTTAAAAATAAAAAATATTTATTTTTGGATAGTATTTTTAATATGTTCATCATTGTATAATGTATAAGTATTTTTAAATAATCTGTTAGTTTACATTCCAATTAATACCTGCATTTTTATCTTGTTAATTTAGTTTTTTTTTTTATTATTATTATAAATAGAGATATTCTAATTCATTTATGAATTTTGTTTTTGTTTTACACATATGAATTTTATTTTTAAAAATAAAAAATACTTATTTTTAGATAGTATTTTTATTCAATTAATTTTATACACATCTGTTTTTGTTAATATTTGATTTAATAAAAAAAATGATTTTAACAAACAAAGTCATTAAACACATCCAGATAAATAGTTCGTGTTGGAAGATTAAATATCTTGATTTGTAATTGGTTTTTGATTTTTTTAATTTTAGTTTTAGTTATTGTTTATGATTTTTTTTCATGTTCTTGATATATATACTTTGATATATGCATAGGCATTTCAGTTTATATTTAGGATTTCTTGTGTAAAATTACATCTCTAAAGGTCTGCCCATTCAATTTTTATTGGAAAAAAATATCTGATCTGCTGTGGAGTGCGGCGCTAGAGTGAAATAACTAGTTGCATTTTAATCTTTGTTTAAAACCCCCATTTTTTTTTTATTTTTTTGTCTTTTGACTTTTGAATTGCTAGTTCTTATTGGTGATGATGCAAAGCGTGTTGTCTTTCCGTGTTGTAGGTGTTGCTCTCAATCTGTTCTTTGTTGACGGATCCTAACCCCGATGATCCACTGGTGCCTGAGATTGCTCACATGTACAAGACCGACAGGAACAAGTACGAGACAACTGCAAGAAGCTGGACCCAGAAGTATGCAATGGGGTAAACGGACCTGTGGTGTGTGCAATGGAGAGCCCCTCCTCCCCTTCTCTTTGTTTCTTTCCCCTATGTATCAATGCTTGCTGCTTGTTCTCTCTTCATTCTAAACGGGGCAAAACTGGCCCTCAACAACGTCCCAAATTAAAGAAGAAACGACTGTGTTTCTTTCCGTCCCATGGATTAATCTGACACCATGAATCGTGTCTCTAATTTAGTGTGTCTCCCTGTAACCTCTAAAATCTTAGTGGGTTCTCCTGTTTGTATGATTATTTCCTTTCTTCTTTTGTTTTGCCTCCTCACATGCCCGCATCCATCGCTTTGGTGGGTTTTTCTATTTGCTTGTCTTGGCCCGGATTCACGGCGGACCGTGGCTGAATCCAAGTGGCGTTGATGCCACCACTTGGCGTCCATTGGCATGGGCCGGAGGTTTCAGAAAATAGGCTTTATACCTGACCCTCAATTGGGCCTCCGGCGTGCTTGACATTGGTTGTTGAGTTAAGTCACGGGTTATTAGCTCAACTCAATATATATATATATATATATATATATATATATATATATGTGCTGGTTTAATCTGGGGACTTTGGGTCACAAGTTTTGAGTTAAAAATTCTTGTAAGAGTTAACTAACCTATTTCACCAAAAGCCTGACTGTATAAAATGAGTTTTACTAAAGAGTTTTAATTCAACTTGAAATTAAACATAGAATTATAAGTTTGTAATTGAGTGTGAATATGATTATTTTTTAAAATATTTTTATTTAAAAAATATTAAAATAATATTTTTTTTTTATTTTTTAAAAGTTATTTTTAAAATTAATGCTTTAAAATAATCGGTTTGAAGTAAAAAAAAAAAAAATATTTTTAAAATTACTTCGAAACATAAAAATAAATATCCAGTGGATCCAGTGGAATATTTTACGTATTAAATTCCGAAGAGAGTTAATATCAGTAAATTTTAAAATGTTAGCTTGCATAATTCAAGAAAATGTTTGGCGCAGGCGCGGGTACAAATCAATGTTCTTTCCATCATATCCTACATTAATAAATGTTGTCTCTCCCATGCTCATATAATATAGTTGGTGCATGGAATAAATTTACCATTTTACAAAACAGTACACGCTTTTTAATAAAATTGTAACGGCTCTAGTCAAAGACAAACCTACAGGCAGCATTAATGACATTTTCTTGGCTTTTAAACCCTTTTAAAGGGCACTTAACCTTCCATCTGTTTTTATATTTTAAAAACGATTTTAATTTTTTTTGTAATTTTGTAATTTTTTATTTTAAATTAATATATTTTTGATGTTTTTAAATCATTTTAATATTTTGATATCAAAAATATTTTTTTAAAAATAAAAAAATAATTTTAATATATTTCTAAATAAAAAAATACTTTAAAAAACAATTACAACAACAGTTCTAAAAAGGCTCATATCCTATTGACTCTTAGCCTTCTCTTTTGAGTCCTATAAACTTTGTTAAATCTATGTGGCTAGCATTGGATCGAGGTTTATATATATATATCCCTCTTTTTTTTTCTTACTCTTTATATAATTAACAATAAATCTTCTTCCAAAGTTGTCAATCATGTAACTAGTTGAATATTTTTTATTATTTATTTATAGTTATATTTTATTAGTGTTATTAAATGTATTATATATCCTTTTAAAAGAACTCATAAAATTTTCATGCATTGTGAAATCTTGAAGTACATTAATCTTAATTAAAAATAGATATATAGATACATTGATCCAACATCTATCATGGAAAATCACTTCTTTATCACACTGCATGAATTTAAAAACTAATAAATTTAACAAAGTCAATATTCTTTCTTCTTCTTCTTCTTCTTTTTAGAATAAATATCAATAAATATGATCTTGAGTAATCTACATCGAGTTCTTCAGTGAACTTTCATCTAATGCAGATGCATGATTTTCTAAGATTGTATTTATGATTCTTGTCCTTGCATTAATAAGTGGATGATATCGAAAGGCCAAGGTCAAATTCTGGCACGTAATTAAGATGGAATATACCAAGTTGTTCCTTCTTCACTGTGCATGCATATCAACACCAGAGATCTTCATCTTTTTGAAGATCTTGCGAGTAAAAACGAATGCTGGATCTTGAATTGTTTTCGTTAATCAATTCAAGATTTGACTAACTAAAACTCATACTTGTACCAAGTTACCTGGCTATGAATTCATGAGATTTTGCTACGCCAAGGAATACAGTAACAAAAAGAAGAATAAAGGAAGTGAGAAATATTATAAATTAAACCACATATAATTAATTTAACACCATATATATCAACTGTATAACCCATGTCAGCTAGCGGTCACTAGCAAGTCCAGAAGGTAAGAACTGAAAAACAATGCTTTGGAATTAAAAAAAAAACCAATATATATATAAATATTATATGTTCTTGTTCCCCATAAAAGACCAACCCCATATAACTTTAGGGATTTTTTTAAGCTAGGTCTCGTAGGACATGGTGATCCATGTCGTTTATTATATGTTTGTATGCATTGTTTTACATTATCAAATTATAATACGTGTCAGGTCTTCAGAACAGACAGAAGTGAAAAATCTTAGTCCAAAGTCCAGCTCTAGCAAGCTATAGAGAAGATTAAAATAATTCCTCCATGTAGGTCGTGCCCACGAGTGGGAGAGAGCATGGCCCCTGGAAATCTGGTTTTATTGAATATAATTTTAATCAAATCTGAGTTTGAAAGGGACCAAAAGAATAGAAAACAGGAAGAGGTATCTGAGCTTCCATGTACTTAGAGATTTTTCTCTAGTGAAGACAAGGCACAGAGCTGAAAATCATATATAATCTAATATCCCACTAAAAAAGTTTTTGGCTGTGGAAATGTTTTGAGTGTCAGATTATGAACTTAATATATACTTTGGTTGCAAAGAATCTTTAATTTAGCTTCTAATTAGAGTTCAGGTGAGTAATTACTCACTAATTATTGTTTAAAGGTTTTCAGAATGTTGGTAAGCAGAACATTATGGCTTATAAATTATAATAAAATGCTAACTAGATTATGACACATTATTTAGAAAACATGAGAAGCTTTAAAGCAAAAGCCATTACATTTTTAGTCTAACTGACCCACTCTTTACAATGATAACAATAATAATTAAGTTGACCCAACCGAGTTACAAAAGTAGCTTTGATGGGCAAAATTCTTAATCTAACCAACGCACTCTTTTACAATAAGTCATAAACAATGCAAACTATATATTCTTAAGTTTAGTAAGAGAGATGAAGGTTTTTTTTCATCTCAACAACACTAAAAAACATTTCAACTATCTCTATATCTACTTTTTTTACCCTATATGTTCTTGAAAAAACCTTAGACTAACTTAAGTATTGAAAGGTTATTTTAGAAGTAATACCCACCATCCAATCTATTATTATTCACTAATAGAGCTCTAATCCAATGAAATCTTCTCAACTTCATGAATGTTTAATTTTGAGTTTTTAATCTGTTTTTTGTTGAAATTTATTTTTTTTACTTCAAATTTATTTTTTAATATTTTTAAATCATTTTGATGTATAGATATCAAAAGTAAATTTTAAAAAATAATAAAAATATTATTTTGATGCATTTCCGAACAAAAAACACTTTGAAAAACAATCACATAGCTACATTTTCAAATACCCTTCATCATACCCAAAATAACAAAAATAAGATTAGATCACAAAAAGAGATAAAGCTGTTGATGAAGTTGTTGATGAAAATATAATCATTCTAAAATCAGTTGATCATTTAGAGATGCAAGTGAGTATAAATATGAGAAGGCAATACTTGATATCAAAATTTTAATTAATTAGTATTCTTGAAAGTCTCACTAATTAAAGCAATTGGATTGTTATTGAATCTAGGATTCACCTAAAACATGATTAATAGAAGTTCATAAAGATGTTTAAGAAAACATTATCTACCAAAATGGAAGTTCAAAACACAATTAAAAAGTTGGACTCTCTTGACCAATCCAACCACTCTTTATTTTTAGGGCTTTTTGGATATTTAAACTACTAATTATAACCAACCCAACATTTATTCTCGAATCTCTCAATTGTTGTAATTAGAACTTCAAAAGAAAAGAGAGAGCATGCATAACAAATATATTAAAATAAGTGCATTTTAATTTCTACAAATCCCTCAATTTTAGATGTTCAATCTCCACCAAACTTATTAAATCGGGCTAAATTTAAAGGTTAGATCACAGGTAAGAGGTTAATTCAGAATAATATTATTTCAATATTAAAAATATATTAAAATGATATTGTTTTAAAGATTTTTTTTTAAATCAAACTATATTTAAACTAGGTTGATTAAATTATAAATTAATCTATTAGATCAATTGAATTGAATTAACTAGATAAATTATAATTTGATTTTTTAAAACCCAATCTAAACTAATTCATGTTTACAAGTTATAAAACTAGAATACATTTTTTATAACTTTAGTCCCCAAGAATTACCAAAAAGTGCAACTTTACTAATGTAAGCTAATAGGCATAAATAAAGTGTGTTTTTTTTATTTAATCATGATGGGTATAACTCAACTATTGACCTTGGGTTTGTTTTTTAGAGGTCAACAATTCGAGTCTTACAAATCTCAGTGTTATTGGAGGCTCACATGATTGTTAACTTCAAGGTACATAAGATTAGTTAAGGTACACGCAAGCTGACCAGGACACCCACGTTAATAATAATAATAAAATATATCTTTTTAATTAATTGATAATAATAATAACATTCATAGTTCCAAAACTAGAGCCACGACACCCCACGTTGGCAAGCACACGTGCCTCTCTTTGGTCTTCGAGTGAAGGCTTAAACGGAGCCGGTCACCGGTTATTCAATAGTGTCAACGTCGGTCTAGCTATTATCATTGATTCTCGAGACACCTCCACAAAAAAGCTTATAAATACATATATTTACCATAGCTATATCTTATTTCTATGTTTCTGCTCACAGACTATCAGTACAAAATTTTGGACTCATTGGTGATGGATTGAAAGGGTTATTATTTTTCTCCATTTTTAATTAAATACAAATATTTAATACGCTGACCACGCACTTGATAAAGAATATAACACCCACATATATTTAGAAGGATCGGGTAATATAAAGAATTAGTTAATACTATACCCACATATATTCTTGAAAATCAGCTGAACAAAATATGGTAAGGAGGTGTATAAATCGGTTGATTAATTTAATTTTGTGCAATGAATCTTGTAAATGTTCTATCTATGCATGAACAAGCATATTGATAGCCTCCAATATCTTTTAAGAACACGATGCTACCACTTACCTTATAAAGAAGTGGGGAACTTAATTATATTATTATATTTTGGAGTTATTTTGTGTTTTTTCTTCTTCTTCTTCTTCATGGTTACTCAAAACCAAGAAAGAAGAGCACGTGAGTTTCACTTTTGACTCTCTCTCCTTCTTTTTTTAAATTTATTTATTGGCATTGCTGGCTGGCCTGGAATCATCAGAATGTATAAATATATGTTTGTGTAACAAAAGATGTTTAATTTAAAGATCAGTCATGCCATACGTCGACATAGTTTTCTGTTCTTGGTCCAATTATATTTTTAATAATCAAGTGGTTTTAATCTTGTTTTGGTGACTCTTGCGGGAAATTTTATGTTCTATCAATCCAGTAGATGATACCATATTATATTGTTAATTTCTTTGATTTCGATGTAATTAACTAGTTCTGCATATTATATTAATTAATTTTATTTTTTTGCATTTTTCAAGCTAGATGAAATCATATATCGTTTCTTGGATTTTGTTGAATATTTAGTTTTTAGACCCAATGATATAATTTTTTAAATAGATGCCCTTTTATTGTATGAAAAAACATACCTAAAAGAAGCTTTTTTCCGCCGTATGCATAGGCGTAGCAACACCAATTTTTAGCCAGATACATTTCTCTATATTTATCGTCACCGTATCTCGATCCACACACAACATACAAAGGCTCTTCCATTCTTTTGATTTGCCATAAAGTCTCACCTTTTGAATTAAAGGCACAATCTTTTACCTACACAGAAGAAGAAATTAAGAAATTAATTAAGAAAGAAACTCTAGAAATTTGACTGAGAAATTGACCCATCTAGTGCTCGATCACCTAGCTAAAGTCAAGCAAGAAGCTGTCATGTGATTCTTCTTTCTGCAAACTCGCAAGCTAAACACTCATGTGATATCTTCTCTTAAAGGGTAATTAATGATGTTAATAAAGGATTTCATGCATTCAATTAAGATAAAACTAGTTTTTTTAATAATATAATGGACTTTCTTCAATCATCACACGTTAGGGATGGAAAGCATGCACAAGCATGGCAAAACGTGGCGAAGGGAAAGAAAAAGACCAACATTTCTTGCTTCAAATGGAAGCTTGCATGACGAGAGAGAGATCAGTCGCTTCACTCTGAAGATTGTTTCCACTTCAGACATTAATATTTTAATGTGGGTTCTGATACCAACTAATTTCGAGTTTAAATTGTTTGTATTAATAAATCACAAGCTTAAGACAGACATGGTAATAAAGCTTCTGTGGTGTGGGAGGTGGCCCATCTTTTTAGAATGGATCTTGTTCCTGCTTCTTATTTTATATTAATTTCTAGGGTTTAATTTTTCAGAAACTTGGGGATTTATAAGATATGGTTCTCCTCCCGCAAATCCAATCCTTTTTTTTTTTCAAGAGAAAGAATTTTGTTTTTGTAAAAAAACTCAACTAATCATTCCGCATTCTGATTATTTCAAATTATTATTTATTTGAATAAAAAATGAATTTTAAAATTTAATTTCTAAACAAAAAAACAAGATCAGAGTCTATCTTTTATTTCCTCCGATTTTTAAGCAATCAATATCTTTTAGCCTCTTTTGAAAAAAAACATTCTAATATTTTGTTTCAACGTGGATTTTCTCTTGTTGCATACCGTGAGTGAAGTTTTGCATCATAAGGGGCAAAAAAAAAAACAAACAGTGCAGCAAATTATAGACAAATACAACAATACAATATAACACAAAACAATATAAAAATAAAATTCAAATAGCGTTTAATTACTATTTCATAATAAAAAAAATATAAAAAAAATTAGGATAAGAGATATTTGTCCGTGATCAACAAATGATAAAATTTTTCTTTAAAAATATTCTAGAAATAAATTTATTATTACGTATTCATTTATTAATTTTTAAAAACAAATAAGTTTTTATTTTTTCTGTATTAACGGATATTAAATATGCAAGTTTGTTTTATTTTTTTAATCACTCGTAGCTAGTCAAGAAAGCATGATAGGAACTTTCTCTTGATTTTTTTTTCTTTTCCTGTTGCATGTCAATTTGCATACAGTAAAATAAATAGAAGCCTAGCAAAAAAAAAAAAAAAGGGGGGGGGGGGAAGAGAAGAAATCTGAAGACAGACACAAATTTGCCACGAGGAAAGATAATAATTTGTCTCATTGTTGACTTTTTGTGAATGCATGACCTTTTATTTATAGCTTGGCATTTAGTTGTATACATATATACATCTTCATCCCGTGACAAATCTTGGCTTCAATTCTTGTCAACAGATGATTGGAATAAAAGCTCCCTTTCTTCCCCAATATATATATATATATATATATATATATATGTTTATTATTTTAGATTATTATAATTAGTTCTTTATAATTTGAAATGGATTGTGTTAATTTATCTTAGAAATTAAGTGATGCAAGCGGAAGCACATATAAAATAGCTAATCATCTAGGTGGTGGCCTAGTGGTAAGAACTTGAAATCAAGAGGTTTGCTCCCTTTGTGGTTTTAGGTTTGAGCCCTGGGTTGCTTATATGATGGCCACTGGAGGCTTATATGGTCGTTAACTTCAAGGCCCGTGGGATTAGTCGAGGTGCGCGCAAGCTGGCCCGGACACTCAAGTTAAACTAAAAAAAAAAATAGCAACAATCACATAAAAGTTTATTTGATAGCTTATTTTTGTTATTTTCTTTCTTTTTCAAAAAAATAAATGTTTATCTTTTTTTTTAAAATTCTGGTCCTTATATTTTTTATTATTTTCGATCCTTTTAGAGAAGTTTTTAATATTTTATTTATTTATTTATTTATATAAATGATTATTAGATATTTGGATAAAAAATTTTATTCATATTTTGAATTTTTTTAAATAAAAAAATATTAAAATAGTCTGAGCACTTAAATTTTTTCTAAAAATAATTTATGAATCACGAAAAATTAAAACACAAGTCAAATAGCTAACAAGTAAATATACCCAGTTGCCCTCAAAACAAGGTTTATAGGACGGAGCTGATTAACCTACCCATGATTGGTAGGGGATGATTAAAGACTAAATACTAGAGTACGTATATGTAGAGAGCACCAAGCAAGGATCTTGGACTTGATGCTCATTGACTGGTTCAAATATATATCACCAAAAACAATTTGATATATATTTCCTTTTTCCTTTACCCAATAAGAGAATAAAATAGAGGAAGAAGAGTGAAAGAGTTGGTGTTTTTAAGCGTTAGAGAATCCAAACAAACATCTAGGAAGATTGTTATATAATAAGAACTCAGCAGACCACTTGGAGATTTGTGGAATTCGGTGTTCTTCCCTAGCTCGCCGTCTTTCGTTCGCTTGGCTCAATGGAGGGGCCAATGCCCAAGAAGTTTGCTCAACTTTGATGTTCGTCGACTTTGCTAATCCATATAGTTTTCGCTTTCTAAACCATGGGATCTTTAAACATCTATTGTACGTCTCTACAAAACAAATTAATTCTTCACAATTGTAAATTAGGCCTTAATTGTTTTGTTAATCCATCTAAACCTTGATGACAAATGAACCGGCCGGGTTGATCATGCCATTTTGTCCAGATACCAAGTATTAATAATAAGCTCAACGGACTCTAATGGATGATTCAGCAACGATCATCTTTATATACAATTTTTTTTTTTTTGCCTAATAAGACTTTATAAATTTTCAAACTATACCCATAATTCAATATAGATGTAGATGTAATCTATTCATAGTTATCATCATATTTGGCTCAAATCACAAGATCTTGGATCATGAATTTGCCAAATGAAATGAAGTTAATTTAAAAAAAAAAATTCGTGAAATTAACTTGATCGTGTTTCACTTGAATTTAGTTAGATTAACTTAATCAATTTAATTTGATTGAGTCAATTTGAGTTTGACCAAGTTAATTTTCAAATCGATTTGAAATAAAATTCAACCTAAATTAGATTCCAAGTTAATAAATTACAGAATTGGATCGAGTTTAATAAAAACAAATTTAATTCTTAACCTCAGATTTTAGTACCAACCAAATTAAAGCACAAGTTTAACTTGCCAATTAATTCAAAAAAACAGCATTAGAATTTAGTTTGCATTTGATTTCTGTGATGCAGATCCCTTGGATAATAATACATCATAAGTGAGCTTATTAATTAAAAAAAGATGATCACTTATCCACCAAAGCTATTCCCACTTGTGTGCTAGCTAGGTGCAATATCATTCAACTCCTTGTCCTTAATCCACCATTTATTGTAGAAGACAACCATCAAACGACATCGTATAAACTCTACAGCATATATAACCATACATAATATTATATATATATATATTCTATGCTTTATTTATTACCAGAAAAAATAAGGTTCAAATTCCCTAAGCAAAAAAAGAAGGAATTGTTTTGATTTAGGTTAAACAAACTCGTCATGAACATTCTTTCACCACTTGATTAATCTCTTAAAAACGATGAATTTATAATTAATAATTAATAATCACTAGTTTTACCTTTCTTGGGACCGAAGTCCCTCGTGCTTACATGTTTTAGATCAACAAACATTACTTAATAATAAGATCCACACATATGCAATTAAATTCTTGAACCTCCACAAAATATCCAACATGTTGTGCTCCAAAGAAGAAAGAATTCATGTGAAAATATGCATATAACTAGTACAGAACATCAACATCCTCATGTGAGGGCACCTTCTTCCCATGATTAGTGCCATATAGCCTCTCAAATTATTGGTAATATTGCTACCAACCTGTGACTGTGGGGGCTTAACTACGAATCATTGGCCAACACAGCTGCAAATTAAGACATTACATAGCTATGAGGGCCAGGTCGCCACATTTTTTGGGTACAAATTGAGTGATTGTTCTTCAAACTTTGAATTATAATTGGGATTGTAAGCTTCTAAACATATGGTTGAATTAATTGTAAGGTACGGCAAGCAAGGAAATTAATTAAAGTCTTTAATTGGGTTAGCAGAAACAAAAATAGTCGGCCTTTTTGTTCGATGTAGTGTAGAATTTCAAGTTATACAAACAAATTATTCTTTCATTTTCAAACTCTTCAATCATTTTTTACTTTCTTGGTTCTTTAGGGTCTTGCTTAAGAGTCAAAAGCTTCTTTTCTTTTCTTTTTATGAGATCAATCCTGTCTTCTTTGTTGTAGCCAAGAAAATAACGTAAATTTTATTGTTTTTCATTTGTTAATTTCTTGGCTGTTTTCGGGGTTTTGCTTAGGAGTCAAAAACTTCTTTCATGAAAGAAATCCTTTCTTCTTTATTGTAGCCAAGAAAATATAATAAATGTTATCATTCTTCTTTTGGTCACTTCCTTAATTAGTCATCGGATCTTTACATGGAGACTCGATGTGTGGTGACAAAATGATGGAATTAACCGGGCAAATATTAGTATGATTAGTTGCTAATGATCAGACAAAGGGAAATAAAATAATTCGATAAATGACATGATTAATTATATCAAGGATGGAGGATGGACCAAAATGAATTATTTTAGTTGCATGAAATGAAATTACTTCTTCTTCTTATTTTTTTTATATTTTAGCTTTTCTATACATGGAAAAACTTTAAGATATTTATTTGATTTTTTCTTAATTTAAAGCATTACAATGATAACTTTTTACAATAAGGTGGAGCTTAAATAAAGATTATTGAGTGAATTACTAGATACTTAAATCAGTGCTTCCGATATTAGTTTGGCATGGATCATGATTCCATATTATTAATAATTAATTAGTTTTAAGACTTGGAGGACTAATTATGGTGGTCCAAAGATACCTACAATTACCCTAAAACTATATATTAAGTAGATATTATTTAATTAATCAGAAGCACAACATTCAAATATTTACTATGGATCAAATTAATAATACTGTATATATATATCCGTGTTTAGATTTTGCGTTTCTCAATATTTACTGTTTCTCCTCTATCTTCTTTTTCTCGTGTTAGCAATATCGTGAAAGCAAGCTTGAAAATCGAATCCTGAGACACTCATAACAACCTTGTTTTTTTCATTTTTTATTATGATCTCCTGTCTTCTTGTTTGTTTTCCGAGAATTTTGAGAGAATTTGGTGTTTTTCCCCGGAAAAAGAACCACAAATTGCGCCAATAACAAAGCAAAAGAAACTTCTTTTCTATGTGTGGCCGCACATTGATTTGATTCAAATCTGAAAGCCGCAGTTCATGTTGTTGAATGATGATCAAGGGTACAGAAATTGACCTTTGTGTTTTCACATATCAGCCTGCCAGAAATATTTGGACCCTACCCTTCCAAGAAATTGCAAAGAATTCCAGCAAAAATCACATTAATCCAAGATCAAAGAATGCTATTGTATGGTAAGTCCAAGAACATGCATATATATATATGGAGTGATATTCAATGTCCATACACCCTCTTGTTTTTTCAAATACAAAAAGGAATGGGGAATTTTATATAAATAGTATTTTAAATCTTAAATCTAACAATTTAAGTTTTAAGTTGATATTTTACTATTCTATTCTAATTAAAAAGAATTAAGTATAAAATAATGTAAATTTATATAAATTTTTAAATTAAAAAACTTTTCATTTAAGACAGGCCTAACCTATCTAGTACTTGTGTATGTATATAATCTCTTTGAGAAAAAGATCTAATTGACCTAATTAATTTTTACTCAGCCATTTATTTTTTCCTTATATATTTCTTTCTATCTCTTGTGCTGGAAAAGATACTTCTCTTTAATTGCAATTTTCTAAAAACTTGAAACACTCACTAGAGACATTGGAGTAAATTCATGACTCAAAATAAAATTATTTTGGAAAATATGATTTGTATTGGTTAATTTCCCAACTCATTCATTCGTTAAAAATAAAATTCTTTCTATTATAATATATTATAATATATAATAAAAACAAAACTTCTTCATCATCATTATACACGTGAATACGCTTCTTATTTTTATTTTTTTGGTTCCTAGCATAGTTGTTAAACTTGGTTTGGCATAGACTAATTTAGAAAATACATGATAAGTAATTTGATCCAAGTTGAATTTTAAGTTGAACTAGTTTTAATATTGACTAGATCAAACCAAGTTTACTAGTTATTTAAATGACTAGTTTAAAATTAACTTAGTTTAGATTTTTTCAAGATAACACTATTTTTTTATATAAAAAAAATTAAGATATTATTTTAAAAAATAGATTTGAATTCATCCAACTAATCTAATCATGGAGCATTTTTATGGGTTGGACAACGAAACAAATGTGACAACTATGGTAGCAAGTAATTACCATACAGAGAGAAATAAAATAAATATTGTGATTATCTATTTTTGAAGCCCCGTGGTTGACACGCACTGCCAGGGAAAGTGAGACAAGCATATCTCGGTTGTGCAAACAGGAAGAGGAGAAAAATGCCCAGAGATGTACAACACGGAATTTATAAAAGGCGGCGAGTTCTAGGTTGCCTGCCACGTTAGTTCTGGCTGTAAAAAAAGTAATTTCCTTTTGTATTTTCTTTTTTAATGCAAATCTCATTAAACAAATAAATAAACTCATC
This sequence comes from Populus davidiana, assembly GCA_030145905.1. Taxonomy (NCBI): domain Eukaryota; kingdom Viridiplantae; phylum Streptophyta; class Magnoliopsida; order Malpighiales; family Salicaceae; genus Populus; species Populus davidiana. The sequence continues at coordinate 8,727,728 of CM057803.1, forward strand.
CTGAAACTTTTTTAAGCGTAAAAAATTAAAAACTCACCTCAAGCAAGCCAGCACAATATAGGCTGTTAGTCATTGGCGTTAAATCTATGTTTAGAAGTATTTTAAGTACATTTGATTTGAAAAAAATATTTTTTAATACATTTTTTGATAATTTTGATGTGTATATGTTAAAAACAAAAATAAATCTAAAAAAATTATTTTAATAATTTTTAAATAAAAATTATATTTGAAAAACATTATAAAAACAAACATAATAGTATACACCATCCTCACATCTTCGCTCTAACATTCCAAACCATCCTCACATATTCTTCACATTCGTCACATTAACACCACCACTGATTTTAATTATAAAATTTCTCCTAAGATTTTACACGTATTTTATTACGTGTTTTGCCTTGTTTAATTGATAATAATTAATTAACTTTGTTTCATATAAATTGACATCAAATCACATTCATAATTCATACTTAAAATAGAATATATATATTTGATATTTTAGACACTCAAATTTTGAATCATATTCCTATGTTTGGAATATTGATTAATAAATTTGGAATATTAATAAGTGAGTTTAAAATTAAAATCAAGACACCTAATTTCTCGAAGGGCTAACACCCTCAAAAAATAAAATAAATAAATTGCCTTAACAAGGAATAAAAAGGCCGGTTGAAGAAACATAAAAGAAGAAGAAAAAGTTTAATTCTCATATTTTAATCGTGAATTTTAATTTTGTTTTAATTTATTTTTCCAATAATTACCAGAATCAAATATGTGGTCATCACAACCAAATCCAATCAATAAATAATCAAATACCGAAAATCTTTGGTGTTAGACAAAAAAAAAAAAAAACAATGCCTTCTTTAAATAGTCAAGAATTTGACCACAAACCAAAATTAAACGGACCCGGGTATCTTGGGCCTCACGTGACTGGCATCACACTAACCGAGACAAGACTCACACCCCCTGATTCAGCACCTAATCTACGTCTCTAATTGGGCCTGAAACTAGTTTAGGCCCACAACACCACGTGTCAGAATCACACACGGTATTGGGGATTTGGCAGGTCGGGTTACTGGAATCTTATGGCACTCCCCCACCGGTGTCTTATGACCTGCCCCTGGCTCCTCACTACCCTGATTAATTATATATATATATATATATATATATTGTTTTAAAAAAAAGAAATATAAAATGTGAAAATGAGATATTTTAATAATAAAGTTTTTCCAATTTCGGCTGTTGGATCCTATAAGACAGATTTCAGTGTTATAGTCGCCACTGCAACGAAAACTCTGCTTCTCTCATAGTCTGTTGCGTTTACTCATAAACCCACTGTCTCTCTCTCCATCTCTCTCTCTCTCTCTCTCTCACTCTCGATATTTTTGGCTTCCAATACCTCAAGAAACCCACCATTTTCTTCTTTGCCTTTTATCTGTTTGATCAATCAAGATTTGATTCCTTTTGCTCTCTTCACAAGAAAGATTGAGGATTTTTCAAGAAATCAGAGTGATTTCTTGTTTTTTCCTATTTTGGTTTTCATTTCTTTGTTAGTTCTGTTGATTCCTCCTTTATATTCTTGGTTTTTTCCTTTTTTTCTAACCCTTGTTGATTTTAAAAGGGTTTCTCTCCTCTTCTTTTATCACAGTTTGTTTTGGGGTTTGAGGGCTATCTCTGAAATTCTTTAAAGGGTTGTTCCTGTGTCTTTTTGACAGATTTCTGAGTCATCCTTGTCTTGGGTCTATCTCTCTACAAGTAGCAATCTTTTCCTTCACAGCTGCTCACCTTTTTCTTTCTCTTTATTTGGCTCTCCTTTTCTCTCTCTATGCAGTTAGGGAGGCTTTGGAAGGGATAATTAGAAGAGAGAAAGGATAAATCCCAGAAAAGATGATAGACCAGAGTATCCTATGTCCCATAAAATACACTGAACACAAAAAAGTTACAAAACAATTCACAAAGCCATCCTTAAAGCCCAAAAAGTTACCCTCCGATGACCGGTGCCGCTTACTAGAACCATCAAACCCACAAGGGCCACAACCAAGGCTCGTCAGAGTAACAGTTACCGACCATGATGCCACAGACTCTTCTAGTGATGAGGAGGGAGGGTTGTTTGGCCGGCAAAGGGTGAAAAGATACGTGAACGAGATTAACATCCAAGCCAGCTGCAAAGAAACTAACGCCATTGTTACTGCTGTTGCCAATAACCGGAAAAGAAGTGTCGGTGATATTCCTCAACGGCCAGCGAAAAAATCGGCTCCTCAATCAACTAACAATGGCAGAAAGTTCCGTGGCGTTCGGCAAAGGCCTTGGGGTAAATGGGCTGCAGAGATTAGAGATCCTGCAAGACGTCAGAGGTTATGGTTAGGGACTTACGACACCGCTGAGGAGGCTGCAAGAGTGTATGATAATGCGGCCATCAAGCTTCGAGGGCCGGATGCTTTAACAAACTTCATCACACCGCCTAGTAGGGAGGAGGAGCAAGAACAAGAGAAAAGTACAGTGGAAGAGCGAGAAGGAGAAGAAAAGAAGAAGCCAGAAATCAATGTCGACACAGTTTCTGGCTCCGGTTATGAATCTGCTGATGAGTCTCACTGTCTGTCATCTCCAAAATCTGTGCTCACGTTCAGATTACCTTCGGCTGAATCAAACAAACCACCGGCCCATCCCTTCCAAGAAGTTGAAAAGGAGCCAAGTTATCAAGACAATCAAGAAGCGTTCGGGGAGAGCAACTCGACTGACTATTTACCACTAGACACGCCGTTTCTTGATGATTTTTTCAATTTTGGAACTTCAGGGCCTACACTCTTTGATGATCAAGTTATGGCGACGGCGACAACATCGGTTTTTGAGGAGAGCTTTATGTCTAATCAAGATTTTGGTGACATATTTCTTGACCCCCTTCAAGAGTTTAGTTCACTATCATCGGTCTGCCAAGAGGATGATGATTTCTTCCATTTCTTAAACTCGGAACCTCTGGCGGCACTTTGAGGTCGTTGCCGTCGGTTAATTACTACCATTTCACGGCAAATTTTGTACGGTGGGAACTGTTCTGGCCAATTTTGGTGTTAATTAGTATCAGTAGTAATATTATATTTATTTATTTAAATATCCCCGTTAAAACAAACGGAGGACCGAGTGAAAGTCTCCCAAGATTTTGTACTCTGTTAAAGAAATAATTAGTGGCTGGTTAAGCGTGTAAAATTTGAGTTAGCAATGGAAAGCTACAAGTTATTTTCCTTATTTGTTTTTGCTATTTATTTTATGTGGTCAATAATTCTTATAACGCCAAAGTGTAGTTTTTTTCGCCGCATACAAGAGCATGTGTAATTTACACGTGCTGCCGGTCAATCAAGTCAAGTCACCACACGTGGGTGTGAAATCGAGATTAGCTTTAGCAATTTGATTTTATTGCGATTTCATAGTGGGGTTATTTTTTAAAAGTTTTTTTTATATTAATATATTAAAATAACTTGAAAAATATTTAAAAAGTATTAATTTAAAATTAATAAAAAAATAAAAAAATTATTTTTAAAATAAAAAACAAATAGATATTTTAATAACACGTCAAATGAAATTGATAATGATGTATTTAAGAAAACTCTTCTAGTTGTCAAATTTAACGTGGCAAGTTCACTTGTTAATATGAAATTTAATCAGACATCTTTATATATATATATATATATATATAGAATTAAATATTTTAGAATTTTTTTGGAAAATCTAGTCTTTTTTATTTTTGAGTTTAAAATATATATATATATATATATATTAATTTTAAAATATTTTTCTTTATTTCAAATTAATATTTTTATATTATTTTAATGTATTAATATTAAAATTATTTTTTTTTATTTTAATATATTAAAAAAATATTTTAAAAAATAACTATTATCATTCTTGGATTAACTTTGAACTTTGTTGATACACGACATAGAGCTGGATATAGTTTAAAAAATATAATAATGATTATTATTATTAGGTAATGAACATGCACAGGCTTGGCGTATATGGCTGGTGATTAATTATAGGTAAGTGGGACGTGCAAAATGTGGACCATATAGGGTGCCAACTTTGTTTGCTATTGAAGACAGGTTTAAAAGGCATGTTAATAATAGAGTTGGAGCGGTACTGAGTTGTCCGAGGGGAGATTAGATTAGATTAGATGGAAGGCCTAGTCTCTTAACGGAGGAAAGACAAGAGAGACTAAATCAAAACTAAAATTTCAAAGAGAGTGGCTTTTAGACAAGTTTTACGAAAAGTTTGTGTCCATTTTTCTTCTACTTTTTGGAAACTAGAGAGCAAACGAAAGGGATGTCTTGAATTGCTACCTTGTTTTTATCATGAATTTTCCACGAATTTCAACGCTTTATAAACTTTCCCATCATGTTTGATTGTTTTACTTGATCATTATTTTCTATGGTGAGGAAAGAAATCAAAATCAAGATGGTATTGAATTACCAACAAATTAGTAAATAGTGACAGAATTACATTAGATAATACTTCATAGATAAAATCTGATGAAAATAAAAATATAATTTGCGACAGATGAAAAAACACGTCACCGTTTTTTTACATGAAAAGTCCGCCAACAATTCTATTAATATAATAATTCGTCAACAAGATTTTTAACGGGTATAAAGTACCAGACAATAAATTAACCAACAAAATTATTTTATTTTTGTTGAGAATATAATTAATAATTAAAACGCCGATCCACATCAAACATAAACACCGATGAAATATTCTATTTGTGTTTAAGAATTCTCTAGTGGGGTGATTAGACTAATAAACAATCGGGATCACCTTAATTCAAATGTAATACATATATGAGCAGCACTAGTCACATTTGTTGCTGAATATATCAATTAATGCCTTAATTTCTTATATTTCCAACTATATTTGACCGAGGTCTTATTCGAACTTAAAGAACAAGAAGAAGACCTCAATCGTTTTCCTTGCTGGAAAAAATGAAACGACGCCACGATATATAATTGGTGTGTATTTATTATGAAGATTCAAATAGAATGTGTGTTGGGGGACCTCATGCTCTCGATGACAAGTAGTTTTACATAGGAGGGAGTCTATTTAAGCGTAGCTACTGCCTTGCTTGACCAATATTCAAAGGGGGAATTCCAATAACATTGCGAAAGGTCGCCATAAATATATACTTCCGAAATGATCCTAATATCTTACACATACGCATGCATCTCTTGCCATATATGCCTATATTTCCTCCAAAATAGCAAGTTTCATCGAATTCTAAGGCAAGAAGTTTTGTTAAGATCAATCAAGTGGTATTAATTAATGGTGGTACTGTAGGTCATTGTAAGTGGGAAGTATCTATCCATTTGAAGTAATTAAGAACGGAAGCAAGACCTGCAACAGTACTGGCTGCTTCACTATAAATCAAATCAAGGAACATTGGAAGGGAATATGCTTCAAGTCTTTATGATTATGTCTGAATCCATACATATCTTGAACTCCGACGTCGTGTATTACGCACGTTCAGCGTAGGTCGAGGACAGAGTTTTTCTCAGTTATGTTTGAAATCATCGATCACATGATGTCTGATCGCCATTAGAACGTCAAATCCAGTTCTTGACATGGTGATATATCAGCCACATTCATGCATGAGATGCAATGAACTCAATGATACCTGCAAACAGTGAGTTGACGCGGGGAAAAAAAACCACAGAAAGCAAAATGGATAGCCAGCTCCTAGTTCAAACGGCCCCCTTCCTCCCAATAGAAAACGACATGAACACGCGCTGTAAAAAGCATACAGATAAAGCAATATATGGTCGACAATAATCTATACATCGACACCAAGCATTACGGTTTGCTCAGTAGCCACTGGTGAGGGGTCCTCTCGGTGGCGCGTGCATGCCGTATTTGGGTCAAATAAGTGTCTTGGTTAGGTTACAAGTGTGAACCATCTCACACGGATGCAAGTCCGCGCTTGAATTCTTGCTTGTGGAAAATTCGAACCACGTTCTTGTTCTTCTTTCCTTTCACACCCTGAAAATCAAATAAAAGTACTCGAGGGATTTAGATATAAGATGGAACTATTTCATGTGGTTCCCGTCATTCTTCACACATTAATTTAGATATAATTATTAAACTTGGCCTGCCTCGTTACTTATTCAATAAATTTTAAATAAAATAATATCGTTTTAATTAAAATAATCGATTTAGATTGTCCAGCTTACCCCTTTTTTCTGCCATCATGAAATGACTATGCGAACTCCAATTAGCCACTGAAGATTTGGATTCATTAGAAGGGTAGCCTTTTCCATTCTTGCTTTTTCTCCATCGACGCTGTTTTTATCATCGAGGTAAGTTTGTTGGTACAGTAAAGCATCATCATTTATGGTCAATTATTACTTGCTACGAGGAGCAAGTGAAATCTACCGTCGGAAAAGCACAAGAAAGTTCAACAATAACGGCGCGATGTGTCAGAAAGAAGCCTTCCATCTGCATCAGTAAAATCTTGGCTGCAGATTTTCCCAAGAATCCAATATGTTTTTAATGAAAGACATGTGATGTTGCTGATTCTGACTTGTAAATTCTTACTCCATAGCTTAATGAACTTAGCTCAAGAATGGAGGGTTTCATCAATGGACATGGAGGTTTCATCAATGGACATGGAGGGCTTCACCAATGGACCAGACCTACCTTGATCATATAGCGTGTTTCAACGCTTAAAATTTGAGTTTTTCACTAGAAAGTTTTAGGTTTAAATCTCAATTGGTAAAAGATGGAGAATCTAGCAATCAGTGAGAAGGATCTGAGATAAAAGATGTGGGATGGTATAACAATTTTAAAGCATATTTGGGTTTAGGTTGTCCCTGTGACCGCTTTCCGCCTGGCGATGAACAGAGTGGTAAGAGATCTGAGATAAAAGCATTTACTTTTACCCACTTGACGCAGTTGTTGGAAAAGATACCGCAGTGAAATGAAATCACTCTCTGCTCGGTGGAAGAGAAGACATCAAGTGTGTGGTGACACGAGGAGGTCTCTACAGACTGGCAAGCCCACAGTGTTGTTGCCTCGGCAAGACAAAAGGGCCATGAAATCATCGCAATATGATTGCAAAAGTGATCTTTATGAATTAAATATTATTATCTTTTTATGTTTGACTTCCATCAGTGCTTGGTACTATTTTTAATTTTTTTTTAGGTTAATATTTTTATATTTTTATATTGTTTTGATTTGTTGAAATTTAAAAACTAAATACAATTATTATTTTTATATTTAATATTTTAAAACATAATTAGTACCAACTTCTCTCCTTCACATGAGATAATAATTTTTAATCTTTCATTTGCCTTCCCTTCCCGTTTCTTTGATGGGTGTTTGGCTTTGTGGGATTAAATTGTACTTTATAATTTTTTTATTTTTATTTATTGATATTAAAAATAATTTAAATAAAAAATATATTATTTTAATATATTTTTAAATAAAAAATCTTTTACAAAATAATCTATTATTTATACATATTGGTGTGATAATTAATAAAAGTTCTTTGCAATAATTGATCATCACAGAAATCTTAAGAAAAAAAATCAAAAGATGTTTAAAAATAAATATTTTAAATTAATATAGTGTGTTTTTTTAGTAAATTACTATTTTCTTGAATTGTTTCCATTAGGTAAAAATCTCATGTTCATTTTATACTAGTTTAGGAGCAATTAATTTTATATTTAGAGTCTGTTTGTCTTGCATGAAATGTTTTACATGTAAAATGTTTTTGTTGTAAGATATTTTATATAAAAAAAACATTTCTCAAAGACATTGGAGGAAGAAGCGGTGGTGAGATAGTTAAAGTTATTATTAGTAAATTACTATTTATAAAACACCATACAAAACTTTATAGATGAAAATATTTTCAGTAAATAAGCTAAATTTAAGATTGATTATAAAATATTTTTAATTGATCAATTTTCTTATAAAATACTTTATGAAAACAAATATTTCTTAGAAACAAACATGAGATAATTATTGTTGGATTGAATGGTAGTTTGAGAATGCCAATTAATTTAGTTACATGCATAACATGAATGTGTGATGTTTTCTTTTTGGCCTATGATTATAATTATGATTATACATAACAAAATAAAAAATCATGTTTATAAAATCTGATTTAATGTATATTTAATATTACAGTGCATGATATTTTTTAAAAGTTTTTTTAATTGAAAATATATTAAAATAATATTTTTTTTTTAATTTTATTTTTAATTTTCGATATAAGCACATCAAAGTAAAAAATAAAATAAAAGAGCATATCTTTTTAGGCAAAAAATACAATCTTCTTTGCTATAAATTGGGTATTTAAGGAACTTGCATTATTTCATTATTAGCCACCAACTTATTAAGTACAATAATTAATGTTTTCAAAATTTTAGGCTCTTCAATCTGCATTATTGCTAATAAAATTCCCAATTGATGTTATAAATGCCAGACATTGATGAGCAGCCTGATGGTGTACCGGTGTGGTTGGAGACGCTATTCATTGAATATGGTGATCTTCTTTTATTATAAATCGGCTATTTATGGTATCTGCTATCATTTTATTTTTATTTTCATGCCCAGTTAAGTTGGTGTTAATTACTGTGCAATATCAATGTTTCCAGAATTACTTAATTGCAATCATTAAATTTCTTTTATTTGGTAAAAAAAAATGGGTCAAGAATCACCCATATCAGGAAAAAAATATCAAAAAACAAAGCTATTAAACTTGGTGTGAGTAATAAATTGAGTGAGTTGACTTAGATCATTTCAATATAATATAATTTTAATAATTATTTAAAAAATAAAATTAAAATGATATTGTTTTAAGAATATTTTAAAATTAAAAAGATTTAGACCAAATTATAAATTGATTTACTAGAATATTTTGTCATTCATGCATAAAACCTTTAATATATTTTTCTAAATCAGCAAAAATTTCACAGAAGAGCCAAAAAGTATAATGTTTTTTGGCTGCTGCCTAAACATCCATTCAAAAAAACAGAGAAAATACAAAGTATGAACACTGAATACAGTAGAAGCCTATAATAAAATTCTAAATTATGCTGAATGTATCATGTGCTCTGTAGACACTGTTCACTGTAGAACATTAATGGTGGAAGACCTGAGGACTCCCTTAACCTCTCACCCCTTAATATTTTTTATTTTATTTTAAAGTATGATAGTGATTGTTTTCAAGATATTTTTTTGTTAAAAAATTTAAAATATATATATTTTGTTATTTAATCATTGTATTTATAAGCAAATGACAAGATAATCTCTTAATTTCAGCTTTAAAAATTGCAACTTAATCCCTCACCGCAACTGTTAACAAATTTGTATTTTTCACGTAAGACCTAAACCGATAGATAACTCACAAAATTGACGAACTTACAAAATTATAAATGAAAATATAGAAATAGAAAACGATGGTTTTTGAACTAAACTACCAAGGGGACCAGGTTAATAATCTCTTAAGACAATAATTAAGGACTAAGTTATAGTTTAGAATTATTTAGGGTTTAGGCCATGTGGAAAGGTGGCACAAATTAGCTCCACTTTTTAGTTCAGATCATAAACAGAGGTTGCTGGTTAAGAAGATGAAAGTAGCTAGGAGAAGGGGTTAAGAGGTAGGTTTGCAGGCCTTAAGAGGACTCAGAAGCGAGCTCGCCATCAGAGCCAACTTGCATTATATATATATATATATAGAGAGAGAGAGAGAGTCTGCAATATGTTGCAAAGAAAATTAATAAACAGTGACAGCACCTCAACCTCTTGTTTTTCACTTGTTCTTGGTTTTGGCTCTCCTCTGTTCTCAACTTTGTATTTCTCCAAAGCTCTGTGTTTTTTTTTTTGGTCCCCCTCTTGAGAACATCACTATCGCCTGATACTCTCTTTTTACATGCATTTCCCTAGGCTCCTCCTCTCTTTGCTTTCTTTTTCCCTATTAAAAAAAAAACGTAATTTTTGTCTGTATTTATACGCTCATGTTATTTTCTCCGGCAATGAAGGTGTTTGATCTTTAATTTCGTCTTGTTATTTTCATGTAGTTCTTCATAATTTACTGCTCAGCTTTTTCACTCCTTGGTGGCCATGGGAGGATGTTTTCCCACTTTCACAATTGGATTGACATATTTATTTATTTATTTATTTTTATTTATCTTCAACTTTTCCTGGGTTCAACCTAGAATGATTACTTATAATGTGGATTAAACTCATGGTTTCTTGAAGACAAAGATTTTGCTATCCGTACATCAGCTTGGATTGATTATTTTTCCCCTCTTTTCAACTCAAAAAATTAAACGAATCGGAAACAAGATTTTGATGATACGAGAAAAATCCTGGCCTTGGCCCCAAATACGACATTACCCAAATCATGGTCAATTAACAATCACTAATCATTACAATGTAGCTCAGAGATCTCATCAGAGGTTGACCAATCAAGTGGTTGTCGTCCAATCTCGCTTTTGGGACCCGCAAAATCAAGCCTTTGGTTTGCTACCATGAGCCCCCATGCACATGCGAAATCAGACTTTTGGCCATTACGGTGGGCCCTAGACATCTGGCCCAATATAAGGGCGAAAAAAGAGAAGACAATCAGATGGTGGAACACGTGAAGGGTGTACGGGACGACTGTACCCCATTACAGTCGATTTTTCTTTTTCCACCGCGGCAGTCATGATTCAATGGTCAAACACGGCTAATCATGATACACGTCGCTCCTATCTATTATATACAGTCATAATAATCGTGATGCTAAATTATAATCGAGCAAAATCATTTATTTTTTTTCTACTTTTTAAACTTGGCCTGCTAGCTGGCCTGATCTAAAATTTAAGTTTTGAGTTTTGATCAGGATTCTAGATTTTTTTAATGGATTATTGAATTATTCGAGTTAATTTTTATTTTTTTAAAAATTATTGGGTCAGTCAAGTCATACCAGATCATAAATTTTTCTATTTTTTCTTCAATTCAAGTTGATTTCAGTTCTGGATCGACCGGGTACCGGGTCAATCCGCCAGGCCTGATCGGATTTCAAAGCTGTGGCTGTAACTAGATACTTGTATAATTTTAACATGCTAAATTACCACTCTGATATGGAATTTTATTGACTTATAATATGATCATATTTTATTTTAATTTAGATGAAAAATTGACTCTATAAATAAAAACCTGGATCTAATTAGATTAATTCTAAATTTATTTTTAAATTTTTATTGAAATGATATTGTTTTATTTTTATTTTATTTTCTAAAACAACACCATTTAATTAAATTATCTTGTAAACATCAAAACCTAATACAATTACTATATATTACATATCGATAGATTCCGACCAATAATCTCCTAAAATCATGATAATACGGGTTGAAGGCGTGTTTCATTTTCTAGCTAGGTTTAACAACCGATAAAAATTATATAATTATAAATCCACTACCGATGTAATCACAATAAGATAAAATTACATATATAAAAGAAGTTTTATAATCATAATCATGATAATTTCTTGGTTTTAGTCTTATATATATACACTTTAAATTCTTACGCTCGAAATGTTATTGTATTTGATAATGTCATAAAAATACATTTTATTATTCTTCAATCAAGATATATATAGATAATTATACTTGCATGTTCATAGATTACATGCAGGTGTATATATCAGAAGCCCAAACAAAATCACAAGTTGCCCCCAGCAGTGACGATCACCATAGATATCGAACTCCAAGGACGGCCACTGCAAGGTGATCTGGTTGTGGGGCCTAAGATGTTCTTATAGTTTTCCTTTGACCTGCACCTAACAAGTAGCTGAGCTCGTCGGAGAGGATTTTGAAGATTTTTTCTCCATGGATTTCTCTCACAGCTTTACCATTTGTCCATGAAGATTTCACTTTATGATGGTGGGAACTCGGAGCATGATTACCAGGTGAGAAGGTCCTACAAAATTGTGAGAAATCAAAATCATTCATGCTCAACGCTGTATGCAAGTTGCAACCTCCGTCTCTTTTCTAAAAAGAATGATTAAACAGATAAATATTGCAGATAAAAGGAAGAGACGCAACCCCCTGGTGCCCACGGTGGGGCTTCCTTGACAGCGGCGCTGTCGATCTATACGCTGTTTTGTCTACCATAAATTAAAAAGGGGTTCTTGACAGCTCGTTTTCCTTTTCCTTTGAAGCATAAAATATTATTTAAGAAACGTTATTTTTATGCTGACAATAGTCTATATAAAACCATCAATGAAATTCTATTTAATAGTTTAAATATTTAGTTTATAAAACTCATAAGAGTAGAGAAATTAAAATACAAAATTATTATTTTTGTTTAAGAAATTAAAAAGAACGTCCCATTCATAGGATGAGAATCTTGAAAGTACAATTATTAGTTGTGTGAACAAGAAATAAAATCTTATCCACAAAATTTCGCAACTTCCTAAAGGATTTACATACTTCCATGTAGATAAGCACGTAATCATATCTAAATATGAACCCAACATTAATTAACTAATTTCTTTGCATTAATATTTTGCACACAAGTATAAATATATAGTGAAAAAAATAAGTGTAATATATGAAATGCTGTTTATTTTTACCTTTTAAACTGTTTTGGGTTCGTTTCAAAAGTATATTTAGCTTTAAAAAGTATTAATTTGGTAGTTTTTTGATGATTTTTATGTATTAATATAAAAAAATTTAAAAATATATCTTTTTTTATTTTAATTTATTTTTAATTAAAAATACTTATATCATACTACTAAACATTAATAAAAACAAAATAAATTCAAAACTCACATGCCATCTCACCTCGGACAAGCTAGGAAGACAGGCTGGCTTTGAAGTCAATGAAGATTTGTATCAAATATTTGACACATATATATTTACAATTTTTATTTTTTTTATTATTTTTGTGTCGAAATTGACTCAGTTGAAATTCTAGAGCACCAAGAAAACACGATATGGGAATGGTAGCATGTCCCACATAGGATTACATGAAAGATTTCGAAGAGGGAGAAAGTAGGACAAAAAAGGGAGCATGTTTTGCTGTTGTCCTCTAAAACTTCGAAAGTGAAATTATTTTTTTCTTCTTCTAAAATGGAGATCTGGATCATGCATCCAATTAGAAGTCAAAGACAGTGTTTAGGCGACAATCGTCCAAATTATGAGGCTAATTATGTGTTCATACTTTATTTTATTTTTAGTTCTTTGCCTATCAAAAGTGTTTACACGAAACATTACTTTCCGACATACCTTTTCATTACCGGCTCCTTTGACTTTTGAGATCCTATATTTTGCTTCACGGTGTTGACCATGAATTTTAAGAAAGTGCAAGCATGTCGATGTACATCTATTATAGATATCTGGGTCTGTATAATTTATAAAAATAATATAAATTATAATTCTAGCATCATTTGATATCGAATGAGATGTCGATGTCTAGTTTTAGATTTTTAGTTTCAAGAGCAATTTGAATCTGTAGCTTTAGAGATTATCTAATCTAGTAGATATTTGCTCTAATCAATTATAATCTAGTTTTTTTTTTTTTAAGTTGGATTTCTAAAACAATTAGGATATATTTCTAGTTTTTTGCTTAAAATTATACTAAAAAAACTTTATTTAACTCATTTTTATATTTTGTATCTTCGTAACGCAATTACGCACAAAACAAGTTAACTAAATTATTATTAAACATAAAACATATATAAAAGATTGACATACTAAAAATATATAATAATACGAGTTTGTAAAATTTCCTTACACCTAAATCTTGTATATTCTCTAGAAATAAAAGTCAAAAGATAATAAAATAATAAAAAATTACTATTCAAATCTCATATTAAGCTAATGTGATATTGAAGTCTCAATAATAATAAAATTTTATTTTAAATTTTATTATTTTTAAATTTAATTTTTTTACTCCTAATAAAAATAATATAAATTATGTATTAGAGTTTTACCTAATAACTTAAAATCTTATAATAAAATTAACTTAAAAAAAAAAAAGCATTCATTGTGATATCAAGAATGCTAGCAACTTCAAATCTAACAATATCTTTTGCCCAAGATGTTCGAGTGCCGGGGTGATGGTGGGAATCGTTGAATTCTTGCATGACGGTGGCATTCCAATGTCGGAATCTGAGTTAAGCCACTTCAAATTCCAGTTTGACCAGGTCAGGGACGGAGCCGTAGCTATTAGCCTCCGATCCACGCAATGCATGTTGGGTTGTGAAACGTCGTCATGCTACATGAGCATGTTCTCACTGGGAAACGTCCATGGCCACCGTAGATTGGTCCAATGTGGAAATCAAGTGTCCCTGCCATTGTCACGCCTTCTGAAAGGAACGCTTGGAACTTTGACCCTACAAGGTGGCTTCTCAAGTATTTCCTGCAAAAAGTCTTTTATATAACAGTCAGCCCATCACTGGTCAAGTATTTCACTGCAAATTTATCTAGTTCGTGAGGATTAGTTGGAG